>CANUEZ040000099.1:4864413-6068642 GCA_948099385.1 Fasciola hepatica | reverse complement strand
GGAACTGCTTTGACCGCAAAAGCTGAGCGTGCACTGCTGGACTGGTTTCCAGTCAGCCGCAGTCTGTATGCTGTTAGGATGAATAGTTTTGTGCATCTCAACAGCATTAGACTGAAGTGCAGACGCCTGTTTGTCGTTTATGTGTATGCCTTAACCGACTGTAGCTCTCCTGAGGCTAAAGACAAATTCTGCCGAGATATGTCTCAACCTCTCTGCAGCTTTCGCTTTACCGACATCATGGTTTTTGCTGGTGATTTCAATGCTCAAGTCGAAAGTCTAAAAGAGAGGGGAGGAACATGGGAGGCAGTTTTGGCGTTCTAGCCGAACAGACACCGGTGAACGACTCATTCAACTATGATCCGACCACGGACTTTTCCTAGCGGGTACAAATTCCGCGCACAAAGGCGACAACGTCTACCCTGGCTTCGTCCCTCGCCTTCACGGAGTTTGACTCAGATCGACCACATTGCTGTCGTTTACCGCTGGCGCGAATCAAATAAAGGCTGTCGATGACTTTGGTCCACTTCTGTGAACATTGATCACACCCTTTTCCGCGCGTTTCAGCTTGCCCTTCGTTGGTGGCCAAAAGAACGCCAAAGCGAGCCGCCCTTGGCAGCTGTTACTGGAGGATAACCAACTGTCTGCTTTCCGAACAGGATTATTCACCAGGTTATCAATTCCCCCAGGAGAGGGAAGGAAAAGGATAAAACGAGCTTCATTTGCGGCTGCCGATACTACGCAACGCCCAAAAATCAGAAGCATACAGAAACGATAGATATCTGAATCTTCATATGCACTGTTAAATGTGCGCAGAAAGATTCCTTCGGATTCCAGATACAGTGAGACAAGGAGGTTTGTTGGAAGCCATCTCATCCGGAGCCTGGGAGGTGGCCGTGAGAAGTGGTGGATTGCGAAGTGTAGGGAGATGGAAAAAGCCACGGCAATTGGCAACAGCGGCAAACTTGTCAGTCCGGTTAGACAAACCGGTCTACGTAAATCAGACAATAGCAAATCGATCAAGAAAGCAAAAAGCTCACGGGTTCCAACCCGGGAGAGTCGTCCAGTTTACTGTGAGAAGCTTTTTGAGAAGCCTTCATCATCTTCAGGTTTAGTTGATAGCGCAATGGGTACAGCTCCTGTTGTAGATGCCAGTCCTCCGTCAGAAACAAAAAGTTGTTCGCGAGATAAGCTACATGGAACGACAGGGCTGCTGGACTGAACGGGTTGCCTCCGTCTACTTTCAGAGACTGTGGCCCAGCATTTTTACTAGAGCTGACGGAACTCCCCGGCTTACTTTGCAAGAAGGAACAGGTTCCAAAGAGTTGATGTGAATCCGTGGTCGTGCCGATTCATGAGAAAGGCGACAGATCCTCCTGTGAAAGCCACAGAGGAATAAGTCTTGTTGGCATGGCATCCAAACTGCATGCTTGTATTATTCTCTACTGCTTATCTAACTCTCGTGAACAATGATCACACGAAAATAAAGCTAGGTGTAAACCCGGTCGAGGTTGTATTTGTTACGTCCTCACTCCTCGACAAAATTTAGAAAATATACGCACCTTCCGTAGGCCAACCATCTCCGTTTTTCTTGGTCTTAAAGCGGCCTTCGACTCGATGGACCACGCAGTTCTCTGGAGCTGCCTCTTGCTGAAGGGTATACCAGAAAAATTCACCCTCATCGCAAAATCCCTTTACGTTATTGACCGAAGCCAAGTACGGGCTTACAGTGATCTTTCACCAGAGTTCACCACCAGAAGAAGTGTACGTCATAGTTGCCCGCTCTGTCCTTTGTCCTTCTATTTTTGATCGAAATGGTCCAAGAGACCGCACATCTTCCAGGTTAAGTTGGCGGCATTGAACTTTTCCCGAGTAGAATGGTAGTGGAACTTGCGTGTGCGGAAGACATAGATCTTCTCAGTGGAAATCCAGGTAAGTTGTAAGCATTTTAGATGGCTTGAGGAGTCGCCTAGCAGTGTTCGGTATGCCTTTCTCACCTTCAAAGTGCAAGACTCTGTTGCAGGACTGGGTTGGTCTAACGCCAAACCTTCCAGTATCTGAGGAGACCATAAAAGTTGTAGACAAGTCCTGTTATCTGGGGATTTGCATCTCACCCTGGGGTCGAATATCGGATGAAGTGTATCTGCATACACAGAAAGCTCGCTTGGCATTTGCCAACTGAGTCACCTGCAGTGTCCACGTGACGTCCTTTAACCTATCAAGGGTTGAGTGTACTCTGCACCAGTAAGGCCCGTGCTTCTCTATGGTTCGGAGACATGGCCGCTGCGGGTGGAGGGCATACAAAGATTGTCACTATTGGAACACCAATGTCTTCGTAGTATTGCTCGAATGTGGTGGGAACACCGTGTAGGCAATGCTAAGGTCCGGTGAAAAGCTTCGGGTTCAAGGAGCAAATCATTAGTGGAAACGTTCGAGCTGATCAGTCTAAGACGGTGGAGACATGTATTGCACCTGTCCTCTGACAGAATCCCAGTTCATGTTACTTTTACTGAGGCTGGTACTGGTTGAAGGATGAGTGAGGGTGGTCAGTTCATACCGTAGAAGAAAGGTGTGAAGAACATAACCAGTGGACTTGGCAGTGTGGAGCGTGTTAGACTCCCTGAGTGAGGTCAAACAGACCCTTCTGCTCAATGATTAGTTACTTTGGAGGGTATGGCTGAATGCCTAGATTAGCTGCGCTTTTTCGTCCACAAACTTTCTTCGTAAACTTAATTCCATCACCGAAGTTCTTCGGTTTATCCCCCTCTACTCTTTTCTCATTCGCTGTTTCCTTGTGAGATTGCCTATAGAAGATGGCAAACGAAGCCACCGCACCCAAGGCATGGGTAATGGTTGTCTGAACTAAACTGAACTGTTGAGCCGGGTGTGGTGATTGTGAACCCGAGAAATTATGCATTGCTTTTGTCTGTAGTGTCACCTCCTAAGGATTGAGGAGATTTGTGGCCTTTGTGGACACAGGGTCAGCTTCTTCGTTCGTTCAGCAAGAACCTATAAAACAACGTGAATCAGTCCTCGATCCTACCTCTCCCAGAGTCATCCCGGTTGCAGGAGGTCATGCTTAAGATTCCGTAGGGCTGACCCTACAGCTAACATCCTCAACTAATGGAGAGGCCGTGGACGTTCTGGAAGTCCCCGCAGTGGGGTTCTTACCAATGGGGTTATCGGACAATATTTGTTCAGTTGCCGTGATGTTGTCTCGACTCAAAGGCTTATTGTTCGAAGAAGTGTCTGGTTACCATTTTGATATATGATCACCCACAATTACATACACACAAAAGGTTCACAGGCTGCTTGTACGGAGTAAAGGCAACAGAAAAAACTATCCACCGGAGGAATAAAATTTAGGTGAGTACTTCTGGGACCACTGGCGAAAGAAGTTTACGAAATATCGTCAGTAAATTCCTTAGCCGTTGCTGAGAGAAGTCCATTTGAGGAAAGCAAAGAGTTTTTCCATATTAAAAGCAACGGCCTCTTTAAGCATGTGAAGTTCACTCAAAAAAGATTGCTTTTTGCCCTCAAAAGTGAAATCCAAGGAAACATCGTGAGGGGCATTGCGAAGTCGTCCTGCCCAAGCGACCACTGTAGAATCATCCAAAGAAGAACCAAGAACAGGTCCGGAAGCAAGTTGTATTTCAAGAAGGACTTTTTCGAGAAAACCAGTTGAACTTCGAACATCAGCGGGCCGTGAGGAAGCAATTTGGGGCTGGTCTACTGAGCGGCATTCTCCGTGCCTGAACAGAACAGTACGGCCCGTGGCACAATGAATTACCTTTTACCAAAGCCTTACCCGTTCAAGAATTTCGACCACCTGGCCAACTTTACCTAATCTTGGGTGACACGATCACCTGACCTTGAAATTCAATTTCGCATGACACTCATTTACAAAGTAAAAGAACCTCTACACTCCTTATCACATTTTTCTAATTATTTATCCAAGAAACCCTATTGTGACCTCACCTGTGGCAGGCAAGCAGGCTTCAAATGTCCCTAAAACAAACCATCGGTCTATCTTTGCTACCGCATAAAAACCGATGACCATTAATGCCTGCGATGATGTTGGTTCCTCAAGTAGTCACAGTTTCGGAAGGGTAATTTAACAAAATTGGATGTGGCTTTTCTTACTTGGAAAATCTTACAGTCTTGTTGCGTTACAAAGAACCGGGGAAACAGAGAGTGCGTTCAGAACTCCGGAGAACCTTACTTACTTGTGGGGTGAATTTCATGACTTTATTTAGGATATAATCCAAAAACTACCCACAGAGTGTTCTTCCAGACGGGTACATCCCCGGAGCTTCCAACTTTAGTTCGTTCTGCTGAAAACGGTTGCACTAGCTAGATTCAGACCTATCCTGAATTCTCGTGAGAAAAGTTGCCTGATACTTTCCAGGCCTTCCGGCTGGCTAAGTAGGTAAAGTGAGGGTGCAAAGGGTTGAAGAGGTCAGCGATTTGGCCAGGAGTTGCATCTGACCGGATATTTGTGGAATGCCCTCAGCGGATAGTGTAGCTTTCCATCAGAAGCTTGAATAAAAATCCGGCCTTTTTTGTTGTTGCTTCCCCTCTTATTATTATTCCACTCGTTTTCTTCCCTCAGCAATGACTCAGTTTGTTCCCACATTCATTCATCAATACGGTATGCGCCACGGCTACCATCTGACTACCCGCGTTAGCGAGAACGAATCGGATTCATCTCCGTTGTGTTTTCATAGTGTGCGGACGGTAGCCAGTTATTTGCATCGGAAGACAGTGACGACTATGGGGGTAGGACGGGGTTAATGTTTGTTGTTGCTTACATTTGCTTCGACTTGTGTGCGCTACTAGCTCTAAACAGATGGCTTTGAGACACTCTTAGGGGTTGTCGGATGGAACTACTCCTAGTGCTTCAGAAAGCTTCATTAAAGATGGTCAGAAAAAGCACAACGGCGCTTCAAAGTGAAAAGGTGCAGGTGCAGTGACCTTACAGTGACTGAGGCAACTGCAAACCTGGGGGTGGACTGTGCACGAGGAGTGCAGGAGACGTGTTGGGAGACTTAATTCCTGTGAAAGTTGCTGGCGGGGTTCGACAGGATAAAATACCAACTGAGGATGAGGCTGGGCCACAAGTGAGATCCATTCGTATCTGGCGCCCTTGAGGACTTGGGGTGACTATGGTTGCAGAAAGATATATTATTGATGTTGTCCGAGAGACTTAAGATGAACACACCGGTGGGTCTTATAATGACCACCTAACAGTAGCTACTTGTAGACAACTAAGCACAGATGAATCAGCCAATTATTTCACCGATGAAGCCGATATATACGATGGCCGAGGCTCATCAACTGATCCAGCATCCCAGTCATTCCTTAGCTGGAGCAGTTTTGCCCCTGGCCGACTGAACAGTGCCCCTGACCGTGTACAGTTATGAAAAATAAAAGCTGTCACTTTTATACTGAGATAAATGTGCATGAGCAGTGGCTTGTTTGGCAAATCACATTTCACCAGTATGGTGAAAGATAACAGAATGAACATAAATGTTGTCGACTCAAAATATCGGGGAGCACACGGTCCAGTAGAACTGTATGATATTGCCACAGTTTTGTTACATTTCAATTCAGCTTTTAAAGTGAAGTTACGTGAAGTGTGATTTACCGACATCTCCAACATTCTCCCGAGTTACTTGGACTGACACCTGAGCACAACTTACGGAGACTCCTTCAAGCCCCGGATAACAAGAAATGTTGTAGGGCATCATATGGGCACAGAAGGCGGAGTAAGCAACAATCGTACTTACAGAGCATTCCTCCAGAACTCTCCGGGATTGCCTTAATTTTTATTGACCTCGGTGAAAATGTTACCAACAGATGATAATATTATGCAGTTTTTTAGTTTCATCACATTATGCCAGATACTAGACAAAATACAATAACCCGACTCAACCCTCCCTGTCACTCTGGTGATGTCAGCTCTGTGGGGCCAACATTCAGCACTTGTTAAAGGCTACTTGAACCGTGTTAGGTTAAACGCTATCAGCTGGACACCCCATAAAATGAACGTAATATATAGAGCCAGACCATTGAATTTGAGTACTTTGCTGGTGGCAAACAAACCCTTTGTTTCAACCGCTTTTGTGCACAGAGGGCCGGCTGGAATGGAATTACAATTGTGGCGTGTGATCTAAGTCGCAAATGAGCCAAAATAACGTGTCAGGGTACTGGCACACTCAACTGGTCCAGGATGGGGCGACAGCCGTCAAATCTTCCCCCAGTTTTTTGGCATAGCCTCACGGTACAACTTCGACACCTGAGCTTGTTTGTAGAACCAAGAGGAATCTTTTGTATGCCTTTTCTCTGGCGGCTAACAAAATATTTGGCACTTTTGGGGCATCCCAAGCCCAACTATTCTCGATGCTTTGTCGTTATCATATAAACGTTGCAAATACCGCTTCACTGAGGTTGTGGCCACCCTGATTGGCTGGAACGGTATTTTCTGGAAGTAGAGTCCACCTTGTGGTCTGGATACGAACCAAGCTCCTCGCTTCTAGCAGGGGGTAAAAATCAAGTAGTCACCACTCCCATCTAAGGGTGAGTACAAGATTTGCTCGAAATTGAAAACATCCTGGAAATATCGCCAGCTTTTGGTAAATGTTTGAAGATCCTGAGCTCTGCTCAGCATTCTGAAGTGCTGTCATGGGAGGAGCTCTGACGCTGTTGGCAGGAACAACGAGATTAATGAACCCACCCGTCAGATGCACTAGTTTCTCCCAACCACCATTTGGGAGTTAAAATTACCCAAGACTGCACATTACCTTCACCAGCCAAGTGGTGCAGGCCAGCATGTTTATTGATGATCTGCTGCTCGGGACCGACTGTGGCGGATTAAAATTCACTGAGTGTTAGTTTACCGCGACACCAAAGAGGTCTTTCATTGTCTTTTGGGCTCTATCTGGCAATCTAACTGCGGCTGGGCAGCCCGGATATACATCGCCAGGCCTTCCCCTCAGATTACTTCGCTTCTGTCGGCACTACAGAGCGTTTATCCTGCACAGAATACTTCCGGGTCTATCTCCGTTCCGGAAAGCCAGGCCCCGTCTAGTGCAAAGAGTGCTGGAGAGTGGGGAACCACAAAATCCCTGAGCCCGTCTCTTTTACTCTAATGGTTCCTCACATTAGCCGATATAATGGCGGCCTCTCCTTGTCTGTTTCCCCTTCGGTGCAAGCCCTTATTTAAACTACACCGCCTGAAGTGCTTGGTTGGGAATAATTCTGAAGCGGAACGACTTCCAAGGGAGTTGGAGAGTTTCGCTTTGTATTAGAAAATCCCGGATAAAAGGAGCGCCTTCCCAACTGTTTCTGTTTTCGTGTAGCCTGAGCGGTGCTAGTTTATGCTCTTCTCGGTTACCTGGGTCCAAATCTCAAAGGAGTTCCACATTCGTACCTCATGGTAAATGGAACCTTTGTAGCCACGGACAGGATCCCTAACCGAAATCCGCGGACAGCAAGAGCGGACGAGGTTCCACATGTCCATTTATTTTACCCTAGAGTAAAAATGGTTCTGATCTATACGTCATCTGGCAAGGTTAAGTGTTTCGTGGAGAATGACTTGGCAAACCCAACCGGTGGAGGAGACAGTTCATGGTGTTATCAATTTTGTGACAAATTCAGATGATTATCGCAAATTCACCACAAGTCAGCTATGGGTCCTGAGTGGCGGCTCCATCTGTTGGATTGGCTTCGCACAATCCCAAAGGTCCATAGTTTCCATATGCCCTGGACTACAGGTGGAGTCTTCATTGCCCGCACTAAACATCTTCGCATTGTATTCTGAAATGACGGCTACCGTTTCATCGCCGATAACCACGAATTCGCGGAGGCCACAACAACTAGCCTAGACCCCTTATCTTACCCCTTAAGAGAGCCTTAAATCAGCCAAACAAAAGAGAGCTTTTTGTGGCCACATGGCTAGCCATGTCGATCACCCTGAGGAGGTTTACCGCGTGAAACCTCTCCGCTCGATCTCCCACTTTCATCTCCCGCTGCAACCTTGTTCCGGTTGTGAGTAACACGTAGTCAACTTAACGATTCCAAAAGCCAAAACAAGATAAGTTCTGAGATTCTACGGCATCAGTTTGCCAAACATTTTGCACGCAAGTTGAATTAAAACGTCATTAGTGCGGCCCCAGCGAATAACAGCGAGAACCAGCCTTCGGCTAACTTCGGCGCCGGAAATGACCGTCACGATATTCAGGAGTTAAGTCGAAAGGGCGCCAGGACAAATATGAGCATAATATAAACGTGTTCCCGAATGATGTTTCGCGCTTATTGTGTTTGTTCGAGGATCAACGACGATAAATAGCGCAGTTTAAACAGTGCAAGTACGTGATAATGATTGCAGATGATTTCCGCAAATTTACATAACACTCACAGCCGGTTCGGGGACGAGCCCAACCACCACATTTCCTCCCTTCCGAGAGCGATCTCACCCTCGAACTGGATCTTGATGGGCGACCAGGTAGAGAAATCTCTTTTTCCTCATGTTCAAAGACTCTGTTCCTCAAACTCATGAGTTCACACCTCGGAAAGTTATTCACGAGGGCTTCGGGTGGTGGCAGAGTGGTTTCAATTTCTTCTGACTCACAAGTCTAGCGACAACCCTTGGCTTGATGCTGAGCCTTGTCCGCTCCGGTTTCAGTCTCCGGACCAGCAGTGACTGACCAAAACTCTTCATAATGAGGGACCTTTGTTCCCAGGCTCCATCGGACGGCCAACTTGAGATGGACAATCTAATTCAGCTCCAAAGTTGGTGGTCCCATAGTTTGGGGTATCCCACCTAAAACATTACCCTAGATGAATTCAAGCTCTCCCAGTGCAGCTGTATTCGATTCAGCAATTAAACATTTGCCTGCATAAGCCCAACTTATAGAAGCTTTTGAAAGTTTGGGTAGATGATGCCTAACCCCCTATTCCTGCAGTGAACTCTGCGCAGAGTCACCTTTAAGCCTCCATGTCTACCACGGAACCGAGAGCTGCAGGGGACACAGAGGACCACCACTTCTAGCTCATTCTTTTCGCTTTTCGGACTATCACTGTGTTTGCTATTCGGAGAATTTTCTATCTCCTCGGTACTTCTTCCACTACTTTAGGTCATCATGAATACAAGTAAGAGTGGGGAAATTAGGTCCAAAGTTTATGTAATAC
This sequence comes from Fasciola hepatica, assembly GCA_948099385.1. Lineage (NCBI taxonomy): Eukaryota > Metazoa > Platyhelminthes > Trematoda > Plagiorchiida > Fasciolidae > Fasciola > Fasciola hepatica. The sequence continues at coordinate 6,059,453 of CANUEZ040000099.1, read as the reverse complement.
TAAGAGGTTAGGAGAAAACGAACAGCAACTGCGTCCAGGAAGTTGATGGTACAGCGGTGAGTCACAGGAAATTTTGCCCACCCGGAGTAGCCCACCTGCGCTTCAAGGCACAGTACCTCAGATCTTCCTGAATTTGAACCTCGGTTCCAGAAGACCGATTTCCCGTGTTTCGGCCCCTGCCCCTCTTTCTGGACTGTTATTCATTTTATCCCGAATTCGTTGTTCTATTCTTCAAAACATTTGTGGGCTGATTACAGATATCTAGCTCAACATCTGTAACGAAAGCACGACTCCTCGCATGTTTCCGCCGGGCACGCAGGTTCATGTCACGGTGTAGAGCAGCGCCAGATCAACCGGAACTCAAAGAGCGCAGCCCCTCTCCTTCGAGGCAGACAACAAATATAAGGCGTGTTCCCACTGCGGAGTCACCAGTTTAAAAAGCTGGGTCAGGCAAAACGTTTTTCCCATGGATTCACGTGGAGCTAGGCAGGCCACACTGTTCAGTTTGTGAAGTTTCAAATTTTCCAGTGAGTCAAGGGTGGTTTGCCGTTCTTTGAAGTGCTTGTTGGCCTCACCAATACTGCTTCCTCGTTGGACCTTGTTTCCGTCTGTAGTTTGATTTATATAAGTAGTGGGGCTCTAAGCAAAGCCCAAATCCGAACAATCGTGACAACAGCCCTTGTAGCTGTGGATGGGAAGCCGCCGTGTGTGCGTGACCAAATAGAAGCTCACATCCTAATCGTGGAGTTTGTTGTGAAAGGAATTTTCATAGTTCTGGAGGATTCACTTGTTCCTGTTATTCTGGGAAAAGACTTCTCCGGGACTCAGAATTAGGCGTTGCACCTAACAACTGCTGTTGGATAAATGATAAGCGAGTACCGGCAATAACCAGTATCGGGCCATGTAACTTCCACGTATATCTGGGGTATTTGTCAAAACATGGAAAGGTAAGGAAGCTTGTAACCCAAACAACCAGTGATCCACTGTTTGAGTATCAAAAGAAAGCTCCAGTCATTGGATGAAAACTTTTAGGGACTGTTCTCATGGGGGGCCAACCGATCAGTGAAACGAACAGAATATGTCATTCAATCTTTCCCGATGTTGTACCTCCCGTCCGTCAAATTCCTCATCTGGCTCTTCTAAACTGCCAGACAGAATTACAAAAACTAATTCGATAGGTGTTGAAACTAAAAGCAAACTTCCGCCCTCTTTCCCCAGAACTTCTCTTGAAGTCATAGTTAAATGTGGTGCATTCCGAGCATGTGTTTATGATCGCAAGATAAAAGCAGACAGGCGAAAAGGCTAGCTTCCGTCACCTTGGACTGACCTCACAAGAGAAGCCTTAGCCGGATCATAATGGGTTCCAACTTTAGATCTGGCATCTGAACAGTGGCAGGCCAAAATTGAACCACGGGACAGACAAGAAAGGGCGTTTTTATTCCCACCGATCTTTATGCGTTGAAATCAGTGCATTCTTGATTTTTAAAATGCCAGCCACTTTTCGGCACCGTGTGCAGGTATCCTTGGCTGCTCTGACACTCCAGATATATGTATTCCACCCGGACGATGTGAGCATCACTTGAAGTATCAGAGAGGAACACGTGCCCGATATGGAAAAGGCTCTTCATTAGTTGCAGAATATAAACCCCAACTTGAACCTGAGGCAGTTTCATCAAAAAAGGAGTCAAGCTTTTTGGACCAATCATCTCGCTCGAAGGGGTTAGCAGCGACCCAACAAAGGTCGCAGGATGCTAGCATATAGCTAGTTCCAGAAAGTCTTTAGGACTTGCGAAGTTTTTAATGCCTGATCATCTATTGTTTGATCTTCGTCCACAAGTTTTCGTCAATAACAGCCCCACCGACTGAATTAACCGAAACTGATATAAAGTTTCAGTAGACCGACGAAAACTCCACAGCTTTTCAGAAGGTAAAATATGCTTCAAGCTCAACCCTGTCTTCGTCGTACCTGAAGCCATGCCAGCCGCGGGTCGGTTTGTGTTAGGTACCGATGCCAAAGATCTATCATTTGGTTCCGTTCTATGAGAGAGAATGACGGACAATCAAGAACATGCCATTGCGTACAGTAGCCATACACGAAAATGGAGAGAACTGCTTGCGGTCATCCATTTTTCAAACACTATTTGCTTCCTTGTCCAATGCCAGCCCCTCTTATGGACAAGCAGTCCGTCACTACAGAGGCCTTGGAATTTTAAAGACTCCAATAACAGGAAACCTTACAAGAAAATGACTTAGAAAGAGCAAACCTTCCAGGGCTGAAATACTGTAATGCAGAGAAATTGGCCGGGCCACCCTCACAACTCTGTGGACAATGTTCCTCAGGTGACTCGCGGTTTATGGCCGTATGCGTAAGACACTCAAAGAAAAAGAGGGGTGGTCTGCCGTGCGGGGGAACGACCCCTTTTTTGACTATCCATTATTCACACCTGAAGGAAACCTTCGCCAGACCCAATATGAACGGGTTAAAAGAAGCATATGGGATCCCAAATGCTTAAGATCGTTATGAAATAAACTCCTCAAGAGGAACCAAACAAATGCAGGGAACTTTCGAGCAAGATTAAGCCAGTTCACACGAATTCTGAAGTAATACAAGCTTGACTTTCAAGCCCCATGACATTCGATTATTATAATAATGGTTTATCTCGGGGACACCCGATGCATGCTCGATTGCATGATCATGTGATACAAGTGAGGTCACAAAGAGGTTCCTCGGATATTCATTTGGGTAAATGCAGCCTAAAAGTGTACAGGTTTTAGTGGTCGCACGAATGGTTGCCCGGCAAATTCGAGTTTGAAGGTCAGGCGGGCGCACCTTTGCAAAATGAGTGAAATGGGCTCCGCCGTCGAGATACGTGATGAAGTAAAGGGGGGATGAAGTAAAAACTCGCAGTATTTCGGATAGCGTCGACTTAAAGTCGCAGGAGTGAGTAAACTGACAAAGAAAACTTTCGAAAAAGCACCAACAAAAAATTGGAGAATTTTGGGTGATGAAGGGCATGCACTTGAACCAGTAGCCCAGATGACCCGGAAAATAGCAGAAATATAATACCGAAGGATTTGTTGTGTCCTTCGAGGAGGGGGATTGCGTAAATGAAACAGTCCGTTTAACCACGGAATTAGTATTTACTATTCATCAAGAGGTTGTGGAGGACGCCCTCATGAAGAGGTGGATGTAGATTCCCGAGCCCGGAAATTTTACTGGAGCTGAGTGACGAAAGTTGACAGGTGAGTGAAACACGATTTGAATAAAGGGTTCATTTCAGGTCAACTGGTGACCATAAGTTGACAACAGGATGGATACAGGAGTTGATATACGATGATCTTGTGAAGTCGCATGGAGGTGGTGCATAAAGGATATTGTCAAAACAAGTGAAGAATCGCCTAACGGGATTTGCTGGTAAGAGTCTGACATGTGGCATTTGGGAAACAACCGGAAGGTCAGTAAATTGGCATGCGTATAGCTCACTATCAGCAAAGGTTTGGAGAAATCGCTTTCGCAGTGTTCATTGGCATAGACGCCTAATCGTGGAGGACTGATGAAAAAATGACAATAGGTAATAGGTGGGTGAAACGGTGCTCGACTATTGGTTTATCGGGGTTTACTCCAAGACTGACCGATGAGGAATACAAATGTACAACGAAGTGGGCATGATAGTGGTTTATACGTTTAATATTTACGGAATAAACTTGGGGGTAGTACATCACTGGAGCCTTCAGAAAGTGCAGATAATCGTGTGACTAGGTACGTTCAGGAAAGTACAACCTGAGACTTTGAAGGGGGGGGGGACAAACAGAATAACGGCGGCCTAGATTACAGTGGTTGATTTTCAGCTAAAGATGTAGAGAGAGCACTATGGATTGTAGTGAAGGTGGCTGACCATGAATCTTGCCGGAGCAGCTACAGTGGTTCATAGATGAGTGAAAAGTGACACAATTATGGATTTGTCCGGGTTCGTTGATGAGTAGCACGAGGGCCTCTAAAGTTGGTTACAAAGTGGATGCGGGAAGTGGACATATTGTGGACTGATGCAGTCGCATAAGAGTAGTACATGTGAGCAGTTCTCAGGAAGTGCAGGTGATTGCGTAGCTGGATATGCTGAAGTCCGACATGAAAAGCTAAGGAGGCAATCGAACTATTTATGTCCTGGATTGTGGATACTTCATTGCCCATGCAACTGTCATGAAATGCAAATGGCTGAATGAGAGAAGATGCAACGGAAGGATACAATGAACATAGATCTGGTGTCACGCAGATGAAGCGCTGGAAGGAGGACCATTTCGTTTTGTGTGGAATTGTTGGCAGGTGAGAAACGAATCTTCAAATGATGGTTTTGTTTAGATGAATGTAGTGGTGACGTACAAATTACCAATTGGATGAATGGTCTCTTCAAGAGTATACCGGGAATTGTCATATTCATAATAAATATCTGATTATTGAAACCATTTCATGTTTTGGGGCACAGAATCCGGTAACTGGATATAACAGAATGAGGGTAAACATGGCATCAGTTCAGACAAATAAAAGATAAGTCGATGGATATGAATGTCAGCGGTCGCAAATAGTAGGGCACATTTCTGAGCCGAGTGAGTATATGTGCATATGTTGATTTGGAACTTGACCGGTTGTATGGTAAACCTTGTTCAGGGACGTTGGAGGAGGCATTGAGTGGCAGCAGTAAGATGCAGGGGACGTTGTTTTTCAATCCGCTATTGGTGCTAGTAAGTGAGGCTGGCCGTGCGCTGGACACCCAACCTGAAAACCAATTCTGGTGACAGGAGGTGTGATCCGCCAGCCTAGTTGCGCCCGCACATCGTTGCAGTTGACCTGCACGCCCGATGTGCGCCGGTCAAAGCGGTGGATCTGACTGCGCCTCGCACCGTTGGGGTTGACATGAGTTTTTTTGGTGGGGCCAAACGGCCGTAGGTATCGGGTAGTCCGCGATCAGGCGACCAGGCACCAGGGGATCCCGGAACGTAACCAGGGGAGCATCGGTCAGGTAGCGTATGAATAGCCATGAAATGAACAACATGACAGATACATACAGCCCTCAAATTGGCGACCAGAAGGACCCAAAAATATGGACAAATTCAGGGCTTGAGTCAGAAATGCACTTCAGTCACACAATCCCAACCAAAATGTGACATAACCTTGCTTTGCGCAGGAATAAACAAGGGCTGGAGCAAAAAATTAAAGGTGATACAAGACATAAAAAAATAATATAATCCAGCGGTTTCACGAATCACAAATATCGTGAACTCCTCGGAGGGTCTTAAAATTCTGTAAGCTTCAACGGTGTACCTGTTAACGGCTCAGGTATTATTCGCCTCGGTTGCTATTACCTGAGACACGAATGACGAATCCAGTTCAGAACTCATACAGAACCTTGAATCTTGTGGTGCAGAAACTCTCGGATCAGGAGGCTTGGCAGAAGTACCGGTGGTAACGTCCAAGACGAGATACGAGGAATGTTTACACGCCATGCCCCCTAAGTCCACAGTTGAGTTGGCCAAGGCGGAAAAGTACAGCCCCAATTCGAAATCTTCCAGCGGGTGGCCGTAACAAAACGGCTGGGATCGACGCACCTGGACAGCTGCCGGAGACAAGCAGGGATAAAACGATATGAAATTTCAATGTTAGATCACTTCTCTAAAAGCCGTTAAACCATACCTGTGCCCGGAATCGAAGCTTGCACAGCAGCGGAGGTTCCATTTGACGATTGGATCGCAAAATGGGGCATGTCAAAACAGCTACGCTCGGGTTAAGGAGCTAACTGCTAGGCAGTATCAGTTCGTGGACCACAACAAGTGCTCAGAACATCCAAACACCCGAGCGGCGGCTTATCATCCGTAGGGAAATGGAATCGTGCAGCGAACGGATCGAACAATTGGAAAACTCTCGAAGGAGTCTGTTGACGCTGAAGACTTGCCCCTAGGCAGTGGCCTTGCCACTTTGCATGTTGACCCGCGGTACCAGCCGGATAAGGTCGATCCCGAATTCTATGGTAATGGGACAGGGAATGCCCATCCAGCTAAACTTCCTGAGCCCGGTCCCCGACCGACGATTTTTCCAGAATAGATTAATTCTCGTAGCCGTGCTTGAAAATGGATAGGTCATTTGGTATGGAAGAGGTTCACTTAAGGACGGAAAGTGGTGCCAAAGTGGAACTGACGCAATCATACCGAGGTGATACGATTAAAAACATTACTTGACTTGTTGATTCGAGCGATTATCGGGTTTGGTGGCGCTACTTGCTTTGCCTGGTAATTCTGTAACGTGCCGTTGCATTCCTCCAGTGCACACATCGTACCGCTAAAGCGTTCCGAGTTTTGCGCGCTGCTGACCATAATTGTTGCCAAACCACTAACTGGAAAGACAGGAGGCTAAGAACTCTAAAAGGAAGCAGGTCGTTACCTTACCTAGGAGAATCCTAAATTGGCAGGCCCAGAAAACAAACTTATCCTAAAAAGGGCCCTCGCAATCGAGTTCACTCGTTCATATATACATACATGCACATACGTTTCCCTCACATAATCGGTAAAACTTCACTTCACTGTAATAGTCTAGTTTTATATCATTCACCTAATAATGTTATGCATCGTTTCATGGCCGTCTCATCCACCTCTGTATACCAATATACGTAACAGGTACCGCCGTACTTACTGCTAGGAACGACAGTAAGCCTGACACGGAATCGTCCCTTCTGACAGTTTCCCTGACCGTCCCTGGGTATTCCATTGGTCACACTCAACGCCTGTTTAGCAAGTCAGAAGCAGAATTTTAGACACACATAAGCACAAGCGAGTGAACTCGATACTTGCAGACTACTGGTTGAATTTTCTGTAACGTTGCTGCCACTATGTTCGAGGTAGTTTTCGATGGCTATTCTTACACAGTCGTGAAAGAAGCCTTAGCAATTGGCTTTTTAACATCTGAACCGTTATTAATAGAGCTTCTGATCCAAAGAACTGAGTAAATAGCAGGAAACCTTTTGTGGTACTGAGAGAAATGCTGCGGCCCATAGGACAAATTCTCGATGAAACAGCTCTTGAAGATTTGGGGGTACAGCGGTCACCAGCTAATATTCAAGCACTACTCGAGGATTCTAGTCATCCTAACCTCACAGAAGAAACGAAACGGGCGCAGTTGATTGTGAAATGGTATCATAAACAAATTACTGCCGTAACAAACTCGGGAAGCCTCCAGAACACCGCTCCGGCTGTCAGAACACACTTCGAGGGCACCTTGATAGCTACTTTCAGGCGGGCTTCCAGACGCCTTCCTGAACCTGCTATCCTCACTGTGAAACCTGGAATCCTTTTCGTGGTTTTGACAGATGGAAACGCCCCAGAAGCCCGTCCTCTGATTAGCCGTGGTCCATCTTAATCAGAGTACGGTCGATATCTCAAACGGTTTGGGGAGAGGGCCAGGCTCTGCCCATCTGACCGCATCTTCCCGGGCGCCAAAGAGGAGGACCAATTTCTCGACGCGTTACGACAATTGAAGCTGTCAGCAGCCATATCAGCAGTCGTCTGTTGCATGTTTGGGAATTAGTTTCCAACAACTTACTCCAAGTTGGCAGCGGTTCAGCAGTTGGTGTCCTTCCAAAGGAGGCTTGTGATGCAGCGATTCCATCAATTCAACAGCTTTGTGCCACCAGTGGCGCCCATATTGCTTCTTACGGCCTTTATTCTTTCACGCTCAACTTAGGTCTACGTCGCACCGTCCGCCAAGTGATTATAGTAGCATACGTCCCCTACGGTATCGACTTGCCTGACCACTTCGACCTTTTGGTTGAGACTCGATGCCGGGCAGTTGTCGGCCGACAGACTTCTCTTTCTTTAACCGATTCGTCTTTTCTCGTGAATCGCGGAACGCCCTCACGCACCGGAAATTCCGCACAGAACTTCTCTGAGCTTACTCGCAAATTATGAGGCAGCCCACCCACCACTTCTCGTGGCGACTACTAATGTCACCCACAGTAATGTTACTGGAGGACCTCCGGCTTTCAACAGACCCCTTCACCGGGCACCACTCAAGGTCTGCTTAGTACAGACTCAATTTGAATGCACGAAGTAGTTGTGCCCAAAACGCTCGCTCGGTAGCTTTTGGGCCTCGCTTCTTCAAGTGGTTCCTAAACCACCGAACAGACCGCGACCTGTGTTTAACCAGCGGTGGGGTTGTGCTTCCGTCGGCGAGCCCAGCAGTCCTTGAAAGTTTTAATCTTTTGAACACACAGCTCCGCCTCTCCCCATTTAGGCAATTCTCTATCTGTACTGATTTCCTCCTGGTTATTGTCAACTTCCCCCACCACGGACATAAGAAACCCCTTAAAAACCAGACAAGGCTACTTCTTCCATTAAACAAGGTGATTCCGTCTCCGTGACCAGTGTCTCTTCCCTAAACCTGGACCAAACGGGTAGGTAAATAGCGCTGTCCAAGGATGTACTAAAATGTAAGGCCCGAAAACAGAATGCAGAGGTAGTCGAAACAAAGGCCTCTGTTCGCACTCTAAGGGACGAGATAACCGGTCTGAAGAGCTTGATTACCTAATCCCTCTTAGTATCCCAGGAGGCTGATCAGGCGTGCAGAGTATCCGAGCAGAACGTTGTTGATGTATGCAAGGCTTTGCAAGATCCTAAGAACTGCTCAAAGGGAGTCATTTTGGGGTCTGCTTTCTCAACTCGGAACACCCTCTTGACTCTAATGCCTAGGTAAGTAGCAAAAGTCACCAACCGGGTACGCGGCAGCCCACTACGAGTGAGCCCCAAGAAGGCAGCCGAAATAATTTGTACTCAAGCTGCAAGGCTCGGGGAGGAAAAAAGTGTTCATAGGAATGTCCATCAACGAGCCAATTCGGCTAAGGCTCTGCAGTGGGAGGGCCAAGCCAGCAGTACCACCGAAGGTCGATCCCAAGCTCGGAACGCTGCCTGCCTTCCAGGTAACTCACCATCAGGATCGAGCCCCATGTACACCATCCGATATTCCCCTAGCCACTCCATCTCCTGTCGCAAAAAGCACACCGGCTAGTGGACCGTTGATATGGACCCTAGATTGAGTAGCTCCGTGCAACTGCATTACACTGCGTAGCTTTATCGCTGTTATCGGTATAGTTTTTATTAAGCTATCTAGGATAATACCTAAAACTATAGCTCTAAGGCCTGTTGTCCGACCCAGAAAAAATCAAGCAATTTTTTGTGAACACTATTTCCTGGGACCACCCGGTGGTATAATATACATACAAAAGTGATCGTAGGGTAGAAGCTGCGCGAAATATCAGTCTCAGTCAAACAACACTAGCGGACTCCAAGATACCACTCAGAAAATCACCTTTGTAAAGAGACTAAAGCAGTCTTGACTTGCGTAATACATCCGGAAACTTTCAGACAGCAACATCCGCAGAAACTGCTTGCAATTTTTAGCTGAACAACTGATACATAATCAGTTCCGCCGATATTGACCTCCTGTGGCGAGCACTCTCCCCTAAGGTTTAAATATTTTAGCAATACTCTGCACTTAATCCCCTGCTTCCGTATAGCTCTCTAACCCCTGCTTATTGCCACATCTTGTCCGACTGGCCATCCACCTCTTTACCACCATAGGTATGCCTACATCTCCTCCCAGCCGACCCAAAATCACTGTCAGCAACCGCCGTCGCAAGACCGCTAAATTCCAAAACTCACCGGACAACTGCTCAGTCTCTCTGGTGGATATACTCGGAAATGCCAATAAACAATCTACGGAAATGACCAAAACTCTGAGCAGTCTTTCCTCTCGACTTGACTCCGCTGATCTGATTATCGGTCGACTGATGCCTATAGCGTTCTTGCTTGATCCAGCAGCACACCATACCCCAACCAATCTACTACTGGCCACGAAATTTGTGGACACAATTGCCTCGGAAATTTACAGACGGATAAAAAAGGCAAACAATGCGATTGTGTTTAATATTCCAGACCGAATACCTCTCCCAGCTGCTAAAAATATGATCTTAAGCGCTTGCAACCTTGGCTCACAACCGTGCCACTGTGTTAGACTCCGCAAAACTTCCCTGCGCACCACCTGTCCACTGCTTTTCCAGTTTACAAATGAAGTTGTCGCCAAGACCTTTATCAGTCGGCAATCGTTAGTCGTAGCCAAAACCGGCTTCAAGTGCGCCAAGATACTTCCGGACAAGACCCCACTCCAAAGGGAGCTGCACAAGAGTCACGCCCAGAACAGTAACCCCGGTGTTGGTGAAACTGACAATCCCCCCCGAAACTCCGGTGCACCTATCATTGGCCATCACCCGATGTTGCCATTTATTGCAGACCACAATGCAACCGTAGATTTAGACAGTACGCCAACTTTCTCACCCAATGAGCCACCTGGCAAACGCCCCAATTTTCAGAATAGCCCAAGCAAATCTATAGACTGGAACAAGCGCCCCAGCATCCACAAAACTGATGAAGGTTCTTCCGACTCATCCACTCGCGAGCTCATGTTCTCTACAAGTCTAGACGACCCCATTCCTTCTACTAGCTCCATGTCGGGTTATGCAACCGTACCTAAAAATCACCGCACCATCAACCCACCTCCGTCTACACCCATGCATCCCGTTACCTCTGGCTTTTTTGATAACCCAACCAGGCCCTTAAGCTCACCCGCTGCACTCACCCGTTCGCCACCAGAATGTATCTGGTTACCACCTAGGCCACCACCACTGGTTAGCCCGTCAGTGCAGACTGACCCCCAGAAGTTAACACTTCGTCGCCAAAAGAACAAGACCCATCAACATAATGCACATGCAAACCATAAGGTAATGGGTAAGTCGAGCGAAATTTTACCGGCCTCTTGTGTGGCTGTGAATCCTACTTTTCCATCTCGGTTAACTGCCTTATCATTTCCACCCTACTTTTACCCACCTTATCCCCCCCAATCACCGCTCCATTACATTACTATCCGCCATACCAACTGCTCTATACCTCTACTGCCACCCAGTCACTCCCTGGGAACCATGGCCGTGCCTCACCCAGCTTCCCACTCCCACAGGACCCATCCACGTCTCTTAGTCAAGCACTGCCATCCATCCGTGGCTGCTTTTTTCCTGCCGGCCCCCTCCGAGAATATTCCCCGCATTCAAACTACTCTCCTAAACAGCACCTCCCCATCCCTCTTTCCTTACACTATCCCCCACCAGGTTATAACTCATCAAATCCGTGGGACAACTGAGGTCCTCCCCCCATCCTTGCCCTATTCTCCACTGGAATTACCACCTTCATCACCACTACCGAACCCCCCACCATATCCACCACCATCGAGGCTTGCATCGTCTCTTTCCGTAATACTCGTAAATGCCCGTTCATTACTGAACAAAACCAAAGCCATCCGCAGCATCGCTCAGCCCTCCAACTTTGATATTATCATTGTAACTGAAACTTGGCTAACGGATTCCGTCCCGTCAGATCGAGTCTTCCTAGTTGCCATTGACTGCTCAAATGGAACTTCATCCATGCTTCACTCACACAGACGTAAACAGTCCATTATCTATTGTCTTCATATATCATAATAACCCACAGCTGAAACCACGTCCAGACTGCAACCCCCCTTTATTTCAGGTCTGTTGTCTCCCACTATCGCAGTCACCAAACCGGATAACCAAGGACGCCACTTTGACTCGTACGGACAGAGACTCAAGTAGAACCTACCATAGCAACTGGGACCAAAATCAAGCCACCCGGCAGGAAATACTCCCAATTCAGCTTTTTCTAAAACAACCAACACACATTCCAGTTTATGCGCATCTTGCTAATATACCACCACACTCAGCCGATTGACCGACACATACTTTGCCCTGCTAGACGAAACATACCCATATGATGTCGTACGTTACCAGAAACGACGCTGAATATCACTGAAGGCAAATGCGTCAACATATATATATATATATACATATATATATATATATATGTTAGTAAAACAGCATATTAACGCTCAAGTCCATGCGCAGATCTCACACTTTATTATCCGTTACCACAGTCCACCTTTCCTCCGAACCGTAGCCGGTTGGAATCTGACTCTCCACTCCTCGAGGACCTTCCAGTTGCGTTTTCTCATTTCTGAATGGTACATGTTACTGCTCCTGAATCTAAACTCACCTTTTTATGGACTGCTGTTTCTCCCACATCCACCAGTGTTCACTTTCACGAAATTGGTCTCGGCACCTTTTCGACACTCATTCCATTTGTTGAACTCCGGTAAATCCGACATTCAGGGTCTGCATTGTCTTCATGGATCGCTATCCTCTCCGCATGCACCGATTTTCCCGAGAACACTTCCTTACAATATTTTTTCTTCCTTTTCTTCTTGTTCAAAATTTACTCCATCTGTAGAACCTTAGCAGGCCTCCGTTTCCCAGCTTGCATCATTCTCGTTCATAATGCGTCCTTGACACTGCGCCGACGGTTTTCCGACATCTCCACCGCCCGGAAGTACGGCTCTAGTCCAGCATACCCGGTGTACAGCACACGTCCGTTGATGGGAAACGAAAGCTTAGATGGTATTGACGGCTAAATTGTTATGGTAATTGGCATGAAAATTCCCATATGGTTATTACTCGGTTTGAGGGTGTTTTGCTTAATGAAGGTATTTATGTCTGCAAAAACAGTGAACCAAACGTGGATTTAGACGAGGACATTCAGTGGGTCCAATGTGGAACCTGCGGACGATGGACACATTTCCGGTGTGCGGCATTTCATAACGAAGAGAACTACCGTTGCGTACACTGCATGGCCCATTGACACCGACGCCGCAACACGTGAACGAACCCAAGGCCCTTTTCAGGGCCACGCCATTCTGATTACCATTTTCGTTGCTTTTTTCTTAGTATGTCAACTTAAGTAGTTGGCACATGAGTCTTCCTTTATGTGCGCAACTCCGGGATGTGACTCGATATTGAATGTAGATAAATATGGATTTACAGTATACAATTATTACCCTTTCGATTTCCAATATTTAAGACTGGAAATACAGCATTCTTTATCAGCCAATGGCGTCAACTGTTCACTGTTGATTCTTGTGAACCGCTATATAAACCACTACAACTGTCGCTTGTAGACTCAGGGATTAGCACGGGAGATAATGTCACACAGCGAGCCGTATTACATGTACTGATAGATACACCTTATTGATGGGCAAAGTAAACGTACGAAGCAGTATCCGTAACCCTTTACAGCACCGGAGGCCTTGTAGTAAGCCACTTTAAAAAAGGAAATCATGTGAGATAATATTCCCACATGATTTCATTTGGAACTGCCTTCCAGTCCGCCGCCGTTGCTACAAACAGTTATGGAAGCTGCTTCGTAAGTTTATGTTTCCATTCAATAACCTTTTCCTATCAGTGCATCAAATACGGCTCAATGCGAGACATCATCGCCCGTGCTATTCCGTGAGTCGATCATAGGTTGATCGCGGCCGTAGTGGGTACGTCGATACAATTATTAACACGAAACAACAGACGCAATGCGTGGGACAGAACGATTTGCAGATGAACCCACGTCTGTCATACAGAGGCACATTAAGCGTTCGTTTATCAACGCTGGGGATCGAGGCTACGCCGGTACGTCGTTCTTTGATTTTTTGTTGTTGTGTTCATTCATTCAGGGTTTCTCCGTAACCATTGCTTCATTTTAAACTGATGGTGCAGAATGTCATCCACCAATATGCGTATGGAACTATGAATTGGTGACACGGTTTATCTATTACAAGTAGACGCTGCCTCGTATAATGTTAAATAACAGAACACGCATAATTTTGTGTGCAGTATATACGTTTCTGAGTTAAACTTACAAAATCAGGTTGTTCCATTTTTTTCGAACGGTTATTACGTCACTTTCCACACTTTCATTTTACAGATCCCGTGAACAGCAAGAAGACCCAACAACATTCCGTGAAATACAAGAATGACCAACAACGAATGTCGGAATTTTATGTACACTTTTACCGCCTTTTTATACAATAAATCTATCCTTATTCTTCTACAATTGGCAGTTTCCCTTGTTCATACATATAAAGGCAACTTAGTGGTTGAACTGGAAACGTGGGGGAATATTGTTTAGCCGATTCTGCAGTGAAACGAAATCCGCGATTTTCCTAGAACGTTGGGCATGCCCAACCCTAGCCCAATTGGGCAGTGCTTCTTGGGATGTCATGTAAAACAATTAACCTGTGCATATAGCACTGACGCTGTTCTGCTGACTTTTCATAGCGTCACCCGATGGAAAGGAAAACAGCGTTCTCGATTCCAACAGTGAGCCACAGTAAGTCAGGTATATCATTGACACATGATTCAAAAGCATCCTTTTAATATTGCGATCTACAGAATATCCCTAAATGGACCCCACAAAGCACAATAAAGAATCAGCATAATGACGGCATTACCTCCTTCTTTTATAGCCATATATATATAGTTTTAACTAGTAAAATACCGCCCTAGGTTAGCCATATCCCTCCGACATAAGTTCAAAACACTCTAAATGAAAGTGCAAAGAAATTCAGCATAACAGATGTCATAGAATACATAAAAAACATATAACAGTGCACAGGAAATATATGACATGCATAAAATCTTAACATAATGCCTATTGTAATTATAATTACCTGGTATATATATATATATATATATAAACAGGATGCTCCATTTGAACTCATTTTAGATAACATCAATGGCTAGGAATTTGCCCTTATAAACCAAAAACATGCACCTGTTCACCTACACAGAACTGGACAAATTATGAAAAACAAATCGCCCGCTTGTGACGGACAATAGAAACCACCATAGAAACGGCGGTACTTCAAATTCCAGTGCTGGACTAGTGCCGCCTTACCCCACCGCCCAGTCCGGATTCGAAACCGGTTTGAAACTGCCGCGCAAACCATTAGTAAAGTGATCCATTCAAACTGTTGCTGGCTATGTCTATCTATCGCTGATACTCTCGACTTTCATACTTTGAATTTGTGAATATTCCACCTTATTGAGTAACGTGTCACACCATGATCATGGGCTAGCGCGTGCGTCTCGACCATGGCCGAGAAATATACCATTATCATTTATCATCATCATCATTTAATGCCGCAAAACCTCTGAAGCCTCCAAAAATTATTTCCCACCTAAAGCCTCATACTCAGCCCGTGTTAACGGATAAGACTCACCCATTTCTGGGCCCAAACACCAACCTGTAAATTCTTCCGCTGCAACTTGCAATGAAGAGATTAAAGCACTGCTTTCCTGGTTCTCATCTAACTTATCCCGCCTTACGCAGATTTTTCGACTCCTGGGCGCAGCTCTAGCCCCGAGTCTGCTACTGGCCATGTTATTCGGGGCAGTTTTCAAGGCCCCCTCTTTTACTACCATACACAAACGATGTATTTTCGACAATACTAATTATTAATACTATTGACACGCATTTCTTGTTTGCGGAAGACATTGAGGAAATGTCCGCTCTTTCTCCCGACATGTTAAATACTACCTTCTCTCAAACCCCGCCGACTTATCTGTTCTCGGGGGATGGTATACAACCTGAGAGAATGAATTTTCTGCCGACAGGTGTCTTTTTCCTGCTCACAAAGGCCGGGTTCCTCCAGGTTTCTTATACATCTGCGGTTCTCTTACTGAGAGCCGGCCCATAGTAAGAGACCTTGGTCTGGAATTTTCTTGTTCTTTTAACTTCTTCGAACATACTTTCTTCCAGAAAGCGGGGGCCGAAAGATATCTCGGTCTGCTTTTCGGGTAGCTTTGGCCTAAAAATGGCACTCTTCAAGTGAACAACATCATGCCGGACACCTTCCCGTATACTGACCTTCAATCTTCTCTAGAATACGTCAATCTGACGGAGATGCCATTGGATTTATTCGGAGGAGGTTCACGGAACACGTTTTTGAATGTTCGACGCAAATACATCATAGAAAACGACACCCTTATCTCAAAATCGAACCATTTTGGCTTTTTCGCATCAAGCTCAACCTGCATTTTCCGCAAAAGTTATCGACTAAAGAATGTTAACTCTCCAACCAGTTATGTCCCCCTGATGCTGCGTATTTACCTGGTTATAGACAGCGTATCAATAACACATCCCCGGCGAGGACCTATCTAAGCTCAAAGTTCGTTATCTTTACATACTCTAGATTCTAGGATAGACTCCCTTTGAACGTTAGATCTTGTCGATCAAAGACCGCAGTCCTGAAAAAAGTAGATCAACTCCTTTCCGTTCCTGCTATAATGCGCTCATTCAGCGTTCACAAAACAAACGCCAGGCTCACGGAACAGGCCCCGATTTTTGAATCTCAACTTTCCTTTTCCGAACAACCATGCCTACCAAGAAAGCGTGAAACTTTCCTTATCATGGCTGACCTTTTTAAAATTAGAGGTGCTCCTTTTTGTTGTCCATTATAAAATTCACTGCCAAAATATTTGCAACGTCCTTATGCCCACTGATTGCTGTCCCCCAATTACTTCATCATCCCCACAAAGTTCATTTTGAAGTAAGTCCGTCAACCTGCGTTCTTATTTCCAGAAAAGCCACTGCCGAACTTCTCAAACAGTGCCTGCTAAGGAATCTAAAACAGTTGTACAGT
The DNA here is from genome assembly GCA_948099385.1 of Fasciola hepatica. NCBI lineage: Eukaryota > Metazoa > Platyhelminthes > Trematoda > Plagiorchiida > Fasciolidae > Fasciola > Fasciola hepatica. The sequence goes on along the minus strand of CANUEZ040000099.1, from coordinate 6,042,826 downwards.
GGATATCAGTAAACCAATCACCCGTTTAGTGAGGAATACGAATTATCCAAAAGCTGTGTACTATAGGAGCAAAGTCATACAAGATACGCTCACATACCTCAATTGTGAATGATCCGGCCACAGTAGCCCGCCGTAAACAATCGACATTCTTAACAAGGAGGGTTTACCCAGGAATGTGAACGCGCAATTCGCAGAACATAATTAAAGAGCTGGGATACATACCCTCAAAACGAGCCAACCGGAGATGAGTGACAGATTGAACGCGCAAGTGAAGGTAGTTGATGTGAGATAGAAAAGGCTCTTACCGAGTGGAGAGGTCGCCACCACAAGAGGGACCGACGGGTGGCAGGCATTTACAGAATCAACAGAAGAGGGACTGTGCGGCCGATTTCCGGGTCAAAATGACTACACAGGTGTGAATCTAGTTGGCATGGCAGGGGGAACATTGGAAATTCAAACAAGCAGGCACATCTTCAGCAGAGGCAGAGGTTTCTCTGACGAATATTCAGATCGTGATAGCAGTCAAACCGGCGGGCGCACATAGTGGGGGAGCAGTCTAATCAGGTGCCGTAGGATAACATAGACCAGCAGAGGGGGATAGGCAGGGCTGGTTGGTAGGATTCAGTGTTACGATGAAGGGCGAGAGAGGGAGAGGCGGAGGGTTCCAAGAAAACTAGTCATACAGGAAGAGGTGATGCAGTGAAATAACGGATACTCGTAAGATATTATTGAACGGAGGGAATTTACGCACACCGAAATATGGGACCGATGATCATGACCGGTCCGTTGAGGAGAATCGGCAACTTATCGAATAATCCTAACAAAGTCGATGCGGTTGTTCTTTGCCACTATTGATAGCCATCATTTCTTTTCATCGCTTTTGCTGTTTCGAAAGCAACTTTGTGGATTTCATAAGAATTATGTCATTTACTACACATCGGTCTACTATTGCATGTTCTGTCTGCTAACTGATAGGGAAAGCCAGGTCAACAACTCAACACATCAGATCTCTTAACTGGCTTTGCCTCCCTTCCACATTAAGTCTTACCATATAGTCCTCCGACATTTTCTCAGTAATTTTGGACTGAAACATTTAGTTACGTTTCTATCACTTGAGGTGGCCTTCTTACTGAGCTCAGCCTCCATTTATGATCCTACTCCTTCCGCACGCAAGCTATCCTGCAGCTTATGTTTTTTCAAGATTCAGTGTGGAATTTTCTTTTTGCTTTAACAGATGGATTACTCCAGGTCCAGTCTTAACCTCGTTAGTGAATCTTTCAGGTCCTACTTTTCTAAAGTTCATCCGTTTTTCTTCTTACTTGACATAGCCTCAGATTCGCCTTAGTCCGTTCTTACGCCCGCTGTTATTAAGGTTAACCCATTTTTCACTTTCTGTGGTACCAGCTTTCCTCATTCCAGTTTTTCTTGTGAAACCTACATCCAATTACCAAAACCTCCAGGTTTAACTCTTTCAAAAATTCACCATCTTCTGGTTTTCAATGCAGCTACCTCGTCAACGCATTGCGCCGTTTCCACCTTATCCGTTCATTTTGCCAACTTCCTGCATTTGGTCTTATCCCTTTGGCTTCAAACCCGCACCACAAGTTTGCATACACTCTCGTGCCAATACCTTTACTGAAGTTCCCTAAAAACCGACCTTCCTCAAGTCTTGGTGGCTCTCGTTCTTTTGTCACCCTTGTCCCCAAGCGTCTTTCAATTAGACCAGCCGGCCACATATCAACCTTAACCTAAGTGCCCTCGCGTAGTTGATATTTCCACTTAGCGGATTACTTCCTATACGGTATTTGTCAACCCTTCGGTTGTTTCACGTTGCCCTGATATTCCCCTGGATCCGTCTCAAAATTACACTTTTCCGGTAAACGTCGATCTTTAGCCAGGCCACGCCCAGGTTGTTTCTAACTCATATTTCCTTTCTAGATTCCCAAGTTTTAGTGCTTACGCCTGAAGACGTTTTTTGACCTCAGGACCGTCCACTTCCTACACGGCCGAGGCCTTGGGCTGATGAACCAAGCATTGAACTTTAGTTGCAATCTCAACGGCGTAGGGCACGCTCGAATTTACCACTTTGGACGGGTCATATCGAAAGTAATGGAAGTCTGCAACGACAATCCGGCGCAACTTATAGAGATAGTAATGCTGATGATAACAGTATATTTCAGATGAGCCTGAAACATCCTTCAATGCGTTGTCAGATGATCCAGGTGATGTCAGAATAGGAGTTTTTATGATAGAAGAATATGTGTACAAAAAGGGTTGAGGGAGATTATTTACGTAAACCAAAGAGAGGAATGGAGGGCAGCATCTCCCAGAAATTACCACGAACTTACCAGATGACAATACCATAGCCCACTCAGAGCGCCGGCGGCCGACGGAAAGTAGGACATTAGATACGTTAACCAGAGCAGGGCTAGTTAGATGGGGCATGAACACGTATACAATCGCTAAGCCATCAGCAAAGGCGAAAGGCGTATTACGAACAATGGTGGTAAGAATATCGTTTGTATGTACGAGAAATACAGGCAAACTCAGGACACTGCCCTGAACAGTCAAGTCACTTCAAGTAACCATCTTATGCACGCCGGGAGTTTGACGTTCAGCCATCAGTCAGTACAGCCCGCGAACTCCGGCCTGAATAGGAAAAATAGCCATGCGAGAAAAGGGTCAGTGGTATAAAGGCAAGTGTTTTATCTGAAAGATGAAAATAATAGACGTGATACGACGCGTTCGCCCTGTAGGGAATCAGTAAAACTGGAGCCATTTCTTCACAAGTTGCAGTCTTGGTGGGATTTAAAGGGGCAGGTTTGCAGACCGAACATGAGCAAGACTGCATGAAGTTGTGCTTCCCATGACTCACACTTTACTGATCAGATAAGTAGCTGAAATTGCCCTAATGATCTTCTTCATTCCCCCTAAAATAACGAGTGCATGATTTATTGGTCGACAGCCAGCGGCATAGTATGTAGATTCCTTTGTGCGACGTAGGCTTATGGCCAAGAATTTCCAAGAGAATGGTAAGCCTTCAGATTGCAAACAAAGCGTGAAGGCACCTTGCAACAGAACATGATGACTAGTTTTACTTTCCAGCCAAGCGAAAGGCAGTAAACAGCCTTGTCCGGGATAAACGGATGGTGTGAAAATGTGTAATAGTTGAGTGGCTGTCTTTCAATAAATGTCGTCGCTCAAGCAGAACCGTCTTCAATCGTGGGGACGGCAGATGGAACACAACTCGCTCCTGGGATCGTAGCAGGAGCAAGAAGCGTAATGAAAGCTTTGGCTGTATCAGCACGGGGGGAAAAAATCTTGTCGCCTTGTATTATTCTTTGGGGCTTAGTTGGATGGTCGATGTTTCTGGCTTTAGGCAGTTATAGAAGACTTGGATCTTTCCTAAGTGACACAGAGTTCCAGTCTGTTTGTGGATCTAGACAACCAATGGGAATACATGGAAGAAGTTCGGCGAGGTCGGAGTAGGAATTATTTTCATCCTGCTGTGAGTCATCGTCGAGAAAGAAACCACCCCCATCGCGGTGACAGGAAGCGAAGGTAATAAATCACAGTCAGACTTCCGAGTGGATTTCTGTAAGTGGCATGGTCAATTGGTTAGAAACGGGAAAGAAGGCGGCCGCACCAATTTTGTGATCACGGTCAAAAATGTTGTGTGACAAGAACAGTGAAACTGGAAAGCCTGTGCATGAAGGTGAGATTAGGAGTACTACTTATTCTTGTTGGAATATGCAGGTCAGGCCTTACACTGATACCTGCGCTACACCGCCGGCAGCCGCCTTCCACGTCGACAATGACCTTGCTTCTCGCATAGCGAGAATCTTTTCCCGAAGGCCTCCGAAAGCCTTGGGCTTACCTGTAATGCATTCAAGCGAAACTTCGTGGTAAGTGTTTGCTAAGGACCATAGCGGTTACATGCCTAATGCGTCTTCTGACCTCCGTCTCTATCTTCTGTCACCGTGGTAGTGGCAGGTTTGTCAGGACCAAGCTGTTTTCCCGAAAGCCATGTTTTATTTCATGAATGAAATGTTTCCAGCTGTGTTCGCAGGGTCGGATGAAAGGTACGTGTCTCATTTACTTTTCGACCACCATATGATGATAGGTTGCTATTTGACGGCGTCGGCCTCCCCTCATCTCATTACTCCGGGAAGCCAATGGATTCCTTTCACTTACTTGCAGCCTTCCATTGATAATGGTGCGCTGAACAGCCTTGGACTGGCTGAGTTATTGCGTAAACCACCTCCTCCATCACTGCGAAATGAATACCACCTATCCTTAGGGGCTTGATAAACTTGATTACAATTGTCATTACAGTCAGCTTTTCTGCGCTGATTTCCTCGCAGGGTATATAGGGAGCTTCTGTTGGGAGCCGTAAAGGATGATTATGCATCAGTTCGGGAGAGTGGGCTGGCAGGTGAGGTTTCTGAAATATATAAGCTTTTTGCCCATCTGTAGCCTTTATTGAGTGGTACTTTATTCCGATTAAGGGTAATTTCTAGTCAAAAATACCTAATCTCAAAGCCAAAGCAAGATTGACTAGTAAATTCTACGGTATGAGATTACCAAACTGTACGCGGGCAAATTATGCACAAACCTGAAGTGCACGACCACAACGGCTACCAACAAGAACCAGAAGCCAGTTTAATTCACTTGGCAAAAGATCAACACAAAAAGATGCCACGGCACACATGAGCGAGACATAAACAAGTCTTCAGATGTAGTGGTCGATATCTGCCGTGTTTATTTGGAGAAAGACGAAAACAGATCACAAATTCTAAACAGGGCAGGTGTGACAATGATTGAGGAAGATTTCAACAAGCGTACTTTGCACCGCCAGCCAAATCCTTCCATAAAGTGGTCAGTGTCCATCGGGTGGCTAGGGGGCCGATTTACGGAAAAACAACTCACGGTAATCAAGTAGAACATTGAAATAGAACCTCGCTGGAAACCTTGACGAGGAACGGAGGAATTTGGTTAACAACACGACTTACTTCGGCAAGCCTCCGGGGCCAACTCAGGTGGTAACGATTCTCTGGACGACGATCAACGCATAAGTTCTGTCCGTAACGGGTCGCGCGTATAGCCATAGAGAAATTTAAGATGTTTTCATAGGAGGAAACTGATAAAACTGTAGAATAGACTGCGGTTAGACGTAAAGAATACATTCTTTGAACCGGAATTTCACCTGAACTACCTGACAGGAAAATTGTGTTTCACAATACCGACATTTGAGGTGTCTTCTGAGTTGGTTCGAAACCTGCTCGCGTGTAACTCTAATGCCCTTGGTTTTGGACACCACAACTATTACACTTGGCAGGGCCAGAAACAGGAGGAACTCAAAAAGCTGGAGCGGGACCACGTGTGTATTGGAGGAAGGCAACTGCGTGTGAGCGGTGTACACGGGCGAAGCTAGTGGCCCCACTAAATTCGGTAGTTGTCTATATAAACAAACTTGTTAGTATTTGCAGCTGTGTGTCGTATCACCAGCAATGCGACACCAAAGCGGGAACACTGTGGACGGACGTATGTCCTTGTAACTGCTTGGAACCACTATTATTTCAGCTTTCAAGTTGCTGGAAGTGGAGTTGACCTCTTTTGATGGGCACAGAGCAGCCCTGCGTTTATGATTGAGTTCAAACTTTTGCTCAGTACAACAATGCCGATCTTGGGCAAAGTGCTCCGTGTGTACACACTACTGCTGCCTGAGGGTCAGGGGCACCATCCTAGGATGCTTTATGCCCGATCCAGCCATGTGTTACGGGGCCTGCAGAAACCTCAATAAAGCTTTAGAAACCTTTCAGTGCGGATGATAGCTCAACTGACGGTGTTTGATCGGGGACAAAATGGGCCGTGGGCAAAGCCAAATAAGTGTCAAACCTGGGGAGGAATGTTTGGAATTTCATTATGGCGGCGAGGCATTTCAAATATTTGTCAGGTGTGGATGCACCGCACACACTGGAACGCTCCGTCCAAAGTCGGCCTGTTGGTTTGCAGGGGCAACCGGCACAGAAGGCTTGGGGAATAACTAAGCCTGGGCAAGTATCTACGTTCCATTGTTCGATAGAGTGCATGTGTCGGCAGTCCCGAATCGCCAACTGCTGATTTGGACAAATCGTAAGCAGTCAGTGCGCGCTGGAGCCGACAGAATGAACATAGGTACAACTTGAAGGAAATAACTATAACCGAAATAAGTTCCGACCTGATATGCCTAAAAGATAAGTCGACATATCAGGTCGGAACTTATTTCGGTTATAGTTATTTCCTTCAAGTTGTACCTATGTTCATTCTGTCGGCTCCAGCGCGCACTGACTGCTTACGATTTGTCCAAATCAGCAGTTGGCGATTCGGGACTGCCGACACATGCACTCTATCGAACAATGGAACGTAGATACTTGCCCAGGCTTAGTTATTCCCCAAGCCTTCTGTGCCGGTTGCCCCTGCAAACCAACAGGCCGACTTTGGACGGAGCGTTCCAGTGTGTGCGGTGCATCCACACCTGACAAATATTTGAAATGCCTCGCCGCCATAATGAAATTCCAAACATTCCTCCCCAGGTTTGACACTTATTTGGCTTTGCCCACGGCCCATTTTGTCCCCGATCAAACACCGTCAGTTGAGCTATCATCCGCACTGAAAGGTTTCTAAAGCTTTATTGAGGTTTCTGCAGGCCCCGTAACACATGGCTGGATCGGGCATAAAGCATCCTAGGATGGTGCCCCTGACCCTCAGGCAGCAGTAGTGTGTACACACGGAGCACTTTGCCCAAGATCGGCATTGTTGTACTGAGCAAAAGTTTGAACTCAATCATAAACGCAGGGCTGCTCTGTGCCCATCAAAAGAGGTCAACTCCACTTCCAGCAACTTGAAAGCTGAAATAATAGTGGTTCCAAGCAGTTACAAGGACATACGTCCGTCCACAGTGTTCCCGCTTTGGTGTCGCATTGCCGGTGATACGACACACAGCTGCAAATACTAACAAGTTTGTTTATATAGACAACTACCGAATTTAGTGGGGCCACTAGCTTCGCCCGTGTACACCGCTCACACGCAGTTGCCTTCCTCCAATACACACGTGGTCCCGCTCCAGCTTTTTGAGTTCCTCCTGTTTCTGGCCCTGCCAAGTGTAATAGTTGTGGTGTCCAAAACCAAGGGCATTAGAGTTACACGCGAGCAGGTTTCGAACCAACTCAGAAGACACCTCAAATGTCGGTATTGTGAAACACAATTTTCCTGTCAGGTAGTTCAGGTGAAATTCCGGTTCAAAGAATGTATTCTTTACGTCTAACCGCAGTCTATTCTACAGTTTTATCAGTTTCCTCCTATGAAAACATCTTAAATTTCTCTATGGCTATACGCGCGACCCGTTACGGACAGAACTTATGCGTTGATCGTCGTCCAGAGAATCGTTACCACCTGAGTTGGCCCCGGAGGCTTGCCGAAGTAAGTCGTGTTGTTAACCAAATTCCTCCGTTCCTCGTCAAGGTTTCCAGCGAGGTTCTATTTCAATGTTCCACTTGATTACCGTGAGTTGTTTTTCCGTAAATCGGCCCCCTAGCCACCCGATGGACACTGACCACTTTATGGAAGGATTTGGCTGGCGGTGCAAAGTACGCTTGTTGAAATCTTCCTCAATCATTGTCACACCTGCCCTGTTTAGAATTTGTGATCTGTTTTCGTCTTTCTCCAAATAAACACGGCAGATATCGACCACTACATCTGAAGACTTGTTTATGTCTCGCTCATGTGTGCCGTGGCATCTTTTTGTGTTGATCTTTTGCCAAGTGAATTAAACTGGCTTCTGGTTCTTGTTGGTAGCCGTTGTGGTCGTGCACTTCAGGTTTGTGCATAATTTGCCCGCGTACAGTTTGGTAATCTCATACCGTAGAATTTACTAGTCAATCTTGCTTTGGCTTTGAGATTAGGTATTTTTGACTAGAAATTACCCTTATTCGGAATAAAGTACCACTCAATAAAGGCTACAGATGGGCAAAAAGCTTATATATTTCAGAAACCTCACCTGCCAGCCCACTCTCCCGAACTGATGCATAATCATCCTTTACGGCTCCCAACAGAAGCTCCCTATATACCCTGCGAGGAAATCAGCGCAGAAAAGCTGACTGTAATGACAATTGTAATCAAGTTTATCAAGCCCCTAAGGATAGGTGGTATTCATTTCGCAGTGATGGAGGAGGTGGTTTACGCAATAACTCAGCCAGTCCAAGGCTGTTCAGCGCACCATTATCAATGGAAGGCTGCAAGTAAGTGAAAGGAATCCATTGGCTTCCCGGAGTAATGAGATGAGGGGAGGCCGACGCCGTCAAATAGCAACCTATCATCATATGGTGGTCGAAAAGTAAATGAGACACGTACCTTTCATCCGACCCTGCGAACACAGCTGGAAACATTTCATTCATGAAATAAAACATGGCTTTCGGGAAAACAGCTTGGTCCTGACAAACCTGCCACTACCACGGTGACAGAAGATAAAGACGGAGGTCAGAAGACGCATTAGGCATGTAACCGCTATGGTCCTTAGCAAACACTTACCACGAAGTTTCGCTTGAATGCATTACAGGTAAGCCCAAGGCTTTCGGAGGCCTTCGGGAAAAGATTCTCGCTATGCGAGAAGCAAGGTCATTGTCGACGTGGAAGGCGGCTGCCGGCGGTGTAGCGCAGGTATCAGTGTAAGGCCTGACCTGCATATTCCAACAAGAATAAGTAGTACTCCTAATCTCACCTTCATGCACAGGCTTTCCAGTTTCACTGTTCTTGTCACACAACATTTTTGACCGTGATCACAAAATTGGTGCGGCCGCCTTCTTTCCCGTTTCTAACCAATTGACCATGCCACTTACAGAAATCCACTCGGAAGTCTGACTGTGATTTATTACCTTCGCTTCCTGTCACCGCGATGGGGGTGGTTTCTTTCTCGACGATGACTCACAGCAGGATGAAAATAATTCCTACTCCGACCTCGCCGAACTTCTTCCATGTATTCCCATTGGTTGTCTAGATCCACAAACAGACTGGAACTCTGTGTCACTTAGGAAAGATCCAAGTCTTCTATAACTGCCTAAAGCCAGAAACATCGACCATCCAACTAAGCCCCAAAGAATAATACAAGGCGACAAGATTTTTTCCCCCCGTGCTGATACAGCCAAAGCTTTCATTACGCTTCTTGCTCCTGCTACGATCCCAGGAGCGAGTTGTGTTCCATCTGCCGTCCCCACGATTGAAGACGGTTCTGCTTGAGCGACGACATTTATTGAAAGACAGCCACTCAACTATTACACATTTTCACACCATCCGTTTATCCCGGACAAGGCTGTTTACTGCCTTTCGCTTGGCTGGAAAGTAAAACTAGTCATCATGTTCTGTTGCAAGGTGCCTTCACGCTTTGTTTGCAATCTGAAGGCATACCATTCTCTTGGAAATTCTTGGCCATAAGCCTACGTCGCACAAAGGAATCTACATACTATGCCGCTGGCTGTCGACCAATAAATCATGCACTCGTTATTTTAGGGGGAATGAAGAAGATCATTAGGGCAATTTCAGCTACCTATCTGATCAGTAAAGTGTGAGTCATGGGAAGCACAACTTCATGCAGTCTTGCTCATGTTCGGTCTGCAAACCTGCCCCTTTAAATCCCACCAAGACTGCAACTTGTGAAGAAATGGCTCCAGTTTTACTGATTCCCTACAGGGCGAACGCGTCGTATCACGTCTATTATTTTCATCTTTCAGATAAAACACTTGCCTTTATACCACTGACCCTTTTCTCGCATGGCTATTTTTCCTATTCAGGCCGGAGTTCGCGGGCTGTACTGACTGATGGCTGAACGTCAAACTCCCGGCGTGCATAAGATGGTTACTTGAAGTGACTTGACTGTTCAGGGCAGTGTCCTGAGTTTGCCTGTATTTCTCGTACATACAAACGATATTCTTACCACCATTGTTCGTAATACGCCTTTCGCCTTTGCTGATGGCTTAGCGATTGTATACGTGTTCATGCCCCATCTAACTAGCCCTGCTCTGGTTAACGTATCTAATGTCCTACTTTCCGTCGGCCGCCGGCGCTCTGAGTGGGCTATGGTATTGTCATCTGGTTAGTTCTTGGTAATTTCTGGGAGATGCAACGTCATTCCTGGACCCCTGTCTATTGTTGGCTCATCAATAACTATTAGCACTATAGTGCTGGCCCACGGACCACATACGGGTCAAGTCAAGTCACGTTGTATGACACTTCCGAAAGTGACGAATTCCAAGCTGGGAAAGCTAGGAAATGTATAGATCTTATCTTTATATGCCTCTTTATTTTAGGAAGTGTCCCTAGTGTTTGTGCTTCCCACACAGGACTGATTCTTGAACACTGCCCTTCAATTTTCTTTGACGACACACGTTTATCAGGCTGCCTGTCGACTACTTGCAAAGAAATTTACCCACACAGCTTCCGAGACGATCCATGCCCCTCAGTTATATAGAGCGTTGTATGCTGTTAAGCTTGACATCTTTCTGGTTTCGGGGCCTCAGGATGAATATAATTCTCCTCTACTACCCTTTAATACCATCACTTCCAACCACTCCACCACCATTTTTCTAGGATACCCCTTTCCCCTCTTTTTGGACATCGTACTCTTTCAAACCTAGTCCTCAGGTGACCACACTTTCCCCATTTTATTCCTCATGTACTCCATGCTTTCAAATAGGCTGCCTATTCACAAACGTTTACCTACTTCTAAGGCACATTTCACCCGCACAATGAATAAGTATATCTAAGTGGCTGCTGCCACAAGTCGACCTAATATGTACTTATTCCTCACATCCTCTCATCTTTTATCCCATAGCCACGGCACGGTTATTAATAGTATTGAAGTCTTGAAGTACTACACGGGTTCGAGGCTTTGAGCCCAACTGTCCCGGTTCTTGACATGAACGGACATTACCCATACCCCGACTTCTAAAATGTTCTCGGGTTTCGCCTCTAGAGGACACCTAGTCAGCACAGGTTGACATTCATCCACTCATTCTTCTCCCCTTATCGGACCTTGCCATATTACACTTTTGATTCGCATACGGATACCTAGCTTGCAATTATTAATCCAGTTCAAAGCTCCATCAAGACAATACTAACCCGCTAGGCGTCACCTGACTTTGACTCACTATTACGCCTGGGGCTCAGAGTTTTGAGATAGCTCCCCACCATCAATCTGCTCCTCATACAATGCCTTATTTTTTTAAGCGACACTCACCTGCGATTGATCAAGAAGTTGTTTCATCCGGACCTACAACCAATTTTCTACCGAAACCATTCTCTCCCTTATTTACCAGTTTTTGGCATACTAAATCTTATGATCTTTACTGTTCATCGGTTCTCACTTTCAGCTTGCGCCTTTCGACCGAAAATCGTCGGCTTATCTGTCTTAATCACCCGTTGCCACTGCACTAGCTAGCGGTCAACCTCTGCAAGGCCAGTGGTGATACCTTTCCACCAACTTCGTCGTGCCAGTGAAGTTGTCCTGCATATCAAAATCGGCGGTGCATTCACCAGATGGCTCGCGTATATACTGGAACCCGTTCGACTCTGTTATTGGCAAGAGCAAGCTGTTGAGTGGTAGCCCCATGAATGCTGCCATTATCTGAGTGATTGCTCCATCCTATCTTTTTTCTTTCACTGCTTGTGGCAGCAACACCCCTGAAATTTATGACATCTGGTCTGTAGTGGTCTCACAACAAGGGGAATTAGCCATCCCTATCAGTCTCGGACTCAATGGACCAAGTGTAAAGAAAGGCGGGTAGAGGAGAAAGGGAAAGTTTACCCTACGGCGTAAATTCGCTCTCCCTCTCCTCCATGAAAAAGACGAAAATGTTCACTCCAGGCTGGTCAGGTTTTCTGCTAATGCTCTCTGCCCCTTCATTACAGATGGATTTCTGATAACAGCCTAGACCCGACCCTGGATAAGGGAAACTCCGCCATTTCTTGTTAACCTGCAGTTCCTTTTGTCTGGACCAGTGCTAGGTGATAGCACGCCGTTCGAGCTCTCCACACATACTTGCCGACCCCGCCTTACTCAGCTTCAACCCTTTTGGGTTTCCTGCAAAATCCTTGACCAGCTTGCTGATGTTTAATGCAGTAGTCGATACGCGGTCTGAATAGTTACATGGTGCAACCTCTGCTCTGGCGACGCCCCGACATTGATACGCCTACCCCCAACAGCCATGGGCGAAGCCTCTCCTGTATTGGTTGTCGGAACGAGGGAAGTAATCTTTGCACATTTATAATTTATTATCCACAAGTTTACCTTTTCTATCCCCCTCGAGCCCAAGCACTAATAATGTTGTCCAAAGTCAGCGATGTTTCGTCTGCTATCATGTAGACTCAGTCACAAAACCACAATTCTAACTGACACTAATTCCCTTAGCAAACTGTTATTCCTTTAATGATAGGTGCTCACCTTCACTTAGGTCTCTTGTCCTTCGAATTCAAGGTCAACTTGACGTATATATCAGGTTGTCTCCTTTTTTTCCTTTTTCCATCGTTTAGGCCCCGTTTTTAGTTAGCTCCTAGCAGTAATATCCATCTACTCTAAAGCGTCAAATAGTCCGTGGCAATAACTGCGACACACCATCGTGGGTCCATAACTCATTACCGTGAAAAATCAACACAACCCTATAATAGGAAATCTAGACCTTTACCTGCCACAAATCACCCCTTGTGAGCTCATCTATAAAATACTCAGCGATTGTTTGCTGAATCAACCCTTTTAGTTATCGTTTCCTCCTTGGCTAAAACTCCAACCCCCCTTCGTCCAAACAGTGAAACCACCTGGTCAACCCTGTTTGCAAACACCCTAGGTGACTTCCTATAGAACTTTATCTCCGTTCCGTATCTAGGCTCTTTGCAGTCGCTAAATTTTCAATAAAACTAGTTGGTTATCCGAAGCTTGCAGACACAATGAGCAATTCCAAAAGAAGCAGACCAGCCGGTAGGATTTTGCCACGCGTAGCTATACGTCTCCCAATCACTACGTCATGCTCCGCCTCATTAACAAACATCCATGATGACGCAAATAGCAAGATTGACAGCATCTCACAACACGTTAGCTCACTCGAATCGCGGATTGAAGATCTTGACAGAGCCACCAGAATTCTGACACCACTGGCTCAACTCCTTGAGCCCCCTATGGCAACTACGGACTGTAACTTAGTTGCCACGTGTAACTTCATTGACAGCATATCTGCAGAGGTTTCAAAACGAATATGAAACTCGAATCACGCCATTGTATTTAACATTCCCGATAGGGCCCCACTCAACATGGTCAGCAGTACCTTGCTGAAGGCCGCTAACATGGGACGTGTGATATGCCGTAGCAGCAGATTACGCAAACAAAGACAACGACACCAATGCCCTCTACTTTTCCAATTTCCGGACTCACTGATGGCCACTGAGTTCATTCATAAACAAACAGTTATTGCTATTAATTCGCCATACAAGAACATTCGAATAGTACCCGACAAAACGCCACTACAAAGAGAAGTGCTGAGAAAGTCGAACTCTCGCAAACATCCAAGGCAGGAATCCGCCCAAAAGACACCTAACCTCGTCATGCTCCTAACCTACTATATGCAACCAACGTCTATCAGCCAACAACTGTCCGATGTAGACCTTGACGCTACGCCTGGGCCTTCTCCAAATCCACCAGTCTCCAAGCGCCCTAGGCTCGTCAATAGTGTCGCAGATGCCTGGGACTTGAATCCACCGAGTCCTGCCAGACAGCTTAGCTCTGTGGATCAGAAGCAGCTACCTAAATCGCGTAGTCTCTCTGACCTAACAACTTTGAATCACTCTCCCAAGGTGACACATAAATCAAAGTATGATCGTTCTTGTCCACACCATATAGCCACAACTAAAACCCATCCGCAGGACCGCACCATACCACTGCCAGGTCATTTTCGTTCGAATCAAACCCGTCAAAATTCAGGGCATACACCCGTAAACAAGCTGCCAAGAAGTAGCGTACCTAAGGACACAACCTCACTGTTGAAATCTAACTTATCAACAATGGGCCGAAAGTTGGTAACGATCTACACTCAGCCCCCAATGCAGAGTGTCGATAGCAACGGTAACACATGGCCGCAAATCCAGAATTCGGCAACCCACACTCCATCCCTACTGAAGGCCTCAACATTTAGTTCATTAGGCAACGACCGCCTTATATCACCAGGCTGCACCCCTAATGTCGTGCAAAGATTAGAAGCGAACAGACACCCTTGTGAGATATCACTAATGCCGGGACCTACAGTTTCTGTTCCCGAAATAGATTGTTTCTCAAACCGTAATTCCTCCCAGCGAAATCCCCGCTCTTCGCGCATTTATACGGACGATGCTCGCAAAGCACTTCACAGCTATTATTCAAAGCTGCATCTACCTAGCTCTTCATTTCCTAACTTTTCCGTGCCGCCACCTTTTATCCCGCTAGTTCCTTTACCAAACCAAAATTTTCGTTTTGCCCCACCACAGTATTCTTACTCTCAGGATACATCCACAAACCCCATCCCACTCTGTGGCTTACAATCCCACAATCTTTCGTCTCTTTCAGCCCTGACAAACCACTTTTCAATACCGGCACCTTACCAGTCGTTCATACCTTCGGTAGCACACCGAACTCCGAAGGCCAACTACGCAACACTGCGTATTACCAATACCTCCTTCGTTACTGACCTCCATATAACCTCCCTACCAACAGCCGATTCCTATCCTACCCCACCAGGGCAAGTCGCATCGATGGGCGGCGAAGCCACCCCAAACTCTTTTAGTCCCTACCCTCTGAGGCCTGCTATTACCACACAGCAACCAATACCGAGGTTGTCACGTGGGCAAGCCAATACCTTCCATAACCACGTATTCTATCACTGCACCGGGGCATCGAACGATCCCAACGAATCAGGACAAGTGGCAGGACTACTTCGTCTAAGGTCTCCTCTTTCACCTCGTAGTAACCCTAAATTAATTACTTCCGGTCCGTCCGCGGCTGGTGCTTCCGAAGCCATCGAGGAGGCATCCAACGCTCACTTTTCCTCCTCTTCGGTAATAGCTCCAACTCACGCCCCTCACCGTGCAATTCCTCCGACCAACAACTCCCATACGTTACCTAACCCCGACACTCAATTCCACATGAGTGGGTTTTCATTCATCTTATTTAACTCGCGATCCATCTTAAATAAGCTTCATCACCTAAAAAATTATGTCATAACCTCCAGTCCTGACATCATCTTTATTACTGAAACCTGGCTCACCGAACACACCAGCACAAGCGAGATTATGCTTGAAGGGCACAAGGTTTTTAGGGTAAATAGGATCGACAGACGCGGAGGTGGGTGCCTTGTGTACGTACAGCACGCCCATTCAGAAGTCCCCATCAGACATGCCACACTCGACTCAATTCCGGATTCTCTATGGCTCACAATTCGGTTCTCAACTGTAGTCATGCACATTGGCTGTATCTATCGCCCGCCCTCATTTATTATTGCAGACTTAACTTCTTTAATCGAAGCCTTTGATTACCTTTCGCTACTACCTTCGGCAGCGAAAATCATAGCCGGTGATTTTAACTGGCCTAAAATATCCTGGAGAAACCTCACGGCACCTCCCAACTTAATAGACTTTGGGTCCCATACTCACATTGCGGGCTGGGTGCAACACGTTAAAACCCCTACTAGAAACGCCAACATCCTAGATCTTATATTCACCCACAGTGTTTCCCACTTTTCGGTTTCCGTTCTGAATAAATGTCCGGGTAGAGACCATAAGATAGTGGCCAGTAACCTTTCATTCCATCCGTATCCATCAGACTATCTGACCCCAGTCAACAATCCCGTCCGTTTAAATTGGAACCCTCTGCCCAATCTCATCAGTAATCAAGATTGGAGCAGTTTTTTCTAACGGCTGACCCCCAACAAGCGGCTGATCACTTTTAATTTAACATGGGAAACCGCCTCCTGAAACTTAGCCCAATATCCCAAAACTCCTCCCTGAGAAGTCCAAGCTTGCATCCCTCCAGCAAGAGTACCTTAAGATGCAAAGACTTTACCTCCAAAACCACGACTTCTCTCTTCTCATAAGGCTAACGCGTCTCACTGATATTATCCGGGACCTAAAGGAAAAACAGCTCCGCAACGAAGAATCCAAAGCCCTAAGGCATCCCAATAAAGCACTGAAACTCTCACTCCTACACAAATCTAGGAATTCGGCAACGGATACTATGATCCAATATGTCGTGTTACCGAATAAAACTTCGGCCACCTCCCCTTCTGATATCGCTGAGGCCTTCAACCATTACTTCGCCAATTCCATGGCCCTGGCCTCAGAAACAGCACCCCCAAATCCTATGGCCATTACCAGCTCTTCCTTATCTAAACTAATCTTTGAAGTAAACGTTATTTCCAGGCTCATTTCACGCTATAAAGAATCTGCGCTTCCTGGACTAGACGGGTTGCCCCCAGCTGCAATCATTAACGGTGGATCGGACCTTCCACTTTTACTACTGAACTTATTCACCTTGTCACTCAAGTTTAGTTTGGTACCGTCGAACTGAAAGCGTTCAGTCATTATTCCACGACACAAAAAGAACCTGTCCACGAACTTTCTAATTACCGTCCCATCAACCATACTCCTATCATTTCCAGAATAATGGAAACGATTATCAAAGATGGCATTACCACCCACCTTCTCGCTTCTAACCTTCTTAGCGATAGGCAGCACGGGTTCCTCAAATCGCGATCATGCACCACATATCAGTTTGACTTCCTCAACCTATTCACTAAGGCTGTTGATAGCGGGCAGGCATTAGTAGTTGTCTATCTGGATCTGTCGAAGGCTTTCGACCGTGTTCCACACCTGCATTTTATCTCCAAATTGAGTTCATTCGGCATTGGTGACCCGCTGCTTTCTTGGCTGAAATCTTATCTTGCTCATCGTTCGCAAGTGGTCCTCGCCAACGGACATACATATAAACCGAAACCTGTTACAAGTGGCATTATACAGGAAAGCGTACTGGGTCCTCTCCTATTTCTGATGAACATTAACGACGCATTGGATCTAGTACACCATGGCACGCCATTCTTGTTTGCAGACGATACAAAAATAGTTTACTCTTTCAACTCCAATGATGCTACCCATACTCGTTACAACATTTCCGTTGACCTCGCAGCATTTGACCGCTAGCGCCACACCTGGAGGATGAGCTTTTCCACTGATAAGTGCGAGGTCCTAACCTACAAGTTCCAATTGCCCCCTGGATCCTTAACTCTTGGTGGGTCCCTAATAGCCAGTCGACCTACTATCCGCGATTTGGGCCTCAACTATTCCTGCTCCCTCAACGTTTCTGAGCAAGCTGCCATTCAAGCGGCCAAGGCTAGAAGAAATATGGCCCTTCTCTTCCGCTCCTTTCGTCTCCGGGACAGCATCATCAGCATCTACAAATCACACATCAGGGCATTGCTCGAATACTGCCCAATAATATTATCTAACATGACGAATTTCGACAGAGTTGCGATCGAAAGCATACAAAGGCGTTTCACCAAACAACTACTTGGTTGGTCCACGTCTTTAAGCTATAGGGAACGATGCCAAAATCTGAATCTTGATCCCCTCTGGCTCCGCCGCTTAAGACTCAACTTAGTCTTTTTGTATAACCTGCTCCATAACCGGTAATTTCCGTTTGACCCAGTAAGCTTCTCCCGTGAAGCCCCCTATTCACTTCGGCACAGGACTTTTACTGTCTCTTCTAGTATAGCTAAGTCGGCCATACGGTCACGTTTCTTCCTTCTTGTCTACTCTAAAGTCTGGAACAAGTTGCCCATCAACCTTCGAGCTTCACAAACCAAGTCCCAATTTCTGTCGGCACTCATCCGATATCTCAGCGTCACCCGCGCACTACAGTTACCTAATATGTGCTTGGCAGAAGAAATAGCTTACGAGAGGGGCCTCGACTTCTAAGACCAACTCCTTCGCCGACCCTGCTCCCTTCAATTAAGAACACAATCAACGATAGACAGTTTCATCTATCTGGCTGAGTTCTCAACGTTAGACTACCTATAGCCATTTCCTTAATGAACCAAACAAATGGAAACGCCGTTAATTTCAACCACTTTTCTTCCACCTAACCCCGTAGCTTCTGTCACTCTTATGCCTCGTCCTTTACTGGTTTTATATGCCTCCATTAACCATTGATCCGCAGCAGGGGCACACCCTGACTGCTGCTTTTTATCTGCTCTCTTTCCCACGTAACCCCCCTTCCTTCTTAGCCCTTTTTCAACCCCTGTCATGTTAATTTCCACATTTTCAAGGGTTTTGTCTGTTTATTTCATCACTCGTAAACATCTGATTATGCACTTGGCAGGCCTCGGACGTCTCCGAAATAAACCGTTATTATTATTCATTATTAAATTATCATAACCCACAGCTGGAAACACGTCCAGACTGCAATCCCCCTTTATTTCAGGTTCGTTGTCTCCCACTATCTCGGTCGCAAAACTGGCTAACCAAGGATGCCACTTCGACTCGTACGGACAGAGACTCAAGTGGAACCTACCACAGCAATTGGGACCGAAATCAAACCACACAACAGGAAATACTCCTAATTGCTTATCAGATCGTTCAACGTTTTCAAACGCAACCAACACGAGTTCCAGTTCACGCGCATGCCGCTAATATACAGCCACACTCGACTGATTGACCGACACATACTTTGTCCTGCCAGACGAACCTTACGCACTCGATGCCGTACGTTACCAGGAACGACGCTGAATAACACTGAAGGCAAATGTGTCAACACATACATATATATTTGTCGGTGAAACAGCATAATAACTCTGAAGTCCATGCGGATTTCCCAGTTTATCATCCGTTACCACTGTTTATCTTTCCTACGACCCGTAGTCGGCTGGAAATTGACTCTCCACTTCTCGAGGACCCTCCAGTTGCGCTTTCTCATTTTTGAATGGTACACGTTACTGATCTTGAATTTAAACTCACCGTTTTATGCACTGCTGTTTCTTCCACATCTACCAGTGTCCACTCTCAAGAAATTGGCCTCATGTCTCCCTGCTTCAAAACTCATTCCGTTTATGTAACTCCGGTAAATCCGTCAAACAGGGTTTGCACTGTCTTCATGATCGCTATCCTCTTCGCATGCGTTGATTTCCCCGAACATACTTCTTCACAATTTTCCCACCTTTTCCTCTTGCTCAAAAATTTACTCCATCTGCATAACCTTGGTGGGCCTCCGGTTTCCTTGGCTTGCATGATTCTCGTTCATATTGCGTCCTTGGCACTGCGTTAATGATTTTTCGATATCTCCACTGCGAACTAGTGCCCAGGCCGGATTCGAAACCGGTTTAAAAGTGTCGCGCGAACCATTATCAGAATGATCCATTCCAACTTTTGCTCGCTTTGTTTTTCCATCTCTGATACTCTCGACTTTCATATTCTGAATTAGTGAATATTCCATCTTATTGAGTAACGTGTTACACCATGATCATGCGCTACAGCGTGCATCTCGACCATGGCCGAGAAATATACCAGTATTAATAACCCAGTGGTCTCATCGTCCTTTTTCTTGCACTCCTCCGTTACTCGAGTCCTACCATGCTGACTACCATCCTTTAATAACCAATACTCACCGATCAGCGTATCTGCTCACGGTATGTTAGCACCCCATTCCACCTAGCAAGCGTACGTATCTGATTACACATGACCTCATGGAAGACCGACACATTCGCTTCCACATAAAAAGGCCTCACCTTAGCTCTGAGCCTTTCCTATTCTTTTTATAATTTCTCCGCCATCACCTACAACCAGGTCAACAACCTGACTGCTGTCCTCCCTTTTACTATTCCCATTTCTGACCCTACCTTCTTCCGCTGTTTTATTTTTTACCCTCAACTAGGCCCCTTTACTATTCCACCACCTATCAGCCTAACCATTTTGCACTCTGACTAAGCATGCGCTCATTATCTCCATCATCAACTAAATGCCCTAAAAAGCTACTAGTCTCCGCCCGTTAATCCCTCGCAGATCGGGCCACTGGCCATGAAGCAGAATTATCGCTCTAATTTTCGTTAAGCCGTTAATTATAACCCCCAGCTGGAGCATTCTTCAGACTGCCGCATTTCTCCTCTATTCCAGAACAAACTGGTTACTAGGGTATCCCGTCATCCAAATCAACGTTATCCCTGGATTACCTAATGGACTAAACGATTTGATCGATCGGATTGACCGTGGTTAAACCTATACTCACACCTGAGTAAGCTTTATATGGAGCACCTTTCATGGCTAACCAGTGATCACAATCCAATAAACAGGATTACAATCATTCATGATAGTCTCGCTGGGTTGCCGGACGGATTCCTGACATCACTCATCAGCATCCATTTCCCGTACTCCACGCGGACAGTTCAATTCATGCTGCATGCAGGACCGGAGCCTGGCCCTCGCCGTTGCGTTCCGTACCTACTCTCCCTAGTTCGTCAGCCTAGCCCTTTTTGGCTGCTGCCCTCATCATGCACTACCTGCCATCAACAGCTACCAGTGTCCTTATGAAACAAAATACCAACCACTTGGTTATTCATTCTTTTATCACGTATGCAGAAAATTTCAATTTTACACTCAACTTCCTCTGTTTCTCCGGGTCCGGCCTCTCAGTCACTGCAGTCTTCTTTCCTCTTCACCACCTGTGCATATTCGCTTGGTTGCATCAGCAGCGTTTGTCTCCAACAGTGTTTCCTCGAAGGCTTGTTGAAATTCTCACTTGTGTCCATTCACCATTCACGCTTCTTAAAAGCACACTGCATTCCTGGTGAGAGTTTTTGCCTTCATGTGACTTTCTATGAAATATCGAAATTACCTATACAGAAAGACCAATCTGATTATCTCAATAAACTCACTCCCTGTTGCGCTACACCAGGTCGTTTTGCGTGCTGTTATCGATATAGTTTTCATTCATCTGTCTTAGGAAATACTAAAAATTGTATTTTCTATGAGTATTCCGTTAACCCATTGAAATTAAGGTATTTTTTTCTCAGTGGTAAGTTCTAACCCAGCTCTAGTTTCCGTCACTTTTCCACCTCATTCACAGCATCTTTTTGATATTTCAAAATGCCACGTGTAGCAAAGAAGACTTCCAATACTACCCCGTCCACTCATACCCCGGTCACTAGGAAAAATAGGCTTCTTCAAACTCCCGTGGCTTTAAAACAATGTTCGGTTGACCTCTGTGACTTTGTAGGCTTAGCGACGGAAAGAAAAGCTGTTCTAGACCGAAGTATTTCAGATATAAAGTCTCAGCTCCTGAATTTGGAAGATACGATATCTAAACTCGCCCCCTTACTGTGCATCACTGAACGCATCGAAAATTCCACCTTACAAAACCTGACAGCTGCGGGCCGCTTTATCGACTCTGTTGCATCCGAAGTTCTCATAAGAATGAGGAACTCTCGTAATGCAGTCGTGTTTAATGTCCCAGAGAGAATATCTTTGGAGCATGTCAAGCACACACTGTTGAATGCATGTGGTATGGCCCACCTTCCTTGTCAAATAACAAGGCTGCGTAAGCGCGTCCAGCGCTTCAACTGTCCAATCCTTGTGCGATTTGCAGATGATCTGTCTGCCAAAGAGTTCATAAAAATGCGTTCCACTATAGCTTCTAATTCTCCTTATAAAAACATAAAAATAGCCGAAGATAAAACCGAACTTCAAAGGGAAATTATCAGATCTCCTTCGACTTTTCTCACTAGAACGACGCCTGATATTTCTGAGCCTTCGACACAGACGGCTGGTCGCTCCACAGCGCCTTCTCAAGTCCCCACTGCTTTACCTTTACACGCGTCTCCCGCCTCTTCACAACCGCCCACTGCCTCCTCATCTGCTCCCGTACTGTACTCTTTAAAATCTAATCCCATTACTGTTGATCTAGACATTTCCGCTTCTCCCCTTTTACTGCCACCCAGTAAGAGACGCCAATTATTGCCTCGCTCTCTCACCTCATCGCCTGTTGGATACACCCCAAACTCTAACTCGCCATCTGTTCCCTCCGGTGATAAACTACTCGCCGTCCAGAGGAATAGGTCTAACAATCTTCCTATTCTTCTCACAAGCCCCTCCCTCATTCAACTGTCTCCTCTGAAATCAACTCGCTTTAACTCACCGAATAAGGTTTCGACCTTAGAAAATACCCCTTGCTCCAATGCATCGGTGATCCCTACAAATTCACCGTGCTCACTGCCTGTCAATACCAAAATACGGCCTCCACACGCCGTCCGATCTGCCACACGTCGTACTTCCCACCCAAAAACTATCTCCACTGCTCCCGCTTCTAACTGCTCCATATTTGGTGTTCCACCCAACTTGAGTTACCCCTACCACAATATGCAGCCTAACCTACCACCCTACACCCCTATTCCTCACACATTTTCAACCCTGCCCTCTGCACCCCCCCTCAGCCAATACTCGATTCCGACTGGCCGGTATTTCTCGACAGCTCCTGATCACCCCTGTCTGATATCGACCCGCCAAACCCCACAGGTTTTTTCCTTTGCTCCGATGTTTCCCCCTCTCTCTA
Source organism: Fasciola hepatica (assembly GCA_948099385.1). Lineage (NCBI taxonomy): Eukaryota > Metazoa > Platyhelminthes > Trematoda > Plagiorchiida > Fasciolidae > Fasciola > Fasciola hepatica. Next base: position 6,020,190 of record CANUEZ040000099.1, on the reverse strand, counting down.
CCCCTCAGTAGTCCCTCTCACTGCAACATTTAATCCAGCTTGGCTGGAAGCCACTCCATCTGAGCCCCCACTAGCCCCAACATCAACATATTCCCCTTTGACCCTAACCTTTGCTCCTTCCAATCGCGATAGCCTGCCTCCTTCCAAATAACACCACCCCTCTGATGTGAATATACCACCTCCCACAAATGGTATATCTCTAGCCTTATTCAACTCGCGTTCTATTCTCGACAAACTCCCGCACCTTAAAAAACTTGTCCTTACAAATAATTACGACATTATCTTAATAACGGAATCCTGGCTTTCTGAGAGCACTTCCAATGATCAAGTATCTTTGGTAGGGTACTGTCTTCTAAGGACCGATAGACCGAACCGGCGTGGTGGTGGGTGCCTAGCCTACGTCAAGGAAATCTACACCACAACCCCTCTTTTACATACGGCACTCGTTTCTATTCCCGACTCTCTCTGGTTCACTATGAACCTCCAAACCGCTGTTCTTCACATTGGCTGCGTGTATCGATCACCAAGTTCCCCCAGTTCATTGTTTCCACTTCTCATTAGGTTTTTCGAATACCTCTCTTTGCTTCCTTCTGGAACCAACCTTATTGCGGGTGACTTTAATCTCCCTCACATCTGTTGGCCCACCCTCTCGGCTCCTCCCAATCTTATGGACCTGATCACTAGCCTTCATCTTGGCGGCTGGACACAACATGTTGTTGAACCTACCAGAAATGGGAACATACTAGATCTGGTATTTACTCATAACATGCCTCTCATCGACGTGACCGTAACACGAAATTTCCCCGGTAGTGACCATAAAATGGTTATCTGCCATCTGCCCCTTAGTGGCCCACCTAATCCCGCACACCTCTCCCCCCCAACAATACATTCCTAAGCAGAAATTGGGCCTTGCTAGTCACGCTTCTTCGGCAGAAAGACTGGGGTGATTATTTCCTCACCCAGGACCCTCAGCATGCTGCGGATATTTTCTACTCCTTCTTTTCCGATCGTCTGGAAAAATTGTCCAATACTGCCCAGGCTGTATCTAAAAAGAGGTCGTCTGTCTCGCCACTCCATAAGAAGTGCCATAAACTTCTCAAACAACTACATATTTCCAACGAGTTTTCACTTTTTATTCGTCTAAACCGCCTCTCCACACTTATTCAACGACAAGATAATACGCGACTTCGTGACCAAGAAGCTAAGGCTTTGAGTCATCTTAACAAGTCGCAACTTCTTTCTATGTTGCATAAGTCTAGAAACGCTGATGTTAAGGCCGACTTCCAACTTCTAATTCTGGATAATAACTCATCTTTCACCTCCCCACCTTGTATAGCCGAAGCCTTCAATGCATTCTTTGCTTCAGCCATGGCTCCAGCTACTGTCATTGCCCCGCCCCCATCTTCACCACTTACCGACTCTGTCCTTTCTACGATACCCTTCGATGCCAGGAGTACTTCCAAGCTACTATCCAATAGCAAACCCTCCCCTCGATTAGGCCCCGATGGCTTACCACCAATTGCACTCGTCAATGGTGGACCGGATCTCCCCCTGTTGTTGCTTAACCTTTTCACTCTTTCACTTAATGGTAGCACCGTACCTGCTAATTGGAAGCGCTCGGTAATCGTTCCCATTCATAAAAAGGACCTTTGCATGAGGCATCCAATTATCGCCCTATAAACCATACCCCCATCTTATCCAGAATAATGGAAAAAATAGTTAAAGATAATATTAATAACTATTTATTAAGCCTCAGTCTTATTAATCACAACCAACATGGATTCCTCCGTTCACGGTCCTGCATAACTTGTCAGTATGATTTTCTGAATCTCGTCACCGACTCTGCTGAAAGTGGGAAATCTCTTGTTGTTCTTTATCTTGATTTATCCAAGGCATTTGATCGTGTCCCTCACCCCCACCTTTTAACAAAGCTACGGTCATTTGGGATTGTCGATCCACTTCTTTCTTGGTTCTCGTCTTACTTATCTCATCGTTCACAGATTGTCTTAATTAACGGGCACACCTCTAATCCTAAGCCTGTTACTAGCGGTGTTATTCAGGGCAGTGTTTTGGGCCCCCTGCTTTTCCTCCTATATATAAATGATATGTTTCCGACAATACCTAATGGCACGCCGTTTTTGTTCGCGGACGACATTAAGATAGTTTACACTTTCTCGCCTGGCACCCTCAGTACTACTAACCCTAAAATCTCTGCTGATTTAGCCGCTCTTGATGAATGGTGCTCAACCTGGGCGATGAAATTCTCCGCCGACAAGTGTATTTTCCTCACTTACAAATGCCAGGTTCCTTCTGGTTCTTTATGCATTGGCGGTTTACCCATCGACAGCCAGCCTTAAGTAAGAGCCCTTGGCTTAAGTTATTCTTGCTCTTTCAACTTCTCGGAACATGCTGTCCTCCAAACGGCGAAGGCTAGAAAGTGTCTTGGTCTTCTGTTCAGATCCTTTCAGCTTAGGCAGAGCATTCTCTACATGTACAAAGTACATGCCAGGCCCCTTCTCGAATATTGTCCCCTAATCTTCACTAGCATGAGAAAATCCGACAGGATTATTATCGAATGTATTCAAAGAAGATTCACAAAACAGCTTATCGGTTGGTCGTCCAACTTAAACTACAGGGAACGATGCTTATCTCTCAAAATCGAACCACTATGGCTTCGTCGCATCAAGCTAAATTTGATATTTCTGTATAAGCTATTGACTAAGCAGTCCTATTCCTCCAACCAGTTGTGCTTCTCCCCGGATACTGGATATTCACTCCGTAATGGACAGTATATTATTACCACACCCTCCGCGAGGACTGTTCTGCGCTCTAAGTTCTTTCTCTTCGCGTACTGCAGAATCTGGAATAAACTTCCCTTGCACATCAGATCTTCTCGGTCAAAGTATGCATTCGTGCATGCTATTGATAAATTCCTTACTGTCCCAACTGTTTTGCGCTTATTCAACGTTCACGTAACCGAACGTCAAGCTTACGAGATAGGCCTTGACTTTTAAGCCATTGCTCTGCTTTCTCTCTTTACCTTACCATCCAAAATAACCTCACCGCCTTAAAAATTCTGATTGCTTTGTTTGACCGCTTCTCCTAGCCTTCGCCATCGACATATGTAAGCATGTCTGCGTCCACTAACTGTTTTTCCATACCAACTTATAGGATCCTGCTAATTCAACTTTAAAATAAATCCTTTCAGATGCGCTCGCATTTATAGAGACCACCGTATTACTCCCCACAGGTTGTCAATATCTCTCACCCGCTCCACGATTTATTAACTTTATTTAGTTATACTGCGTCTGCGGCCCTGAAACCAACCTCAACATTGCCATAAAAACTGCTTCAGTATCCAACCCCTGGTTGGATTTATATATACATATATATATATATATAATATTTGCATATACAAATATATATATATAAATGTACATGTATATATAAATATATATTTATATATATACACTCACTACTGTCCTATAATTATTAACACAATCATGGTGAGTAACTCAACGCTCCTCGATATCTCTTAGCTTACAATGCCTCTCTTCCGCACCAGGTCCCACCACTCATACTTCCCTCACCACCTCTGCGATTTCGAACTGGAAAATCCAGTCTGATTCATCGCACTTAGCGTGACTCACTAATTGAACTCAACACCCAGTTATGACGTTACCATTTCTGCTCCCACCCTATCCCTCAGCTAAGGTTCTTCTGTAATTTTATGCAGAACTTGGTCTTTACTCCTGCTCAACGACCACTCTAGGCGAAATACTAACATTCCCATTGAAAGTTCTAGCCACACTTAGGCGTTTCGCCTTAAGTCTCACGTTTCACGGCCTCAATGTGCCTGTAGGATCCGCCGCACCGATGAGCCCGTGCTTAACCTTTGTTCTTCTTTCCGTTAACCGTTGATCCTCAGCTGCGTCACTCTATCTCACTTTCCTTGCCATAGTCTTTTGCGTCCGACCGCTTTCGCATGACCCGTCCGATGATCGCACCCACGTATACAGCAATATATATATATGTGTATATATATACATATATATATATACCTTGGGTATGCTCCACTCACTTGTCCCCCTTCCTAACTAGATTGTGCCATTTTACTACACACAATTTACGTATATATAAATAAAACCGTTCCGTCCTTTAGCGATGGGTGCTCGCTCGCACCTAATTCCTGGCTCAGGCTAGAACTCAGCCGTCCCATCCTGCTTTTTTGCGCCTTTCTGGTACACTGAAGCCTTTCCACACGGATTACCATTCCTTAGTAACTAGGCTTTACTTCTCTACGCATATGCTCATGGTAAGTTGAGACCCCATTCCAACCGGAATCCGTATGCCCCTGCCGAATACCAGCACGTTTGCCCCCACATGAAAAATCCTCATTTTAACACTCCGTGTTTTCCTCCCTTTTTACTGTTTGCCGTCCTCGACCACAGCTTGTGAACTGACCAGACTGTTATCTTCCTATTTTCTCATTCTTCTTCCAGACAAGACCATCCACTATTGTTTTATTCCTGGTTCCCCAACGGACACCCTCTCCTCATCCACCGCCTACCTGATATCGCCCTAAATCTCTACTATCACCCAACTACCCTAGAAAGCTACCAGTCTCCGTCTAGGGATCCCTAATAGACCTGTCCACTAGCCAAACGATAACTGAATGTTCGGATAACAAAATGTTCATTTTCTTGCTTCCATATAAACGATAATCATAACCCACAGCTGGAACACTCTCCAGACTGCCGCACTCTTGATCTCTTCCAGATTGCATCGGTTATTTGGGTATCCATCGGCCAAATCGACGTTTATTCCGGAATACCGTAAGGACTGGACGATTTAATCAATGGTTTAAACCTATACTCTCGCCTGCTGACGTTACATGGGGCACCGTACACGGATTAACAAAACCTCATGAAAGTCTCACCGGATCGCAGAGGTGATTCCTGACACCAACTATCAACACATCCGCTCAACGTCTATTCCCAAATAATCCAACCCAACAGTTCAATTCTTCTCGCGTTGCAGTACGAAACCAATGGCCGGAACCCAGCCTTCGCAGCTGTCAACTTCGTCAAACCAGCCCTTTTTTACCTGCTTCCCTCAACATTCTACCTGCCACTACCTGCAACCAAGGTTTCTATGGAATAGAATACCAGCCATCTGCAGCCAACCATAATTTGGTTAACAATTTTCTATCACATACAAAAAAAACATTTTACACTCTTCCAACTCCTGCCTAGCCGAACCATTGACGTTTGTCTCCACTAATCCGTTTCATTGACGGCTTTTCTTTTCTTTAATAGTCCGTTATATGTCCATACACCATTCGTGCTCTTCAAAAGTTCACTGAAGTCCCTGCGAAACTTTTTGCCTTCATTTGAATTTCCATATGACACTGCAACCACCTGCACAAAAGGTCCGTTTTATTATCACCTTTGAATCACTTGCCTTTATTTCACATGCTTCCTCCACAATTGGTTACCCAATGCTGGATCAGTGTCCAATATTCCGCTGGTATCTCTGACTGCACTTTGAAAGCCCCACGCTTGCTTTACTTCTAACAATGTTATGTGGCATCTCTTCCGCCCGGTTACTTGTTAGTGACCGTCCATTTGTCGCTTATATCAGCAATCCCACGACTGTCCAGCTATCCACACCGCCCTCCAGCGATTTCGAAACCGATTTGGAATTCCCGCGTCAACCATTACCACTTTTGTTTACTCAAACACTACATGACTTTACTGGTGTATTTCGGTTGCTGTGTTTTATAAATTCAGAATTTTAGAATACCTCACATTGACATGTACTGCTGTATACTCTGATCTTGCCTTGTGCATGTCTATTGACCACGGTCAAGAAATATACTATACTATACTATACTATACTATACTATACTATACTATACTATACTATTTGTGTCAAAGGCACCCCTCACAATGAGTTTTCCAATTGAGGGTCAATCTTCTCTGTATCTTGCAGACATCTCCGACTGCACCTTGATAACACCATGTTAACTCTATTTTTAATCTTTTGGTAACACTCTCAACCAGTTTCTCAATACTGATTCCTCAAATATCCAGTTGGTGTCACACATCGATTCCCTCTACACTTTTCGACTCTTCTTTGAAACTCTAACTCCACCGTTCTCTCTCCATCTCCATCAACTGCATACTAAATTCCGTAGATCACCGTGATCCACTCTGAACTACCGGATCAGTCGTTGACAGTTATCGGCACCCATACAGCAAGTTGTGTATTATTCCTGCCTCAACTCCCTGTTCATGTTGTGATGTCCGACACCAGTTGCTTTATGGGTTCTTGAAAACGCTGCACTTTTACCAATCTTCAGAATCGCTTTGTCTGCATTCCCACGTCCATCCCGCTAACCGCATCGCCCCCGTTCCGAATTCGAAACGGATTCGCAATGGAAGCACCGACCCTCCCCTCTTTAGTTCACTTAAACACCGTCCAGACTTATTGTTCTACTACTGCAATTGTGTGAACCATGAACTTCAAAATTGTGATTACCCTACGTCACTGTGAATGGCCGTATTCTCTGATCATGCCTTGTGTTTGTGTCTTGGCCACGATCAAGAAATATACCAGTATTTTTGTAAATATGGCTACTATTTATAGAAACTCCGTTCTTCTTCGCTCTTATTTTCGAGATCACAAAATAACCCAATGGAATTTCATGCTTCATTTTATTTCTATGATTCCACTTCCACAGTTTTGTAAAACAAACCACTTCCTCTACCTCTGACCCTCTCACTTTCGAATCTTCCTTGTCGTCTTGATATGTTGGAAAGACTGCCTTTCCTTTTGTTTCGCGCTGTAGATGGGACAATAAAGAATTATTTCGACCTTGAGTCAGCCGCTGAAGCGAACGCTACTATATTTCACGGTAGGTCTCCTGCTACAGTCACCGGTAGTGACTTGTGGGGAGTTCACAAAGAAGCAAAGCTTGAGTTGAAAGTTGCTCAATGAGGGATAGAAACCGCCAGGGCCATGCCTGGGACGGCTGAGGCGCTTAGGCTGCATGGTTTAAGGAGCGCTATTGAGCGGCTGTTCACCGGAAGAGTATTGGTGGCTATGTCCATGTCTGGTTTTCCATGGTTGGCACCAAGATGTAGAAGAGTATTGGAGGCTGCGGTAAGACACCTAACACATCGAGTGAGATAGATGGACTAAACTGGGTGCCGGTGGGATTGTAACTGCTTAAGACTGAACTTAGCAAGTTCGATGGTTCACTTCTAGATCACCCTCCGTTCTTCCATAAACCTGAGAATCAGAGTAAAAGCCGAGTTTGGAAATGTGGTCAGCTTTCCAGCTATTTGTTCCATTGTTTCCAGGAGAAAACGGAAAGATCACTGAAGGTTTCACTTTGTCCTGCTAGCTAACTCCATTCGCGGGTGAGTGGCAAATTGAGAGAATACTTTGGTCACAGGCAACATATCGTACGTTGCATGCCAGACCAAATGGTCAAACCGAGACTGGTTGCTCAAGATCCCGGCCCCTTGCCTTCTTGTGCTAGCAAGTGGACCACGTGAGCAGATGCACTAGAGCAGCTAAGATATTTGAGTGACCTCAATTTGGCTGGCACCATAAAAGCTATTTTAAGCTTGGTGCCCTGGCACATCGAAGTCGGATGGGTGGAAGGAATCAATAAGATCCACCAGGCGAGCGGCTGTTTTTGCCAGTTCACTAGCTTTAAATCGCGTCGTCAAACCAAATGTTAAGAGAGAAAGAGTGCGTGAGTTCATTATAAGGGTGAGTAAGAACATAGGAACTCTGCGGCGTCTGTGAATGAAGCCGTTGTGGACTACTTGGGGTGTTGTCAAGAGTTTCAAACATTGTAGCTCAAAGGACGTCGGGATTTTGTGTTACAGTGCAAAGGATTGTTTTGCTTGCTTACAAACAGGACATCGTGCTGACGGACTCTATTTGAGTTGTGTAAAGGCGAAGGATGCAGCTGCAGATATCACCGTCTGCAGCAAGAGAAAAACGTGGCCCCAACCAGCAATGCTTTTTTCAACGGCTTCTCGGGCTTCTCAAAATCAGTCCAAGGATTTCACTGGCTATTGAAAATAGCCAAACTGGGCTTTGCTCATCGGTGAGCTTCTCGAAACTGATGCAGATGCTCCTCTGTCGTGACTTGGCCAAGCTTTAGAGCCTGGTAGTGAAGCAGGTCGAATGAGTTTGAAGGCTCACATTAATAGTTTTTCACAGCACCATGAAGGGGAGTCGCTTTATTTGAAATCTGGATGGTAACATTATGTTCAGAGTGAGGGCGTCCTGCACCGCTCCTTCACTTTTGGACTTACGGGCCACAGCGCCCAGCTAGAACGTTTCGTCCAGGTGAGGTCATTTGGCAGGAGTATAATTTGCAGCTATTTCTGTTGCAACCACGACAGCGGCAGTCATTTTGGACGCTTCTTTGCAGCTTTGCGTTTTAAAGCTCCGGAAAGGTTCTAAGAAGGGCTCTTACGCCGACCATATCCCTTTGGGCTGGGTCGTTCGAGTACACTGGGATAACAGTTGTTCCGATGAACTTAGAACACTTGCCGTGCACAGTCTGCAGGACATTGAAAAATCTTCAAAATTTCAACGATAGGATTTTTGTTGATGGTGATAAGCTTTTGAACATCCCTTCCTATTGTTGAAGATCGGTTCATCGAAATCCTAGAGAAGCCGCTATTGATCGAGAACGGGCATCTAAGGGTTGCTTTGCCTTCGGAGGCGGATAGTCTGGTGAAAATTTGCGTTCGGTCTGTCGCCCTCCATGGTCTGAGGTTATGGCGGAACAGGTTCCCAAATGATCACACATTCGAAGTTCCACGTCTTCCTGCAAATAAGCCCCAATTTTACTAGGGATATTAGGCGCCTGCAACGTTTCAGGTTGACTCTGATTACGATGTGGTATTTCGAGTGTATTCACTAGGAGCACAGCCCATGCAGGGTTCCAATTATGTTCCGAGTTTGGTAGGTGCGAATCTGCGGTTCCGCCGGAAGCCTATGTCTTTTCGCTCTGGTACTTAAGAGTCGCCTCCGAGAGTGGGGGTGCCCGAGGAAGACGAAGAAGCCCCTCTGGTGGTGTTAATGTGATAGTCTTGGACTGGAGGACTTTGGATTGACGGCTTACCTACTGGGAGAAGTTTCGTCATCATTATAAAAGAATCCTGTACTGAAGGAACCAAATACATTATTTGGGCAACTGTTCTCGTCGGCTGTATCACAACTGACTTTACGAGATTTTCTAGTCGATAATTGTCTAACTTCCGTTGCTATTGCGGCAGAAGCAACGTGTTCATAACAGGGATTGCTCTGTCTAGGAAGTTTTGGTGGATTTAGGTTGCCCGAGTGACTGCGTGGCGAGCAAGTGGGCCCCAGTGCCTTCCCAGTCAACGAAAGGGCAGTGTTAGAAAGACAAAATGGTGCAGAGTGATCACCACCCACGAAAATCTTAGGTTCAGCTTGGAATGCTGACCCAGCCCTCTTGAATACATTTTTCAATGCAAATGTCGGCCAAGGACACCAAAAGCATTTGTGTTTGAGCTGGCTTCAACTCATGATCCCTAACCTGGGCTGCTTAGTACACTTCAAATATGAAATAACTATTCTAAGACCTGAGCTAGAAGGAATTTGGCCGGATTGAACCATTGGGGGTGGGCACTGGAGAAAAGTGGAGTGAAATGAGCAGACTTATGGAAGGGATTACACTGGTGATTGTCACGATGGCATGCGCATGGCATTTTTGGTGCAGATGTGGACTTTGAAGCGCACCTAATATGTGCTGCTTTCGAAGGTGGGTACCGAATGATGTCCCACACTAGATTTGTACAGGAAGCACACTGTGCAGTATCTCTTATCCGACTACTTGCTGAACCCTAGTCAGCATGGTCTTTCAAACTCCCGCCCCTGTTCTCCCTGAGAGCTGGACTTCCTTGACGTCCCATCATCTGCAATTGACTCCGGCAACTCTGTAATCGTCCTGTACCTCGATAGGTCTGAGGCTTCTGATCATGTGCCCCACTTTCACCTGATAGCCGAAATCCAGTCTCCCGGTGTAACGGATCCTCTCCTCTCCTGGTTATCCTCATATCTCTCTCGCAGATCACAAGCCCTGCTGGTCGACGGCCGCTTATCTTCTGATGAACCCGCTGTCAGAGGCCTAATCCAAGGCAGTGACTTAGGCACTTTACAATTCCTCATCTAAGTCAACGACATTTTATCCCATATTTTCCACGGTACTCCTTTTCTCTTCGCCGAAGATATAACAGTAGTGGACTCCTTCTTTCATAAAGACTTATCCTTGACCCAGTGCAATATATTCTGGAACCCACTCTCCCTCAATACCTGGTGAACCTCGTGGTTCATTACACTCTCTGCAGAGAATGGTCTCCTCCCTCCTTACAAGAACACAGCACGGCCCGGTCAAATTATTCTTGACGGTATATTCATCCCTATTCACCTCACGGTTACTGATTTTGGCATACCCTAACCTTGTTCCCTGATGTTCTCGGAACAGGCATCTTTCCAGATCGCTAAAGCTTAGCCAACCCCGAATGTGACACATTCACGTTTCTTACTATCCACCTGTGGCCTCTTCTTGTATCTCTCACAAATAAGACCACATTTTGAGCACCGCCCGGTTACCTCCGGCCACTGGCCATTTCCGAAGTGCATCTCTTGAAAATGTTCAGCGTACCTCCACCAAGATGCTGTCTGGCGTATTCAAATCCCCTCACATACCGCCAACTCCGTGAGCTACTATAAAATGCGCCTCTGTTGATTCGTCGCGTGAGGCTGAACCTAGTCTCTTTCCTTAAAAAAACGTATAACCAAGTCCACACTTCCTACCGCATGGCGGTTTCTGACCCCTGCACCCACCCAGTTTGCCGCCTTGCCTTCGCTCTCCCTGTCTCCCGATCTAGGATTGATCTGAACTCCCGATTTTTCTCGTTAGCCTGTTCAAAATCTGGACAAAGCTTTGTCTTAGTTTGCCCAATGCCTTCTCACTTTGTGCTTTGAGGGGCGCACTCGTGATATACCTAACTGTTCTTAGAGCCCTATTGCTGACCAGTGGGTGCATCTCCACCGATCTGGCCTTTGAAGGATGCCTCACACTGTAATCCTACTTCTCCCGCACCCCAGGCCAAAAAGCATATCCCACGCCCGACACTGCTCTCCTCCTCAGCACCACGAACTGAGACCATTGCTATCCCCGATCCGCAGCGATCTAAACTCTAGCTTCCAGTAGAATAACCCTGTTATTCACCCAGGTTCGTTTGCTATCCCTCCTGAATCCATCCATCTCTTTTTGTCTTGTTGTTTAGTTGTCCCCACACCGCTCCCCACTACAAAATACAGTAGGTTGCATCCACTACTTCTCTTTAGGATCCGCTGCATGAGTGAGCTCACTCTTCATATATTGTCCCTGATGGCCATTACTTCTCTGCCGGGGCATACCCAGGCTGTGTTTCTCTATCTTCTTTCCCCTTTCGGTGTTCCTCGATGATGGTCAATCACCTCTGGCACTGTGATGAACATCACCCCGGGAAATGCAACTAAATAGTACAACCATGTGGCAGCCTACCACTATTTTTGCCCGTCGCCTCCGCTGCCAGTGGGGCCAAAACCTCGCCAATCGATTCTGGATCACGCACTCTTGTCTTGGTTGCCCTGCCTCATGAACAATAATCAGTGATCACTCACGTCGTTCCCAACGGCTCGGGGCGCAGTTAGCTTCACCGCTTTGGCCGGCGCAAATCGGACTTGCAGGCCTTCTGGAACGGTGTGCGAGCAGAACTAGGCTGGTGAATCGCACCTGTTGTGCTCACTTCGAAGTGTCTTTCGGGTAGGATATTCAGCCCACATTAGGCCGCACCCACTATCACCGGTTGTGGATCGCACGCTCCTACTCTCTTCGCCCTAAAGTATCCGATACATTCGGTTTCAAATCGAATGCTTTCACCATCCTAGCTCCCCCATGGTAACCAGCCTACAGTTCATGTGGCCACTCTTTTCACCTTCCACCTTTGTCGCTCTACCACCATACGCACACCTACCCATTCTGCCCTGTATCCCATCCTATCTCACCATGTCACCTCTCATCGCACGTCAATATCGTTCTACCCACCTTACTCCGCCGACGCCCGCCAATATTTTTTTTTCTGCCTATGTCGTTGTTGCTGGTTCTTAGTTTCTATTCACCTGATATCATTCAATACTCATGGGGCCCAATGATAGCATTCTTATACCCCACCACATACCATTCTGTCAAGTCTTTCCTTGATCTCCCTTCTCATGTCCAATGCCAACGCAAATCAGTCCTATCTGCACCTATGATCAGTCCTCATAATAGAAGTCGCTGTTCCAGGCTTTTCACCTTTTACGGCCACACTTATTATCTGACCACCACAGCCATATTTTCCTCGCTTGACTCCACGGTTACTTTGTGGATCTTTTCATCAGACAGTGCCCCGATTAGAATATTCCAACCCCACCTCCTGGTACAACAGCCTGCAGGCATGCAGCTATCCAGTTTAAATGCCACAACTCCGAAGAGCATTTATTTCGTATGCGTTTTCTTCTAGTACAGGTCCACCTGTCCTGGTGTTTCTTTCTTCTCAGCCTTCTTCGTGTTTTGCCTGTAGTAAAACAGTTTGACTGGTCATGTCTCACCTGCCTCCTCGATGGGTACGCTCACCTTCCGTTTCTTATATTGTCAGCCACAGGCATCCTTTGTGTACCTTTCAGTTTGGCCTGCTTTCCCAAGTTCCAGCTTATGTGAAGAAAACCTCAAGTCACGATTTTTACTTGCAATTTTAGGCCGTTTCATATGACATTTCGATTCCTCTGGTACCCTACCTACTTATTTCTCTACCCAGATGTTTGCTTTTCCAGACACTGCATCTTTGCACCAAGCCCAGTCTCACCTTCTAGACGTGTTTTTCTACCTTGTATTCACGTTGGCTCTGCGCTCCCCAGCTACTTTTATAACCATCATCTTTATGCCGAATAATGTGAGTCTACTTATTGGAGCTGTTCCCACTTTTGACGGTCACCACATGTCGCACCTGCATTATTCAGAATATTATATTCATTCTTGCCTGTTCTCTCCGATCTTTCACTTTATCTCATCACTTTTAAGAACTACCCTACACAGCCCTTAGCACTTCTGTGCTTTCAAATTTTTTCTCTCTGTTATTCTACCATGTTCACCTGACATTGAAAAATTTGTCAGGATATTTCAGGGTTAATTCTATACTATCCGGTATAACCCTACCAGCACCTTCCAGTCCGTAGTATTTTGTTTGCAGCACTCCATTGCCCTTTGCTTCTGCTCCCCTCATTTGTATATATATCCTCTCCGCATCCTGCAGTTCTGCGCCGTTCATTTTTCATGCTGTCACCTCGCTAATCCACAGTAGGCATCCTTTCTTTCTCTTTCTGTTCCTTGCGTCTACCGTATGCATTCCATCTAGTCCTCTTCAATCTGATCCACCTTTCACTTCTTGCATTGCTCGCCCCCTGTTCCACAGTGAGCTTATTGCCCAGTCCGCCGACCATCCATTGCGTTGCGGCACTGTTTTGTTGCCATCTCATCCTTTGTAACGCTTCTCGTTTATTGTCTTTCGTACCCCACCCTCACCGATTTCTAGCCCCTCTTGAGTATATATGTCAGCTTTCACATGTCTCCATTTGGACCGGTGAGGTTCTTCACTTGACCTTGACTCTCAACTTCACCGGGTGTCCACTTGTATTCGCCCTCGGGCTCACCCAAGCTCGCTCTATTTTTTCTTGGTCAGCATATTTTATCATACATTCATCTCCCATTATTCTCCCTTCTGGGTCCACCTACCTCACTGCCGTCGAGCACATTTCTACCTTTTCACGAATCTCGTCTGTGCGTTTTATTGCTTGTAAAATTTGATCATTCACCTAGCATGCTTCGGGCCTCCCTGAAATAAACCATTATCACTGTTGGGACGTGCTGTTGCATTAGCTGAGTCGGGCGTGGCTACGACGGAGGCTGTCTACATGCCGAATATGAAGCTAACCGCAGCTCCCCCTGTTATTCGAATAATAAAAGTGAGCAGGAGGGAAATAGATATGAAGGTGCGTGATGTTCATTTCGGACCGATTCCATCGTAGCTCTGTAAACCACAAATAACGGCAAACGAAGCCTCCTTAGGTTTGTCGCCAACAGGATATCCAGGGTCCATGCCTGTTTGCTATGGAAAGGGAATCCGGCGGACCAGGCTTCTGCAGAGAGGCGATTCTTGGAGGAGAAACTCCGCCTATGGTGATACGGTCCACAAGTTTTGCAGCCCTCGGAGATTTTTGAATCCAAAGATGAAGCACTTATCGGAGGAAGGCCTGAACTACCGGAGATGAAGACAAGTGGATGGGCCAATTCATTAAATTAAGGGGCATCTCACTCACAATTCGATCAATCCGTTATCAGGCTATTTTATCGAAGGTTACTGCATGAATATTGTGGAACAAGCAATGTCTCATTAGCTCCAAAGGGCCAAGTAGCATATCATTGTAGGTGAGTCATCTAACTTTTTGAAAGGTCGGAAGTGGTTGTCTGGTAATCATGGCGTTGACACAAGTAGTCGGCTTAATGGAACCGAGCTATGACTCGAAGGACTGTCTTGGGCACAGCTCTACAGGAAAGTTGGTACCTGTTTCAACTGGCGGCCTGATAGGCGTACGATGCTCGGTGTGGTCATATACATGAGGGAATCTAAGCATTCCTTTATTCTGCTGAACGTGAACAGAGCCAGTGAGTGGAGTATTTAAAATCACCAGGAAGCGTAAGGTCGTGCTGGCTATTGAAAACGTCAGTAAGTACAACTATCGGAAACCCTACTTTTTAGCTTGCATTATTCGCTGGCTTTGCCTTCCATTTTGTGGGGGAGGACAACTGCGGACCGACTTTCCTAGGTATGAGAGGACTGAAAAGAGGCAACGCGGCTGTTTTTTACATGCTCGGACTTGGGGGCTGTGCACACTGAAGTTGGAAACTCGATTTTCAATGATTCTTTCTCAAAGATAATACCACACCACTTTGTGGCCAGAAGGGGTCAACCACATGTTCTTTTTCGTGAAAAGGGAAGCAATTTCAAGGGGATTAACCCCAAATCCGAGGCTTCCCCAAGAGTTATTTCAGAAAAGAATAAACCACTTCCCATCAAGTCGTGGTTTCGGGTAGGGATTAAGGCTGCCGGAAGCTAATCACTGGAGTGGGGTTTGAAAACGAGTTGCTTCCGGTGAGGTGGTTGCTCTGTCAGGCTGCATATGTTCGTCTCTTGACGTCCAGCTACTTTCTCGGCAGAGGTATTAAGGGCTCTCAACGATCTCCCTCTCAGGCTGGTGATAAAATGTCTGCAACCTACTTGAAGTTTTTTGGTCCGGGCAAGTTTTAATACTTCCCAGTAATGAAACTTTTTCGTTTTCAGGATTTATCCCGCATTTGTTTCGGACACTGGATACAATGCTGTTGTTGACGGATTCATTTTGGAAACGTCTGAGATTACAGTACGATTGCTGTGTTGAGGGAAGGCAAAGGGGTTTCTGAAGTATGAGGGCCTGAAACCAGGGGACTTGGCACTCCCGGTTGGCGATATCTGTCGTCTGAAAGTAGATCCACTAGGAATTATCAGCTCAGAGCCTTTCTGAAAAGATGGACTCGCTACAGAAGCTCTGACTGGTAGGCCGCACTGGAAGTTCCAGCACGACATGTGCAAACTGCTTTTGTTGGAGAGTGCGAGCGGTTAGTTCAGTTGTGTGTAGTAAACCACTTCCTCTTGGGAATATTTATCATGTTCGGTAATTTTGTGGACGTTCGATTGTTCCTTTAAGAGTACATATATACTTTTATATTGTATTTGTCCGACGAACTACCACTTATACAAGGAGGCCGACTTGGTTAGATTTAGCATATAGGGGATTGTTACTACATTCTAGCACTACTTGCTGTACCAGTGCACTCAGCTGATGCCTTTTGCTGTCGTGCGTTTGTTCCATTTTGAGCGGCCTGGTTTACTCCGGAGTGCTACGACGTAATTCTACCAATTTACTAGCCCGGCAATATGTTCAGTTTTGGGCCGACCTGCACTATCACACGCGGCACACGTCTCAAGGCAGTTGTAGTGCCGTTTTAGGTCATGTGGTGTCAATCTCTCTGAGAGCTTCCGTCACTCGTGGTTCACGTCCCTGTTGCTTTTCGGGGGTTGTGACTGCTCACTTTCTGGCATTGTCCGAGATCAGACTTAGCTCAGTTTATAAGTCGCTGGAGCAAAACTTTTCATATCGTTGGCCCCCGCCTGCCACCACTTTAGCCTGATCAAGAAATTATGGAAGCGGTGAGAAGTATCCACAATTGTCGCCCCGTTCGTCTGCTAATATTTTTCATACTTCAGTCAACGAATGAACGCAGGGGCGCCGGCCATGATAATCCATGATGTTGCAAAAAGGAGTGTAGACATCGTTAGGACATTGTTGCCAAAAAATATCCTCACTGCTCCGAGTAACCGCATAATTGTTCGTTTATCCGTAGCCCATTTTCATGCCTCACCGTGGTTTTAGTGCGTCATATCTACCTAGTAGCAGTTCGGTAGTGAAATATTTTGAGCCTTTAGAGTGAGTGCTTCTGTGCTTTGGGAAAGCTTTGAAAAACTGATGATGCAGCTGAACTCAAACCAAACAAACGTCGCTGAATTGTGTGCTGAACTACCAATAACTTAGATATACACGTGAAAATAGCCCACTGAGCCACACTAGTGAGCCGAGTGGTAAATGCTTGGCGAACTAAAACTCGAAGGACCTTCCCGGGGGAAGAGTACGACTTCCGATGCACCATAGCAGATGGCACGCGAAAAAAGCTAATAGAATTGGGTTATAATCATGGAATATGCCCATCCATTCATGAAAAACTTGTGACACGACGAAATTTTTTTTCCATGTATCACTTCAGACATTGATATATATAGTACTGGGTAAAAGAGAGTATATGTGCAGCTAAAGATAGCAGAGAGTGAGTAAATATGCAACAAATCCGGTACCTCGACAACATGCTTCATAATTATGAATCTTGTTCGTTGTGTGAACGACAATAAGTGTGAAATGTCTAACCAAATGGCTTGAAAAGACAGATGTGAAAAAAGATGTGAAAAACGAGTTGTGGGGCTGGGGAGAATTTGCACATGAGAACCATAAGAAAATCACTTGTTGCTGCCACGGCAACAACAACTGTTGCACAAGGTTACGTTGCTTACACAAATCCGGTTTCAACAGTCGAGTTGCTATGGCTTCTGACTTGATCAGCAACTGTCTGCGTAACCCCTTCGCGTGAACTCTGGGAGTTGTCAGGACTGGTCTTAAAGCTGTCATCGTGTCCATTTGATGTCCGCTATCCACCAGATATTGTAGGATTGCCTTATTGGTAGTCAGAACTGTTCCTTTGCGAAAAGAAGCGGGAACGTGTTCCGATATCCTCTTCGACAGGCTTCTCGTCGTATGTCCAATATGCTGTTCACTACAAGAACACGTAAACTGATATGGAACAAAAGATTGAGGCTGATGACGCAAACTGTCCTTGGATTGTTGAACAATGAAAGGCTTCGCATATGTTAAGATTCGGACGTGTGCAGCAGGTAGGGCATCCCAAGGGACTTAGATATGAGTAGCTCAAGTATCCCTAAGATTTTGCTACTGTTGAAGGAAACAGCTGGAAAACTATCCTTTTTCTTGGCCATTTGAACTTTCAGTTTGTATTTACTCTCTACCATATGGTGACGAATAAACGGTTCTGGATAGTTGTTCTTTTAATAATGTGCCACGTGTGTGTTCGAGTTCTTGTTCAATCGTGTCAAGACCACAGATGTCGCCTGCTCTGCATGTCAGACAGCTCACAAGGTTTCTTTTGTACCGTAGAGGGACAAAACTTAGGAAGTGTGTACTGCCCCAGCCATGTACATTTCCGACACACCCTCTTTTCTATATGTCCGTCCTCCATTCCACGCAATCCCACGTCAAGAAAAGCGAGGAAATTTTCCGTCTCTACTTCCACCGTAAATGTGGTAATTGCGTGGGCGTTGTTGAATGTCCGCAGTAGTTCGGTAATGAATTAGGTCAGTTCCGTCAAGAGTGGCTATTTCTTTCTTCACCCTCACATTTTGTCCAATTCCTTCAATAATGCGAGTTTTTACGGAATTTTCCGACAATCTAGTCCCTAGTGCCCGGTGATATCAGTTCGGTTTCATTCTCGCGGTCGGCCTGGGAACGAGGCTTACAAAGCTCAACATTTTATTTATTGATTCATTGTCGCTCAACATTCAGGTACCGTGCCAATCAACACGAGCTTCTCCTCCTCGTAGACATGTTCAATTTTGAGGCTTCCTTTTTGGAATTAAAGAAAGTTCTTTCGTCGGCGCAAGTAAAGGGTATTATTCCATGCCACTCTAAAACGACTTTTTCATTGCTTGTCTATAATCAGGCTGATGCTGAATCCCTAATCTTGTTCTAGTGGACAACCTCTCGGATCACAGCCACCAGTCACACACTCCTCACGGCCATTCGCTTCGATAAAAAGGATAAAATGACAAAGCTCAGTTGATAGTAGATATTGATGCTTTTACAGCCACGGACCCGTCGTAACCGACTGCAAGTAGGAAGAAGATTCATTAAATTCATTTATTTCATAGGGAGTGGCTATTTCTCTCTCTTCTACACGATTTGCTTAACAGCCTCATTTTTCCTTCCATTTACGAGCGGTTCAGACATTTGGTTCTTGGTAGCTCAGCTACACTTATTCTAGAACAAGTGGAAGGTACGGCTGATTAGAGCTTTTGGGGTTGGGTTGGGGAACGACTTTGATTCATCGCATATTGCGGTTTTCCGCGATTTTGATTTACTGACGAGGCATTCTTAATCCTACCCTAGGGTCAAAAAAGCGAAAACCTCTCACACTTAAAGGTTCACGGCCACGCACGCTGATCGATTACGTATTCTGTACATGGCGGTTGCGAGCGGTGACTAAGAACACCCGTCGCGTACATTCTTCCAATCGAAAAAGGGTGTGCAAAATCTGTGAATGAAAGCAGTTTTCGGTAGCTGCGCCCTATCACCACTAGGATTAGCCTGGGAACGATTACGGCCAAGTAGGGCTGGCAAAGGTCCGATTTGTTACTGTTCAACTTCCAGACTCTGCAGCTTTTACAACGAAAGTTCCTTTACCTAATGGGTCGGAGATTATGAACTTCATTTAATTCGGGTTTGGAAGTGGCGAAAATCCGTTTATCACTGCTCGTAAGCGCTAACATTCCTGGAGGCCGTACAGGTACTACGAGGACAAGAAGTGGTAGAAGAGAGCCGAATGTCTAGCGGAATCAATGGTAGGGGTTCCCTGATCACATTTCTCTAAATGCAGTCACCCACACCTCTGCTCGCGTTTGTAGCATCCTTAGGCAGCTTGCTGCAGTCATTGTGGACCCCATCTGCAAAGGACTACTAAAACCTCTTCTTTCAGTTAGCCCTCTCTTGATTTCCGGCCTAAGACCTCCCAGGCATCTATTCTGTAGCAGATCAAATGAGGCCCCCATCTGAGCTTATGCTCTTGCGAACCCCTCTGGTAGTTTTAAATCAACTGTGAAGTTACCTTACCCTCTTCTTTCCGGAGAAAATAACCACAGTTTCTCCAACGTTTGCTCGTAACACGAAAGTCTATATTGTGCATGTTATCTCATGAGTCACCGCCGTGGCTTCTGGAGAGCCTTGATGCCCCTCCATCAAATATAACCTTCACTCGTTGATACAATTATATAGATAGGATCTCGCAAACACCTTATACAGGTGCAACAAGACCCGTGGTTGCTTACAGCCTACCAGTCCACTTAGTCGGTACAAGGCTCTACGTGCTTTTTGCACAGATTGTCGGCAGTGGAGACTTGGCTGGAAGTCAATACTCACTGTTATCCATGCTTTTCTTGGCTCTATAGTCTAAGCTTTTTGTCCTCTGACTGTTTGGTGGACCCAAATATCGAATAAAGAGGCTCTGGCATTTGCTCAAAATCAACCCTTCTGATCATTGGCGCACCTTGTCTGGGTCACGCTGAACAGCCGCACCATCTGGCTTTCCTACCGACTAAGCCTTATTCCGTTGTTATTGCGATGTGAGGATCTCTTTTTGGAATTTGTGAATTTTCCTTCTCATTTAATGATATTGTAAACTCTGATCATGCTTACATGCGTGCCTCTTGTTTACGGTCCAGAAATATACGATTATTAATAATATAATTTGACCTCATCCGCTAATGAAGGGCGCGGGTCATTCATCCTGTGATGTAGGTCGGTGATATAATTTAGGAACAACAGAGATCTCATGGGTGACTCCAAATTAACACCATCATGCAGTCTCTCATAAGTCCGACCAGCAGCCTTCTACTCTTACTCAGAAAACCCTCTACTTTAAACTTCGTGCAACCACTTTAGTGATTTCTTAGTAAGTTGAAATGATTTCAGCCCTACTTGGAGCTGTCTTTGTGTAAAAGAACCAAAGGCCTACCGGAAATTTGAATAGCAGACTGCCACTCATCCACTGTCTGCTCAACTTATTATCTCTTCTAAGAAGCCTCCCAGGTTGGAAAGACAAGTGCACATGCGCCAGAACCCATGCAGATTGGTAGTCACCTGCCCGCTCCTCTCTGAATGGCTTACTGTTCTTTCTCGTCGTATTCACCTGGGAGCTTGAAACGACACGGATACCAGGTTAATTGGCCTGTAGCTGGTATATATGCTTCCGTCTCCACCCCCATGAAGGGTTGCGGCTATCGACACAAGCCAACTTTTACTCAGCACGCCTTTCTAGTGATGAGTTGAACAGCTAAGCGATTGTCCAGCCAGCATGGATGGCTGTGGCTTCAGTGTTGCTGGGCCGATATCATTTGGTCCTTACGCCTAGGATGTGTCTTGCTCCATCAGGTTGTTTACAACTCCTCTTTATCTGATTTCTTCGTCCTGCATTTCCAAGACCTCAATGCTTGTAATAGTAGGTATCCCTTGGGTACCCTGGTCCGGTCCACATAATTATTGAAATAATTTTATTAGTCACGTTGCTTTTACCTGCTTGCTTATCGCCCGTACTTCCTGTGAGTACCTCAGCCCGCCCAAGACCTTTCTCACTGCTATCTTGGACGGAACGCGGTTAAAATATGCTTCTAGGTTGCTCTGAACTTTTCGAGCACTACGCTTTGCACATTTATTTTAGCCGTGTCTCAGTATCCGGGGGGCGGTATCTGAAAAAGGCGTGGTGGCCGCTGGTGCTTTTGTACTTCTTAATTGCCCCTCGTTTCTGCTTCAAGGAACTCCTCACTGGGCCTGTCCACCACGTTGGTAATCCCTCCCTGCTGACCCTTCCAGGTGGTGCAATTGCACAAGTTTTTTCTAATAGCCTGCTTTTAATCCAACTCCACTGGTTTTCTACTCTGCGGTTATCACCCACCATCTCGCAGTTTACCCGAAGGCGCAGTTCTACCAAGCGATTCTCGTCTATTTTCAAGAATATTCTTCCAAATTTATCAGGCGCTCTTTTCCCTGGATGTTTAAAGTAGACCGGGTTACCCCTTGACCTCTCTTGCCTATGGATTCCCCAGATGCTAGATGTTCTGTTTCATCTGAGGCTCAATACCAGATCAAGCATCGACGGTGGCTGACCAAATCTTCATTTTGTCTGTAGGTTCACATGTTGGGCAGGAGTTGTCCCGCGGATTGGATAGACCATTCTCCTCCCAAACTTACCTTTTGGGGCGGTTCCTGATGTCCAGTCTATATTGAGTGACTTCCGTCCATCACTGGTACCTGAAGAAATGGAAGCATTCAGGTTGCAGCCGATGTAAGCATCAACTTTTGGATCCAGTCTACCTTGGCTTTCGCCCGTTTTTAGCCATGTTTCAGTGGCTGCTAACACGTCCACTCTTGACTATCTAGTCTTGAGCCCTGGGAATTTGTTACCCACGCATACGGTATTTTTGGCTCACGGGCGTCGCGGCACCAGTCCCTAGTTTCCTGCTGGATTCCTAAACCCGAGCACCAAAACCAATTCTTTTTATCGTTATGTCTGAATTCCCGCGGCTGCCGTTGATCAGCACCTTTTCCAATTCCTGGGTGGATTCAAGCTTCTCCCTCCGATAGAGGCTACTTCTTTCAGCTCTCTTCTCATGGAGTTATGGCCGTCCAGTCGTTCGAAGATGAAGATGAATAATGTTTTCTTTATCCCGGCCAATGGATCTTTGGACTCTTGCTTGTCCATTCTGCTAGCCTTTCATCTGGAGCGATCTAAGGAAGCTAGGCTCATATGCGGAGCTCCAGTTTCTGCAACCTTTCACTCAGTGCTTACTGCTGATTCATCTTTTGGTACCCTATTCATTTCTTCCTTCAAAATTTGCCTATCATACACGGCTGTTTCTAAGAGGGCGCCTTTGCGGCCATGGTTGGCAAACTCGACAGGCGTAGGTCTTAGTTTGCACCGCTTGGAGCTGGTCTCCACCTCCCATCGCCCTAGTCTCATAAAGCTTGACGGCCACGTTTCCAGGGTTTCTAATGCCTTGATTCAGCCCACCTGATAGTATCTCATTGTCTTGTCGCCTTGTTTTCTCATTTTCATGAACAGTTAAGGAACACGGTCAACTACAAACTTCTGATTTCGTTCCACAGAGATATCAAAGTTTTCATAACGTGCACAGAATCTTAGTGATATCACCCGTGTCCCATTTTAACTTACCTTCTCGCCCGTTTAGGACACTCAATCTCGCCATGTGTCTCGAGTCAGCATGAAGAAGACTGCATGCTGCTTGGCTTTGTCCAGAAATTCGCCAGGCTACCGGGCTTCGACTTGTCTTTTGCAACCTCCTCATTGTTATGACCCTTCTTAACATGGTTTAATGGCTTCTTCCTCGTTGATGGTGTGAATGCCTCTACTGATTAGATTTTGCTCCAAGGGTATGCCCAGCTAAGTTTTGCATATTTACAGTACAGCGGATGGTATTTCTCGTTCAGCTCTGCTCATTTCATGTGGAACCATGTCAGACGGTTTTCACATTAAATTCCTGCAGATCCTGTCGATGAATTCCACTTCGAGCACCAAGCCTTCTAAGCTGTTCCTATACCCCGCTGTTCAGCTTGGCGTTCTACAAGTTTAACTTTTTTCGGTCACTGCTTCCGCCATACTATCTGTCTCCTCGAGTTATGGAAACGCTATTGTGAAATCAAAGTGAGTAGCCCGCGGAAGCTAAACGGCGTCAAGTAAGATAGATCTTAGAATGAGACGGACCAATAACGAGAAAAATGACCGATAGGTATTTGAAGACGAACCGGCTCACCTTATTGCCGCTTTTTAGTTGGACACAATATATGTCAGTTGCTGCCCATTCCTTTCTTCTTAGGCGAGCAACTAGGTTTCTATCATTTGCATATCGGTTTTCACATTTATCTTGGTTTAGTATAGCTTTTTTTCTTCCCGTTCTTCACGGGCAGCAATAGCACGGCCCGTGTTCTTCCGGCAACGGCGGTTAATGGCGAATTGCTACTGATTGCGGCATCCAGTCCATATCTTTGTATCCGTCTGTTGTTTGGTGATGAAATGTGCAGTATATACGTAGAACTCGTATCGTATATGCATCTGTTTGTAAGAAAAACGGTGATATATTTGGAATTACTCGCCGGCCGCAACTGCACCAGTCCCAATATCTACAGACGTTCCTGGAATCTTCACTCTATTTAAAGCGAAAAGCGACTCGAATCAATGGGTAGAATTTATCGTTGCTTCGGACCCTATAGCTCGAGAGGACAGTAACCGCTAACCTCAGTCAATACGGACAAAGTGAATCAGACTATCTGTAAAAAGGTACGATCCTTATTTTCTTATTTATTCTTTTCTGTTCTCAAGCAGTTTACACAGGTAGGCTGTGATCAGCTGAGCTCGTGGGCACATTGACACGTGCCTTTTTCACAGGGACGCATACTTTTCGTGACACGCTGCAATCGGCCACTGCCACTCCTGCTCTCCACCTCGAAAACTGTACAGATAAACTTCTCATTGACCAAATAAACCCCAAAACCAAGCTAACACTGTCGAACGCTGTATAGCGATCTCTGAGCGGTGACGGCGAACAAGTGTCACCTGAAACTGAGAGACGTAGAGGGAATTCAGTAATAAACGAAACATGTAAAACAGCTGTAAACAATACGCTGGCCAGGAAAAATGAATAATCATGATTTTATTGATTTCCTATATGATATAAGCCCGGAAAGCCTAATATAATCACGGGAATGGACATTAAGGTTTTACAATTAGCTAGAAGCAAACAGCAGTATATTCTAGAGTATCGTTTATTACACATTTTCATGGCACAGTCTGACATTATTGAAGAACTACTGAGCGTTCCTCCTTACTTTGTGTTTTTGGGTGAATTGGAGTTATTTTCTTCAGATATCCCCTGGAAGGTACTGATATGACGGTGGAGTGTCCCTTTATGCTCTTCGAGTTGATCCCTCACTGGTTCCACCCAATTCTGCCTGTTTAATTCTTATATAGCATTTCAGCCGCCTACATTTTACCCTGGCAGACTTTACCATCGGCACTAAAGTTTCGGTTAAGTCTGACGCTATTATCAGTTCAGTTTTGTTTGCTCAGCCTATCCCTTACACTCCGGCTTCTACATTCTTGCACATTATTGCAGAGCAAACCATACTGGCCACAGTGTGCCATTTGATACTGCCTTCAGCCGTGCCTCGGGCTCTCCCCGAAATGAACTATTACTAAATCGCTGTGATTATCACGCTTCTATCCCAAATGTTCTCCTTCTGCTCATCGTATCGTTTGATATACACGTATTCTTCCCATGGTTTGCGGCTTCCTATGGATCTGAAGTCTTCCTGGAAAACTCTCGCAATGAAGAAAATAGCACTCTTACACTAAAACAACATCAAAAACACACAGACCAACACACGAAAACAATGTGACTAACACCCAATTGCTCCTAGCTATCATTCCAGCTCCATCTGGTTGTAAAACCAGTCTTGAAGAAGGTTACCCGTGGTGACCGAAACGTCGACAACCTACCAACGACTTCGACTACGCTGTGTTATCAAACAATAAAATTCCATCGTAAAATAGCACTTGTTTTTATTTCTATAGCTGCTGCACAACATTTCTGTAAATTTTCCATATATTTCGTCTTTGAAACTAAACTCATCGGGATTTTGTCTGTTGGAACACCTGGAATTCATTTTTACCTCTGCTGAGCAGTTCACTCAACAAGTAGAAGCAAGAAGTGAAAAAGGAAACAATTTAAAAAAAGAGATAAAAGGCAGAAAAGTGAAAAAATGCGCAGAGAAAGAAATGAACCTAGCGCAGCAAAAGATAACGGAGAGGAAACCATTCAGAAGACAAACATTACGACAGAAGTCCCCTTATTATATTCTCGCCAGCAGCGTACATATATAATCCAGCAAGAAAAATGGCTACGATATGAAACGGCTTCAGCCGACCACATGCAGCCGCACAAACACAGACTCGCACACTCAAGCGCACATGCCTTTGAGCCCAACAAAACCACTCTGCTTAATTAGTTCATTTCATATATTAGGCTTTCTGTTGCTGAATTTTATACGTATACAACCGATAAGGGTAAACGAGGGGATATTTGTAGAGGTTGCCTCTTGAATCGTTTATTCAAAGGCACCATAAGATCCGAATTTTCCGGATTGAGAGCAGCTGCAAACAGATCAACCTCTACGTCATGAAGCTCTGACTGCAACAACGAGAAGAAACCCCGGCACTCAAAAACGGCAGCAAGGCGAACTGAGTAAAGTTGGGCTGAGGAAAACATACGCAGACACCAGCAAAAGCATTTGGGTCAAAGAAATGGCGAGCTTAATGTTTATCGTAACTCTCAGGGACAAATCGCTTCGCGTGAGACGGTGCTCCGTTCTTAGCCTGTTTGCTCTGGCTAAGCAAATGTTTCTTGCCTAGACTGCATTTCCCTCCCTCTCCTTTCATATATTTTTTTGACGGTTCTGAAGTGAAAGCTTTTATTATTCCGGATGGACGGCACCACAACATTAATAATAATTTATTTCGGAGACGCTCAAAGCATGCCACAGGCATGACCGAATTTTTTCCAAGCGACAAAATGTACAGACAAAAATCGTGACAAATCTAGAAATATGCTAAACAAAAGAAGAGCAAATAGAACAAGAGGGGAGATGAGAGGGGGATAAATGTATGCACTCCAGGGAATAATGGAGGGAGCTTAAGTATAGTCACGGATGGAATAAAATTTGTGCCCGGCGAATTTGAAGGTCTTGATCAAATGGGGGAGCTGGCTAAGTCAAGCGGAGAAGATCGGGACCTGAGTGTTTTACATGAGGAGAACTGAAAGTCGGCACGAGAAACTACGATAATAAGAGAAGACGAAGTAAAAAGAGAATAAAGGGAAGAAAGGGAGAAAAACATTGGGCCGTATGGCTAAAGAGTAGGTAGCCATGAAGTATGCTATAATGCAATTATTGGACGAGGCCAATTTGAAAACATGGAGCGACCAACGCAAGACATGAAGAATGGGTCAAATGTCACAATGCTTTGGATGATCGAGATAAGGTAAATGTGAGGCACGGATATAGATAAAATAGACGCAAATCATGAGGGGCGGCAGCACGGTGACAAGAGAACTGGTCGGCAAAGAACTGGAGGATGCAGAGGAAATATGTGGATATTTATGTATATATAGAGGTACATTTATAAATATATATATGTATATATATTTATGACACCAGAGAAAAATCGCAGTGAAAGGATAAAACGCGGAAGTGCCTAGAAAGGACAGGTGGGGTTAGTTCTAATGGCACAGAATTACCTTGGACAAATCATGATGACTTTGTTTATGACAGGAGAACAAGGGGGATCAACAGAGAAAGAGAAGCAACTTTGAAAGCACAGACGTGATGACTGTGAGCAAGATTTGATAAACAAAGAATGCGAGGGAAAAGATCGACGAAAACAGGCAAGAGTGGATCTAACAATCTGAATAGTGCAGGTGTGACGTGGTGACGGTCGAAAATGCGCGGGGCGGTAACAAAAGGACGTATATTATGCAGCAAGAAGATGGCCGTGAAAATGGCTGGGGAACGCAGAGCGAATGGAAATACAGAGTGGTCGGGTAGTGTAAAATGTCACCGGAGAAGTGTAACTTGTACGTTAGATGAACTGTGATGCAAGGATGCAGCTGTTGCAACAGCGAATAACCAGGGAGACAAGTGAGAAAGTGGAGGATCATAAAGATCGGGTTATGGCAGTTCACTTGGTTTGAAACTGTGCGCGAGCATAGTGACGTAACGATGGCTTCACTCCGGGTGAAACGTGAAAAAGCAGCGCAGCCTGGAAGGCGCACTGAAGATGCCTCTGGAGAGCAATATACATAGCAGACGAGGGTACTGACTGAAGAAAACCAGGTAAGAAATGACAAGTCTGATCGTTTTACTGCAGATGACACAGGATAGGGACCGAGAAGAAAAAAAGGAAAGTACCCGGATAGGAAAACCTGTGATGGAACAAAAAGCAATGTCCAACCCCAAATAGCTAAGGTACAGTTGCTGATGCACGCCGGGGTTCGTGATATCTGATGTAGTTAGTTCCATGTAAATTATGACAATTTGACAAATAGGGCTTTCGGTCTGAATAATGAACGTGCTTTCCAGGTGAAAATGCGTCGGCTCTGTGAAAAATGTGAAGCAATATTCCAAAATATAACAGGAAAGAAACGAACGACAGAAGCTCAGATATCTGAAGTCGCTCCAACTGATAAGCATCACACATTCACGGAGAAAAATGGAGCGTTCCGAAGTAGCAGGTCATCCCAAAAACGTTCCCTAGTAATTTGCATCATACTACAGGGACTCCATATCCATTAGCTGGGCGAAGAATATGAACAAGAAGGGTAGAGTGATACTGCCATTGCGCTGAAGAAAGACCACCTTACTGGTGGGACCCATTTAAAGATCCACCTTCAAGGGGTTAATTAAAATGCTCTCCGGGTAGTAACTGCCTAAAGCCTACTGGGGCCTACAGGGGCCCATTAGCTGTAAGCCATGAGCATAACGTGCTTCTAGAGTATCTTCACGAGCGAATCAGAGAAGCTGAAAAGTTTTCAGTAATTTGGATCTTGACTATCTCTTGGCAGACGCGGAGTCATGTGGGCTCCGGAGGACGGATGTACTTCCTTTTTGTTGGGCCCCGTCCGAGTGGACTTTTCTTCTCGGGATGTTCTTACTTGTCAGGTTGCTTCATCCAATAGACCTTGATCACCCAGCGGTGCCAGATCCTACGAGAACTGCTATCAATAACTGAGCGTCTTGTCCGCTACAAATTCCAGTTAATACAATTCTCAGAGAATGGTGAATAATTCCCCATCACATTGAGTTCCCATACTTTTAGTGAATCAATAATCTTCACAAAAGAGAAAACCACTTCTTAACCAGCATTCTGTCGACCATAGTTTCTCCTCATTCGGATGCAGGCATAGCTTTTCTAGCGTCAAAAATTGAGGGATGTTCCTAGCATAAAAACAGTGATCTCGCCTTAGCTATCTGTCCGCAGTTTAACCGTCATCTTAAATACTGTGCATGTATCTAATCCCAGTTTTGCTGCCCTATACCGTCCCTCCATATTTCAGTTCACACGAGGAGCCGTACGCTTCTCCTGCCAACTAATACCTCATCCATCTTTACAATGGCCAAGTAGAACCCGATCTGTGGCGATGGTACCACTTATTGTGTCTACGAAAATGGATAACTCCCTTAACTGCACCATGGGTCAGCTGTTGAATGCATCCATCTGATGCTCTAGCAGCTTCTCTTGTCAATATTTTGTAGCTATGTCTTGTGGCTTTTAGATCAGTAACCAGCGTTTCTTGGTCTCTTTTAAAATGTGGACACTTCGCTCGAACATCATTCCGACCACCGTGACTTTGGACTCTTCCAGATCATGCCGATTACTTGTGCATTCATTGTTCTACTAAGATTCACTCCCTGATTGTCGCGTGGACCTAACGAATTGATTGACCGGGCCGGATGAACTTCCATGCTGGATGGAAATGGCACAAATTTGTACCAGTGTTGGCCAACGCTACGTTGTGGCCTCTTGCAGCCCTCATTACTGTAGTCTAAATCCTGCCTCCCGGCCTCCCGGCCTACAGGTCCTCACGGGAGACTTACCAGACAGCTAGGCGGATTCCTGATGCAAGAAGTCATCATGCAGTGCTCTACCAATCACGTGTCATATACCCCCCCCCAACCATTATGCTTAAACTCTCCTGTAGTACTAGAGCAGTGAAGCGGAATCCGGCCACCGTCGATGCACTCGACACCCAACTTGGTCCGGCAGTGCCACCCAAATTCATTTCAGTCTGCGACCGCAAATTTCCCCCAATTCCACTGAAACGTGGGTAAAAGATCGATCGCTTTTGATGAGCCCGCCTTACTGCGTTGTCTAGTTGGACCCTTAAGTCCGGTGTCTTGATCAGGGTGGTAAATGACGGCATTGTGAAATAAAATACCTGTAG
This sequence comes from Fasciola hepatica, assembly GCA_948099385.1. Lineage (NCBI taxonomy): Eukaryota > Metazoa > Platyhelminthes > Trematoda > Plagiorchiida > Fasciolidae > Fasciola > Fasciola hepatica. The sequence goes on along the minus strand of CANUEZ040000099.1, from coordinate 5,990,548 downwards.
TGACCTAGATATTTCTGAGAAAATGACCGTTCTCTAGAAATCATCTTGGATCTGTTTTCCCTACGATTTTTTCTGGCGCTTAACATCGACCTCGTTGTGTTGTTCGGTTGCGTACCTTTTACTAGACCGACTTTTCCGGCGTTTCCGTCGACTTCGTTTCGAATCACTTTCACTTTCGTTCTTTGGCCGATTGTACACGCTGACGGTTGGCCCTTTGCATAGCCGTTGCGCTCATTTCCGCTCGGTGTGTCTCGCTTATCGGTACGGCCTCGGTCCCACGGTAAATAGAATGCGCCTTGCCTCTGTAAACCAACTTGAGTCTTCTCTATTCGTCCAATAGATGGAATAGCTTTGGAATTCCGCTGCCAGACTGCGAAGAGGACACATTCACTAGCCTCCCTCGAACGTCTTTTATGCACCAATCGCTCGAAGCTGACCACAAACTGGATGCATATTTATTCATGTTGGGTGAGGAACATCTTTTGCCCCATCCATATAATATTTTTTATCCCCTGGGGTCTGGTTTCTTGCAAGCCAGTCCTACGGATCTCCGAGTGCTCAAATTTCATCCATTTACATCATCACCGCCTGTTTTCTTAGGAGCATGCATTCAACTCTCTCCCATTGGCGGTTCCTTCAACGGCCCATTTTTTAAATCCGCAGCGGAGCATCACGTTACAATCTATGAAGCCTCCACAGTGCATTATATTCTTCGAGAAAGCAGACAAATCACTGATCGCAATTCAATAGTCCCATGCTAGTTTCCTTCCCCAGCATGACCCGGTCTTCCTCATGGAAATTACTCCTTTGTTCCTTTGGGTTTCGATCACTTCAATATTCAGATGTGCACCCGTGCATTTTTTCAAAGTTCCAATTTTTCCCTGATCACGCCTCTTGCCCCCCCCCCCGCTCACTTTCTCCGGTTTCATTCTAAATTATTGTACTTATCATTTCCTCGAATAGCACGGGCTATTTGTTTTACCGGAGATCAGATCACAGTAACCTGCTAGCTCGCTGCTCCGAGTTTCCTTTTCACACTGTGATGTTCATCACCCGTCGGATCATCGGTCCTTGTAGGAGGTATTCACTGATTTACCCAAAAAAAGTTAAGTACTACCGTCTTCTCAATTCGTAGCCTCTGGATTCCTTCACTGAACGCTAATGAGCGTCCGTCATTCAGTATGTGCTTCATCCGCGTATATGATGCACCTTTCGCATTCAACAATAGAGCTTTTTCAATAAAGTTCTATTCTGATGAATTCCTTAGCATCTCACACATTCAAAGTCAAAATCAGTTTGTATGTGCCGCACAAATCGTTACCATTTCACCTCATTTAAATTCTGCTCGGCTTCATTCCCCTGTCACAAAAATGAACCTCCTCTTGTTTGAAACTTGTGGGTACTTTAACTCGTTGAACATTGCTGTCAACTGCGATCGTGCGATTTCTCATGAGTTTCAAACACCGTCGAGCAACACACCAACACTATTATCGCCATTATCACTAACCAAGCCCTGAGACAGCCTATAAAGAAGGTGACACGGTGGAGAACGAGGCATCTTCGCAGTTGACTTCATATAATTATGACAGAATTTTCAAACAACATGGATAATTTGAGAAAAAATGCCCTCTTGGGAAGGGACAACTATGGCACTCTAAGGTTGACAATGAGGACAGAGTTATTCGCTTTCCACAAAAAGAAAGAACTAAATTTTTAAACAATCGATAGCGAAGCCCTAATCATTGTCATGGGTCTGAAATGGGACGATGACTAGGATAAGGTGGAGTTAGGGTAAGCGTTTTTCGGAAGTGTAGCTCTCCCTGAGGCTCTAGCTTCCCTGCGCACCCTTAGAATCCGAGGTAGGTCACAAAAGTGGGACATTCTGGCACGGCGAACGCAAAAGTGAGAAACTGTGGTGCGGAGTCTGCTAGGAAAACTAGTGGCTACCCCGTACTACCGCGGTTCAGGAAGGCCTGTAGCATCTGTCAGAAAACACAAACCAGTTTTCGGGTCAATACGTGAACTGAAATTGACAACGGGAGCACAATACTGGAAAATCAAACTCCAACACTGTGCTATCCTATATTACTCGGAAGGTTACAGTAAGATACGCAGACGGAAAAGATGAGAGGTAATTTGCGACCGGAAATCATCAAGCTTCAAGTCCCGAAATGTCACTTTGATCGGAAGGGTACGGTGATCTGGGGGAAATCAAATCATTTTGATCTCCAATAAAGCAACGGCTCAAACGGCTGATTTCTTCGGAAGTCCGGATCAACGGGTAGAGCCTGGCAGAATATTGGGCGCCCAGAAGATAGTGGGATCAGATGGCCTGCATCCTGTCTTAACTCTTTCTAAACCGAATTTGAAGCAGTTGTTTCTTACGGCTGACCTTTAACTGACAGCTGATTGTTTCTATCTTAACATAAGCAACATCCACTTGAAGCTCATTCCCACTACCCAAAACCCCACTTAGAAACTGAAAGCTAAAGCTCCTGGAACTTGGTAGAGCATTACCACTGTAATGCATAAAAGTGGGACCTCGGGGACTCTAGCTACCACTCAAAGCACCACTGCTCAGTGCATCTTGTATTGTTCGTCCTTCTGATATTGCCAGAGCTTCCAAGCATAACGGTGCCACTTTTGTGATCCTCGTCGTAGGAGAAGACCCCCAGATCCTCTTGCCACCAGCAGCTCCTCCTTTTCTGTGCCAACTTTGGATGTAAGCAACATTTCTGGGCTTACTACAGGCTACAGTACAACTGCCCAACTAGAACTAGATGGATTGAACTCAGCTGAAATCAATCCTAGTGGATTTATCAATAATAATAATAATAATAATAATAATAATAATAATAATGCTATAGTTCGGATGCTCCCGGAGCATGCTAGATTGCATGGTCAGATGATTCAAGTGATACCAAAGCATGAGTTTACGGAAGAGTACAACACGTGTTCACGGAGTAATAAGGAGAGCTCTAAGGTGTACTAAAACGGTCATAATGCCCTGCAACCTTGAAGATCAGGGTCACGTGGTCGATCCGGCCTACGATGTTTGGAGTTTGTTAAAAAGGAGGAGTATATGCATAAATAGCGCCGGAAGTAATCGCAACATTGGAAATTCCAGCTCAATCGACGGATGTCTGTTAAGAGTTTGTGGGGCAAAAAAATGGAGAGTTCATCAAGGGGAATTCGAAGGGTAGTTTGCAAGTAGCAGAGTGTGAAAAGTATATGGACAGAAAACTCGTGCGTGTAAAAGAGTGGATCGTCAAATATAAAATGCTATGAATCAACGGCCAGTGTGGTGGAATCGTCTGACTTTGGGATGCCGACGTAGTCAATCGCAAGTAAAGAGGCCAACTAATTCGATAGATAGGGGTGGGATTTCAAAAGCGGTGATGGAAGAAATAACCAAAGTTAAGCTGATGTGTGTTCAGCGGTTTATTTTCATTGATATAAGTATGTCGCGAAGTACCACCAAGGATATGGAATTATGACAGCAAATCAACGTGAATTGTGTTATGTGGCGATTGCAGAGGCGAATAGCGCGCAGAAGCGATAATGAAGTAGACAGTAGATAGATGATCTGATGACCTTTTTGATAAACGGATCACGCGGCAACGGTGCAGCGCCAGCTGCGGAACCAATGAATTTGGTACAAGAAACTAGAACGGGACATCTGATTTTGAACAAAATAAAACATTCGACAGAGAAGGCAGTAGAAGTCAAGGCTGAACTTCAAGAGGTCGCATAGGTCAGTGCCAAGCAAATTCGTCTTCGTGGACGAGATAAGTACTCGAGTACAGCAGAAAAAGCGTAGATGAAAAGTCGAGGTTTACAATAAGTGCACACAAAGGATTGTAAGAGAACACTGAAGTAGACCAAATTGATAATAACGCCCGTCAAATAGGAGACTCATTTTCAAATACTCATTTCGGCTATTTTTAAGTGACGTCAGCTGAACGTCTGGGGTACGTGCATAAATGGTATAGGAAATGATTACCACTGGTGGAAGTTTGAACATACTCAAACGATATGTTGCTGGTCTTCATGAAACGAAGAATTTATCGTGCGAAATAGAAAGAGTTACTAACAGGCAGCAGAATGTCGGAGGCATGTGGAGAGAAATCTCGTCGATGCGTTCGGCGAATTATTCACTTTATGACAGGTACGTCAAGAGGTGTCAACATGGAAAAGTCTCAGTCTGCAGGGATGGTGGCTGGATACCAGAGGAATCGGATATGTATCAAAAAATTGCGTTTTTCGTGGGAGGGAGACTACGAGAGTGGTGGTAGGAGACAACGACCGGAGGGAAACAGGTACGTGTGTAGCAATTTGGTAACCTCATACACGGTTGGCAAGAAAAGTCAAGGCAGATGTGAAAGATAAATCAATATGGACTGCGCGGTTACAGCGATTATACGGGTGTCTAGTTTTTCAAGGGAGATGGCAGAGTAATTTACGGGCAAGTTTACATCAATAGATGAAAGCCGTGTAATGTGTACCACACAAAAATGATATAAATAAGGCTGCGGAAAGTATATGGTAGAATACGGCAGTGGATAGACGAGCATGAAATAAAACACATCAGCCGACGTAGATAGCGATGGGATTAAGGCTGAATGCAGGGTCATTTTTGGTAATAAAACACACGAATGCAAAATTTTGATGGAGGGAGGAACTGCCAGAATGAGGTTGTAGGAAAGGTTATCGTATATAGGTGGACGGTGAGCGTAACAATTGTCAGGTGTGACAAATGGCGGTGACAGAGCGACGAAGTTGCATGAAAAATATATCGGAGACGTTCAGACATGGAGGGAACGTGGTGATCAGCAAAACCCTAATAACTCAATGTAGTAGCACTGTGGAGGCGATCGGATGGACTGATGAAGAGTGCAGCCAACTACTTATCACTTCACCGCCTGCTGAAAGGCTGTCGAAAGATGTCCGCGCCGGACGTCTTTTGATGGCTGGTGAGGCGGTGAAAAGCTACAATGAATATGCCAATGATTTAACAGTATTAGCGAGTTTTGACACTGGGAACAAGGATGATTAAGTGGGGGGGGCAGAAGAACGGATAGAAGCGCGACTCCGTTAAGGTAGGCAAGAAGCAAATATCAGGAGCGGTGGGTATTTTCATAAGCGACCACTGTGGGCAGAAGAGAAGAGAGATAGTGGGTAGGGGCGAAAGCTGTCCACTGATGCGTGCATGGAGAGCAATAAATTGTGCCGGGCATGAAAAGGGCAGGATTTACTGTAAATATGGAAGGCAGGCTCTGAGGAAAGCCGGTGATAATTAGTGAGGAATGGAGCCGATGTTTACAGCAGCAGTGTGAGCATAAAGATAGAGCTTTGTAATCCACGAGCGGTGCTAGTGAATGGGGCTGACCGTGCTCTGGACACCCAACCTGAAAACCGGTTCTGGAGACGAGGTGCGATCCGCCAATCTAGTTGCGCCCGCATATCGTTGCAGACGTCCTGCTTGCTCGACATGCGCAGACCAGCGTGGTAGATCTGACCGCGGCCCGCATCTTTGAGATTGGAATGAGTTGTTTGAATGTGGTGAGACCAAGTAGTTCACGTTCTTGTAGCCGGATTGTGGGAATCCTGAGGAAATTCAATCGTGTGACGGGCAAAAATGAAGTCGTGTGTAAATCTTAGTTGTTCTCTCCAACGAAGGAGATTCCAAGATATCCATGGGACGGAACAGGCGATAATCGTCCTTAGGGGGTATGCTCAGGAAACAAAAAAGTAAAGACTGCAGCCTGGCAATTCTACCCGCTTTGGGTTAGAGGGGGAAGACACAGCACATCACCATCATGCCAGGAAACTAGCAATAACAGAAATGAGTGGTCGCGAAGTTGAGGTCTGGCTTTTTGGATCAAACAAAACACGGAAAGCAAAATAGAACAGAACCAGTGACAAGTTATGGCGAGGCTTAGTGAAAATTTCCAACCAAACACGGAGGCGAGAATGGGTGACACCTGGGGCAAATACTTTTGTGTGGTTCGATAGATGATGGATGGTAGACCACATGAATTGTGGTGGTTTGTTCATCAAAATGAGGCTTGAAATCTTGTACGTGAAATGAAGCATCATCGAGTAAACAGGTGACGCGTGGATGAGGCTGGTACCTTCAGGACACAATGCTATATATGCTACAACGTATTTCCTAGCAAGAGCAGTACTCTTATACATGGCGGCAGCTGATAAAAAGGACCTTATTGTCCGTGGTAACATCCGACGTCATGAAACGAAGAATCGAAAGGGTAAGGGTGGCCAGTAATGGGTTGTAGTCAGGAGCGTTGAAAATAGGAAGCAGATAAACAGACGGGTGTAAAGTGTTGTTGGCGATCGTGGAGAATTGGCTTGGCTGCTTCTATCTGCCTACTTCAATACAGAATGAATCCAAGTGCTCCTTAACATCCGTCGGTAATAAATGTCTATTGAACGGAAGTTGTTAAGCTTCTCATTAGCGTCCCGGGCCGAGCTCACAGGGTCGCGTAATAGACATGTAGTAATCACGCATTAGGATGAGTTTTTGTACATTCACATATTTATTTATTTTTCTGAATCATAAAGAGGCTTGAGATATCGACCTAAGTTGACGTGAGAGCTTGTTCCAGAGGGAAGAATAGTTAATAATAAAGAAGTTGGACCGCATCGCAGTCCTGGATGCTGGAATCAAGACCATAGAGTCCATATGTCGTAAAGAATAGTTGGAAGTAGTTTTGACCTGGGGGGCTGAATTGCGAGGTGTACGTTTTACAATATAGCAAGAGGGAGACAGGTTCGTCCGTAGATGGCGTGTCCGTGGGGGCCCTAAGTGCGATACTTCACAACTCTCTGTACAATTTGAAAGTGAGGAATATCCTAGTTACTGTTTGGTAAATCCACTTTGTACATTCTCAATTGCGAATCTATCAATCTGCCGCTTGTTAGAAAGAAGACATTGCAATATTCAAGAAGTGGTCTAACATGAGTCCTAAAAATGCTCAGCTTGCCCTCCCAAAGACTGAAGGTTCTGATAATCCGACCGATTAGCCGTCTAGCCTTAAAAATCTGCATGGCCGAATGTTTGAAGAAATTAGATGTACAATAAAACCGTAATGCCGGGTCCCTTACTTCCGGACTGTTGGAGATGAACTGATCATTAGTTTTAAACGTTCCCACGGGAACCTGACACTTACACATAGGGATACAACCTTTGACAGCGGAAAATTTCGCCAACCATTGGTTGCTCCATGTATCTAGCGATAGTAAATCGGTAGTTATGCCAGCAATAGGGGAAGCTAAGGCGTCAGGTTCAGGGGAGTACACCTTTTTAAGTTGCCTGCAAAACGAAAGCAACACCGTGTGTGATGACGTTAGAAATGTCAAAACCATAAATGAGAAAAAGTAAGGGATCTGGTACTCCGCCCTGAGTAACTCCACTAGTTACTGGTCGAGGTAATGGTAAACTGACGTCAGCGTCCAATACCTGTTTTTGAAATGTTAGATATGATGGAAACCAACTCAGCATCGGGTCAACAATTCTGTGGGTTTCCATCTTAGCCAGTAGTCTAATATGGCATAGTCAATCAAAAGCCCTAGTCCTGTCAAGCAGGATTACTATCACTGATTTACCACTGTTGGTGGTCGTAGTTATCAATTTAAGGAAATCACTCATACGAGTGGCCCAATACCTTTTTGACGGAAACCTTGTTGTCCAGAGTTAATGGGATCACTGTTCAGTAGATGAGTCGTCAGTTTATTTTAGTCAGTATTTCCATAATTCGGAGAATTATAGCGGTATGGTTCACTGGCCGATAGTTGGTTAAGTCCGGCCGTGAACCTTTCTTAGGAAGTAGGCTAATTGCTGATGTTCTCCAATGGGAGAAGAAGGTGCTGCTGCCCACAGATAAACTAAAAGCCCTTGACAGCAAGAATGGGACATCAGTTCCACCTAGACTAAGAGTGGCCGGTGGTACGGCGCCTGGCCTGGAGTGGTATGACTGCCTAATTTTTGTAAGCTCTATTGGTAATTCCTTTGGGTGAAGTCAAATCGCCAGGAACTGCGCAAATTTTAGCAGCTCAACGTGATACAGGCATTGGGAGTCATCGGTCGTTACGGACAAAGCAAAATTGGTACTGAGTTCCTCGGAGACCTCTGGGGAGTTCGCTATATAATTGTTGTTATATATAGTGGATGAGATGGAAGAGTCGTTCTGACCGTTTATCAACGTCATCAGCCTAGACAAAGCCCCGGCCCTCCTGGAATGACTCAGCGTCTTTAGTTCCTGTTTTTATTGAGGGATACTTCAATCAATTTTATTGAAGAAAAAACAAAAAAATAAAAATAAAAACAAACAAAATGAACACCACTCATATACTCAAAATGCTGCAAATATGCTGCTGTCTCCACCAGCTAACATGGACTATCCATCGTGCTCCTTTCCAAATTCGCCTTCATAACCTACCGCTAATTTTGTCCGGCAAAATTTGCTTTCCTTGGTGCATGATTGTCGCATTCTTGGCCCGTTATTCCCGGTCCACTTCCCGCAGTTTCATGCTAAACTATTCACCAGTCCTATTTGAAAACTTAGCCACTCTCTAAGATAAATCCCACCCCTTTTTGCTACTTTTACAGATATACTCAAAAACTAACGCATTTATTGCTGTCACTGACTTCCGTACCACAATTTTCAGACAGTATATGACACTGCAAAACGTATCCCTAGAGATTTCCAATAATTGACGACTGTGTTTGTTTGCCTTCTCTGCCAGCTCCGCTGTTCGCCCACTTAGGGCTGTTGCATTGCAATGTCCTCATCTTGCAAGGTATCGTGTCCCACACATGCACATCTGATGAGCTCTTGTGCCACAGAGTTCTTTTCTGTCGCCATCAAGTGGTCCACCTTCTGCATTGAACATAAACTGATAGTCATCTACCCGTCACTTCACCGTTTTTGCCAGCTGTATCCATCCTATTGTTGAGCAACACAAATTGATCTTTTGCCAGTTCTCAGTTTCATGCTGCTGCCATACATTCCCCTTTCCTGAAAGAAAAGCAATCCGCTCAAGGCCTATATGTTTTATCCGGTCACTTCTTCCACCACCACTTTGGCAGCCACGGCCCAGATGTATATTCCATTTGGTTTATCATACACTCCGCCCATATCCGGCTGCCGAACTTTGCAAACCTATTCATCGGTTGTTCTGTGTATTTCCTTTTCCATGCCCCATTTCGATAGATCGTCTAAGACACTTCCGATGCTTGGTACACTCTTTTCACCACGTGGAGTCTTTGATATGAAGTATCAGCATGTAAATACTTACTTGTCATTTAACTGGTCATCTCTCTTGCAAGCCACGTTTTTTCCACTATCGTAGCTACGCACCCTATATCGATTCTTTTGCCAGTTACCAGTTTCATGCTGATGCATTACATTCCTTTTTTATGAAAGCAAAACAATCCGCTCAGATTCTTTATGTTTTATCCGGTCACTTCTTTCACCATCAATTTGACACCCACAGTCCAGTGTGTTGTCCGTTTGTTTTATAACTGGCTCAACCGATATACGGTCACTGAACTTCACAATTGTAATCCTTGACCGGTTTTCTTGTTCTTTGTGTGTTATGCCACCATCTTTATCGTCTCATTTTACATCGCAACCCCTCTCACACACTGCAAAGCTCCATTGCTTGAATACGTCTCCTTCAGGAATATTTCTTTTTCACGATATCCATGTATCCGTCCATCTAGTTTGGTTCTCCGGCAAGACAGTCGTCCTTCTGTGGTATTTGTGTGATTCTTTACCATTCCCCACCCACTCCACACTTTGGCAGAATAACTACACCCACCTTCAGCCGGATCGACCACTTGACCTTGAGTTTAAATTCACCGGGCGGTACTGCAACAACTGACTTTAGTGCTTTCTCTTACATCCAATCGCGTTCACATAATTGTACAATCCTTTTGTAACTCCTATTCCGATTTCAACCGTACTTTTTGATCTCGCATCGCAGCATGCTTCGGGGTTACTTGAAACAAACTATTATTATTATTGAGAAAAAACGGTTCATTTTAAGAAGAAAAGAAAAATTTCTCGACCTGAGGAATTTAAGCTGTAGTGTAGAAAAATTCTGTTTTATTCGACAAGCACTGTTTGGTTTATCGCTTCCAGATAGTCCTTGGTTTGGGGTAATTACGTCAGGGCATGCATTTAGTGTAGAGTGAAGCTGATTCACCACAGTACTGTAGTCTTCAGATGGAAAGAAATTATCCCAGTTCTGGGTGCAAGTGATCAAGGGTAAGCGATTTCAGCTAGCTTGGTGAGTAGGTCTTTTGCGATTGGTTTTTGGACGTTTTGTCTTGGCTCTGAAAACTCAAATCTTACCGGTAAGTCGTCACACCCCAGGATGCCATTTACGACCAGCATGCGTACAAGAGAGAAACCCACCATAAAAATGAGGTCAAGAATGTTACTGCCTCTAGTTGGGCACACTCTATATTGGAAACATCCTCTTGGTCAAGAAGGGCAGTCAGTGATGGGGGACTTCCAAAGTGGACCAGCTGATGCCCGGTGCGATGAAAATGCCGGCCACCAGTTTAGGGACGGGTATGTCAGCAACAAAGCTCATCGCTTTCATGATAGGCAAGTTATCATTTTGATTAGTATTCGGGGAGCGGTAGATGCAACTGATAATAAAGTCAGAACATCCTTCGGCGACCAGTATCCGGAGTGAATCAGGCAAGCTCTCCATAGTGGGGTGCTGGAATATTTTCGCTTGCATTTTTTGCGTTACATATGTAAGACGCCCCCCCTCGCTGAGTCATTCCTTTTTTTCTGAACGCTTGGTATCCGTGACAGCGATATAGTGAGTTGGAGTGTTGTTTGTCAACCAGGTTTCGGTAATTATTATGAGGTCGTAATCAGAGGTGAGCAGTAATGTACGCAGGGTTCGCATCCTGTTCACTATTTAGCATGCATTCAGCATAAACAGTAAGAGCCGTCTAGAAAATTCAAGATCAATTTCAAAACCTTTATAGGATTCTGGCAATACTTTCGCCGAAGGAGGATCGGATAGTGCCATCAGTGTTCCGGAAGATAGAGTAGCCGGTTATGTGGGTGGGGGAATATGACACACCACGGATGGTGAAATAAATGAAGTAGGCATATCTGGCGAGGGAGTCAGCTTGATTTTAGGGCTAGGCTGGGTATTATTGGTACTAATTGGGGCCGTTAAGTTTGTAGAAGGTCAACGGTTTGTAAGTTTGTTTAGTGCGGAACCACATCGTGAAAGATAGCTATCGAGTGCCTTGCTACTGGTAGATACTAGTAGCCGGGACAGAAATATGAGGGTGAATGGATAAGTAGCTATTAAGCGGGCCATAAAAATGAAGTGTAACAATATCAAGTATCCTGGCACCTGCCTCGATGTGGACGGTAACACAGGTGCCCTCCTTACATCAATACCTTGATGGGCTCTAACCTAGAGGGGGACAGTGAAATGGAAGTGGGACATAGAAGTGTTGTTTGGTGCAAGGACTCGAAGGTCGCGGGTACTGCCGTGAGTGGCCTGCGGCATGAAGGGATTCAGGATAGGCGAGACATATGAAAGATAAAAGAAGGGCGATTCGTGTGAGGAAGTATCACTTAGGTCACGATAGAGGTTATTTAAAAAAACTGAATTAATCGTTTGGTATGAAGGGTGGCATTATCGGATAGACCCGGAGGTTATTTGTATCAGCCTGATGAGGAGGGTAACTATGTGTAGAAAGAGTATGACTCGATGGTATGTATGGTGTAGTTAGTGGACGGTGATTTTGAGTGGGGAGATAGGTCTTGACTAACGTTCTTTTGTCCGTTGCTGCACTGTGATCTGCTTTGCGCGGGATACTTGGCGGTTGGGATTGTGTCTTGGTGAGTGACTTAGAATTGACCGTAGTGTCGGCAAAGTGTAGTCCACCTAGTAATGCCGTTTTCGCTGGTTTGGGTGGTGGTCTAGGCACCGCAGGTTTACGAGTGGCTATTGCCGCCGATTGACGAGATGGAGTAGAAGAATTGAGGGTGCCTTCGTTGATGGATGAAGATATCTGGGTATGGTTTTTGAGCTTGTTTGGCGATATACACCGTCATCGGTCGTGGTCAATTTTCCGGTGATAGATAATGGAGGAATTGAGTCAGCAAGCCCCAGAGGGGACAGCTCGCCAGGGGTAAAATCTATGCTTCTTGGTTTCCTAGGCGTTGGCTGATGAGGCGAGGTTGAAAAGAATTTATCTCAGTCGAAGTCAAACATATGGAAACGATGCTCTAATGGGCACGAAGTCAAATTGATGTTGCATGTACGCTGCGCATCGTCTAATGATTAAAAGCTGATAGCTGAGGGCGAAAAGTTTTTGGCGTAGCTGATTATTTGCTGGCGGACCTGGCGGATTCCTTTGCAGTGCAGTTTTGTCGGCAGCAATCTTAGTATTCTCAAACGGGATTCAAAAAGCGATGGTGGATTGATTCCTAATGAATCGTCCCGCGGGTTTCTAATCAATAAATTTGGACAGCAGTGGAAAAGCTTTACTCTGAAAGTTCTTTCGTTGCCCATAGCACTGGCAGTGGTAGTGGGTCATATTAATAGCACCCAAAAGGCTATGTTTTATTTCTTCAACAGAGGCTCTGTCGGGTATACTGAATACAACAGCAATCTTTGAGTTGCCGATTTTTCGCACGATTTCCGAGGCAATGCTCCTTTGGAAAGCCCAGCCGTCACCAGGTCTTGGGTTGACAAATTTTCTGGGAGGTCAGAGATGTACGTGAGTGGAATTAAATCGGACAGGGATGTATCAGTCTACGATATCTGGCTGTTGAGAATAAAGAGATCGTTTTTATGGTCTCAGCCTTTTAATTTGCCACGTCAAAAACACCAGTCAGGCTGAAGAAACACAAATTTTGTGAAAGTTTCGAAACTTTTGACTTTGTGAGTACTTTTGGTCAAGCGTTGGAGCGACCAATTGGTGAGGGTGCAGTTTTGTTTGGCTGACAGTTTCGACATTGCAATCCTGACAGCTATTTTATTTGAGAGCTGAAAATACAAGATCGTGTTACGTTCCCAAATGTGCAGGTTCTCCGAGGTGAAAACGTGGAACAGCGTTGTTATGGATCAGAGAAACGTACCACCACAAAATAGCTGATAGCAAGACTTTGAGGCTGAACGTTGACATTCGGGGTGGGGGGTGTTGAACCGGATGGTAAACTGCCATACAACCTTGCACAGTGGTGCGTTTTTCCTGTTTAAGACAGGTGTCCCCTTCGTTCCTATCCTCGGAAGCAGCTCAAAGACTTCTGTTGCAAGACTTTTCGAATTAGTTGTTCAAGTCAACATATTGCCTCCGGAGAAAACCCCTGCAGTGTTTTCTTAGTTATAGGATCACACTAAGAAACTGTGGTTTTCAGTATCACTCTAGATAGCTGAGTAAAAACCATACCGATTTAAATCAATAAACGAAGTGATGTGGTGGTTCATAAATTGCCGTGAACTATCCGAGAATCAACGATAGTTTTATAGATAGAGCGCAAGGAGTATTTATAAATAATTAACTGGCCGTATATTGATTGAGCCATTTGTAAAACAAACGGACAACACACTGGACTGTGGGTGTCAAATTGATGGTGAAAGAAGTGACCGGATAAAACATAAAGAATCTGAGCGGATTGTTTTGCTTTCATAAAAAAGGAATGTAATGCATCAGCATGAAACTGGTAACTGGCAAAAGAATCGATATAGGGTGCGTAGCTACGATAGTGGAAAAAACGTGGCTTGCAAGAGAGATGACCAGTTAAATGACAAGTAAGTATTTACATGCTGATACTTCATATCAAAGACTCCACGTGGTGAAAAGAGTGTACCAAGCATCGGAAGTGTCTTAGACGATCTATCGAAATGGGGCATGGAAAAGGAAATACACAGAACAACCGATGAATAGGTTTGCAAAGTTCGGCAGCCGGATATGGGCGGAGTGTATGATAAACCAAATGGAATATACATCTGGGCCGTGGCTGCCAAAGTGGTGGTGGAAGAAGTGACCGGATAAAACATATAGGCCTTGAGCGGATTGCTTTTCTTTCAGGAAAGGGGAATGTATGGCAGCAGCATGAAACTGAGAACTGGCAAAAGATCAATTTGTGTTGCTCAACAATAGGATGGATACAGCTGGCAAAAACGGTGAAGTGACGGGTAGATGACTATCAGTTTATGTTCAATGCAGAAGGTGGACCACTTGATGGCGACAGAAAAGAACTCTGTGGCACAAGAGCTCATCAGATGTGCATGTGTGGGACACGATACCTTGCAAGATGAGGACATTGCAATGCAACAGCCCTAAGTGGGCGAACAGCGGAGCTGGCAGAGAAGGCAAACAAACACAGTCGTCAATTATTGGAAATCTCTAGGGATACGTTTTGCAGTGTCATATACTGTCTGAAAATTGTGGTACGGAAGTCAGTGACAGCAATAAATGCGTTAGTTTTTGAGTATATCTGTAAAAGTAGCAAAAAGGGGTGGGATTTATCTTAGAGAGTGGCTAAGTTTTCAAATAGGACTGGTGAATAGTTTAGCATGAAACTGCGGGAAGTGGACCGGGAATAACGGGCCAAGAATGCGACAATCATGCACCAAGGAAAGCAAATTTTGCCGGACAAAATTAGCGGTAGGTTATGAAGGCGAATTTGGAAAGGAGCACGATGGATAGTCCATGTTAGCTGGTGGAGACAGCAGCATATTTGCAGCATTTTGAGTATATGAGTGGTGTTCATTTTGTTTGTTTTTATTTTTATTTTTTTGTTTTTTCTTCAATAAAATTGATTGAAGTATCCCTCAATAAAAACAGGAACTAAAGACGCTGAGTCATTCCAGGAGGGCCGGGGCTTTGTCTAGGCTGATGACGTTGATAAACGGTCAGAACGACTCTTCCATCTCATCCACTATATATAACAACAATTATATAGCGAACTCCCCAGAGGTCTCCGAGGAACTCAGTACCAATTTTGCTTTGTCCGTAACGACCGATGACTCCCAATGCCTGTATCACGTTGAGCTGCTAAAATTTGCACAGTTCCTGGCGATTTGACTTCACCCAAAGGAATTACCAATAGAGCTTACAAAAATTAGGCAGTCATACCACTCCAGGCCAGGCGCCGTACCACCGGCCACTCTTAGTCTAGGTGGAACTGATATCCCATTCTTGCTGTCAAGGGCTTTTAGTTTATCTGTGGGCAGCAGCACCTTCTTCTCCCATTGGAGAACATCAGCAATTAGCCTACTTCCTAAGAAAGGTTCACGGCCGGACTTAACCAACTATCGGCCAGTGAACCATACCGCTATAATTCTCCGAATTATGGAAACACTGACTAAAATAAACTGACGACTCATCTACTGAACAGTGATCCCATTAACTCTGGACAACAAGGTTTCCGTCAAAAAGGTATTGGGCCACTCGTATGAGTGATTTCCTTAAATTGATAACTACGACCACCAACAGTGGTAAATCAGTGATAGTAATCCTGCTTGACAGGACTAGGGCTTTTGATTGACTATGCCATATTAGACTACTGGCTAAGATGGAAACCCACAGAATTGTTGACCCGATGCTGAGTTGGTTTCCATCATATCTAACATTTCAAAAACAGGTATTGGACGCTGACGTCAGTTTACCATTACCTCGACCAGTAACTAGTGGAGTTACTCAGGGCGGAGTACCAGATCCCTTACTTTTTCTCATTTATGGTTTTGACATTTCTAACGTCATCACACACGGTGTTGCTTTCGTTTTGCAGGCAACTTAAAAAGGTGTACTCCCCTGAACCTGACGCCTTAGCTTCCCCTATTGCTGGCATAACTACCGATTTACTATCGCTAGATACATGGAGCAACCAATGGTTGGCGAAATTTTCCGCTGTCAAAGGTTGTATCCCTATGTGTAAGTGTCAGGTTCCCGTGGGAACGTTTAAAACTAATGATCAGTTCATCTCCAACAGTCCGGAAGTAAGGGACCCGGCATTACGGTTTTATTGTACATCTAATTTCTTCAAACATTCGGCCATGCAGATTTTTAAGGCTAGACGGCTAATCGGTCGGATTATCAGAACCTTCAGTCTTTGGGAGGGCAAGCTGAGCATTTTTAGGACTCATGTTAGACCACTTCTTGAATATTGCAATGTCTTCTTTCTAACAAGCGGCAGATTGATAGATTCGCAATTGAGAATGTACAAAGTGGATTTACCAAACAGTAACTAGGATATTCCTCACTTTCAAATTGTACAGAGAGTTGTGAAGTATCGCACTTAGGGCCCCCACGGACACGCCATCTACGGACGAACCTGTCTCCCTCTTGCTATATTGTAAAACGTACACCTCGCAATTCAGCCCCCCAGGTCAAAACTACTTCCAACTATTCTTTACGACATATGGACTCTATGGTCTTGATTCCAGCATCCAGGACTGCGATGCGGTCCAACTTCTTTATTATTAACTATTCTTCCCTCTGGAACAAGCTCTCACGTCAACTTAGGTCGATATCTCAAGCCTCTTTATGATTCAGAAAAATAAATAAATATGTGAATGTACAAAAACTCATCCTAATGCGTGATTACTACATGTCTATTACGCGACCCTGTGAGCTCGGCCCGGGACGCTGATGAGAAGCTTAACAACTTCCGTTCAATAGACATTTATTACCGACGGATGTTAAGGAGCACTTGGATTCATTCTGTATTGAAGTAGGCAGATAGAAGCAGCCAAGCCAATTCTCCACGATCGCCAACAACACTTTACACCCGTCTGTTTATCTGCTTCCTATTTTCAACGCTCCTGACTACAACCCATTACTGGCCACCCTTACCCTTTCGATTCTTCGTTTCATGACGTCGGATGTTACCACGGACAATAAGGTCCTTTTTATCAGCTGCCGCCATGTATAAGATTACTGCTCTTGCTAGGAAATACGTTGTAGCATATATAGCATTGTGTCCTGAAGGTACCAGCCTCATCCACGCGTCACCTGTTTACTCGATGATGCTTCATTTCACGTACAAGATTTCAAGCCTCATTTTGATGAACAAACCACCACAATTCATGTGGTCTACCATCCATCATCTATCGAACCACACAAAAGTATTTGCCCCAGGTGTCACCCATTCTCGCCTCCGTGTTTGGTTGGAAATTTTCACTAAGCCTCGCCATAACTTGTCACTGGTTCTGTTCTATTTTGCTTTCCGTGTTTTGTTTGATCCAAAAAGCCAGACCTCAACTTCGCGACCACTCATTTCTGTTATTGCTAGTTTCCTGGCATGATGGTGATGTGCTGTGTCTTCCCCCTCTAACCCAAAGCGAGTAGAATTGCCAGGCTGCAGTCTTTACTTTTTTGTTTCCTGAGCATACCCCCTAAGGACGATTATCGCCTGTTCCGTCCCATGGATATCTTGGAACCTCCTTCGTTGGAGAGAACAACTAAGATTTACACACGACTTCATTTTTGCCCGTCACACGATTGAATTTCCTCAGGATTCCCACAATCCGGCTACAAGAACGTGAACTACTTGGTCTCACCACATTCAAACAACTCATTCCAATCTCAAAGATGCGGGCCGCGGTCAGATCTACCACGCTGGTCTGCGCATGTCGAGCAAGCAGGACGTCTGCAACGATATGCGGGCGCAACTAGATTGGCGGATCGCACCTCGTCTCCAGAACCGGTTTTCAGGTTGGGTGTCCAGAGCACGGTCAGCCCCATTCACTAGCACCGCTCGTGGATTACAAAGCTCTATCTTTATGCTCACACTGCTGCTGTAAACATCGGCTCCATTCCTCACTAGTTATCACCGGCTTTCCTCAGAGCCTGCTTTCCATATTTACAGTAAATCCTGCCCTTTTCATGCCTGGCACAATTTATCGCTCTCCATGCACGCATCAGTGGACAGCTTTCGCCCCTACCCACTATCTCTCTTCTCTTCTGCCCACAGTGGTCGCTTATGAAAATACCCACCGCTCCTGATATTTGCTTCTTGCCTACCTTAACGGAGTCGCGCTTCTATCCGTTCTTCTGCCCCCCCCCCACTTAATCATCCTTGTTCCCAGTGTCAAAACTCGCTAATACTGTTAAATCATTGGCATATTCATTGTAGCTTTTCACCGCCTCACCAGCCATCAAAAGACGTCCGGCGCGGACATCTTTCGACAGCCTTTCAGCAGGCGGTGAAGTGATAAGTAGTTGGCTGCACTCTTCATCAGTCCATCCGATCGCCTCCACAGTGCTACTACATTGAGTTATTAGGGTTTTGCTGATCACCACGTTCCCTCCATGTCTGAACGTCTCCGATATATTTTTCATGCAACTTCGTCGCTCTGTCACCGCCATTTGTCACACCTGACAATTGTTACGCTCACCGTCCACCTATATACGATAACCTTTCCTACAACCTCATTCTGGCAGTTCCTCCCTCCATCAAAATTTTGCATTCGTGTGTTTTATTACCAAAAATGACCCTGCATTCAGCCTTAATCCCATCGCTATCTACGTCGGCTGATGTGTTTTATTTCATGCTCGTCTATCCACTGCCGTATTCTACCACATACTTTCCGCAGCCTTATTTATATCATTTTTGTGTGGTACACGTTACACGGCTTTCATCTATTGATGTAAACTTGCCCGTAAATTACTCTGCCATCTCCCTTGAAAAACTAGACACCCGTATAATCGCTGTAACCGCGCAGTCCATATTGATTTATCTTTCACATCTGCCTTGACTTTTCTTGCCAACCGTGTATGAGGTTAACAAATTGCTACACACGTACCTGTTTCCCTCCGGTCGTTGTCTCCTACCACCACTCTCGTAGTCTCCCTCCCACGAAAAACGCAATTTTTTGATACATATCCGATTCCTCTGGTATCCAGCCACCATCCCTGCAGACTGAGACTTTTCCATGTTGACACCTCTTGACGTACCTGTCATAAAGTGAATAATTCGCCGAACGCATCGACGAGATTTCTCTCCACACGCCTCCGACATTCTGCTGCCTGTTAGTAACTCTTTCTATTTCGCACGATAAATTCTTCGTTTCATGAAGACCAGCAACATATCGTTTGAGTATGTTCAAACTTCCACCAGTGGTAATCATTTCCTATACCATTTATGCACGTACCCCAGACGTTCAGCTGACGTCACTTAAAAATAGCCGAAATGAGTATTTGAAAATGAGTCTCCTATTTGACGGGCGTTATTATCAATTTGGTCTACTTCAGTGTTCTCTTACAATCCTTTGTGTGCACTTATTGTAAACCTCGACTTTTCATCTACGCTTTTTCTGCTGTACTCGAGTACTTATCTCGTCCACGAAGACGAATTTGCTTGGCACTGACCTATGCGACCTCTTGAAGTTCAGCCTTGACTTCTACTGCCTTCTCTGTCGAATGTTTTATTTTGTTCAAAATCAGATGTCCCGTTCTAGTTTCTTGTACCAAATTCATTGGTTCCGCAGCTGGCGCTGCACCGTTGCCGCGTGATCCGTTTATCAAAAAGGTCATCAGATCATCTATCTACTGTCTACTTCATTATCGCTTCTGCGCGCTATTCGCCTCTGCAATCGCCACATAACACAATTCACGTTGATTTGCTGTCATAATTCCATATCCTTGGTGGTACTTCGCGACATACTTATATCAATGAAAATAAACCGCTGAACACACATCAGCTTAACTTTGGTTATTTCTTCCATCACCGCTTTTGAAATCCCACCCCTATCTATCGAATTAGTTGGCCTCTTTACTTGCGATTGACTACGTCGGCATCCCAAAGTCAGACGATTCCACCACACTGGCCGTTGATTCATAGCATTTTATATTTGACGATCCACTCTTTTACACGCACGAGTTTTCTGTCCATATACTTTTCACACTCTGCTACTTGCAAACAACCCTTCGAATTCCCCTTGATGAACTCTCCATTTTTTTGCCCCACAAACTCTTAACAGACATCCGTCGATTGAGCTGGAATTTCCAATGTTGCGATTACTTCCGGCGCTATTTATGCATATACTCCTCCTTTTTAACAAACTCCAAACATCGTAGGCCGGATCGACCACGTGACCCTGATCTTCAAGGTTGCAGGGCATTATGACCGTTTTAGTACACCTTAGAGCTCTCCTTATTACTCTGTGAACACGTGTTGTACTCTTCCGTAAACTCATGCTTTGGTATCACTTGAATCATCTGACCATGCAATCTAGCATGCTCCGGGAGCATCCGAACTATAGCATTATTATTATTATTATTATTATTATTATTATTATTATTATTATTATTGATAAATCCACTAGGATTGATTTCAGCTGAGTTCAATCCATCTAGTTCTAGTTGGGCAGTTGTACTGTAGCCTGTAGTAAGCCCAGAAATGTTGCTTACATCCAAAGTTGGCACAGAAAAGGAGGAGCTGCTGGTGGCAAGAGGATCTGGGGGTCTTCTCCTACGACGAGGATTACAAAAGTGGCACCGTTATGCTTGGAAGCTCTGGCAATATCAGAAGGACGAACAATACAAGATGCACTGAGCAGTGGTGCTTTGAGTGGTAGCTAGAGTCCCCGAGGTCCCACTTTTATGCATTACAGTGGTAATGCTCTACCAAGTTCCAGGAGCTTTAGCTTTCAGTTTCTAAGTGGGGTTTCGGGTAGTGGGAATGAGCTTCAAGTGGATGTTGCTTATGTTAAGATAGAAACAATCAGCTGTCAGTTAAAGGTCAGCCGTAAGAAACAACTGCTTCAAATTCGGTTTAGAAAGAGTTAAGACAGGATGCAGGCCATCTGATCCCACTATCTTCTGGGCGCCCAATATTCTGCCAGGCTCTACCCGTTGATCCGGACTTCCGAAGAAATCAGCCGTTTGAGCCGTTGCTTTATTGGAGATCAAAATGATTTGATTTCCCCCAGATCACCGTACCCTTCCGATCAAAGTGACATTTCGGGACTTGAAGCTTGATGATTTCCGGTCGCAAATTACCTCTCATCTTTTCCGTCTGCGTATCTTACTGTAACCTTCCGAGTAATATAGGATAGCACAGTGTTGGAGTTTGATTTTCCAGTATTGTGCTCCCGTTGTCAATTTCAGTTCACGTATTGACCCGAAAACTGGTTTGTGTTTTCTGACAGATGCTACAGGCCTTCCTGAACCGCGGTAGTACGGGGTAGCCACTAGTTTTCCTAGCAGACTCCGCACCACAGTTTCTCACTTTTGCGTTCGCCGTGCCAGAATGTCCCACTTTTGTGACCTACCTCGGATTCTAAGGGTGCGCAGGGAAGCTAGAGCCTCAGGGAGAGCTACACTTCCGAAAAACGCTTACCCTAACTCCACCTTATCCTAGTCATCGTCCCATTTCAGACCCATGACAATGATTAGGGCTTCGCTATCGATTGTTTAAAAATTTAGTTCTTTCTTTTTGTGGAAAGCGAATAACTCTGTCCTCATTGTCAACCTTAGAGTGCCATAGTTGTCCCTTCCCAAGAGGGCATTTTTTCTCAAATTATCCATGTTGTTTGAAAATTCTGTCATAATTATATGAAGTCAACTGCGAAGATGCCTCGTTCTCCACCGTGTCACCTTCTTTATAGGCTGTCTCAGGGCTTGGTTAGTGATAATGGCGATAATAGTGTTGGTGTGTTGCTCGACGGTGTTTGAAACTCATGAGAAATCGCACGATCGCAGTTGACAGCAATGTTCAACGAGTTAAAGTACCCACAAGTTTCAAACAAGAGGAGGTTCATTTTTGTGACAGGGGAATGAAGCCGAGCAGAATTTAAATGAGGTGAAATGGTAACGATTTGTGCGGCACATACAAACTGATTTTGACTTTGAATGTGTGAGATGCTAAGGAATTCATCAGAATAGAACTTTATTGAAAAAGCTCTATTGTTGAATGCGAAAGGTGCATCATATACGCGGATGAAGCACATACTGAATGACGGACGCTCATTAGCGTTCAGTGAAGGAATCCAGAGGCTACGAATTGAGAAGACGGTAGTACTTAACTTTTTTTGGGTAAATCAGTGAATACCTCCTACAAGGACCGATGATCCGACGGGTGATGAACATCACAGTGTGAAAAGGAAACTCGGAGCAGCGAGCTAGCAGGTTACTGTGATCTGATCTCCGGTAAAACAAATAGCCCGTGCTATTTGAGGAAATGATAAGTACAATAATTTAGAATGAAACCGGAGAAAGTGAGCGGGGGGGGGGGGCAAGAGGCGTGATCAGGGAAAAATTGGAACTTTGAAAAAATGCACGGGTGCACATCTGAATATTGAAGTGATCGAAACCCAAAGGAACAAAGGAGTAATTTCCATGAGGAAGACCGGGTCATGCTGGGGAAGGAAACTAGCATGGGACTATTGAATTGCGATCAGTGATTTGTCTGCTTTCTCGAAGAATATAATGCACTGTGGAGGCTTCATAGATTGTAACGTGATGCTCCGCTGCGGATTTAAAAAATGGGCCGTTGAAGGAACCGCCAATGGGAGAGAGTTGAATGCATGCTCCTAAGAAAACAGGCGGTGATGATGTAAATGGATGAAATTTGAGCACTCGGAGATCCGTAGGACTGGCTTGCAAGAAACCAGACCCCAGGGGATAAAAAATATTATATGGATGGGGCAAAAGATGTTCCTCACCCAACATGAATAAATATGCATCCAGTTTGTGGTCAGCTTCGAGCGATTGGTGCATAAAAGACGTTCGAGGGAGGCTAGTGAATGTGTCCTCTTCGCAGTCTGGCAGCGGAGTTCCAAAGCTATTCCATCTATTGGACGAATAGAGAAGACTCAAGTCGGTTTACAGAGGCAAGGTGCATTCTATTTACCGTGGGACCGAGGCCGTACCGATAAGCGAGACACACCGAGCGGAAATGAGCGCAACGGCTATGCAAAGGGCCAACCGTCAGCGTGTACAATCGGCCAAAGACCGAAAGTGAAAGTGATTCGAAACGAAGTCGACGGAAACGCCGGAAAAGTCGGTCTAGTAAAAGGTACGCAACCGAACAACACAACGAGGTCGATGTCAAGCGCCAGAAAAAATCGTAGGGAAAACAGATCCAAGATGATTTCTAGAGAACGGTCATTTTCTCAGAAATATCTAGGTCACTACAGGTATTTTATTTCACAATGCCGTCATTTACCACCCTGATCAAGACACCGGACTTAAGGGTCCAACTAGACAACGCAGTAAGGCGGGCTCATCAAAAGCGATCGATCTTTTACCCACGTTTCAGTGGAATTGGGGAAAATTTGCGGTCGCAGACTGAAATGAATTTGGGTGGCACTGCCGGACCAAGTTGGGTGTCGAGTGCATCGACGGTGGCCGGATTCCGCTTCACTGCTCTAGTACTACAGGAGAGTTTAAGCATAATGGTTGGGGGGGGTATATGACACGTGATTGGTAGAGCACTGCATGATGACTTCTTGCATCAGGAATCCGCCTAGCTGTCTGGTAAGTCTCCCGTGAGGACCTGTAGGCCGGGAGGCCGGGAGGCAGGATTTAGACTACAGTAATGAGGGCTGCAAGAGGCCACAACGTAGCGTTGGCCAACACTGGTACAAATTTGTGCCATTTCCATCCAGCATGGAAGTTCATCCGGCCCGGTCAATCAATTCGTTAGGTCCACGCGACAATCAGGGAGTGAATCTTAGTAGAACAATGAATGCACAAGTAATCGGCATGATCTGGAAGAGTCCAAAGTCACGGTGGTCGGAATGATGTTCGAGCGAAGTGTCCACATTTTAAAAGAGACCAAGAAACGCTGGTTACTGATCTAAAGGCCACAAGACAGAGCTACAAAATATTGACAAGAGAAGCTGCTAGAGCATCAGATAGATGCATTCAACAGCTGACCCATGGTGCAGTTAAGGGAGTTATCCATTTTCGTAGACACAATAAGTGGTACCATCGCCACAGATCGGGTTCTACTTGGCCATTGTAAAGATGGATGAGGTATTAGTTGGCAGGAGAAGCGTACGGCTCCTCGTGTGAACTGAAATATGGAGGGACGGTATAGGGCAGCAAAACTGGGATTAGATACATGCACAGTATTTAAGATGACGGTTAAACTGCGGACAGATAGCTAAGGCGAGATCACTGTTTTTATGCTAGGAACATCCCTCAATTTTTGACGCTAGAAAAGCTATGCCCGCATCCGAATGAGGAGAAACTATGGTCGACAGAATGCTGGTTAAGAAGTGGTTTTCTCTTTTGTGAAGATTATTGATTCACTAAAAGTATAGGAACTCAATGTGATGGGGAATTATTCACCATTCTCTGAGAATTGTATTAACTGGAATTTGTAGCGGACAAGACGCTCAGTTATTGATAGCAGTTCTCGTAGGATCTGGCACCGCTGGGTGATCAAGGTCTATTGGATGAAGCAACCTGACAAGTAAGAACATCCCGAGAAGAAAAGTCCACTAGGACGGGGCCCAACAAAAAGGAAGTACATCCGTCCTCCGGAGCCCACATGACTCCGCGTCTGCCAAGAGATAGTCAAGATCCAAATTACTGAAAACTTTTCAGCTTCTCTGATTCGCTCGTGAAGATACTCTAGAAGCACGTTATGCTCATGGCTTACAGCTAATGGGCCCCTGTAGGCCCCAGTAGGCTTTAGGCAGTTACTACCCGGAGAGCATTTTAATTAACCCCTTGAAGGTGGATCTTTAAATGGGTCCCACCAGTAAGGTGGTCTTTCTTCAGCGCAATGGCAGTATCACTCTACCCTTCTTGTTCATATTCTTCGCCCAGCTAATGGATATGGAGTCCCTGTAGTATGATGCAAATTACTAGGGAACGTTTTTGGGATGACCTGCTACTTCGGAACGCTCCATTTTTCTCCGTGAATGTGTGATGCTTATCAGTTGGAGCGACTTCAGATATCTGAGCTTCTGTCGTTCGTTTCTTTCCTGTTATATTTTGGAATATTGCTTCACATTTTTCACAGAGCCGACGCATTTTCACCTGGAAAGCACGTTCATTATTCAGACCGAAAGCCCTATTTGTCAAATTGTCATAATTTACATGGAACTAACTACATCAGATATCACGAACCCCGGCGTGCATCAGCAACTGTACCTTAGCTATTTGGGGTTGGACATTGCTTTTTGTTCCATCACAGGTTTTCCTATCCGGGTACTTTCCTTTTTTTCTTCTCGGTCCCTATCCTGTGTCATCTGCAGTAAAACGATCAGACTTGTCATTTCTTACCTGGTTTTCTTCAGTCAGTACCCTCGTCTGCTATGTATATTGCTCTCCAGAGGCATCTTCAGTGCGCCTTCCAGGCTGCGCTGCTTTTTCACGTTTCACCCGGAGTGAAGCCATCGTTACGTCACTATGCTCGCGCACAGTTTCAAACCAAGTGAACTGCCACAACCCGATCTTTATGATCCTCCACTTTCTCACTTGTCTCCCTGGTTATTCGCTGTTGCAACAGCTGCATCCTTGAATCACAGTTCATCTAACGTACAAGTTACACTTCTCCGGTGACATTTTACACTACCCGACCACTCTGTATTTCCATTCGCTCTGCGTTCCCCAGCCATTTTCACGGCCATCTTCTTGCTGCATAATATACGTCCTTTTGTTACCGCCCCGCGCATTTTCGACCGTCACCACGTCACACCTGCACTATTCAGATTGTTAGATCCACTCTTGCCTGTTTTCGTCGATCTTTTCCCTCGCATTCTTTGTTTATCAAATCTTGCTCACAGTCATCACGTCTGTGCTTTCAAAGTTGCTTCTCTTCCTCTGTTGATCCCCCTTGTTCTCCTGTCATAAACAAAGTCATCATGATTTGTCCAAGGTAATTCTGTGCCATTAGAACTAACCCCACCTGTCCTTTCTAGGCACTTCCGCGTTTTATCCTTTCACTGCGATTTTTCCCTGGTGTCATAAATATATATACATATATATATTTATAAATGTACCTCTATATATACATAAATATCCACATATTTCCTCTGCATCCTCCAGTTCTTTGCCGACCAGTTCTCTTGTCATCGTGCTGCCGCCCCTCATGATTTGCGTCTATTTTATCTATATCCGTGCCTCACATTTACCTTATCTCGATCATCCAAAGCATTGTGACATTTGACCCATTCTTCATGTCTTGCGTTGGTCGCTCCATGTTTTCAAATTGGCCTCGTCCAATAATTGCATTATAGCATACTTCATGGCTACCTACTCTTTAGCCATACGGCCCAATGTTTTTCTCCCTTTCTTCCCTTTATTCTCTTTTTACTTCGTCTTCTCTTATTATCGTAGTTTCTCGTGCCGACTTTCAGTTCTCCTCATGTAAAACACTCAGGTCCCGATCTTCTCCGCTTGACTTAGCCAGCTCCCCCATTTGATCAAGACCTTCAAATTCGCCGGGCACAAATTTTATTCCATCCGTGACTATACTTAAGCTCCCTCCATTATTCCCTGGAGTGCATACATTTATCCCCCTCTCATCTCCCCTCTTGTTCTATTTGCCCTTCTTTTGTTTAGCATATTTCTAGATTTGTCACGATTTTTGTCTGTACATTTTGTCGCTTGGAAAAAATTCGGTCATGCCTCTGGCATGCTTTGAGCGTCTCCGAAATAAACTATTATTAATGTTGTGCTGCTGTCCATCCGGAATAATAAAAGCTTTCACTTCAGAACCATCAAAAAATATATGAAAGGAGAGGGAGGGAAATGCAGTCTAGGCAAGAAACATTTGCTTAGCCAGAGCAAACAGGCTAAGAACGGAGCACCGTCTCACGCGAAGCGATTTGTCCCTGAGAGTTACGATAAACATTAAGCTCGCCATTTCTTTGACCCAAATGCTTTTGCTGGTGTCTGCGTATGTTTTCCTCAGCCCAACTCTACTCAGTTTGCCTTGCTGCCGTTTTTGAGTGCCGGGGTTTCTTCTCGTTGTTGCAGTCAGAGCTTCATGACGTAGAGGTTCATCTGTTTGCAGCTGCTCTCAATCCGGAAAATTCGGATCTTATGGTGCCTTTGAATAAACGATTCAAGAGGCAACCTCTACAAATATCCCCTCGTTTACCCTTATCGGTTGTATACGTATAAAATTCAGCAACAAAAAGCCTAATATATGAAATGAACTAATTGAGCAGAGTGGTTTTGTTGGGCTCAAAGGCATGTGCGCTTGAGTGTGCGAGTCTGTGTTTGTGCGGCTGCATGTGGTCGGCTGAAGCCGTTTCATATCGTGGCCATTTTTCTTGCTGGATTATATATGTACGCTGCTGGCGAGAATATAATAAGGGGACTTCTGTCGTAATGTTTGTCTTCTGAATGGTTTCCTCTCCGTTATCTTTTGTTGCGCCAGGTTCCTTTCTTTCTCTGCGCATTTTTCACTTTTCTGCCTTTTATCTCTTTTTTAAAATTGTTTCCTTTTTCACTTCTTGCTTCTACTTGTTGAGTGAACTGCTCAGCAGAGGTAAAAATGAATTCCAGGTGTTCCAACAGACAAAATCCCGATGAGTTTAGTTTCAAAGACGAAATATATGGAAAATTTACAGAAATGTTGTGCAGCAGCTATAGAAATAAAAACAAGTGCTATTTTACGATGGAATTTTATTGTTTGATAACACAGCGTAGTCGAAGTCGTTGGTAGGTTGTCGACGTTTCGGTCACCACGGGTAACCTTCTTCAAGACTGGTTTTACAACCAGATGGAGCTGGAATGATAGCTAGGAGCAATTGGGTGTTAGTCACATTGTTTTCGTGTGTTGGTCTGTGTGTTTTTGATGTTGTTTTAGTGTAAGAGTGCTATTTTCTTCATTGCGAGAGTTTTCCAGGAAGACTTCAGATCCATAGGAAGCCGCAAACCATGGGAAGAATACGTGTATATCAAACGATACGATGAGCAGAAGGAGAACATTTGGGATAGAAGCGTGATAATCACAGCGATTTAGTAATAGTTCATTTCGGGGAGAGCCCGAGGCACGGCTGAAGGCAGTATCAAATCGCACACTGTGGCCAGTATGGTTTGCTCTGCAATAATGTGCAAGAATGTAGAAGCCGGAGTGTAAGGGATAGGCTGAGCAAACAAAACTGAACTGATAGTAGCGTCAGACTTAACCAAAACTTTAGTGCCGATGGTAAAGTCTGCCAGGGTAAAATGTAGGCGGCTGAAATGCTATATAAGAATTAAACAGGCAGAATTGGGTGGAACCAGTGAGGGATCAACTCGAAGAGCATAAAGGGACACTCCACCGTCATATCAGTACCTTCCAGGGGATATCTGAAGAAAATAACTCCAATTCACCCAAAAACACAAAGTAAGGAGGAACGCTCAGTAGTTCTTCAATAATGTCAGACTGTGCCATGAAAATGTGTAATAAACGATACTCTAGAATATACTGCTGTTTGCTTCTAGCTAATTGTAAAACCTTAATGTCCATTCCCGTGATTATATTAGGCTTTCCGGGCTTATATCATATAGGAAATCAGTAAAATCATGATTATTCATTTTTCCTGGCCAGCGTATTGTTTACAGCTGTTTTACATGTTTCGTTTATTACTGAATTCCCTCTACGTCTCTCAGTTTCAGGTGACACTTGTTCGCCGTCACCGCTCAGAGATCGCTATACAGCGTTCGACAGTGTTAGCTTGGTTTTGGGGTTTATTTGGTCAATGAGAAGTTTATCTGTACAGTTTTCGAGGTGGAGAGCAGGAGTGGCAGTGGCCGATTGCAGCGTGTCACGAAAAGTATGCGTCCCTGTGAAAAAGGCACGTGTCAATGTGCCCACGAGCTCAGCTGATCACAGCCTACCTGTGTAAACTGCTTGAGAACAGAAAAGAATAAATAAGAAAATAAGGATCGTACCTTTTTACAGATAGTCTGATTCACTTTGTCCGTATTGACTGAGGTTAGCGGTTACTGTCCTCTCGAGCTATAGGGTCCGAAGCAACGATAAATTCTACCCATTGATTCGAGTCGCTTTTCGCTTTAAATAGAGTGAAGATTCCAGGAACGTCTGTAGATATTGGGACTGGTGCAGTTGCGGCCGGCGAGTAATTCCAAATATATCACCGTTTTTCTTACAAACAGATGCATATACGATACGAGTTCTACGTATATACTGCACATTTCATCACCAAACAACAGACGGATACAAAGATATGGACTGGATGCCGCAATCAGTAGCAATTCGCCATTAACCGCCGTTGCCGGAAGAACACGGGCCGTGCTATTGCTGCCCGTGAAGAACGGGAAGAAAAAAAGCTATACTAAACCAAGATAAATGTGAAAACCGATATGCAAATGATAGAAACCTAGTTGCTCGCCTAAGAAGAAAGGAATGGGCAGCAACTGACATATATTGTGTCCAACTAAAAAGCGGCAATAAGGTGAGCCGGTTCGTCTTCAAATACCTATCGGTCATTTTTCTCGTTATTGGTCCGTCTCATTCTAAGATCTATCTTACTTGACGCCGTTTAGCTTCCGCGGGCTACTCACTTTGATTTCACAATAGCGTTTCCATAACTCGAGGAGACAGAGAGTATGGAAGAATCAGTGGTCTTTCAGCCACTGGCGTAAGTTATTGGAGCAGCTAAAAGACTCTAGCTTTTAAAGGAGAAGAGAAGTAGAAAATGGAATAAAAGCCGAGGAACAGTAGAGGAAAACGCAGCAAACTAGTTGCATGGTGTCTATTTCTCTTCAATAAAGTGGCAAGCCGAAGTAATTAAATCCACACTGCATCTTCTGCATGTGTACCCAAACTAATGGAGACCATTCGGGATAACGCAAAATTTAGTTGACTAATGTCAGTGCGCCCGGTCTAACTGATGGCAGAAAACTCGATGGCCATGGGACGGAAAAGCTCTGACAAAACATTGGTGGTGTAATAATAATCTAAAGTCTTGCTGTCACCGGTTCTCAAGAGGCACTAAGGGGTTCAAATCAACTTAGCAGCTTCTGAATAAAGTGACTCTGTCTGAGGAAAGGAAAAAAACGTTATCGTGAAATATCTGAAGAAGGATACAAAATGTGACCTTCAGGCTGTTGGCAACTACGTCGTAGTCTTGACCAGGCCCACTCTCCTTCAAGACTCCGGGCTCAGTGCCAGAGAGGTTTGCTGGTGTTATTAGAGTAGGCCCGTCGGACTAATACTTTATTCGCCTGCAGTATCCCTTGCCTCACTGGGAAGAAATGTTGTTTTACAAGAATCTGTTCGAGTGTAGCGCAGGCGTTATTTTTGCCTTCTCAGAAACAATAGCGGCGTAGAAGTTACACCGTCATGGTCAAAATTACTGCCTCCCTGGGGCGACATGAACGACATATCCCACTTAGTGTCCACGTAAAGAAACCTAACACGGAGGGGGACAGCAATCGAGGACAATACAAATCAACGTCAATGTTCTTTGAAGAAGGGCATTTTGGTGGGTGACAGGAGTACACACGCCATCGTTGTTTGGCTGAGAGAGTACAATAACAACACAACCTCGGTGATCTCCTTGAGCGCGTTTTTAAAGGTCGGCTGTGGGTTAAATGCCAAATAATCAGGGCAAGGCAGCACGGAGGTTTGAAAAAAAACCATTTCTAATAATTCTGTCATGTCTGGACGAACCCATCAGTAGATTGAACATGGGTGAACGGGTCGAACAGCGTTTCCCGGGTTTCCGGAAGACTATCGACTTGGTAAAACATAGGCTGTTGATGAACAGAATACAGGGCGTGAGGGTTGAATGGAAGGAGCAGAACCGGATTAGAGTTTGCCTAAAAGTTAGAGCAGTTCATACTCCGGGGCTGCAGAGAAAGGGAAACTACATGGAGGGTCAAATGGCTGACTGAAATGGCTGGGTCATAAAAGGCCTTAGTGCCCAGTTGCACGAAAAATCCAACCCGCGTAACAGTGCTTTGCGGCATCAGCCGAGGGTTACAGGTCAGTGTTTTATTTGCTTTGAAATGTCAGGCTGCTGGGTGCCAAAACAACCTTGAAGCTTTACAACCCCCGTGAAAGCCTCCGCCTGGACCGCCGCAAACAAGCCTGGGCACCGAATTTGGCAAGGGACAAGTAGCCTTGGGGACCGATCCAATGCGTTTTACTAAGGCAATCACCAGGCTGTGGGACAGAACGCATGAAGTCCTTGAAGCACTCGACCCGTTCTCGCTAAACAGGCGGCTCCCACCAGAAGACCTGATCTAGATCTTCAAAGATCCCGCCGGGTCATCTGAAACCGGCAGGCCTTTATTAGTTTCAAGTAGCTTAGAGGACGAGAACACGAAATGATGAAAACCAGGGCCTCTTAAAGCTCTCTGACACATTTCTTTTCTCGCCGCGCAAACAACTCTTGGAACCGACTACCACCCCATGTTGTAGCAGCAAGTAGTACCGTCATGTTAAGAAGCAGCCAGATGACTGCCGGGCTGAGGCCTTCTGGAACCATGACTAGCTAAGTGAACATTTCTTATCTTGTCCGTTAGGTATCTCTCTGTTCTTTTCTTCCCGTCTACGACACTTCACATCAGCTCCCCTGTCACACACAATAAATGCGGCATATAAAGTCGCTTCCTATTTATCCAGTTATGCCCGGGGGGGTTTCTCTAAGGTAACCATGGCATGTGGCTGAGGTGGTGAACGTTTCCATCCAGTGTGATTGCCAGTTCTTCGGGAGCGCGCCACCTTTCATTTTTCCCCTTGTAGTTCAGCACCCGAAAACCACAACATTTGGACAACATGTCCGTTGAATTAAAATGCGAATTATGCACCCCTCAAGTGCAAAACTTTGAGCTAACTCTGATAAGAGTCCAAAGTCCTGTGACCTCATCTTGTCTGATATGAAGGCTTTCATCTTAATATTGTGGAAGCACCGAGATATCCGAGAGTCTTCAAGGGGGAAGAAACCGGACAACCGGGCGTATTGCCGTCAAGCCCTGAGTACCAAACTGAACTTGAACAATCGTTTCCTTTTCAGTCAAACTGGGAGAAAGAGCAATTTCATGCAAGCAGAATTAGATACTCTACAAAGTCACATTAGTTGGAGTCGACCCCAGTTCATACCACCAGAAGAACTGTGGACTCTAGAGTAGTTCTTGCTAGTATCATCCTTGCAACCTGACCTGACCTCACCTGATTCTACATGACAGTCGAAAATAGTAGAAGGTACCATTTCGGAGTGGTTATATGACCAAAATCGACTCTTAGCCCATGAATTGTACAAATAAACTAGAACATAAGTTGGTGTAGAAGGGTCCTAGACCAGAAAAAGAAGCAGAGACGGACAAACCGAAATATTTGGCACTTTCATTCCGACTAAACGAGCGGAAGTACTCTAAGGGCTCCACGAACGAGATGAAATGTGGCCAGTGAAAAAATAAGGAAAATGAACCGTGTTATCTCGATTGCTTCAGTCTAGCCCGTGGTTGGACGCAGTCGACTTTATCTCGGCCACTTTTTCATCCTATCTTTTCCAGTAGACTAGTTCTTGAGGTTCATAATTTCTATCCCCCTACGTTTTATGGGACTCCATTTTTGAGGAAAACACTAGGTGGCACTTAACCTTGATAAACCGGCGATAAGCTTTATCACACCATCTTTCAAATGTTTGAATCCCTAGGCTGCCCCAAAGTTACCTGGAAAGTCTCAGGATGGAGAGAAGCTTGTGAGCGGTAAAAAGCCTTGTGCCTTTGAAGTCTGGGAGGGTGTGCACTACAATGTTTGCTTAACTTGGCTTTACTGATCTTTCAACGACTTATCAAAAAGGCTATCTCGACCCATCAAAACGACGACAGCTTCACCCGAGTAAAGCAGTTTGTGGGCCAAACGATGCGTTCGTCGAGAGAACACAACGACTGGGCAGATGGGGCTTTGATGCCGACGGGCTTTCACTTGAAAGACCAACTGTTGTACCGTTTGTAAACCCTAGGTATCGAGGTGCAGTTCTTGTAGCTGGAAGCCAGATCGATGGGAACTTCAAAGGGAGTATCATCATAGAACTACATAACTCCTCATCACGGAGGGCCCACATTACTTGGTGAGTCACAAAAGGGCCCACAGCTTCCGCACAAGACAAGGCAATAGACCCGCTACATACTGCCTCGCCGGTGTTGCGTCTGACTCCGTTGGTTGTGCACAGGGCCCCGTACAGTGAAAGTGGTACCATGTCCACGAGCATCTTGTTGTCCCCAGTGTGTCACTTGACTTCAACAATAAGGCAAAAAGAGCGGCGGAACCAAGGCATCCTGGTGAGGATATGGGCTCCAGGGAGCGGGGTGGTGAGCCAGACCACCACGGTAACACAACCGGGAAACCAGGGATGGGAGTCAGACTCGACGGCGAAAATAAGGCATCGCTACTCAGTGAGTTTCTAGAAAGCGGAGAATCAGTGTAACGTATGCAGCACTAACAAGAAATGAGGGGACTAGGGGCGGCATCTAGAGGCATGGAATGCACGAACATCATGATTTCGTGGCTGAAAGAAGGGAGAAGAACTTGCCTGGCTTGCCCACTAGGTTTTTGTGTGGTCAAAGCGGAAGAGGAAGCAGAAGAATGGCAGGA
Organism: Fasciola hepatica; assembly: GCA_948099385.1. Taxonomy (NCBI): domain Eukaryota; kingdom Metazoa; phylum Platyhelminthes; class Trematoda; order Plagiorchiida; family Fasciolidae; genus Fasciola; species Fasciola hepatica. Next base: position 5,957,006 of record CANUEZ040000099.1, on the reverse strand, counting down.
TGGGCTAAAGATCACGTGGTTCAAAGGGAAGATATCCAGCATTCTGTTTTCAGCTTACGTGGAGCCATGAAACCAATGAAAGTCCGGTCAAGGTGGGTGGATTATGTGTGCCTTCAATGGAGTACCTCGTCGATCCCTGTGGAGAACGAAGGTCTACTGGAGTGCCTTGTGACGGCTGCCAGTAATACAGAGAAGCTTGATAACCGAGAACTGCAAAGCCCCGAAGAGAGACTGGACTCCGACCTGAGAAACGGCAGGACCATTCAAGCAACACCTGCTAGACCAAGTCGAGGATATGGCCGCGGTGCAGTACATTCACCAAGCTGCTCGAGGGGTGAAGGCCGAACTCCGGGGCCGCTGGATCTACTTATCACTAAGTTTGCCCCAGAAGAGTACAAGCTGGGAGTTGGTGCCTAGCCTGAGGAAAGCCAGGGCGGAGCCACATTGTTGCACTTTCTGGGCGGGGGAGCAAAACCGCCAAATGATGGCTAAAATTACCTGGAGAGAATTGTCGATGAAAGGCTGCTGTCAGTGACAGCACCACTGGCCTTGGACAGTGCGCTTGCGCGTGCGTCTCGACCATGGTCGAGAAATATACCAATATTATTATTATTATAAATGAAACGTAGTTGGGCCTTAAATGCAATCTACTTTGGAAGACCGAATAAGTGGCCGCCATGAACAGAGTTAACAGGTGGGGACCGCATTTACGACCAAGCCTGGTGGAGGTGAGAAAACTGAGGAGCATAAGCAGCTGCTCGAGTATCGGTGAATGAATAGGCTGTCTTGTGAAAGGCAGAGGATAAGTGAGCTCACACACGGAATCAGCAATTCCAGGGCCAACGATAAACACCCAGGAAGCCCGCTACTTGCCATTGTCTGCCCTATTGATGGAACCTGGTTAGGAGGGCGATTGTGGAGAGTTCAGTCAATCATTACTGGTCCGGAGGCTGAAACGTGAGCAGACAAAGAAGGTTATCCACTTTATGCTACCTCCAGGCTTAGAATCAAACCCAAGGTAGGCTGCAGAATTAGGCGATGGAACAAAGTCAAAGAGAAAACTGAAAACTTTTGTCCCCGCCCGGTGCCCCTGTGGTCACCTTTCCAGGAAATGAACTCAATAGCTTGAGTAACTGCGTCGCGGAAACTAAGCGAAGGGAATTTTTGCCCAATCCCCCGCCAAACTCCAAGCCGAGAGTGAGACCGCGCTCGGAAGTCGAGGTGCGGTGAATAGGGGCATCTCCCAACCAGTTATGAGAGATGGAAAACAACGGGGAAGAGCAGTGAGGTTTCACGTAGTTAACCTCCTGATGATGGCCGATATGTCTGGCCATGTGGCCATGAAAGGAATCTTCCGGCTTGGCAAATAGGAGGATCCTCAGAAGGGTCAAGACGAAGGGTCTTGGTCGGCTGCTGTGGGGTTCGGTTGTCCTGGATATCAGGATAGTTTTCTATCTGTCGCACACAAGATCAAAGGTGTCTCAAGAGGTTTGATCCTAGCTCAGCCCGGTTACTAGTTTCGTCGAGCTAGAAAAAGGTGGACGACCCCACCTAGTTCCCCCACAGATATTATCCACTCCGTCTGATTTCAGGTAGCCCGGTTTCCGCCTCAGTCACGCACCGGTTAAGGAGAGACCCCAGTGGAATTCGAAATAGCTACGGGGAAACCTCGTAGAGAACGGGGGTACCCCAGCACATCCGAATGCACAAGCTTGGCATGTGGTGTAGGACGCACCTGAGCAATGCGTAGCCAAATCTGCAGCGGATCCCGAAATCAGAAAGCGATTATCCGTGGAGTTCTACGATACTAGATTAGCAAATGAACAATGACACGAAACAGATACAAACCTCAATGATGTAATCACAAGGACGCAAAACGAGAACCGAATCGCGGCGTGCGAGAGAGGAGCGCGTGCATCACGCAGGTCCAGAGCAAGGATATAACAGAGCAGCGTGCTAGGCGCGAACAAACAAACGTTGGTCCGCAAAAGCGAACAGTGCCTGGAACAATCCAATAGTGTGGGTAAGTGATGTTAAGGAAAAATGGAACTGCATTGGTTTTGGGGGATTCTTCACGACCGGTCTTTATATGCGGCAATGGAAGGCGCCCTTAAAAAAGGAGCCAAAGTTTTACTGGACGGCCACTTCTAAGGAAAGGGGAGTTATAGTTATAGTATATTTCTTGACTGCGGTCAATACACATGCACAAGGCAAGATCAGAGTATACAACAGTACATGTCAATGTGAGGTATTCGCAAATTCTAAATTTATAAATCACACAGCAACCGAAATACTAAAGTAGAGTCATGTAGTGTTTGAGTGAACCAAAGTGGTAATGGTTGAAGCGGGAATTTCGAATCGGTTCCGAAATCGCTGGGGGCGGTGTGGATAGCTGGGCGGTATTGGGATTGCTGATATAAGCGATAATTGGACTGTCACTGACGAGTAACCGGGCGGAAGAGATGCCAAAGAACAAGATTAAAAGTAAAGTAATCATGGGGCTTTCAACGTGCAGTCAGATATACCAGCGGGATATTGGACACTGATCCAGCATTGGGTAACTAATTGTGGAGGAAGCATGTGAAATAAAGGCAAGTGAGTCAAAGGTGATAATAAAACGGACCTTTTGTGCAGGTGATTACAGTGTCATATGGAAATTCGTGTGAAAGCGAAAAGCTTCGCAGGGATTTCAGTGAACTTTTGAAGAGCATGAATGGTGTATGGACGTATAACGGACTTTTAAAGAAGAGCCGTCAGTGAAACGGATTAGTGGAGACAAACGCTAATGGTTCGGCTAGGCAGAGTTGGAAGAGTGTAAATATTTTTTTTGTATGTGATAGAAAATTGTTAACCAAATTATGGTTGGCTGCAGATGGCTGGTATTCTATTCCATAGAAACCTTGGTTGCAGGTAGTGGCAGGTAGAATGTTGAGGGAAGCAGGTAAAAAAGGGCTGGTTTGACGAAGTTGACAGCTGCGAAGGCTGGGTTCCGGTCATTGGTTTCGTACTGCAACGCGGGAAGAATTGAACTGTTGGGTTGGATTATTTGGGAATAGACGTTGAGCGGATGTGTTGATAGTTGGTGTCAGGAATCACCTCTGCGATCCGGTGAGACTTTCATGAGGTTTTGTTAATCCATGTACGGTGCCCCATGTAACGTCAGCGGGCGAGAGTATAGGTTTTAACCATTGATCAAATCGTCCAGTCCTTACGGTAATCCGGAACAAACGCCGATTTAGCCGATGGCTACCCAAGTAACCAATGCAATCTGGAAGAGATCAGGAGTTCGGCAGTGTGGAGAGTGTTCCAGCTGTGGATTATGATTATCGTTTTGATGGAAGCAAGAAAATGAACATTTTGTTATCCGAACAATTAGTTATCGTTTGGCTAGTGGACCGGTCTATTAGGGATCCCTAGACGGAGACTGGTAGCTTTCTAGAGTAGTTGGGTGATAGTAGAGATTTAGGGCGATATCAGGCAGGTCTTGGATGAGGAGAGGGTGTCCGTTTGGGAACCAGGAATAAAACAATGGTAGAAGGTATGGTCTGGATAAAGAATGAGAAAATAGGAAGATAACAGTCTGGTCAGTTCACCAGCTGTGGTCGAGGACGGCAAGCAGTGAGAAGGAAGGAAAACACTGGGTGGTAATGTGAGGGTTTTTTATGTAAGGGCAAACGTGCTGGTATTCCGCAGGGTCAAGAGAAATCAGAGGTATACGGATTTCGGTTGGAATGGGGTCTTAACTTACCATGAGCATATGCGCAGAGAAGTGGAGCCTAGTTACTAAGGAGTGGTAATCTGTGTGACAAGGCTTCAGTGTACGAGAAAGGCGCAAAAAAAGCAGGATGGGACGGCCGAGTTCTAGCTTCAGATAGGAATTAAGTGGAAGCGAGCACCTATCGCTAAAGGACGGAACGGTTTTATTTATATGCATGCAAATTATGTTGTAAAATGGCACAATCTAGTTAGGAAGGGGGACAAGTGAGTGGAGCATACCCAAGGTATATATATATGTATATAAATTGCTGTATACGTGGGTGCGATCCTCAAACGGGTCATGCGAAAGCGGTCGGACGCAAAAGACTGTTGCAAGGGAAATGAGGTAGAGACACAGTCTGGGTATAGCCCAGCTGAGGATCAATGGTTGACGGAAAGAAGGACAAAAGTTAAGCACGGGCTCATCGGTGCAGCGGATCCCTAAGGAACATTGAGGCCATGAAACGTGAGACTAAAACGGAAACGCCTAAGTTAGGCTGAAACATTCAATGGGAAAGTTAGTATTTCGCCTAGAGTGGTCAATGAGCAAGAGTAAAGACTAAGTTCTGCATGAAACTACAGAAGAAACATTGCTGGGGGATAGGGTGGGGGCAGAAATGGTGACGTCATAACCGGGTTTGGGGTTCAGTTAGTGAGCCACGCCAAGTGAGATAAATCGGACTGGACTTTCCAGTTCGAAATCGCAGAGGTGGTGAGGGAAGTATATGTGGTGGGACCTGGTGCGGAAAAGAGGCATTGTGAGCTAAGAGATATCGAGAAGCGTTGGTTACTCGCCATGCTTGTGTTATTAATCATAGGGCAGTGGTGAGTACATATATACATGTACATTTATATATATATTGCATATACAAATATCATATATATATATATAAAGCCGACCAAGGGTTTGTTACTGATGCAGATTTTATAGCGTTGTTGAGGTTGGTTTCAGGGCCGCAGAGGCGATATAACTAAATAAAGGTAATAAATCGTAGAGCGGGTGAGATATATTGACAATCTGTGGGGAGTAATACGGTGGTCTCTCTAAATGCGAGCGCATCTGGAAGGATTTATTTCAAAGTTGAATTGGCAGGATCCTATAAGTTGGTACGGAAAAACAGTTAGTGGACGCATACATGCTTTACATATGTCGATGGCGAAGTCTAGAAGAAGCGGTCAAACAGAGCAATCAGAATTTCAAAGGCGGTGAGGCTATTTAGGGAGGTAAGGTAAAGAGAGAAAGCAGAGCAATGGCTTAAAAGTCAAGGCCTATCTCGTAAGCTTGACCTTCGGTTATGTGAACGTCTAATAAGCGCAAAACAGTTGGGACAGAAAGGAATTTTTCAGTGGCATGCACGAATGCATACTTTGACTGAGAAGATCTGATGTGCAAGGGAAGTTTATTCCTGATTCTGGAGTACGTGAAGAGAAAGAACTTAGAGCGTAGAACAGTCCTTGCGGAGGGTGTGGTAATAGCACATTGTCTATTACGGAGTGAATATCCAGTATCCAGGGAAAAGCACAACTAGTTGGAGGAATAGGACTGCTTAGTTATTAGCTTATACAAAAATACCAAATTTAGCTTCATGCGCCGAAGCCATAGTGGTTCGATTTTGAGAGCATCGTTCCCTGTAGTTTAATTTGGACGACCAACCGATAAGCTTTTCTGTTATTCTTCTTTGAGTACATTTGATAATAATCCTGTCGGATTTTCTCATACTAGCGAAGATTAGGGGACAATATTCGAGAAGAGGCCTGGCATGTACTTTGTACATGTACAGAATGCTCTGCCTAAGCTGAAAGGATCTGAACAGAAGACCAAGACACATTTTAGCCTTCGCCGTTTGGAGGACAGCATGTTCCAAGAAGTTGAAAGAGCAAGAATAACTTAAGCCAAGGGCTCTTACTAAAGGCTGGCTGTCGATGGGTGAACCTCCAATGCATAAAGAACCAGGAGGAAGCTCATCGCCCCTGTGAGTTCAACACGCGGGCGTGGGACTGCCTGTTGCGTACATGAACACAGCTGGTGTGGGTAACGAGTAGTCGAAACTTGCAGCTGACGCATTACTTCTAGATATGACGGGGTTTAATTAAAACCGGATTCAACCCCAGGAGGACATCGCACGCCAAATCCTCCCAACTCTGTAGTCAGCCGCGCGAAACGGACTCTCAGGCGGCGGGGAGTATTGGTACCGCTTCTCAAGCGGGAGTACTACCACCGGCGAGAGGAATCCAAGCTGGGTTTACCCCATATATAGAACGCTTCGGTTGTCTTTTATCCGACAGGACCGAGAATGGGCCGTGTGTACAACAGCCCGTCACCTCCATCTGAGAAGAATGACCGGATAGTATGATACTTGCGGCTTCTTAAAAGTTTGGAGAAATTCCTGATATTAGCGGACGTCAGCAAACCAGGGATAGATTTGGCAATCAAAATAGCTCCCAAGGAATCGTTCGGCCACGGTTTGCTACATCACATTCATATTAGGGGGTTCACATGGCATATTACTGAGGAGATCAGATGGAAGCAAGGGTGGCGCTGTTCTTCCCCGGAACTCGTGGTCACAAGATACTCACAGGACTTTTCAGAACTTTGATTTGAGGTTCTGCTAGGGAACAAGGACCACGGGATACTCAGCTTGACTCCAAATCCGGACAGAATAATACCCTCAGACAAAGAAAGATGTAGCTTCTACTTGGCAGACCAGACGGCGTTGGAGGAACCGGGGTCTGAGTTCAAAGTGAAGGTTAAACAAGGCGAGGACTTCGTAAGGTGGGCTTGGAATCACTTTAAAGATAAAATCCTGCCGCTGATTGGCAGAGTAGCTCCTCTCGGGAAGGTTGGTCGGATGGGTGCCAATCCAAGATGGACTGATCCGGTGCGGGAGGCTATTCAGTGGGAGAAATCGGCTTGAGCAAGGCGCCGAAACTGTGGAGGCCACAGACACTACCCTCAGCATTTGGCAGAAAGTGCTGCTTTGCTCATGAACCAGGAAGAACGCAGAATGAAAAACGAGGAGCGCTCAGCCGCAACCGCCACAATGAACGCCAAGAGGAGTCACAATTACAGGCTGTTTAACGCGGCTCTAACAGTAGCTTTGGAAAAGTAAGAGACCCCACGGTCAGGCAGCAACCAACAATCTTGAGAAGGCAGGGTCCATTCAGCACCAACACCGGCAGGTGTACAGGAAATGCAACGGGTCCTCAAACCCTCTGCGAATCTCCACCGCAGATGATCCCCAAATGTTGGGGGAAACCATCACAGTAAGTGAGGTACTCAAGTTCCTAAGAGGCCTGGTAAGAGCTAACGCAGCGGTGCCCAATTTTATCCATCCATCATCTAGCGGTGCTGTTAGCCCGGCTGCTGACTACGTTGCACACAGCTTCCCTCAACGATGGCCGTTTGCTTCAGGATTGGCTCAAAACAATGTTCACCCCGATCCACATAGCCGGGATAGATAAACCTGTCTCAACTATGAGCTCATTAGTTTGACTGCGATATAGCTGAATTCGATAAAGTGGGCTTTGGGAGACTGCACTGCAATCTACTTGACAGCACACTTAATGATTGCGACGAATAAGCACGGTTTTGTATGTAAGCCTTGCCTTCCGCGAAATCATATCTGCTTCACGGAAAAAGGTGGCAGCGGTGCACAATAATGCAGTCCAACGACATCGTTGGGGAAGTTCGTTATAGCTAGATCTAGCAAGGATGGAACGCATCCAGTCCTATATCTGGTATTTTCCCTAATATGCTGGTGCAACGCATTGGCATGCAACCATTCTAAGTAGGTTTGCTCCTCTGATCCCGGCACGCAGACCTCAGCCACCCAGTCGATGTGCGGAAGATTGAAGTCACCCACTATGAGGGTCTTTTGTGCGTCCTTAACTAGTTCAGTCAAAGTCCGCAGTAGACAAACATCCTCTTCGTGGTTAGTGCTTGGTGCCCTGTAGACACGGACAACGTTAACCCTTCTGCCTGGAAGGATGATCGTAACGGCGCATAACTGGATATTGCGAGTGCATAACTTGGTCTGAGACTCAAGGTGGTTTGAACGTGACCTAACGAGGATGGCTACTCCTTCACCGAGGCGATCATATCCTTTATCCTGCCTGTGTTGTCAGCGCGTTTTCGTAGCTCTCAACACTGCGTAAGTCTCTTTTCCTGGAAGGAAAACTTTTGCACAGTATCAGCCCTGGCAGAGAAAGGTTGAATCAATGAGTAAATAACATCTGACCCCGAGAACTTCCTAAAGCAGCTCCGTGTATACTGCCACCCTTCACTGGTCAACAGCTTTCTTAAAGGCTTTCACTGTTGTGGCATTTGTGATCTCCTCCTAGAGCATATTTCAATAGGTTTGTAACAGCCGGTCGTGGAAAATCCCCCTTTTTCCCTCGCGATTCAGTGTTTTTCCCAACATCACTCATTTGCCTACACAATTGACTTGTCTTTACGAACCGGTTGTTTTTCTGGACCAATTGTTGTTTGTTCGCTCCCAAAGCGCTACTTTGGCACATCCTTGTTCAGGACCTGCATGACGCACGTGCTGTTTCCTCACACGCTGCTATTCTGTTTCTCGTTGTTGAGTCCTTGTGATCGTATTATTGAGGTTTGTATATTTTTTATGTCATTGTTTATTGTAATAATCTAGTATCGTAGAAAATCACGGATAATCGTCTTTTGATTTCGGGATCCGTTGCGAATTTTGCTACGCATTGCTCAAACGTTTGTTACAAGGGTGCCGCCCTATTTGAGAAGTAATTCGCCTCAATTTGTTTTAGCCCCGTGTGCTTTATTTTAATCTAAGGCTATGTACCCTTGTGCCTCTCTCTGGGATCGGACAGGAGAGTTCTTCTCGATTTATGCCTGACAATCCCCTCAGCACCTAGAATGTTTCTGTCAACGGCATAGTGGTTCGATTTTGAGAGCATCGTTCCCTGTAGTTTAATTTGGACGACCAACTGATAAGCTTTTCTGTTATTCTTCTTTGAGTACATTTGATAATAATCCTGTCGGATTTTCTCATACTAGCGAAGATTAGGGGACAATATTCGAGAAGAGGCCTGGCATGTACTTTGTACATGTACAGAATGCTCTGCCTAAGCTGAAAGGATCTGAACAGAAGACCAAGACACATTTTAGCCTTCGCCGTTTGGAGGACAGCATGTTCCAAGAAGTTGAAAGAGCAAGAATAACTTAAGCCAAGGGCTCTTACTAAAGGCTGGCTGTCGATGGGTGAACCTCCAATGCATAAAGAACCAGGAGGAAGCTCATCGCCCCTGTGAGTTCAACACGCGGGCGTGGGACTGCCTGTTGCGTACATGAACACAGCTGGTGTGGGTAACGAGTAGTCGAAACTTGCAGCTGACGCATTACTTCTAGATATGACGGGGTTTAATTAAAACCGGATTCAACCCCAGGAGGACATCGCACGCCAAATCCTCCCAACTCTGTAGTCAGCCGCGCGAAACGGACTCTCAGGCGGCGGGGAGTATTGGTACCGCTTCTCAAGCGGGAGTACTACCACCGGCGAGAGGAATCCAAGCTGGGTTTACCCCATATATAGAACGCTTCGGTTGTCTTTTATCCGACAGGACCGAGAATGGGCCGTGTGTACAACAGCCCGTCACCTCCATCAGAGAAGAATGACCGGATAGTATGATACTTGCGGCTTCTTAAAAGTTTGGAGAAATTCCTGATATTAGCGGACGTCAGCAAACCAGGGATAGATTTGGCAATCAAAATAGCTCCCAAGGAATCGTTCGGCCACGGTTTGCTACATCACATTCATATTAGGGGGTTCACATGGCATATTACTGAGGAGATCAGATGGAAGCAAGGGTGGCGCTGTTCTTCCCCGGAACTCGTGGTCACAAGATACTCACAGGACTTTTCAGAACTTTGATTTGAGGTTCTGCTAGGGAACAAGGACCACGGGATACTCAGCTTGACTCCAAATCCGGACAGAATAATACCCTCAGACAAAGAAAGATGTAGCTTCTACTTGGCAGACCAGACGGCGTTGGAGGAACCGGGGTCTGAGTTCAAAGTGAAGGTTAAACAAGGCGAGGACTTCGTAAGGTGGGCTTGGAATCACTTTAAAGATAAAATCCTGCCGCTGATTGGCAGAGTAGCTCCTCTCGGGAAGGTTGGTCGGATGGGTGCCAATCCAAGATGGACTGATCCGGTGCGGGAGGCTATTCAGTGGGAGAAATCGGCTTGAGCAAGGCGCCGAAACTGTGGAGGCCACAGACACTACCCTCAGCATTTGGCAGAAAGTGCTGCTTTGCTCATGAACCAGGAAGAACGCAGAATGAAAAACGAGGAGCGCTCAGCCGCAACCGCCACAATGAACGCCAAGAGGAGTCACAATTACAGGCTGTTTAACGCGGCTCTAACAGTAGCTTTGGAAAAGTAAGAGACCCCACGGTCAGGCAGCAACCAACAATCTTGAGAAGGCAGGGTCCATTCAGCACCAACACCGGCAGGTGTACAGGAAATGCAACGGGTCCTCAAACCCTCTGCGAATCTCCACCGCAGATGATCCCCAAATGTTGGGGGAAACCATCACAGTAAGTGAGGTACTCAAGTTCCTAAGAGGCCTGGTAAGAGCTAACGCAGCGGTGCCCAATTTTATCCATCCATCATCTAGCGGTGCTGTTAGCCCGGCTGCTGACTACGTTGCACACAGCTTCCCTCAACGATGGCCGTTTGCTTCAGGATTGGCTCAAAACAATGTTCACCCCGATCCACATAGCCGGGATAGATAAACCTGTCTCAACTATGAGCTCATTAGTTTGACTGCGATATAGCTGAATTCGATAAAGTGGGCTTTGGGAGACTGCACTGCAATCTACTTGACAGCACACTTAATGATTGCGACGAATAAGCACGGTTTTGTATGTAAGCCTTGCCTTCCGCGAAATCATATCTGCTTCACGGAAAAAGGTACCCGGTGAGTGAAGCAGAAGGACGGAACACAAGTCTGCTACCTTGATTTCCGGAGGGCACTGGAATAAGCAGACCACCGTTTGTTGCTAAGGAAGATGAGTGCCTTCAGTCTGTCCCTAGAAACTATTGCTCGGATCCAAAGGTCCATCACTGGTAGGGCTTTTCAAATCAAGGGGTGGGACAGCATATCCCAGGGAGAGCGTATGCCGAAGGGCTTGCCTCATAGCTCCATCCTAGGACCTATGACGTTCATCCAGTTCATGAACTACTGGGTCACAGCCTTGGAAAACCCACTTTTTTGCCTTTGCAGAGGACTTGAATTTAGTTGGCCCCATTAAAACAGACTCCATCAAGGGGATGCACTACTGGTCAGTGGTCTTGGACTTTCAACTAAAGGCAATCAATTGCGTACACTTAGTAGATGGAAAGGGACCTCAACCGACTAGGGTACTCCAGCGGTGCGGTTGTGATTCCCTCAATGAATCTAGCTGTTTCTGAAGCTTTAAATTTTTAGAATACACAGCTTCTTTCCTCCCATATACTTAAGCGAATCTTTATCTGTGCTGGTTTGACCCTGAAAAGTGTACTTTCCCCCCACCATGGATATAACAACTTCATCTCAAAAATCAGACAAGGCTACTTCCTCCACGAGGTGAGGTAATTCCTCCTCCGTGGCAAGTGTCTCATTGCCAAATCCGGACCAAACGGTACGTCAAAATGAACTACCAGCGGAAGCACTAAAATGTGGGGCCCGAAGACAGGCTGCAGATATATTCGAACTGAAGGCCATTGTCCGCACTCTAAGGGGTGAGATAACCAGCCTTGGGAGCTTGGGTATCGAGCCCCTAACAGTATCCCAGGCAACCAATAAGGTGTGTAGAGTATCTGAGCAGCTAATTCTCGACGTTGCCAAGATTTTGCGAGACACCGAGAAATGCTTCAAGCCAATCAACCTTTGAGGTCGCTTTCCAAACTCAAATCACCCTCATGACACATACGCCTTGGTGTTCAACCTTCTTAAGCTCCCTCTCCCACCTTAATCAGTCCACTTGATTAGTAAACAAAAATACCAAGCGGAGACGCAGCATCCTAGTTGAAGTGGTCTCCGCAGAGGCAGCCCAACGAGTTGTTTTCTCAGCCGCAAAGCTTAGAGAGGAAATGAAAGGGCTCATGGGAGTATCCATTGACAAGACACTTCAACTGAGGCTCCGCGGCCAGAAGGCTAATCCAGTAACCCCAAAAAAGGTCGATTCCAAGCTCAGAGTGCTGCTCGTCGTCCGGGTAGCTCGCCTTGAAAATCGAGCCCCATTTCCACCATCTGCTGCTCCCCGCTCTCTGCATCTCCCATCCTGGAGAGTGCCTCGAGTAGTAGACCTAGTGCTACGAAACGTTTGACAAATAAAAGAAGTATCCCGGACCACAGCATTGATAATAAGACCGTGTTCATGGACGAGATGCAACCATTCCCGAGCCCGGACACAAATATGCAACCCTTTTCTGCTTAACGCTGCACTGAGGAGGCCAACGCACAAGAAGGGTCTCTGGTGCGGTCGTGAAAAATGAGATCAAGAACAAGAAGACTCGTAGAAGTGAATCACTCAGTGCGTAAAAAGGTGAACCACAAAAAGCAGCCCAACCTTTTCGGAGACTGGAGGATGTAGACCGTACGCCTGGCATGATACCTCCCAGATAATGGACATCAAAACTTACCAGTCCATCCAGCGGTCTGTTTACCTTCTGGCCCCCCAACATCATCAAATTCCGTCGCCCCCAGGCCCGCTTACCACCCCGAACTCTCGCTCTTTCAAACTCCTCAAACCCAGATTCAGTCGTCTCTGGTGAACCTACAACAACTCAGCGGGTGCTGAAGTGATTTTACGGCAGTAGTCTGATTGTGCTGAATAAGACCTTGGAGCTTCGGCAGCTTGCATTTGATAAGGAATCTCAGGTCATGGCCCGCACAGAAAGCCTGGCTCACCCTGGATGTACGCGACGCTGAAACGTCCAGCGCGGAGTAATTCACAGTTGGATAGGACTCAAGCAGAGGTCGTACTGGTGAGGTTATCATATACCACGATGATTTTCTCTCCTCTTTCCATGTTAAAAACTCCCACTTCTTCACGTATTGATTTTCTGTGGGTTGTCTGTACACTCTCCAGAACAGACACCTTACTGCTTGGTGTAGTCCACCTCCCTCCCGCATGTTATTCAACCGATACCCCAGGCCTCATAGACTTATTTGGCTCCCTGAAGAGCGATGCAGACTTCACTCATCTGTTATTCACTGGTGACTTCAACTCACCAAGTATCGACTGGCAAAGAGCTGATGCCTCTATTGTCACCTTTGGCAAACCGCTCATAGATCTTGTACCCAAGAGCTCATGGGCGCAGAGCGTAAAATATCCCACTAGATGTCGAGCAGGACATGCCCCATCCCTACTAGATCTGGTAATCACTGAAGAATGGTTCCAAATAGATGTGATGCACTATTTGCCACCTCTTGTCGAAAATAATCACACCCTATATTGGGATTATGTTGTGAAGTGGTCTCCTCTTCCTTCAGAAATAAAGGTTTTCAGATCCCTAAAGCGGACCAATTTTGACCAAGTCAGCACATTCTCTCGTCCCCAGCCAAACTTAGCTGACCTGGGTAACTCTGCCGATCAGTTGGCAGAAAATCCGAGGGAGTTGCTCTCTTTGGTTGATGGGCCACTTATCCTCAGCATTCGTCCTCCACAGACCAGTAAGCCGTCCTCTCCTGCCCCATAAGCGCATTCTAGACGAACGCGCACGCCCCTCTGCTAGATATAAAGCCACAAGTCTTGCTGGCGATGCAGATTTCAGGATTATCCGCAACATACACAAACACATGATAAGGTCCCGTCAAAAAGCAACCAACGATCTGCACTCGCTCGAGCGCGGATCAACAAGTAATTTTTCAGCACGTACATCGTCAAGGGACGCATCTGAAGTTGCTTGCCCACAGAGACCATGCCGGATTCCCAATCACTTCCACCGTCCAGGTGGACGAAGCCTTCAGCACCTAATTCCGTACAGTTTTTGAATCCATCTTCATATCATCCCACTCCACCATGCACCCGATATCTCCGGTCACTACTCCTAGCCACATCACCACTCCCATTTGTTCACCTGCGCAAGATCTCCGTCGGATCAGCCAATATTGCTCCATGGGTCATGACTTAATCCACCGCGCGTTTTTAAGAAAACGGCGGACACATCAGCTGCTCCTAATGCGTCCCTTTTTCAGCGATGTGTTGACGACGTAGTTTTCCCGCAGCAGCTGGGAAAACGATGTGGTTTCACCCGTTTGTAAGAAGGGTAGTAGACATCTTGCTTCCAGTTACAGACCCATAAGTCTAACTGGCATCACCAGCAAAATTTTCGAGCGATTTCTTAAGGGTGTGGTTCTTTCTCGTCTGCATTTAAGTTGCATCCTCGCCCCGTCCTAACATGGGTTTTTCCTGGAGATCAAGCATTACAAATATGTTTATTGTTATAAACAGTCTGACGAAAGCCTACGATGGTGGCCAGGTCTCACACGCTGTACTGCTCGATTTTGCTTAGGCGTTCGAGAAGGTCCCATAAGCTCCCCATCTTCGTAAGCTTCAAACATACGAGCTTCCAGGCCCCGTGCTGCTCACATTACGCAGCTTCCTTACCGAGAGCACTTTTGTGTTCAAGGTGAGGAACGTTTTTTCCAACCAACCCGCTCTCCAGTAACAACTGGTGTCCCACAAGGACCGGTCTTGGGTCCTCTTCGTTTTGCGGATTGAAAAATAAAATAAGGAACACCATTCATAAACTCAAAATGCTACAAATATGCTGCTGTCTCCTCCAGCTAACATGGACTATCCATCGTGCTCCTTTCCAAATTCGCCTACATAACCTACCGCTATTTTTGTCCGTCAAAATTTGCTTTCTTTGGTGCATAGTTATGGCATACTTAAAAACCCATCAACATTCTTGGCTCGTTATCCCCGGTCCACTTCCCGCGGTTTCTTGCTAAACTATTCACCAGTCCTATTTGAAAACTTAGCCACTCTCTAAGATAAAGTTCACCCCTTTTTGCTACTTTTACCGATATACTCGAAAACTAACGCATTTATTGCTGTCACTGACTTCCGTACCACAATCTTCAGACAGTATATGACACTGCGAAACGTATCCCTAGAGATTCTCAATAATTGACGACTGTGTTTGTTTGCCTTCTCTGCCAGCTCCGCTGTTCGCCCACTTAGGGCTGTTGCATTGCAATGTCCTCATCTTGCAAGGTATCGTGTCCCACACATGCACATCTGATGAGCTCTTGTGCCACAGAGTTCTTTTCTGTCGCCATCAAGTGGTCCACCTTCTGCATTGAACATAAACTGATAGTCATCTACCCGTCACTTCACCGTTTTTGCCAGCTGTATCCATCCTATTGTTGAGCAACACAAATTGATCTTTTGCCAGTTCTCAGTTTCATGCTGCTGCCATACATTCATTTCTCCTGAAAGCAAAACAATCCGCTCAAGGCCTATATGTTTTATCCGGTCACTTCTTCCACCACCACTTTGGCAACCACGGTCCAGATGTATATTCCATTTGGTTTATCATACACTCCGCCCATATCCGGCTGCCGAACTTTGCAAACCTATTCATCGGTTGTTCTGTGTATTTCCTTTTCCATGCCCCATTTCGATAGATCGTCTGAGACTCTTCCGATGCTTGATACATTCTTTTCACAACGTGAAGTATTTGATATGAAATATCAGCATGTAAATACTTACTTGTCATTTAACTGGTCATCTCTCTTGCAAGCCACGTTTTTTCCACTATCGTAGCTACGCACCCTATATCGATTCTTTTGCCAGTCGCCAGTTTCATGCTGATGCATTACATTCCTTTTTTATGAAAGCAAAACAATCCGCTCAGATTCTTTATGTTTTATCCGGTCACTTCTTTCACCATCAATTTGACACCCACAGTCCAGTGAGTTGTCCGTTTGTTTTACAACTGGCTCAACCGATATACGGTCACTGAACTTCACAATTGTAATCCTTGACCGGTTTTCTTGTTCTTTGTGTGTTATGCCACCATCTTTATCGTCTCATTTTACATCGCAACCCCTCTCACACACTGCAAAGCTCCATCGCTTGAATACGTCTCCTTCAGGAATATTTCTTTTTCACGATATCCATGTATCCGTCAATCTAGTTTGGTTCTCCGGCAAGACAGTCGTTCTTCTGTGGGATTTGTGTGATTCTTTACCATTCCCCACCCACTCCACACTTTGGCAGAATAACTACAACCACCTTCAGCCGGATCGACCACTTGACCTTGAGTTTAACTTCACCGGGCGGTACCGCAACAACTGACTTGAGTGCTTTCTCTTACATTCAATCGCGTCCACATAATCGTGCAATCCTTTTGCAACCTTTATTCAGCTTCCAACTGTACTGGTTGACCTTGCATTGCAGCATGCTTCGGGGTCATCCGAAATAAACTATAATATGCTGCTCTACGTAACTGATCTTCCGACATCCCCTCCAATTATCACTGCCACATATGCAGACCATGTAACCCTTTGGATTTCAGGCGTGGATGCCCTACCTGTTACACTCGAAGAAACCAAACGCTGATCCGAGGACTGGAACCTCCCAGTTAATGGTGACTAATGCGTGAGCATGTATTTCAGTGAAGAGTTTGGTCACATGCTCTCCAATAAAGGAGCAACCACACTACCAACGTTGACCGACAAAGGTGCACGGTTCCCAGTTAGATTGTACCCTGTCTCCTAATCATTACCAATTTGCGGTCTAGTCTGCCGTACGAGGCCTAAATATGATTCAAAGGTCCTTCCTGTGCAAATCTAGGGATGATTTGCCCATGGTTTTCGGCGGGTAAATTCAACATCTGCTGGAGTACGGTAGTGAGATAGTGCGCTCTGTTCTTTTCCGAGATCACGAGATCCTAGAATGGGCTCAGGTAGACTCCACCAAAAGCAGTATGAGGTTTTTCTCACCCACCTGATCCCGTCCGCCCATGGCTCCTCTGTCTCTGTCTCCTCGACTTAAGACGCATAAGAGGTGAACTGTTTCTGACCTTTCACCTTTTTGAATCAGGTCAGAACGACTTCTTCTTCTCCGTCTGTCCAGAACTTTTTTCCCTGAACACAGCAGAAAGGTTTTTTAAACCGAGACCACGCACCTCTCTAGTAATTAACGTTTTATGTATGGGGTTATTACTCTATGGAATGCACTTCCGAAATAAATTGCTCTCTTGCAGAACAAAACTATCCTCAAGCAAAAGTTAGCCTTCTAGTTTCAGCTCGGTGGATCTGACAGACGGTCAGTGATTTCCTCGAGAACCAGAACAATTGGGCTCGAAGCCATGAACCCATTTATTACCTCAACACTTCAAGGCCTCAAGACTTCAATACAATTTACCTTGACGGGAGTTTATGAGCTACCTATTATCGCGAGGATAGGGAGTGATTCGAGGGGGTGCTGCGAATTGCAACCAGAAAGCTCACCGGTCAAAGAGGGAACTACCAGCGAGTGATCACCTCGCGGTTTAAGTTCATGTTGCTTTTGCATTAAAGTTGAGTTTTTTGAGTAGCTTTGTGAAGTAAATCAGTTCAATTCACGTTACTGAACGCATCAGATTTGCGTTTAGGTGCGTTTTGTTCGGAAAATAATTTCTGTTGTCCTTGTAGTATTGTCAAGTAGTATTTGGCGTTTTTGTGAAGCAATCTGTCATGGCTTGGATATTTTGTCCTTTTGTGATAAAGAGCTGTACCCGCAAGTGTCAAATTTTTTATTCTATGTTTGGTTAAAGAACATTTGAGCTGCTTTCCCCCTTGTTTTGTGATTTTCGGCATGTTGCGCTTTTCGTACCCGTGTCCGGTGCCCGATTGCGGAAAGCGTGTGGTAAATGATATATGGTGCGAAGTGCGCAAGAGGAAAACTCACCCAAAATGTTTAGGAATAGCAGAGGACATCTATGTCCTTTATAAACAGAACCCATGGGACGAATGGGTCTGCGCTCCTTGCAAGGAGGTGGCCGGTATGGCCTTTAGACAGCGGACATAAGGGCAGGACCAAAGCCTGCCAAGTGGTACAACAGACACAGACCCCAAAAGACAGCAACCAAGTTGCAGGAAGTCGTTTGCGGAAATAGCAGACACACCTGAGAGGATAGTCATTAGAGCGAATGGGCCATCTCCGACAGCCTGCCATGCGGCCGCTTCCTCAACTCCCTTGAAGTAGACCGACGGGGGCAAGTGGGCCCAGCGGAATCCCGGAGGGGCAAAGGAATCCAAAAGAAGAGTGAGGGTAATATAGCGGCGGACGGGGCCGCTAGGGCAGATGATTCTGCGTTCCTGCTAGTGAAAACAAAGTGGAGGATCTTCAAGGGAAGAACTTGTCAATGGGCAGGGTCTCAAGCCGCAGGATCCGGACCCTAAATAAGGAAGAACCTTTCATAAGGGAATCGAAGGCCAGTCGGGGAGTAGATGGTGGGAGGCTCTACGACATATTGTGAATGGCAGGTGTTCCGTCACTTATTACTCTAAGAAGGGTGCACAGACAGGGACATGGAAGTCACCGCTCGAGAGCAAAGGCGAACGTCGTGCAAGACCAGTGCTAGTGGAGTTTGCTGATGAGGCCACCCAAGATAGACTGCGGGGGGGCAGCAGCTGTGGCTCACACCGCCAAGGGCAGGTACCAAGTTGTGCCAGACGAGTAAAGAGTAAGGCACGATGGTTTAGCATGGGGTGGTGACCTGGCTCCACTAGCCAGGGCTCTTGTGAGAAACCAACAAACTCAGCAGAACACCGTACTCGGCTCTCAGGCCCCTGCCCTGACAGTTGTAAAGGAGCCACGTGCGAGGCCGGAAGTAGTTTTACTTGGAGACGGGCTGGAAGATGGAAGTTGGCAGTACTGTCTGAAGGTGGAGGTCAGAGCGACCCTTGTCTCACCGGATGTTACCGCAAGGCCAATAGAGGTTTGCACCGCTTGGAGCTCTGCCCCACATAGTTACTCATTAGGCGCTGGAAACTGAAGCTTGCAATTTAATAATATTGGTATATTTCTCGGCCATGGTCGAGACGCACGCGTTAAAGCATGATCATGGTGTACACGTTACTCAATAAGATGAAATGTTCACATATTCTAAGTATGAAAGTCGAGAGTATTAGAGATGAAAAAACAATGACAGGAAAAGTTTGAATGGACCATTCTGATAATGGTTTGCGCGGCAGTTTTAAACCGGTTTCGAATCCGGATCAGGCAGTGGTGCGCGGTGGAGATATTGAGAAAATCGTTAGCGCAGTGCTAAGGAGGCATTATTAACAAGAATGATGCAAGCCCAGGAAACCAGAGGCCAACTGAGGTTCTGCAGATGGAATAAATTTTGAACAAGAAAAAAGGGTGGAAAATCGACGCATGCGAAGAGGATAGCGATTCATGAAGACAATGCAGACCCTGAATGACGGATTTACCGGAGTTCTGTAAACGGAATGAGATTTTAAGCAGGGGGACCTGAGGCCAGTTTCGTGAAAGTGAACACCGGTGGATGTGGGAGAAACAGCAGTCCATAAAAAGGTGAGTTTAGATTCAGGGCCAGTAACATGTACTATTCAGAAATGAGAAGGCGCAACTGGAGGGTCTTCGAGAAATGGAGAGTCAAATTCCAGCCGGCTACGGTTCGGAGAAAAGATAACCTGTGTTAACGGATAATAAAGTGGGAAAATCTTCGCATGGACTTCAGCGTTATGCTGCTTCAATGACAAATATATATGTATGTGATGACGCATTTGCCTTCAGTGTTATTCTGGTAACGTACTACATCGAATGCGTAAGTTTCATCTGGCAGGGCAAAGTATGTGTCAGTCAATCAGCCGAGTGTGGCTGTATGTTAGCGGTATGCGCGTGAGCTGGAATTCGTGTTGGTTGCGTTAGAAAATGCTGAACGATCTGATAAGCAATTGAGGGTATCTCCTGTTGTGTGGTTGGATTTCTGTCCCAGTTGCCATGGTAGGTTCCACTTGAGTCTCTGTCCGTACGAGTCAAAGCGGCCTCCTTGGTTAGCCAATTTGGCGACTGAGATAGTGGGAGACAACGACCTGAAATAAAGGGAGATTGCAGTCTGGACGTGGTTCCAGCTGTGGGTTATGATAATATGTGAAGACAATAAACAATGGATTGGTTAGGTCTATGTGAGTGGGGCATGGGTAAAATAGGCTCGCAGTGGATTTGAGCTATACTGCTGCAGGCTGATGAAGTTGCGTACACAGGCTTGGTAGCTGTATGCATTTCAAAGGATTTATGATTTGCCCGTGGTTAGTAATGATAACCTTCAATACCGTTTGCTTACGCAGAACGCAGTTTGGCACGAGGCGATAAGATAGGTTTGAAATAACAGACAGAGCGAGTAGGACTATCATACTGTTTGCGTGGCGCTACGCTGTTACTGTCTCTTTCGGTATAGTGGTTGTTCTATACTGAGGAGTCCAAGTAGAAGGAACTATTGGGGTGACAGTGGTTATAGATTAGAGGTAATTATTCTGTTTAGGCATTGTAAACTGTTAGGTTTACGCTTAGGTGATGGCAACTGCGGCGTATGGTGTGGCACACCCTAGATTCTCAAGGGTTCAGGTTAGTATCCAGCGTGGTATCCAGAATGAGTTGTTCTGATGCCTCTATAGCCCGTTTAGCGGCTGATATGGGAAAAGTGATTTTGGTTAAAGTTTTAGGACAGACCATCCCCTCTTCGTGGGCTGCTATCCTTGTCCTCAGTTTTTCTATATCCGCGGCCTCCGAATGGGGCCAGGACATGGCCCGCCCTCCGGTGGACGTCCAATCTGTCCCATTGGCATATTGTTGTCATTTTAGGTGACTTCAGATATTTAAACAATGAAAATGGGCGGACTAGGGTATACAAAAGTAGGAGAAACTACACGGTACACCGCCTAAACGAGAATACGATCGAGACAGCGAGGGAGCTCAAAAAATCGAACGTACCACTCAAGGTCAGCAGCAGATCAAACTGAATCAAATCAGAACACAGGACTGGCGGCCGACGCCAAATGTGCTCCAGTTTCTTGCATTTATGAGCCCCCGCGTCTCACTGGGCTTCAACTCCTTGGAACCCTTGTCAGTCTATGGATGGAAGTTCGGTAAAGCGGCACTTGTCGGGTCGCCTTTGAAAAGAGCATCAAAAGCATCATTTCAATAGGGTAAAGCCCCCGCAACCGACATTTTCACTCGTCATGCAAAAGATAATCACTCGATAAACAGCTTTCTTGCAGAAAAAGAAGAGTGGAGGGTCCAAGAGGCATTGAGTGGGAGTGGATGAAGATCAGTGAGAAGGGAGAAAATAAGTAAAAAGAGAAAGCAACAGAAATAATATATAATAATATTAGGGAAAAGAGGGGGGAGGAAAATGGGAAAAAGAAAAAAGGAAGGAAGAAATAATTCGGGATGGGAGTTCAAATAGTGCTGTCCGCTTTCTCACTACCACTCTGGAAATAATAACTCCACGCGACGTCCAACTTCCTTTTAAAATCGATGACAGCGCCTGTAGTGACAACATCTGCAGGGAGATTATTCCAGTGTTTTTATACTCTGCACCAGTAGAATTGAGCTCCGATATTCTTGTTTGCCCTGGGCTTAACGTGCTTCAGTTCGTGCCCTCGGAGGGCGGAGTTTCTGTCACGGGTAAATAAAATCTGGTTTGTTCTGGAAAACCCTTTCTGTCCAGTCAAATTTGCTGGGTGCGCCATTAGTTGCTAACGGATGTGGGCTCGGATGATCTCCCCAAGAACTTTACATAGTATGCCAGTTGGGCCTGCCTGCCCGTGGTTATCCATAGTCGACTTAGGTCCACTCTCCACACTCTGGATAATCAACCGGCGTCATGCACAACAGTGGGGACAACCGAAGCAAAAACTTTTCATCATCTAAGCCGTTGGGCCTGAGAAACAGACGGGAGTGGATAATAAGAGACACTTAGACGACAGAGTAAATGCGGTGGTGTTATATACTAAAGCGTGTAGTATAAGAAACAAATGGATGGAACTCGCCAAAACCGCTGGCGAGCAGAAAGCGTCAATAGTTGCCGTCACGGAAACGTGTCTTTCTGAAGAAGACCATGTGCCAGGCATAATAAGTAACAGTTTTGCAGCCTATAGGCGGGATAGAAAACACGATTGCCTTGGTGGTGGAGTAGCCATCCTCCCTAGGTCAGGTATAAGCCACATTGAGTCTCAGACCAAGATGTGCACTCGCAATATCCAGTTATGTGCAGTTACGATCATCCTTCCAGGCAGAAGGGTTAACGTTGTCTGTGTCTACAGGGCACCAAGCGCTAACCACGAAGAGGACGTTGGCTTGCTGCGGTCTTTGACTGAACTAGGTAAGGACGTACAAAAGACCATCATAGTGGATGACTTCAATCTTCCTCACATCGACTGGGTGGCTGAGGTCCGCGTCCCGGGGTCGGAGGAGCAAGCCTACTTAGAATGGCTGCATGCCAATGCGTTGCACCGACATATTAGGGAAAATACCAGATATAAGACTGGATGCGTTCCACCCTTGCTGGATCTAGCAATAACAAACCTCTCCAACGATGTGTCTGGACTGCATTATTGTGCACTGCTGGGCAAGAGTGACTACGTGTATGCCAATATCGTCCTATGCATGCGGCAACCCAAGGTATCCTCAAGGCTGGCCGGACATTTCGGTAGTGTGTACATAGATAGGCCTCATAGTCGGGCTATGGGCTGACGTGGGACACCGTGGAGGAGGCTACTGTCGAGGAGCGCTGGTAGATCATGAGGGGACCCCTAACTACCCTCGAGGAAGAGTTCGCACCCTTAAAACGAAGGAGTAGGGAAGGCAAAACCATGTGACTGAAGGCTGTAATAACCAAGACCATCAGAAGTAGAAACCGCAGCTGGAACCAGTACAAAGCTTCAGGCAGTCAGCTAGCTTGGAACCGCTATACAAAGCCGGGGAACGAGACTGTAAGCCTTCTGAGAATTTCCAAGCCAGAATTTGAGCTCAAATTGGCCCAGTCTTTAAGACAACAGCCGAAAAAATTCTACAGCTATGTGCAGTTTAAAGGCTCAACAAGAAATGCCGTAGGTCCGCTATCCACTAGAGACTATGGTACTGTCACTGATGACCAGGGCAAAGCAGAGGCCCTGTGGGAATACTTTAATAGTGTACATAGAATGGATAGTGGAGTACGAGTAGATCTGACCCTGGTGCATCCTTCTCCTCAGTTAAACGAGCTAAATCTCCCATATGAAAGCGTGCGTAAGTACCTACAGGAGTTAAACAGCCACAAGTCAGCGGGCCCAGATGGCATTCATCCGGCTATCACCGAGCCGTCAGCGGACATCATAGCTCCATCGGTATGCAGACTGTACGGATCCACGCTGGACCAGGGTAAGCTGCCTCAGGATTGGAAAGTCGCGTCAGTCGTGACAATACATAAGAGTGGGCCTAAGTCGGCTGTGCAGAACTACAGGCCGGTAAGCCTAACAAGCATCCTATGTAAAGTCCTGGAGAAGATCATCCGTGCCTATATCTACCAGCACTCACTGGAGCACTCCACGTTACACCAGGAGCAGCATGGATTCCCCTGATTTTTAACGGTTATTCGAAGAAATACACTCGGCAATGGTGGGTGCATAACTGGTGTGCATACCATCGAAGGAATTCTGGAAGCTCGATTGGCCGTGGCTATTATCTGTCCTGTGCAAACTAAACCGAACTGACTAGCTCTTAAACGACGAAGACAAATCTGACTTGCTCTTGGACTTCTTCAATAGCATATATCGACCAGAAAATAGTTTGGAGGAAAGAATGGAGGGCCCACAGGCGCCTCCAATACCCGAACTAACTGTAGGGGAAGAAGAAGTGTACGCGGAGTTGCAAACGTTTGATCGAAATAGAGCAGCAGGTTCAAACAGGATTCATCCAGCAATCGTTCAGCATCTGGCCGAGGTCCTGAAGGCTCCGGTGACGAAGCTGTATGAAACGTCACTTAGAGAGGGAATTGTGCCGGGAGACTGGGGTGGACCCAGGCAAAAGGCCGAAAATTACCGGCCGGTTAGCTTGGCTTCAGTACTGTGTAAGTGCCTGGAGCGAATAGTCAGGAAACAGATCTCTGGGCATTTGGTTCAACACAACCTCATATCAAATGCTCAGCATGGGTTTGTGGCAGGGCGATCCTGTCTGACGAATCTCCTGCTGTTCCTCGATGAGGTAACCAAGCGTCTGGACGAAGGGCAATCGAATGCGGTCTGTTACTTGGACTTCAGCAAGGCGTTTGATTCCGTGAACCACAGGTTTCTGGACGTCAAACTGCAGTCTATGGGAATCGTTGGAAAGGCAAGACGATGGATAAGTAGTTTCTTAGCAGGGCGAACCTTTAGTGTTAAGGTGGAGAGTCATGTTTCAAAGCCGGAAGGTGTAACAAGTGGGGTGCCACAGGGCTCGGTGCTCGGCCCTCTGCTCTTCCTCATCTTCATCAACGACCTAGCACGTGAGCCTACATACCCCGCCTTTACGTTTGTCGATGACGTCAAGATAGGTGGAGTAGATATAGAACTTGACGTGTTAACAGTACAAAACTGGGCACGCAAATGGGACCTTCCATTAAACCTCACCAAGTGTCAATGCTTGACCACAAATACAGGGGCTAGTGGGAATGGTGTGGGTTCGTTGCAAGTGGTCTCGCAGGGTTAAGACTTGGGCGTTGTAATGGACAACAGCTTTAAGCCGTCAAAGCAGTGCACCTCAGCAGCCAATACGGCCAGGAGAGAACTCTTTCGGGTTAGATCCATTATGTCGTGTAGAGATCCGGAGATATTCGTTCCGATATATCAGGCCATAGTTAAGCCGCATATGGAGTACTGCGTGCAGGCCTGGGCACCGTACTACCAGGAAGATATCGACTGTCTGAAGAAAGTGCAAGGGCTAGCCACTAGAATGGTGGCTGGGCAAAGGGGGTTTAACTACACAGGGCGTCTCCGTGCCCTAGACCTGTTCTCGATGGAAATACGGCGCATTCGCGGGGATTTGATAGAAACCTTCAGGGTAATGAAAGGACTGTCAGGAATAAGACGGTAAGACCTTTTATCTCTGATCCCCGAGAGAGGTACATGGGGCATAGCCTCAGATTACAAAGGAAGCATTTGAGGCTACAAATTAGGGCGAAGTACTTCCCAAATAGAGTGGTACCCTATTGGAATGAGCTCCCGGAAGAGGTCACAAATACCACAACCGTGAAGGCTTTTAAGAAAGCAGTAGACCTATGCTGGGTGGCAGTATACCCCAAGTGAGGTTAAGCAGCTTTTAGGGTCAGATGCAGTTTACTTATTGTTTCCACCTTACTCTACCCGGGCTGATACTGCACAAAATTTCTGCCTTTCAGTAAAAGAAAATCACGCAGTGTTGGGAGCTACGGAAACGCGCCGACAACACAACTATCTGGACACACGATTAGCTCTAGCCACACCAAGTCCTGTGCAAATGGATTCCTGAAAAATAGATCTTGCCTGACCAATCTCCTGTGCTTCTCAGATGAAGTAACTCGACGACTGGACGAAGGTAAGCAAGTTGAGTTATGCTTCCTCGACTTTAGCAAGGCTTTCGACCCCGTTAATCATCGTCTTTTGCTACGCAAGATGGAGACTTTCGGTATAGGTGGGCCAGTATATAGGTGGCTGGAGGACTTCCTCTCCCACAGGACGTTTTACTTCAAAGTGGGGGACAGGTGCTCCAGTTTGGTGAACGTCACCAGTGGTGTGCCTCAGGGGTCCGTCCTAGGCCCGGTCCTATTCTTGTTATTTATTAATGACCTGGCATCCACTCTTCAATCGCCCAGCTTTGTTTTTGCGGATGATGTGAAGATTGTTGGATCTAAGGGTAGGGCGGACTTGGACAGGGATATAGGTACCGTCCTGAATTGGGCATACAAATGGGAATTACCTCTAAACGCTGGAAAAAGCCATTTGTTGTCAAGGACAACAGAGAGCACAACTGTCGCTCATGATCAAAGGCTGTTCACCGTAGAGGCAGCCAGTAGGGTTAAAGACCTTGGGGTCATCATGAACAGTGACTTCAAATGGTCGGAGCAGTGCAACGCTGCTGCGCATAACGCTCGTGGGGAGCTCTTTAGACTGCGATCAGCTTTGTCTTGCCGGCAGCCGGGAATATTTGTACCTATTTACATGGCTATACTACGACCTCAGTTAAAAGGTAGCATACAGGCTTGGTCACCCTTCCACAAAAAGGAAGCTGCCTGCCTGGAGAAAGTCCAACGTCTCGCCACGCGAATGGTTGAAGAGCAGAGGGGTAAGACTTACGAGCAGGGACTCTGTAACCTGAATCTTTTCTCGTTGGAAAGGAGGAGACGTCGAGGGAATCTTATAGAAACGTTCATGGTAATGAAGTGCTTCTCTGGTCTTACACCAGATAGTCTATTCCAAGTGGCCGTAGACTCCAGAACAAGGGGACATGAATAGAAGTTGATAAAAGCCCGAGCTAGGTTGATGGATAGACCGCACTTCTTCAGCAACAGGGTTGTGAACAGTTGGAACGGTCTGCCTGATGGAATGATAGATCAGCAGACCGTCCAATCCTTCAAAGGTGCCCTAGATCGCGAGTGGTACGATATATTTCCTTTAGTGAGCCCCGAGTATATCAACCAGATGGATGACGGGTAGCACTGTTGTCGTCCTGGAGTATGTTTTCATAGACTTTTTGCTCATTGCATACAGTCTCTGTGAACGCTCACGATGCATGATGTCTCTCGCAGTTGATGTGCGATGAGGTTTTCCGTTTCCCTCTCAGTTTTAGCAGGGATTCGATCAAATGCACTCGGCAGTGGTGGGTACATAACTGGTGTGCATACCGTCGAAGGAATTCTGGAAGCTCGATTGGCCGTGGCTATTATCTGTCCTGTGCAAACTGAACTGAACTGAACTGCACTGACCGCTGACCTTGAAAAGTCGTTCTAAGGAGCGGGTGCTTGACCGGAAGGCCATGTTGGCGTGTCTCTTGGGCGTGTTTGCACTTAGTGGTTGTTTGGCTTTGGGTTGCGCCGCGACTTCATGCAGAGAGTACAAGAATCAATTGTCCAGTTTAATTGGCTCGACGTCTGAATGTTTCTCAGTACACTTATCACCATTTTCCCTGTGTGGCTGGTGCCCGGAGCGGTTAACTAATTTGCATCGCTTCCTCGCTGACAGATCCATCGTTAGCCCATCTGGCGTACCATGTGTCGACCTTTTGTTGTCAGACAAGGTCAGTACATGTCATATTGTTTTGCGCGCACGCATCCTACTTGGTTGCATTTGCATAGCGTATAACCACTCCCGATCGATGATACGGCCCCATATTCTTCATTTAATTATCTGCTGGGTTTCACTATATGAGAAAATTTGAGGAATGTTGGAGAAATCTGAATACGAGGCAAGTGGGGATCCTCCCAGTCATGATAATTTGGAACTAAACTGAATTCGCCTATCGAGGTTTTACCATTTAATTAATTCCTTATAGTATAGTAAAAATGTGCATTTTTGGTACTGAAACACCGGCTTCAGGCGTATAGCTGTGTAACCCGACAATACGATTAACGTGTCGACGCGGACGTCTCCTAGATTACATACCAAAGACTGTCGAGTCAAAGTAGGAACAGGAAATTGGTAATGCCTTTTTTACTGAAATGATGCCGGGAGGTTTCCGGGCAGGTCATACTTGGATGAAAAGTGTGTTCTTACCCTAACCGGGGCCCTTGGCTGAAAAGTATGACCCAAAAGTTCGTTAGGCACTAACCCATCGAGGGAACGTTACTTTTAGGATTCTCCTCAATTAAGTCAAGACCTGCTCCAGTATAGAGTATATAGCCCCTGGTCCTCGGTTTGTGACACGATAGCGAATGTACTCGGCAGCGCGCAAAGCAAAACTCAAAGCGCTGGAGCGGGACAACGTGTATATTGGAGGAGCGCAGCGGCGTGCAAACGACGTACACAGGCGGAGCAAGTGGTGCCACCAAAAACGGTAATTGTTCAAATAAACAATTTATTTAGTCTTTGTCATCGAGTGCTTTATTGGTAGCACTACATACTAAAGCTCCCGTGGTGGAACTTCTCCTGGTCTATTACGTAGAATCTGTTTGTTGCAAACACTCCGTTTTGTCCTCATCGGTCCTTAGCCTCATACACCCAGGGGAACAAGCGGAACATGAACGAGACGGAATCCTTTGAGCTACGCAGCTGAGATGGGCGGTTGCTGTCCAATGAAGTCTGATGACTTCTCCCACCATCGAAGAAAAGTCCAGTTACCCCACTCCTGCGTCCACCTGGTGTAGGCTTTTAGAGCGTTAAACGGCTTCTCTATGTTTATTCACCGAAGAGTCCTGTACGGAGGCATGGTGGTTAGAACCAAGTGTTGCCCATCAACTGTCTCAGAGACTGGACTTTTTCTGGCTTTTGCCCCTTGAACTGTCAGGGGGCTGCATGCAAGACTTGGTCGTGCAAGAGCACCCTCGTTGAATCCGATCACTCATCAGTCTGCACCAAGCTATTCATGTGTTTCTGTGGGCGTGCGAAACGTACGATGCAGCAGCGGTTAGCCAACGATATACCGTCTGACCCGTCTTGCCTCTTGGCCTTCAAAAACGTTCTAGCTGAAGAGCCAAAATCGACGCCACTTGATGACATCAATTGGCTCTGGTTGCTTATTGAGACTTGGGGTCTGCGTGCTCAAGGTATTCGTCGTCCTGAGGTTTTCGACCATCGATGTTTGCATAGTATCGCTAAGATTGGATGGAATGACCGAGTAATCAATGCTGAAGTCAGAAGTAGAGTATGGAATGCCAGCTCAGCGAATATTTTATCACAGCGTATTCAGCTTAGTGGACTACTTTGATTGGGCACGTGTTACGTATGGCGAACACGCTTACCGTACAGTGTCCTGTTTTTCGTTTCTCCTAGGGAATGGAAGAAGTCACGTGGAGGTCAATAAATGACATGGCAACGGGAAGTGAGAAAATGTACAGCGAATCTAGGGAAAGTAGGTGCCTGACGTTTTCGTGGTTGGGGTCTAAGAAATCCCCCAACCAGTTGGCTGGATACACTAAAGGATATGGCAGCAAACCGCGAACAGTGGTGACCGTGTTGTCACTTTCTGTCGAATCAGAATGATTGATCGATGCTCGTTTGTGTAGTTACTGTGTATTCCTTGTGTTGACTACTAGAGTGTTGTTTTCTTTTCCCGCTCGTGTAGATTCACTCCCTTTTACTCTTGTTTGTTCGTTGTTTCTATTTCTGCGTCGAATGTGATCAGGGCAGTAGTTGGCGGAGTTCGTCCTGGTGTTTGACACTGTGCGGTGATGTGTTGGCATTCAAACTGCCTCATGCCGTTGCCATACCAATCACCTGCAAGTTCGTGCCCACCAAATAAGGCATAGGTATGTGGTTTGTTACTGCAGGACGATGGTGATATTGTTTGGTTTTGTTAGAGTAGATAGCAGCCGTAAATAGCAAGATGCAAACGTCTATTTCATTATCCTTGGTCGTATACATAAAACGTGTCAGTTGATGTTTGAATGGCACGTGGAGCAATAAAATAAGAACGGACAATCTGATGCAGAATAGAAAACGGTTCGGTGAACGTGAGTGACGCATATTGTGGTTCAACGGTTCTGCGCACACGGTAGGCTTCTAACTGGACTTTGCAACACAGCTTCACTACAGACTGAGCTTGGGGTTCCGATTTCGTGCAGCTCTCGGTCCAGATCAGTTTAGTGACGAAAGTTCTTACGGTGTTTCTCGACCAATGAGGCTGCGGTTCTCGCTGTTTTTGCTGTATGGAGACCGATCAGTTCTGCCTATGCAGGTGAAATGATAAATGACGTCGGAGACATCCGGGTCCGGGGAAGCTCTTCCAAAGGGTTTGAAGGTTTTGTACTTTGGTAGTGCATTAAACCACCACAACGAGACTGCGCCTTGTCGTGATGTGATAGCTTCTTGCCTCCATGACCCAAAGAGCTATGCAGGATGGCTTCCTCAAGCCGCAGATGTGATCATGCCTGACAGGTCAATGGGTAGAGGTCAGACGAAGTCCATTCTCTAAATCAGTTGATGGGCAACATCTGGTTCTAATCACTATGCCCCTGGAGAGGACACTTTAGCAAATAAACACGGAGAGAAACAGTTTACCGGTCAAACAGCTCCACTAGATGGACGTAGGAGTGGAGTACCTGAGGTTTCTCTCGACGGTGGGAGAAGTGATCGCACTTCATTGGGCAGCTATCGACCGCCTAAGCTGGGCATCCCCCAGCCCGAAGGATGCTGTTCCGTCCAAGTTCCGCTTACTCCATTAGGTACATTGGGCTAAGGACTGAATCCGAAAAGCGAATCGATAACAGAGTACCAGCGACGACAAAACAGAACATTTGTAACAATCAGGTCTCACGTGACGGACCAGAAGAAGTTCCTTCACAGGTTCTTCGATCAAGTTCTCGTGTTGGGTTAACGACCCACGGCTTTGTGGGTCATACTATTGAGTTAAAAGCTCCGACTTGAGTCCCCAAAGAAAAACCATTCTGTGGTGCAGGCGGCCGCGAAGCATGATTCACCCAGAAACCTCCAGTATCTTTCCTGTAAAGGGCCTTACCAACTTCTCCCTCAATTCAAGATCGATATTAGAAGCCACGGGTAATTGTGGCTCTGAGGAAAGCAGTAGTTCAGGCGTTGGATGAGTCAAATGCATTCCTTTAGCCCAAATGTTCACTTCACTTGGCTGCCTTAAACGTCCGCACACTGTCAGATAGGGCAACAGACTGCCCTCATTACTGTTGCACTTACCCCCTCTCCCCCCCCCTACTGCACCATGTATATATACTAACACGGTTTACGTCCACGGTTGACAAGAGTAAACGAAATGCTTGCATCTCACGACTTATGTCTTTTCTCTGTTCTCATGAATTGGATAAACGGGACCCAATGTTTCAAATCTTTCAGAATAAATGTATGCTGTGTCTTCGAAACGCGCATACAAGACTCCACTTCTGTGATAACTCTTCGCACCAGATACAACCTCAGTCTCTTGCTTCACTCTTCGCGTGTCGGGTGATTCGGTATCTAGAGCTCGTGGTCAGGCTGGCGTTGGGATTGCTTTGAGCATAAAAGCCGAGCGTACACTGCCCGAATGGATTACAGTCATCAGTCGTTTGTGTGCAGTTCGGTTGGACGGTTCTGTTCGTGTCAACAACAACAAACTGAAGCGTCGATGCTTGTTCGTCGTGTCTGTGTATTCGCCTACTGACTGCAGCTCCTCTGAAGCCAAGGACTAATTCTATCAATATTTGTCTCAGATGCTTCGAATCGTGAGTTCAACGGACGTGGTGGTCATTGGTGAGGATTTCAACGCCAAAGTTGGCCATGTGAGAGATTCCGAAAGGCCACCGAAGGCCCATTTGCTATCCCAACCGACAGTACCGATAACAGCCATCGTCTCATTCAACTGTGCACTTACCACAGATTGTATCTGGCGAGTACGAACTTCTGTCATAAGAAGCGGTACAGAATCACATGGCGTCCTCCTTCGTCTTCACAACGTTGGACTCAGATTGATCATAATGACTGGTCATCGCTGGCGTGGATCAAGTGAAGATTGCCGTTAATTTGGGTCTACCCCTGTGCACTCAGATCACGCCTTTGTTCGTGCTCATTTCCGTTTATGTCTTGTCCGTGGTTGCACCAAACTAAATGCCACGCGTCCCGCACAGTTGCTTTTAGACGATAATCAGCAACGCAATTTCCGGACAGAGCTGTCTACGCAGTTATCGATGAAGCCGATTTTCAGGACCCAAATGAACCCTGGCAACAGATTAAGAAAGCCTTGTATGCTGTTTCGAATGCCACCCAGAACTCGGGTTCAAGTCGGTCTCATAAACGATGGATATCTTCGACATCAATTGCTCTGTTGGATGCTCGCAGATCCGTCCCTCCGGATGCCACATTCGATGAAATGCGTAAACCCCTGAGATGCCAACTGACTAGGAGCCTGAGAAATGACCGTGAGCAGTGGTGGATTGCGAAAAGTAGGGAAATGGTAAAGGCTGCGTCCATTGGCAATGCTTGCAACCTTTACCGTTCGATTAGAGGTACCGGTCCACGGAAGCCCGGTGTAAGTGAGTTAATTAGGGAATCCGACGGCTCACTGATTCTCTCAGGGACATCGTCTGAAGCGTTAAGTGGAGCACTTTAGGGAACAACTCAGATGGTCCACGTCAACTTTAGACCTTCCAAATATACCTGCCAGAGAAACGATGCAGGTGGATATCACTCCTCCATCAGAGATGGAAATTATGCGAGAGATACGCGACTTGAAAAGTTGAGATGTCTTTTTTCAAGGATGTGGGCGAAGCTTTTCTTTCGGAGTTAACCAAACTCCTCCGTATTATTTGGGGTAGCGAGCAGATTCCGAGGGAACGGTGTGAATCGGTGATTGTGCCTATTTACAAAAAAGGTGACAGGTCCTCTTGTGAGAAACACAGAGAAATTAGCTTGGTAAGTACCGCATCTAAACTGATTATCAAGCGCCTGCGAAATGTGTACGCTTGAGTTTCAGACCCGGTTGCGGTTGTATCGACCACATCTTAACTCTTCGACGAACCTTAGAGCACAGACACATCTTCCATAGGCTCACGATCTCAGTCTTTCTTGATCTGAAAGCAGCGTTCTACTCAGTCGACTGCACAGTTCTCTGGCACTGCTTCTCACTGAAGAGTGTGGCAGTGAAGTTTATTTCTCTTTTCCAGTGCTTGTATGCGAACAATCGAAGCCGAGTTCGTGCTTACGGTGATCTTTCCCCCGAGTTGACGACGGAAAGTGGTGTTTGTCAGGGTTGCCCTCCCTCACCCTTCCTCTTCAATTTCGTGATTGAATTGATTCTTGAGATAGCCCTATCCTCGTGTGAGAATGGTGGCGTCGACTTTTGCTCAAGCAGTAAACTGTCTGACTTAGAATACACGGAAGATATTGTTCTTCTGAGTGAAGATCCAGGTAAGTTGCCAGCTCTTTTAGATAGCCTTAAGAACAGTGTAGCAGTGTTTGCGATGCATTTTGCACCTTCAAAGTATAATATGCCGTTGCAGGACTGTATTGGCTCAACATCAAACCTTGTGTTATCAAGGAAAACTAGTTGGATTGGATGGATTTTGTTACCTAGGCAGTTACATCTCACCAGGTGAACAGATATCGAATGAAGTGTCATCACGTATGCAGAAGGCGCGTTCGGCTTTTACCAACGTCCGTCATCTGTGGCGTTGGCGTGACATCCGATTGTCTGTTGAGGGTAGAGTGTACAATGCGATGGTTAGGTCTGTTCTTCTGCACGGTTCCGAAACATGGCCGTTGAGGGTAGAAGATAGACGAAGACTGTTGGTGTTCAAGCACAGATGTCTCCGTAGCATTGCCCGAGTATGGTGAGAACACCGTATCAGCAATGCTGAGGTTAGGCGTAGGGTGTTGGGAACCAGAGGTCAGTCTCTGGATCAAGTACTGAATCTAATCAGGTTAAGATGGTTGAGACATGTGTCACGCATACCAACTAATAGACTTTCTCGGCGTACGCTGTTCTCTGAGGCAGGTGATGATTGGAAGGTAAGTCTATGTGGTCAGTTCATGACATGGCAAAAGGGTATGAAAATCTTGACCAGTGGACTTGGCCGAGTAACGTGTTCGACTTCCAGGTTGGGGTCCACGTGATCCGCCTACCAAATGGTTAGGGACATTAAGTGGTATGACTAGGTGTCGCGTCCAGTGGCTTAGTTGCATTGGGACTCTTTCCTTGTCCTCTTGATTTCCGCTTATTACTTTGACTTTTTTGAATCTTTATCACTATGCTTCTGTTCTTTTCGCCCTTTACTGGACGATGTCGGAAGATAGCAACTGAAACCAGAGCACAGAAATGCGAGACTAGTGGTTTTATAAACTGAAACTGGTGCGCCAAACCTGCAGTTCAACCGTCAGATAAATGCGGTTTACCGCACACTTCTGATTTCGGCTAAACTGGTTGAATAGATGATCACCTTTAGACGATTTCATTGTGGTAACTTGCTTTCACTCAGGCTTGTACGGTTTTAGGGATTTCTCTGTGCGAACGTGAATAGACTTGATGGGATAACCATTTGCACCGAGGGTTTGGGTTATAAACTCTTCCTCGTTCTGCTATGGGTCTGCACTGCAGATTTTACGGGCTATAGAAAGGGGTTTTGAGCATACTCCTTAAGAAAATGGCGCAAAACTGGAAAACCGAATGTATTATCCATCTCACCTACATAGGCAGCGGGTCTGTGTCTCGGTCAACTAATTGAAGAGCTTGTGCTGAAGTGGCTAGTGCAACGAATTAGTGTATTGACCCAGAATGTCTAGCTTTGTGTTATTCAGTCATCTATCGAACCGTTTTCTAGTTTACTTGAGATTGTGTTCTTATTGTGTTGTCGTATGCCCCATTTGAACTTAAATTGGCACGTTCTATATATATGGCTGAGAAGACTGAAATAAATGTTTACACCCCGCTTTTTATGTCTGCTGTCTGTTCTCATCAACCGAATCAAGGGTACCCAGTTTTTTAAATGGTTGATTCGTGTGATCCGTTTCACCTCGGTCAAAAAGAACTCCGTTGATAGAGGCAGACGAAATACCGGTGATTTATATATTGCCTACTGCCTTTCTGGCGAATACTGTGTTCGTAGAGAATTGTCATCCTTTGCTGAGTGTCGCTGGCAGTGATTGAGAACGTCGCTGTGAAATAAACTCATTATTTTTATCTATACAACAGCCTACAGAACGTGCTTATTTTCCCGCCTCTAGCTTGGCATTTGTACCGCACGTCCTGCACATTAATATCCTAGGTCATTGATTGAACGAGAAAAATCGCTATATTCATTTGCCTAACTGAATGCCCCTATTTTTCATTCACCGTTTTGCAGTCTGCAGTTAATCTGGTGAGTTTTTTTACGGACATGTGGAACCGCTCGTTCTGCTCACAGTGTCTGATTGAACCGGTTCAAATGACAAACATTCTGTGGACTTATCAAAAATTAAATCTCGACTTATCAGCAAACTGGGATTTGATGGCCTCATCTTCGGTTCCGATATCACTTCATTCCTCAAGCGATTTCTTCAATTTGGCCGTGTACAATAATGTCACTGTGCAATTCTTCGTACTGCTAAACGACACTCTGGATTGTCTTTCATCATTCCTGGGTAATACCACTACTTCTATATTGGACGTCCTGTCGTTTCCTGCGTGGGAGCAATTGAGTATCGACCGGTCTGCGTGTGCGCAGTGTTCGCATGTCTACTTCGACCTACTTAGATACTACAATGGAAATCTGCTTCGAATGAATATTGAACGTGGTGATGGTGTGCAGAGATCCGGACTGAGAGTTTTCGAAAATAATCGATTTGCTGTATGTGCCGACATACAGAACGCATTGAATCGGACGCAGTGGGCCTGGAGCAAACTATTTGAATGCCACCCTGTGAAGATTAATATGTTGGGTGCATTTCTACCCCTGATAATTTGTGCTGTTGGTTTAATATTGTTCCATGCTTTATCCTACAGTGTTTGTCGGCATCCGATTCAAATGCTGATCTATCGGCCTAAGCGTGTGGAGTTGAGGCTACGTCCAAACGTCTCAACCAGTCACATGGCCTCTTCTGTAGTGCTCCGAGATCAGCTGTCTATATTGCCGTCTTATGGTAGCGTGGCATCATCCTCAATGCAGAATGCCACTTCCACCGAAATTCCCACGCGGTACCAACCATTTGCAAGAAACCATAACGAATTATCCCGTTTATAATCAGTCCGATACAGGGATAATCACTGTATTCCCAAATTAGAGGGGCAAAACAGTTCGCGTGTTGAGAAAAACTATTTTGATTCACAATAAAGCGGATAGATTATCGAGATAATCCCGTTTGGTCTGTTCAGCGTCGTTCCAGGAAATAATATCATTCCTTTTCTCCAGGACAACGCCCAATAAGATTCGTAACAGAGCCTTCAATTTCCACTATTTTGGTTTCAATATTCTGAAGTAAACGTCATCACAGTCAAGGGAATAACCACTCATGTTTCCGAATATTAAATGATCAAACAGGAATTACGGGGTGTAAAGGATATTTTTGTTGTTCACTTTATCAATCATTTTGATTATACTTTCTTGAAATTGCTTCAGGACATCGTTAACCTTAATATATGTTTTTCAATTAGTGACTTTTTAAAACATACCAGTGTTGTTAGCTCGTGAAAGCCCTCGGTTTCTGACGGTCCTTTTGTTGTCACTTTTTCACCGTCTGACATGATCGTAGCACAGAAAGAATATGATTCCATTGATCAGCTGATTCAAATTACTCATATCGCTTCCGTCTTGTCACGTGATCAGCTGATTAATAGTGAAGGTCGTCCCAGTCACGCAGTAGGTACGCACACTACCTACGGGTTCCGCATGGTCATAGAGTTTTCTAACTGTCAAACGGAATCCTGTTAGTTCAAATCGTTTAGTTGATCTATCCCAAATTTTTCATTCAGGCATCGTCCGTCGCATCCACCTATCAGGTTGTCATTGTAAAATAAATTGCCCAAAAATATCCAAGAGTGAAAAAACGTCATATATGCAATTGAACTCCATCAACTAGAACTGGGACGAATGAGTACGTAAAAACAGCATCCACAAAACAAGTACAGGAAAATACCAAACGTGGCAGTAGATCATGTTAAACACGCTGGAGAAGGCGGAGTGTGCTTGTGTGCCTGTCAAGCGCCGTTGAACCGGAATGCCAGACGTGAGTCACCACTGGTAAATCGATGAGGCCGGAATCAATACTATCAGTTTCAGCAACCATTTTCGCACACTACGTAGGCACAGGTGATGGTGTCAGGGGCTCAAAAATCTCTGAAAATATGCGACCAGCGAGGTGACCCTCACGAGAAATCATATTGCCCACTGCGCCAAGTAATGCCGTGTCTACGTATCTCCTTGTTTTCTGACTGTAGAAGCAGTTTCTATACTTGTTTGTGGTTGATTTTCCTTGGGAATAGACCAAAAAGGTGTATGCACTGATACGACGAGGGGCTTTCGCGTTTTTGAATGGGGAAATTTACAGCCTGCTGGAAATGCTGGGAAAAGAAGCAGACTCGAATCAAAGACAAAAGTCTACGCAATAGTAGAGGCATCTTAATTCAGAACGGTAGGCGGAATATTGTTTGCACCAAATGATTTGTGGTTTCTGAGGTACTGTTGTGGTGGCGGGTCTTTCTGATCGTAATAAGCGATGTGATATTATAGAAACGAGAGGATAGAGAAATGTGGCTGAAACAAAAGCAAAATCGCTCGTTTTGGGGTATCACAAGGGGGAGTTGGAGGAGCAGAAATTCCGAGAGATGGTTCTTGCGAACGATCACGATTTGGACTACCATTTCGCATGCCAGTGGCCCTTTCCCATTCTGCCTTCCTCGCGCAGTCACGCGCCGTTGGTCTATGCATTTACGGAAGTCAGTTTATTGTACGGAGGAGCATATTGGTCAGATTGCCTTGTTGCAGATGTTGTTTTTAACGGATTCACAAATTTAAACCATTGGGCCACTTTTTGGATAAATTAGAGGACGGAGAGAATACAGATCACTAGGCGAAAGCGTTCCGTTTACTCTTGTTGACTGAGAGCGTAAGACGTGCCAGTTTGGAGATGATGATGAACGAAAAAACAGTGCAACAGGATGTATATGTAGAACAAACCAGCTTCTTCTCAACCGCGATTTACATGAACATTCAACTAGACGCGTCTGAGCTCGCGACAGATTTAGAACAAAATGGAGCATTTTCATCCCTACGAAGACCAGGTGGGTTGACTAAGTGTAGCATTTGTTGTCAACGATCCTGTGAGCAGAGAGCAATAATTTCGTACCCACGTTATAAGGTCGAAATTTATTAAGCTGCCTGACCCAAAGATCCAATCAAAAATTACTCATTTTGTGCCGCGCGCTCAAGAAGTGTGCCCGGACAGTTTACTCAGACAACAGACTCACGCATACTGGCGTAGAGTTCAAATACGATCCTGGTAGTGTTCGTAGTTAAGGTCAGTGATTTCATTAAGCGAGTCACGAATCTTGGTGATAAAACGTTTGCGACCTAAATGCGAAGGCTTTGGCAACAACCATGTTTACGACTAAGACCCAGAGACAAACAAACTGTTCATCTAAACTTACGTTGTATATGTTCTTGATTCTGTGGGGGTGGGTGGAGTACGTAGAAAGACAATCAGGCGCTTGTTTGATCAAGATCTAGATTATTTCCCTTGTTTGATTTGCCAGAGAAATCAGAAAGTATGTGACTTACGAGACACCGGCACGTGCGGTCGATACTGGTCTTGCACTACCGTGTCTCTGAATAACTAACGAAGTCCGACGTCAACTGTCTGCGTCCGATGAGACTATGATTAGGTTACACAGACCTTTGCAGCTCACAAAAGCAGTCATAAAGACGGTGACCGCAGGTTACGAGGTGGCGGGGAAGTACCCGTGAACCCAAGACCAACACAACGGGGTCCATGCTAGTTCAGATTACTCTTCGTCAACATTATACCATTCCCAAGATCCACAGCTTATCTTGCACCGGCCTGGTTAGATGTACAGAAAAGATTGATTTGCGTTTGCAACTGCACGTCTTTTAAATCTGGACTGGTGGTATTGTGTGATTTGATGTGATCGGACGACAGATTTTGGGTTAGAGTTGTCAGTGGGATCCATATATTACATGAGTTGGATTTGTTTCCCGCTGTCTTGATTATAGCGGTGCTTTCTTAATCAAGGTTTCTACAGTTTGGGTTTATTTGTACTACTGATATCCTCGATCCTCCGGTTTAGAACTAATCCAGCTGAGAGCATCCCTATTTGTCGGACAACCAACCTAATATATATTAATTTCTGACCTGAGTTTCAGATACGGTTTGGAATACACCGCTAATGGTTCTTAGCATACCGGTTGTGAAACAAGGGTTCCGTTGGATTTTTGCTGACGCTTGATTATAAACCTTCCAGTTATATTTGAGAGGGGCGGAGAGTAGTTGAGGCCACAACAACGCTTCTTCCTTGCTGCTCATGAGAAGACCCCCCCCCCCCCAGGAGATTCCGGCAGCGATGGCACTCGTGCTGTTCTTTCATGAACTTCATCAACACGAGTTGGATCCGACAGGTCAATAAACGATGATTCTGTTGGGTAATTATGCTGCATTATTCAATGCACTGCGCGACTAAAGTGTATGACCCCGTCAATTTTCCGCTTCTGTATTCTGTAACGAAACCATATCCGGTCAGAACGGCTGAATACCCGTTCCGACACACGGTATACATTATCACAAAATAATTTATTATGAACAAGTTACATTAATATGCGAAAAGGTGGGTGACAAAATTATAAGAACCTGTCAGCTATACTACCGTAATTATAACATAAAATCGTGTGCAATCACCATTCTGTTTAAGGAACTCGATACATCTAGTGATACTTCTTACAAGACCTGTGATTATCTTTTATTCAGTATTTACCCATTCTCGCTCAAGGGTAGTTACCAATTCGCCCTTTGACCAGTAAAACACTGAAATCCTTCTACACTTGGAGGACAAGTATGACCATAGGTTCTCAAACGATCTAGGCTGTAGGGTGATCGTCGCGTGACCTTGATCCCACAGAACATCAGCCAATGTTGTGCGGCGGTGTTAGTATTTCAGAAGATGGCGTCAGTAGCGCGAGAAAAACTGTACCGACGTACGGATTTGCGCAACGGAATCTTGTACATTCTCAAGTATAACTAACTCCGCTTTGTTGCTGGCTGAAAGGGCTCCCCAAACCATCACTGAATTCTTGTCGTTGCTTTGTGACTGAAAATTCCTTTTTTTCTGATATCATACCAGTAATAAATCCAAGCATCCCATCCACCCAAATATTGTCATTAAGATGAAAAAGTTCCCACTTGTTTGTCCATGATAAATATGTTCCAGCCCATGACAAGAGTTAGTCTTTACCCAGTGGTGTGGGAGCTGTATATCTTTTCATTTTTCTTGTATTTCAACCACGGGGTAGCTTCGAACGTTCGTTTCTAAATACTAACCCCAATAAAAGCATTGGACATCAAAGTGGAGTGTGTTGCTGAATGCTAGACGAATTAACCTGCGTTCGTCCGATTCCGTTAGTCTTTTTGGGCAACCCATTTGCTTTTTAAACGCACATTGCCCGTTACACTCCATATACCAAACCGTTTCTCCAACGCACTCGTCCGAATCAAGGTGATTCTCGCCATGGCAGAGGCTATGTGTATCAAATCTTCACACTGCGCCGAACACTGGAGCACCGCTGTAAGTTTCAGCGGCCGACGGTAGCTTGCTTCATCGACTTCTAGGCCGCCTCCGAATCCGTTAGTCGCGAGTCTCGTTGGACCGTAATTTAATTCGATGGGATGCCCGATAAGCTTTTAAGGTTCTTGAGGTGGTACTACTCGACAACTCGCGCTGGAGTTAGTATGTACGGTGAAGAGTCCTGTGAGTCCATCCTCACTACGGGAGTTGAACAGGACTGTCCTTTAACTGCGCCATTAATTGGACAATGAGTCAGACATTACATAATTGCCTTTCAACTTATCCAGGAAATATACATCTCGGACCTGGAGTTCATGGATAAAATTTTCGTGCTAGGAGACTCCCACGCTACATTTCAGCCAACTATCGATCTAGTAAGTTATTTCGCCAGGTCCATCGGGCGTAAGTGAATTCAACCAAATCAAAAAGCTTTTGCAACCAATCTAGACACGGCAATTTAACGACCGACAAGCTGACTACGTCCCTTTAACGTAATAACTAGACCCAACTCTGTTTCTTAAAACGGCCAGCAAAAGATGAGCTGGTATCACGGATCGACAGCGCCAGGAGAGCCTTCCTCCGGCTAAGACGGGCGCTGTGGACTCGCAGCGAGATCAGTTCAAGTACGAAAATTCGGGTTTACCATGCCACCATCCGCCTCGTATTCAACTATGGCTGCGAGTTGAGGATACCGGAAGACTGGAGGATTTCGACCACTGGTGCGTGTGGCAGACCCTCAAGATCAACTGGCGCTAGTGTTCAACAACGAGGTTAGGACATGATGCTCAGACGTCAATGCACTCTCCGCCCTCCAATGTCGACGACTGCAGTGCCGATGTTTCCCATGTACCGTACGTTTCGAAACACTGACTCCGATCAAAGCTGTCAACGTAGACGAATTAATCTGCGTTTGTCCGATCTTGTTAGTCATTTTGGACGACCCGCTCGCTTTTCAGGCGCACATTGCTTGTTACATTCCAGATACTGTCGTATGACTTTTCTGGATCTCTTGCATTGCCTGGAGATCTCATACACAGTCCGCGGATATTTCGCTCTTCTCGAAGTCCGTTAGTTTATTTCTTTGTGGCATTCGGCGTGAGTTCTGTAAGGTTAATACTGACCCAGCTGACCAGCTTGTTTGCCGGGCTAAACGGTCCGTCTGATTCGGGAAATTCTCCACAGAACAGCGCCCTGGACTAAGGAGTCCTATACTTGTCATCCTCATCTTTTACCTTTTTTGTTCCAAATGGTACGTAGTGCATGGTTTTTTCTGGAAACGGGTGTGCGGTATAGGATGGTGCATTCGGTCGCTCCAAACAGATATGGTTTTGTTAGGGGATACAGAAACGAAAACATGAAAGGGGGGAGGGGTTTTACGATTTTTTTCGCGCGGTGTATGATGCTAACATCTTACAAGGTTGGGTTCATTTGATTGGAATGCAGACGGTCATGCAACATTAGAGCGTAGGTTTAGGTGCTAGACAGCAATCTGCTGTTTCCCAAATGGTTACTACTTCTGATCTTCCGGGGTGTTGTGGGAAATTAATTCCACATCTCAGGGTCATGGTTGCCGATGACCCCCAACAATGCAGTGGGCTTTTAAGGTTCCAGGGCACGCCGCTTCCACTGCAGTAATGCATTAACGAGAAAAATTCACTCATGAATCCCACTGCAATCCAGTGATTCATTGCAATATTCTGATCATCGATGATGAAACGTGATCTAAAAACTAAGTGAATTCTTTACAGATTCAATGCAACGAAAAATCTTGTCCACGAAATTGTACATAAGTAAAGTTGCAACTGGATGTATGACGAGAAGTAATTACTGTGATTGTACATAGGAACGACCGACTCGACCCATACACCTGGCTGGTTCAGTCGCTCCATTTTCTCACATCTGATCTATATTGTAACCGAAAAAAGTGAAACGGGTGAGGCACACCTGTATCTAACCGGTTAGACGATCTCCAAATGGTCAAGCATGTACCATCGATTAACGTCCTTAGCCGCATCTCAACTACAGCCATATCGATCCTCCGATTGCTTGAGCATTTCGCCTTCGATCCAGCCAAAGGCCTGCAATCAATGAGCCTGTATTTTATGCCCGTTCCGTGGGTCCGATTGTTCATATCTCCATCGGTAGCCCCGCATATGGACTATCACACTACCTGCCTCAGATTCCGCTGAGTGTCATCCATAGGTCCGGAGGGCACTTTTTGCCCGCTGGACGAAGCATCGGACAGACCCGGTCAATTTGATACCCGCCCTCTTACCGTTGCTACAGAATTTGTCACTACAATAAGACCCCCATGCTAGAAACGATTCAACAGGTTAATGCACCTTAAGAGCTATACGCAATACAGCGTTAAATACACGTGCGGGAGAAACGATGACAAAGCATTGCGTTTCCTGTCCCATCTCACACAACTGATTTTTTTTCATTTCTCTACCACAGTCGCAAAATATGCCCTCGAATTCGGTCGGTTAGTTAACTCCTTCAAAATACCGAGATGCATACGACGTCAAGATAAGAACGAATGAAGCAACTTCGCGTAGAGTGACATTCGGAACCCCGCTTTTCATTTCGAATCGAAAAAATCCCGCTACAGCGGTAGCAAATGCAAAATGACGTGTATGTCTACGAATATTAAACTACCAACTGAAAGGAACACAAAAGTACGGGGATGGTCTTGTCACAAAAGACGAGGTGTTTGAGTTCGGGCAGAGGATGATAAACGAAAGTTCTGCTGATTCCTAGAAAAGAAAATCCTATCCAATTTGAACGGTACTGACAAAATAACGGGGCAAATCACCATACAGATGAACAACTTGAACATTGGCACTAGCCTGACCGAAGGCGAATGAGCTCACCCGAAGATGTGGGGACGCTGGAACGGTGGGAAAACAAAGCAAAGGTAACGGTGTTCGTCAGTTCAAGAAGCAAACAAGTCATTGCTAGCAGTGACGAACGCAATGAGTTCATCTGAATGAAAACGGAAGCACAAGCGCCTTCTGAACAGTAAATTACTCATCCAAAACGACTGCATGCAAATCTCACGGTTATTAGAATGTAACACGGAACAAAACTACATCAGTTTCCGTAACTGCCATCTCTCTCTCTCTGCGCGATAAACCGACCAAGTCAACGATGATGCGCAAGTTATTACCTCGTCCATCGCGCTCAGTAGTCTATCAGTTGGAACTGGCTACGAATACACAACTGGACCCATCATTTTAGGTTCCCGGGGATTGTACCGAATAAGCATGCACCGATTCATGCAGGACGAAGACAGAATTTACTGAGGGTCAATTTTAACCGCTGATTAGTTCCTTGAGCTGTCGCTCAAAAATAACTGACGCTCGGATATGGTTTATACCACGCACAGTATTCCATATTTCTAGTAAAGCCGCAAGGTGGCAAAGTGGAAGCCACATGTAGCAGATTCGTGTTACTTGAGTTGCCAGGTAGGTGCGCTTTATCAGAGAGAATGTGCCCCAACGTTGACGGATAATTTGTGCAGAAAAGCGATGTTTACAGGACAGCTTGTTAAGAGGCTGTGCTCCGTTTTTGGAATTTCGGCACAGGGGCTGCTAGGTTAGATGGATGGGTCTCCGCACAATCCTGTCGAGAATGGAAGATAAGCCTAGTTGCTCTCATTCTTA
Source organism: Fasciola hepatica (assembly GCA_948099385.1). Taxonomy (NCBI): domain Eukaryota; kingdom Metazoa; phylum Platyhelminthes; class Trematoda; order Plagiorchiida; family Fasciolidae; genus Fasciola; species Fasciola hepatica. The sequence continues at coordinate 5,913,189 of CANUEZ040000099.1, read as the reverse complement.
TGGAATAAAATATCGAACAATGTCTACCCAATCGTTCCTCCTGAGGAAAGCTAGTATACGAAACACTGTTTAGCATCATGAATATCGGCTAATGGTCCACAGTGTGTACATAAACCGGGTTTCACATTCGGTTCGAGGAGATGTAGGGTAGGTGGAGATATTTGGCGGCAGAATGTCGTGTATTTGGCAGCAATGCGACAATTAGTGACTTGAACGTAGTCAACCACTACGATATATTGCCTAAACGAGTTAACATCCAGCGATCCAAATTACAAAAAAATATTAGGCACACAATACAAGGCGTTTGATGAAACACTAACGCTCATCGGGATAAGGTGATTGGAACGCGCGTTGTGCAAGTTCACGAATAGGGCTCCTCAGCGCGCAATGTTCGCTGAGGAAGGTTATCTTTGGAAAATGAGTAAGGTTGATCAGTCCATGACATGGAAGAAATATACCAAAGATCTGACCAACAAACTTGTGGGACGTGTTAGGCTTATTTGATGGGGTCCAGTGCTTAGATAAACTGAGGGATATGACCAGATGTCGCTTTTGTATTCACAAACTTTGTTTATCCATTTGGTACTACTATCTGTAGTTTTCCCCTTACTCCTTTTTTAATTTCCGGTTGAGGTTTCAGCCGAAGTCGCACGAGTGTCGACAAAACCGGGCGGCACAGGTCAGAGGGGCCTAGGTTGGCGTGACTGGATACACTGCCCATACACACCATGCATAGGACAGTAAATCATCCCACAAAATTTGCGAGTGTCGCCTGTACTGCGTCATCTTCACCACAGGCGACCATCTAGCTAAAATCGACCATTCAGAAGCTAAAGCTATCGTGCTAAAATGACAACTGTGGTAAAACACGATGACGAACGAAGTGTATCTGAACAAGGGACTTCGACTACGGTCAATCAGGGTAATGGTTAATTGCAAATACTGAAAACAAAACAGCATGGCGAACAAGCTCGTTTCCAGTTTTTCGCACTCATACCAATACACAACATTAAATATAGCTAAAAACAACGAAGGGGAGTGATCATCCAAGTCTGTCTGTGCACCTTTGTGTGCGCGTGTGAAATTGATCACAATGAAGGACGTTCGAGTGGCTGCACACGTGTTCGGGAACAAGGAGTGGGCCATGGAAGTTTAAGTGCTTGGTTAATAGAGCAAGGAAAATCTGCACGGACGATACAATGGAAAATGAACTTCGTTTTCCTAGGAGTGTTTTTCTAAAAAAATGGCTATCGTGAACGGTTCACTGACGAGACGATGCAATCACATTAAGATAGGTCAAGACAGACAATAGTCAAAAAAGTCCGTATAGGTCCGTTTACCATTCAACATAGACTAACAGGAGCAGTCAGTAGAACATTCTACGTTGCACAACCACAAATTATGCTCCAGTCCAAACCGACCGACTAAGGGATAGTGCCAGATTCTGCAGCATCTTTTTGTGTATTCATCCACCTGTTCCCGAGGAACCAAGTACGTTGACCGCATGGCCGGGCGCTCGTCCGAACGTGTTCATGAACACCACCCGGCTTGGTTGAACACTGGAGCAACTGAAACAGTTACGAGTGCTGTGTTCATACCTTGTTAAGTTAAACCATACAGTAGAGGTGACACACGCTTTTCGCATCATTTACAAAGTCCAGAGGAAGTAATCCAGACTTGTCAAGTGTCGCATCTTAGCCACAGCCGAAGCCGTGAGTATTCGACTCTGCAATCCTACCCTATGTTCAGAAATAATTTGTGCGAGCACTCACTTCCATGGCCCACTTCTTGTTCCCGAGAACGTGTGCAACCACTCGAACATTCTTCACTGTGATTAATTTCGCACGCGCACACAAGTGCACAGACAGATTTGGATGATCACTCCCCTTCGTTGTTTTGAGTCATTTCTAATTTTGTGTATTGGTATGAATACCAAAACCTGGAAATGAGCTTGGTCTCCATGCTGTTTTGTCCTCAATGTGTTCTGTGGGAGTTTTCGTACAACTGCCAATACAACCAAGAAAGTAGCGAAATATACTCGATATTTTATACAATCGATGAAATTCTTACTAGGGAGTCGAAGTACTTTTGGATCAGACACATCCTTATGGGGCCGGGCCAAGCAGAGTGTATCATTCCTTGAAAATTCAAAAACTGACGATCTGAGCAACATCCTGTCCATGCTGGAGAAGTGAGCTAGGGTTATGCTGTGGATTGGATGAACTAAGCCCCCATGAGCAATCACTGTGTAACAATGTGAATCGAATTCGCGAGATGTGCCTGATAAGAAAAATAGGCCGAGTGAATATAAGCCATAGAATGTACTTTAAGGGAACAAAGTCCGCACTTCTGTAAGCAAAGTTGGGTCAGCACAGCAAATTTCAGCATCAACAAGAGATTTAAATATTCCGTACGTTGACAAACGTGCAATCGACTCACTTAATCAGTGTGCCAGCTCCTATATGAGCCAAAACGTGGAACATGTGACCAAGGCGAACAGTTTTGCCTGATTTTCGTACGATTATATCCTGCGAATAGACCGAAAAAGGAGAAGAAAAACGTTACTTATGGATGAGTTTCTGTGGGGACCACCAAATACCTTAAAATAAGCCTGAAACCTTACAGTACCTGTACTGGACTCCGGTGCAGTGGTTGAGTAACTCGTAGTAGATGAACTCAGAAACCCCAATCAGAGAACGCGAAGTCAGTAAACTCCATGTACTGTAAAAGAATGACAGTGCTATCGAACACACCCCAACCTGACCACAATGTACAGATAAGTCAATTTCTCAGACCGTTAATTTATGGAACACTCTTCCTCTTTCTGTCTTCCCACCCACTTACAAACTTTCTCTCTTTAAACGCAGGGTCAATAAACTGGTTCCGACGTGAATGTTTCCCCTCAACCCACTCTTACAGTATGTCTTTTCATTATGGGGTTTACCCTTATGCTGTAATTCACTTTAGATGTAATAAAAAAAGCTGAAAGCAGCCGTCAAGCAGGGGTAACAGGCACACATAGGTAGGGTCCAAATCAAAGTCAAACAACAAATAAAGAGGCGGGAAATTACATGAGACACGTGGAGAAGAACGACCAATTACGACCAGCTGTCAGACGGCAGTTCAAGCCAATGGGTATATATATATATATATATATATATATATATATATATATATATATATATATATATATATATTGATAGCAAGTAGTATGTAAACGCGTGGACAAAATTTTCCCGGAAGCACACGACCGGTTTCGCGGTTGTTGCCGCTCATCAGGTATGCGTACCCGGCATTCCTCTGCCCACTCGTCTTCGTGCTTGTACACTCCGATCTTATATGTTCACCAGAATCTAATTTGAATCGTCTGGAGTGTGAATGGATACTCCTCATTGAAGAGCCCACAAATGAATCACAACTGTGATTTCTCATAGTTATTCGTGTTTGGGTCCACACGTTTACATACTACTTACTATCAATATTAGCGCTTGAACATGCAGCCTCGATGTTCGTTGGGTTAGCAATATATATATATATATATATATATATATATATATATATATATATATATATATATTGATATATATATATATATATTGATATTGATGTATACTGATAGTAAGTAGGATGTAAACGTCGGAACAAAATTCATGTATATTGTCAGCACCGAACACAAGACGACGAACCACGGGACATGTCTCGGAACAGCTATGGGAGGGGCTGGCGCTGGAGGTCAACTTGACTGTGGCTCAAATTTGCTCAGCATACAAGAAGTCACTGAAGACCGTGGATAGGCGAATCGTCAGCTTCACAGACTCTTCCCCTCACATTGAATGTCTTCCTAGCGATGATTTGGATGAGATGAAACAGCTTGCAAGAATCTCCCATAACGGTAGCATGTCCCAACTATGTTTTTCGAAACAACCAGAGTTCCCAATTCCTACGCAGACTTGCGTTGAGTTTATCTCTTGTTGTGAGCCGTGCTTCATTATACGAATGTAGATAACAAAACACTCGTATTCCAGTCTCAGACGAATATAGGGTGCATACGGCGACTGGAGGGTATCACGGTTCAACCGATCGAAGGATTAGAGAACTGCACCAAGCATTGCTCTTGCAGAAGAACAAATATTATCAGTATTGTTCTGAGTACCGACAGATTATAGTAGCCTCGTTCTTAGGTCTATGGCACGATCATCTTCGAAATGTTTCATCGCCAATGAGAGCCGGCGCATTCGGCTAACATCGTCCCAACAGCATACACGCACAATGAACGGCGGTGCCCAGACATTGGTTCAACTTGACAATACGTCCAAGTCTACTCGTTTTATGGGAACGATTGATTAGTTTCCAGCTATCCCGAATTCTTCATTCGTCTTTTTGGTAAGGCTGCTGGATACACACCATTCCACAGTTCTGTGAATTATAAATGAGAACAGCGGCAATCGATTCGCGAACCTGTGTATATCCGCGGTTATCTGATCCCTGTGAGAAACCGTGTTTACGCATTTCACTCGCCCACATGACTACTTGGTAGACCAACTAGTTACTGGTCATCATTTCACTGGATTTTTTTCATTTCTACCTGGTCTTAGCGTACGCGCCAGGAACCACTAGATCGTGATTATAATATAAAACTAGTTTTCAATTAGCTATCGATAACTCTTACCCAGAGTTCCTCTTAAGTTCGTTTATTTAACGGCTTCAGCGGTAATCCAAATCATTACGAATAACTGTTGTGTCAAAACACGGTCCGACAACTGCCTTTTGCAAACGGACAAGTCATCCAACCAAATATCACTACGTTTTGTAACTACACAGGCTGTGGGAAAAAAAGACGATGTGGAAATACATGAAGCGAGCCACGCAGAAGCCAAATCGGCGGCAAGCAGACCGACTCGGTTATTGGCGGGTAACTTATGCCTTTAACTGCCTAGGTGTTCAAAGGATGGTGATCCAAGTCATTTATTTACAAGTTAGTTATTGTGTATACGCCTGCATGGTTGGTTGCTCGTGACTGTGTCTGCGGCGTAGACATCGATCGACCTGACGCACGCGCACTTGAGTATGTGCACACATGACGGCCAAGATGAGAGACTGCTGGGGCGTTTGAGAAAGCCATGTCGGTCTGTGTATGTGCGGCGTCTACGCTACTGTTTCTCTGCCATGAAGTCTAAACTGTGTTGGAATAGTCACCATCGTGGATTCGAGACACTGACGTCCTGGGTTCGTGACTCGTCACCACCGGTAACTTCCTCAGTCGGCAGCTTGTGACTGGCCAGGAATCCGTTCCAGAAAAACTGTTCTTTGTCGTGCAGTATTTAACTTTATTATAGCAATAAGCAGTAGGATCACTTTAATATTAATCAAAATCACAACACTACTTACCAATCCCTTTAATACAAACAATCGAATGAAAGGTCTGCTCGAATAGCCAACCGTAGAGGTACGGGAACAACAAAGGAGAGCTGACATGAGGAAACCAAACGACGCTGTCTCTCTATTTACTAAGCAGTTCACACTGAGAAGGAAAAAATGTAAACACGAGGCGTAAAAACCCCAAAAAATGGTGAAGACCGATTTACTTCATGACTGACTCATCTCACAAGCTTCATTTAGTTGAGATGAGAGAGAACGGGATCACACAAAACCACTGCGAAAATGAGCGTACCGTCATTAAGATGCATGAAAATGCAAAATACCGGTGCAAACTAATCTATTAGGATGATTTAGTGTGCGTCTCTTGGGAGGAATGGGTCAGAAACCTATGTGAGACTGGTCGGCATTTTATTGTTCGACTGTTTGGCCCGGATAATAGACACTCGTGAAGCTTGCCTACTTGAATTTGCATTCATTTTTGGACACCCCAGCCATTCGACCAACATACCGATCCGTCGACACTCATGTACGACAAATATGTAAATCGACACAAACAAATGTTGGCAGGAAAAAGCGTCTGTAATTCGCTTATAAATTAATGCATTCCACGAACTTCAACGGATTTTGGTCGAACTCATGTTACAATGACTTTAGTTTGATATCTATTACCACATCGGAACAATTGAAAAATTCAGATTGGATTTAGGCAAATCAGTTTTTACCTATTTCTGATGTGGGTGTATTCAGTGATGATAAGCCTAGAAAATAAAAACTGGCACAGGGAGGATCGAGTCATCGACAGAAATGCGCAAAATGGTCCCACGAAAGGCCGGGAGGTTGTTTTGTGCAGTACTTGGGGGTGCTGTGATCATCGTATTAACCTTTGTGTACGTGATTAATCGGACTTTGGATCTCTACGATCGCCCGACGTCGAACTGACAAAATTCTAGTAAGTGAATATTGATACACACTGCAGTGTTTTTTAAGCTATGAGAAAAATTTTGGAGATTTGCTTACTCCTATTTAGACTACATTCTGAATTCGACTACTTTCATGTTTGCCAGTAGGCAAATTATCGAGAAATCCACCTGGGCTATTTGAGTCAGGCTTAATTGCCTAGACCTTATTTTGTGCATACGGATACCACTCTCGCCAATAAAAGTTGCCGTGAAACCAAGACCATCGACGGATAAATATCAGCGTGTATTCCATTCCTCGGAAGTCTACAACGAGTTAATTCAGTCTAAACGTAGTGGAGTCAGTGATCCGGATTACTTTCCGACGGCCTTGTTGCATGTGCTGTCAAGTTCACGTTATGAATATCAATTCCGTCGGAGTACATAGGACAATCAAAATGTTGCACCTGTTGCACTAGTGACGGGATGAAAAATATAATCCGTATGATGCATATAAAAGACCTCGAAGGTATGTGAGACTTCATTGCAAAAAAGCCCTGATGTGAACCATTATGAGTACAGCCACTCACACAACAAACTAGATATTGTCGTCTCTCTAACGCCGTAAATATTCTCGTCATTCATCACAAACCGTGTAGTGTCATGATGTGACCAATAACAAACTGATGGATTCAGCTTTGTCAAGCTGTCGAACAGAGATGGATAATACCTTTTGTTTGTTCTAGTAGAACGCATAGTAACTGCAATTATTGTGTGCACGATCATTTGCGTGAAGAGTCATTTTAAGCACACTTCGCGTTACCTCTTTATTACCACTAGAACACTGTGCTATGGAATATTTGTTCAAGCGCGTCCCCTGTCATATGAGGACAGTAAACTGAATAATAAATGAAATAATCGAGCATTCAAAAAGTCTACCGATATGCACTGAAAACACAATTCCACTTGGTATTCACGTTCCAAATGTATTAAATAATATTCCGCTTGACGGTACTATAATGCTATGGCAAAGAAACTAAATAAAACGATTCACTCATGTCATAACTAAAATACTTTGCGAATTTTCTCAATAGATGTGTGAGACATCTGAGTGATGATAATGAACAACTAGTCTACTAACAACCATCATTCCCGCCACAATTAGAATGAAGCTTTGCGTTTTTGTAGTCTCTGAGGCGTTGGGTTGCCAAGCCTTCAGAACGTCTTAGTACGGGCTCAGTAGGTGTTTTGCTCCACAACATTAGCTTGAACGAGGACTCAGTTTCACATACGAACTGTTTCATTCCATTTGTAAAAAAAACAGAATATATAGGCAGTCAGTCCATGTACCCACAAGTTGCACACAACGCATTGGTCCGACTGGTGTGGGCGACCACGCCTTGAGGCTTAGATGCCACTGGCAGGACTTGTCTCTCATCTATCGATCCACGCCATCGATCGGCTGTCCTGTCGCCCGTAACTTTGTGGGCTGCGTAGAGGCCGGTGCTGATGCACTGTTTGCCAGTGAGACTAAACCGTCTATCGAACGATATGTCAGACCATACCCTCACAGTAGGTATCTGCAAACTAGAACCAACATATGTGGAACTTGGAACAATATCCGTAAGCGTATTTCAGACAACAAGTGTGCATCAGTGATAGAAGTTTAATTGAAATGCTAATGCCTTTAACAGCCTTCAACCCAAGCGAAGGTTTAATTTCAGTGATGAAGGCAAAACCAAAGCAATGTCCAGTTTGTCCATTGAGAGGAACATTAGACGAGCTCAAAATAGGAAATGCATGTCCAGTTATTCCCCTGATAAAAATATCAGTTTGACTTAGTTGAAAATACGGGATAGCAAGACATAAAACAAATAGGAATTAAAGATTCAACACTACCAGTGTCCGTAATGAAACCAATGAGAAATGGACGAGTTATGCCGGTGATCTGTACCCACCACTGAGACAGCAATGTCAGAAAAATCGTTGGAAGAATCACAACTGCATTTGGAAATATTTGCGGATGACCCTCTGCACGCAGTTTGGATTTGTCCTAGATTGCCACAACTATGGCATATAGTATTGCAAAAGCAACCGGTTGAGCGTGAATCGGGTTTACCACAAGAATCGCATTTACCTACAGAATTTTTCACCGAAGTTAACACGTTGTGACCCCAAACACGAGTTAACTATTCGCAATTGGTAAACGGGTCAGATAAATGACGTTCGGTAGCGGCGGGGTACCATTTACAACTGATGTGGAAATTTCTTCTCGTTATATAATTGAATGCACCATTACAGGCCCGACTACAAAGACTAACGGCTTTACGTTACTTATAGAGTGAAAACCAAAATTCATAGTGTATGGCATGTGATAACATCTATTGGGGCACTTAAGTGACGATGAAAAAGTTGACCGGGCCAGTTTTTCTTATAACACAGAACTAAAAAAGCACTAGATTACACGATATATTCCGGAGCATTTCGCCGCTTGTTTACTTATGCGTATTTCAATCGAGGTGACTGATTTTAGTCTCTTAAATATCTTCCCGGAAATCAACGTTAACTCGCGTCGTGTGTGCCGCTCTAGCGTAGTCCACGGTACGTTCACAGAAAAGTTCATCAAATAAACATGACGCTGAGGATGAAATGAGAGCAAATCCAGTTTCCACCCTTGGCGGCAACCCGTCTAGACCACTGACTTTACCGCGCCTCATCTTCATTGGTTTCTCACATACTTAGAAGGAATATATTAACGGTGAGCTCTTCGTTTAAGGTTAGTGTGGAGCCTAGAGCCATTATTCTGCATCGATTATCAGTCAAGCCCGCTAGTTTGCTTCTCTATCATCGAATTTTACGTACACTTTTCTAGTTGACTTCATTGCATACTGGTATTTGCTTTATTTTGCCTACTAGAAAGCTTTTGAGTAGAAGGTTGCGTAATTTGACCTTTCCAGGGTGTCCTCAGATTTATTGGTCACACTGCACAGTTAGAACAACCGCTACTAATGCGTTCGTTTCAGTTGTTATCTATCAGTAAAACCGGAAATCTGAAATTTAACGATCTAGATTATGGAACAAATGAGAAGAAAACCTCAAATGGTAGACATCCGGTAGGTGGAGAAACAGGGTAAGTACAAGGGCGTTATCGATGGAGGCATACAGTCTTGCGAAACGTTAACCACGGTAACCGCAACGTCGACTGCATACTACCCTTTCTGACGATGCTGTTATCGAAAAATGAACAATAACCTATAACATATCAGATGGCACATCGTTTTTTCGACACACCCCGAAGTGATCTCGGGTCGGATACAGTAAAATGTCTCCATCGGGCGAGTGAATTTTGAGGACACCAGTAGGGTAATTTAACGTTTTCCGTAACGAAACTAATTCATCCTAAGTAGAAGGAGCAACAGGTTCAGATCAATGAAAAACAATATAAAAACTGATTGGGTGAAGAACGTGAGAATGAGTCTGACAATGAACGAGGCACTTCATCGTGTTGTCGTGTTCTCAGACATTCAGAAGATGCAGTAGCGAACCACACAGAGATCCTATTTAGTTGGATGAAAGCTACTTAATCACTGACTCCTCTTCTAGATGAAGACTAGCATGGGATGGGCTATGGTGAACTTAAGTGAGGGTACAACGAACTGCTGTGTATTGCGTGACGACAGCTCCGATTAGAGTTCCCAAAGAAAATCCCATTCTGTGGTATGGGCAGCCGCGAAGTATGATTCACCCAGAAACCTCCAGTATCTTTCTTGTAAAGGGCCTTACCAACTTCTTCCTCAATTCAAGATCGATATTAGACGCCACGGGTAATTGCGGTTCTGAGGAAAGCAATAGTTCAGGAGCTGGGTATAAATCAGCTACACTTCTTAAGCCTAAGTGTTCACTGCACTTGGCTGCCTTTACCGTCCGCGCACTATGTCAGATAGAGCAACAGGCTGTCCTCGCTAAGATACTTGACACCTTCACAATAGATGTATACTGTGTCTTCGAAACGCGAATACAAGACTCCACTTCTGTGATAACTCTTCGCACCAGATACAACCTCAGTCTCTTGCTTCACTCTTCGCGTGTCGGGTGATTCGGTGTCTAGAGCTCGTGGTCAGGCTGGCGTTGGGATTGCTTTGAGCATAAAAGCCGAGCGTACACTGCCCGAATGGATTACAGTCATCAGTCGTTTATGTGCAGTTCGGTTGGACGGTTCTGTTCGTGTCAACAACAACAAACTGAAGCGTCGATGCTTGTTCGTCGTGTCTGTGTATTCGCCTACTGACTGCAGCTCCTCTGAGGCCAAGGACTAATTCTATCAATATTTGTCTCAGATGCTTCGAATCGTGAGTTCAACGGACGTGGTGGTCATTGGTGAGGATTTCAACGCCAAAGTTGGCCATGTGAGAGATTCCGAAAGGCCACCGAAGGCCCATTTGCTATCCCAACCGACAGTACCGATAACAGCCATCGTCTCATTCAACTGTGCACTTACCACAGATTGTATCTGGCGAGTACGAACTTCTGTCATAAGAAGCGGTACAGAATCACATGGCGTCCTCCTTCGTCTTCACAACGTTGGACTCAGATTGATCATAATGACTGGTCATCGCTGGCGTGGATCAAGTGAAGATTGCCGTTAATTTGGGTCTACCCCTGTGCACTCAGATCACGCCTTTGTTCGTGCTCATTTCCGTTTATGTCTTGTCCGTGGTTGCACCAAACTAAATGCCACGCGTCCCGCACAGTTGCTTTTAGACGATAATCAGCAACGCAATTTCCGGACAGAGCTGTCTACGCAGTTATCGATGAAGCCGATTTTCAGGACCCAAATGAACCCTGGCAACAGATTAAGAAAGCCTTGTATGCTGTTTCGAATGCCACCCAGAACTCGGGTTCAAGTCGGTCTCATAAACGATGGATATCTTCGACATCAATTGCTCTGTTGGATGCTCGCAGATCCGTCCCTCCGGATGCCACATTCGATGAAATGCGTAAACCCCTGAGATGCCAACTGACTAGGAGCCCGAGAAATGACCGTGAGCAGTGGTGGATTGCTAAAAGTAGTGAAATGGTAAAGGCTGCGTCCATTGGCAATGCTTGCAACCTTTACCGTTCGATTAGAGGTACCGGTCCACGGAAGCCCGGTGTAAGTGAGTTAATTAGGGAATCCGACGGCTCACTGATTCTCTCAGGGACATCGTCTGAAGCGTTAAGTGGAGCACTTTAGAGAACAACTCAGATGGTCCACGTCAACTTTAGACCTTCCAAATATACCTGCCAGAGAAACGATGCAGGTGGATATCACTCCTCCATCAGAGATGGAAATTATGCGGGAGATACGTTACTTGAAAAGTGGCAAAGCCGTTAGACCGGATGGGATGTCTTTTTTCAAGGATGTGGGCGAAGCTTTTCTTTCGGAGTTAACCAAACTCCTCCGTATTATTTGGGGTAGCGAGCAGATTCCGAGGGAACGGTGTGAATCGGTGATTGTGCCTATTTACAAAAAAGGTGACAGGTCCTCTTGTGAGAAACACAGAGAAATTAGCTTGGTAAGTACCGCGTCTAAGCTGCTCATCAGGCTTATTCTCCACTGATTATCAAGCGGCTGCGAAATGTGTACGCTTCACTTTCAGACCCGGTTGCGGTTGTATCGACCACATCTTAACTCTTCGACGAACCTTAGAGCACAGACACATCTTCCATAGGCTCACGATCTCAGTCTTTCTTGATCTGAAAGCAGCGTTCTACTCAGTCGACTGCACAGTTCTCTGGCACTGCTTCTCACTGAAGAGTGTGGCAGTGAAGTTTATTTCTCTTTTCCAATGCTTGTATGCGAACAATCGAAGCCGAGTTCGTGCTTACGGTGATCTTTCCCCCGAGTTGACGACGGAAAGTGGTGTTTGTCAGGGTTGCCCTCCCTCACCCTTCCTCTTCAATTTCGTGATTGAATTGATTCTTGAGATAGCCCTATCCTCGTGTGAGAATGGTGGCGTCGACTTTTGCTCAAGCAGTAAACTGTCTGACTTAGAATACACGGAAGATATTGTTCTTCTGAGTGAAGATCCAGGTAAGTTGCCAGCTCTTTTAGATAGCCTTAAGAACAGTGTAGCAATGTTTGCGATGCGTTTTGCACCTTCAAAGTATAATATGCCGTTGCAGGACTGTATTGGCTCAACATCAAACCTTGTGTTATCAAGGAAAACTAGTTGGATTGGATGGATTTTGTTACCTAGGCAGTTACATCTCACCAGGTGAACAGATATCGAATGAAGTGTCATCACGTATGCAGAAGGCGCGTTCGGCTTTTACCAACGTCCGTCATCTGTGGCGTTGGCGTGACATCCGATTGTCTGTTGAGGGTAGAGTGTACAATGCGATGGTTAGGTCTGTTCTTCTGCACGGTTCCGAAACATGGCCGTTGAGGGTAGAAGATAGACGAAGACTGTTGGTGTTCAAGCACAGATGTCTCCGTAGCATTGCCCGAGTATGGTGAGAACACCGTATCAGCAATGCTGAGGTTAGGCGTAGGGTGTTGGGAACCAGAGGTCAGTCTCTGGATCAAGTACTGAATCTAATCAGGTTAAGATGGTTGAGACATGTGTCACGCATACCAACTAATAGACTTTCTCGGCGTACGCTGTTCTCTGAGGCAGGTGATGATTGGAAGGTAAGTCTATGTGGTCAGTTCATGACATGGCAAAAGGGTATGAAAATCTTGACCAGTGGACTTGGCCGAGTAACGTGTTCGACTTCCAGGTTGGGGTCCACGTGATCCGCCTACCAAATGGTTAGGGACATTAAGTGGTATGGCTAGGTGTCGCGTCCAGTGGCTTAGTTGAATTGGGACTCTTTCCTTGTCCTCTTGATTTCCGCTTCTTACTTTGACTTTTTTGAATCTTTATCACTATGCTTCTGTTCTTTTCGCCCTTTACTGGACGATGTCGGAAGGTAGCAACTGAAACCAGAGCACAGAGGTGCGAGACTAGTGGTTGTATAAACTGAACTGAACTAATACAAATGATCCTAAAATTGACAGATAAAGGGACATTGCCTACCGATAAAAGTAGTTCTTTGAAGCGTTTTCGTCGCAGCATTGTCAACAGTTCTCGTTGGCCAGCTTTATACGTTCTGAGAAATCGACCCAGAACCGGTGAGGATATCCACCAAACGCCGACTGACCGAATGGTTAACGCACCGACTTGAACTAGACCGCTTAAGCAAAGGATGAAATCACGTTCAAAATCACGTTACCTGATCTCCTTGTCTGAGAACTGCTTCAAAATAGAATCTTTTGTGACACTCAAGTGACGATTCTCATTCAATGCGAAATCAGAAAAACGTTCTAAGAGGAATGGAAACAGTATGAAGTACATAGAGGCGTACTGTACAGAGCGAGGGTATCATCGGTGGGGCAAATGTCACGGAAAGAATCTCGGTAGTCTTCGGCCAGCTGGAACGCAACTGATTCATCCGTCTCGTCTTCTAGTTTCAGCAAGCGAATTTTGGACGCATTTTGCCATTGCGACTACAAGTGAGGAAATTCGTACACCAGAAAAACGCTAGCTAACCAACCAACTGTTTATCTACAGAAGTTCTATCATTTATCAGGGCATACAGTTGTGATTTCAATAATACTGGACGCATCGAAGGAGTAAATGCGGAAGATGGGAACGAACTGTGTAGAAAATCCAGCGCATCTTCTATCACTTCTAAGAACGGGACGTGTTCATTTATGTTGGAAGAATTTTACCGAATTGGGGAATGACTGCGAGTTTCGACATTTTCGTAAATCCGGCAGCAGCATCATCGACTTCCTTCTTCCGTTTCATATTATATATTTGGCTAATGTGACAACGAGCTGAAAAAGAAGACGAATAGTTTCAGCTACGGAAACCAAGACCTAACTGTAATCACAGGGATGACCACAGTCATTCTACAATCCTAGGGTATAGTGGTCGTTTTTGGTGACAGATTAAACAGTTTAGTTAGCGGTGTTGCTGTGATGTTTCCCAGTGAACATAAAATAAAAGAGTGGATGCCATATGATCCTTGTATCTTGTCAATGTTTAACGACCTGAAGATGGTTGCTTTCTTATCAGTGTGGATGACAAAGTCGTTTTTATGAATATACAGAACGTTTATCAACCAACAACGTAGAGACTAGAGCAATCTGCGACCACCTGGGATTCGGTTACCATAAAACACCCGAATGATGTGGAGGATTTGTACGTCATCCCACTTCTGAATAGAAGCGACAAGAAAGTTTTACAATACATCGAACATGTGAAACAGGGCGTACATTAAAAATGGATCATCATTAAAAACGCTGCTGTACTGTCAGACGAACACCGGATGCATTTAACAGTACAGATGAAGAAGCGAATATAAACGAGTCGTTCTGACACCGACAGACGCGTTCTTGCCCAAGTGAAGAAACCGGCCAACGGGCGAACTACCTTAGTAGAAGAGTTCGGTCGCAAAAGCTCAAAATCGAAAAAAAGCATGGAGCATTTTCAGCGGAAGGGAGATTAATAATACTTCCTTGATGCATGTATGCATCATCACTATCGTACAGCGTTGAACAACAGGACGAGCCCCACTGTCCACTGCCTTTCTCGCCACGTTGCACGTAGAATTAGAAAGTAGGAATATACAAGATGGACAGAGAGTGCATCTACACAGGTGGGAAAAGGAAACAACGCCCTAGTAGTCAACACAAGGAATACACAGTAACTACACAAACGAGCATCGATCAATCATTCTGATTCGACAGAAATTGACAACACGGTCACCACTGTTCGCGGTTCGCTGCCATATCCTTCAGTGTATCCAGCCAACTGGTGGAGGGATCTTTTAGACTCCAACCACGAAAATGTGAGGCACCTACTTTCCCTAGGTTCGCTGTACATTTTCTCATTCCCCGCTGCCATGTCATTTATTGACCTCCACGTGACTTCTTCCATTCCCTAGGAGAAACGAAAAACAAGGCGCCACACGGTAGGCTTGTTTGCCATACGTAACACGTGCCCAATCAACGTAGTCCACTAAGCTGAATAAGCTGTGATAAAATATTCGCTGAGCTGGTACTCCATACTCTACTTCTGACCTTAACATTGATAACTCGGTCATTCCATCCAATCTTAGCGATACTATGCAAACATCGATGGTCGAAAACCTCAAGGCAACGAATATCCCTCCCACACACAGACCTCAAGTCACGCAATCATGCAAAACTGAACGCACCGAAGCACACGACCTTTCAACTTCAGCGAAATATCAGGTCGGCGACTCAAGTGATTCAGACCAGTGTACGCCACTAACCTTGGATACACGTGTGCTCGCCTCCAGTACTGTGCTTTCATCCGTCGTCACGATGACGCTGGGAAAAAAAAGCGGTCAACAATTGCCAGTTCCTGCTCATCGAACATCAAGTTGGGAACCGTTGACACCCAGTCGTGAAACCATTTACACTTCTGCCGTGAACTGGTTTTCTACTGTTCGTGCTGTTGTTCGTTTTCCGCATACTGTAATTGTTATTTTCCGGCTACATATACAGTGTGGACGAAAAACTTGTATACATCCAGGAGGTGGGATTTCGCAACTTACTACTCAAGACATTGTTAGTAGGCAAAATGGAGCCAGTATCACAAAGTAAATAATGGTCACTCAAAAAAGTGTACTCGAAAATTGGATGACAGACGTAAATTAGTGGACTTGATCGGTATTTAATGTCAAATAATTTCTCAAGGCTTCACACTAACCTTGAGCGAAAAGTTCATAGGTGATATATTCCTTCTAGGTATACGGAGTACTCACGAAGATGAAGTGTGATAACGTCAGTGGTCCAGACGGGTTTTCGCCAAGGATGCAAACTGACTTTGCTCTTCTCATTTTATGCTCAGTGTTAACATGTTTGTGCAATCAATTTTTTTCCGTGAAAATACCCTGGATTATCCTACAGTGGTACCCATGATGCAAGTGCATGCCTGGAAGATATTATCGTGCCATCTAATAATCTGGCTTTATGCGTCTGAAGATTTCTATTGCATTGAGCGTCCTTTGAGAGGAGAAAAACTGGTCCGGTAAACTTGACTATAGTCACCCGAGTGCCCCATTTAATGTCAGTATATGTCACACACTTTTTTCATTCTATCGGGCATGTAAAGCCGCTAGTATTGGTAGTCGGGACTGTAGTGACGTATTCGAATGTGTAACGAGAAACAAATTTCCAAATATATTAGGTGTAGATGGTAGCCTGCCAAATACCGCAGGTCACTTATCGGACCCCTTTAACACTCGCGAATCACTAGTACGTTGTGAGGTCGCCAAACCTTACCTCGCGGTTTCCTTATTAAACGAGTTTTTCGGTCCGTCGTACTACGCGCACCACCTGCACGTTACTCGGCACTGTACGAATACGTTAATCAGGACGGTATTCTCCGCGACTTGTAAGAACGAGAAAGTGGTCGGGAGAGATATTGATTGGCGTGTATTTGAGAGCGTGCGCAAGAGCATCGATCAGATGGGCACCGCTTCGGCAGTCGGTTTTCAGTTAAACAATAAACGTGCCAAAAGCAAGAACGAAGATGACTATCGCCACAAAGTGGTCGTGGTCACAACGTCTTAACTACTTTCAATGACAGGAGTTCTTCAGGGTATTATTCTATCACTCTATTTCTATCCCACACATACTACTCTTTTTGAAGTCTATTTTTAGACTTCAATGAATAACTTATTGACTGATCTGTTTTTTCTGATCATTTAGTTGTAATTCGCCATCTAAAACGTGCATGTTCGAATCCCTCGCACATTGTGTTAACCTTGCACGTGGTTCACCACACGGCATTTATCATCAAACCTAAAAGGAACGTGACGAAATATACGTGATTCACAACGTCCAACAGATGTGACTGACAGTTTACGATACGATCATCAGGGAATTTGTGGTGCACTCCTTCAGCTTAAATACAGACATTCGATGGGATGAGTTTAATCTGCCACTGGACACAAAAGTAGTTTTTACGGCGCACCAGAGATGACAAGTTGCCGTCAGGGTACTGGTAAAGAGACCAAGACCATAAGGAGTGACTAATAAATGGAAGACCGTGAAACAACAGTTGTGAGAGAACTATGAAGAGGGACATATTATTGGCTGAGAAGATAGTGTTTTGGCAATACGTGTTTCTTAGGTAGATGATGAATATATCCTGTCTTGCTAGTAGGAGAGAATGGTCTAGATCTACACCGTGTTTTCTGTTACAGTAGGTGGCCATTGCTGAACCCCATCCTGCACCGTACCCACAGACAAGCGTGAAATCCCTATAGTGTTGCATCGACCCCACTTTTCGAAAGATACGGTGATAATTTTATCTTATCATGTGACGACGTAAATTACGGTAGATCATGATAATCACCACCATGCATGATCAAGCAACCACCGCTTTACATGGTGACAGACATAGACAAGGCTGAATGAAAGCACTTCATTGCGTGCCCCAATGACCTCGTCCACGTAAGAGAAGCAGTCGCATCAACCAATTTTAGGCCACCGCACACATTTACGTTAAGCACAATTGGTTTCCTGGTCATATACACTCACACATTTCAGTGCACGAAACCCTTCCGAGAACTGGGTTCATCCGGAGACCAATTGTGCTTAGACGTTACGAGCATTACCATAGCGATAGATTCAGCTATGCGAAGATCAAATAAAGTGAATTTTTGCATGTTAATTCAGTTTGCCCTGACTACTACATCATTGTCAAAACATGTACTTGGCACTGAACGCTACTCAATGTGCTGGCTGTCGTAGCGTCTGTCGACACCGTGTGTGCATTGTTTTCCTTCTTCAAATGGTTCGGTCTGCCTGCAAGATAGTCGAGGAGAAAATTACGGGGTGAAAGTGAAATGGTCTGGGTCGCACAAGACTCATATGGGCCTGTATCACGGCTGAGCGGAATACGGCTGCTATGACGGACAAACTAAGCGGCTGTACGTTCGCTTCTCTAAGGCGCAACGTGCGCACTGCGTAACTGAGGTACGAAAACCTAGGACCGGATCGAGAAGGTCAGTGTGCGGGAATGTGTTAACTTATCGTTGGCGAACAGCCAAGTTGCGTCGGCAGTCAACACTGGTACGCTACCAAGCCCAAGGCTCGAGACAACGGAATCTCGAGTGACAAGACAACCGGTCTCTGGAATGGATCAATAGATGAGAGATGAGTCTTGTCAGTGTTGTTTAGGCCTCAAGGCGTGGTCGCCCAAACCAGTCGGACCAATGCATTGTGTGCAACGTGTGGGGGAATGCGAGGACGACCTATATACTCTTTGTTTTGTGCTGATAAACAGATGATTTTGAAGCAGAACTGAGTTCACATTAGAGCTAGTGGGACGGTTGTAAACAGTCAGCAAAGTGAACAGGTTACCTGGACGTACTATGGTAACCGCTTTTCGTTGTGACTATCACTAAGTAAACTCTCTAACTGAAGGTTGAGGAAAATAAAAATGATGGATCTGTGGGAGAACGACATGGTATCATGCCACAATAAACTCAAGGTTGAGAAGTGCAAAAATAATGGTAGCCTAGCTGAGGTTGGCCTTTTACCCAATAGATCTTTAGTTAATAAGGGCCGTTGCGATTACAGGATGATAAACGAGTGTAGATCATGAGAACTAAGAGTTAATTCATTACCTTCGATCTTTCTTCCCGTGTTTTGAACGTCTGTCTGAGAGTATTATGGCAAACACGTGGGTGCAACTTCTGTCAACCGTTCGCCTGCAGCTCTAAGTTTGTGAATAGGTGCTGATGAACTATTTAGTAATGGGCAGGAATGCTGATCCTTACCACGTTTATAATGAGAAGAATGGATGTGGATGGTAGCTTGTTCGACAATATCTTTTAGCTTCCGACCAGTATCCTTGTTATCAAACGTAACATATGGATTTCTGTATCCCATGTTATTACCGATATGGTGGAATTAATAAACGCAATAACGTTTTCATTCAGAAGCCTATGCGACTACGCGTTTCACCGGAACTGGTCGCTCCTGAAGTCAACAGACTACCACTTCCCAATTTCCTCAAGTTAAATCAAATTGTCGTATTGCTGCAAGGTTTGTCACGTGAAGCAAAGCGCACCCGTTAGAAAACTGATTAGTTTAGGACGGGAGATACCACTGGATTGTGATATAACTTTAATGAACCCTTGCAAAAAGGCAACCTTCCGCTAGAAGACCGACAAAAGTGATGGGGGATGAGTAAAGCCAAATAGAATCCGCTGACTTGCTCAGAATTTCCCAAGGTCACCTGCTATACCTCATATGCCGTAACGATCAGAGAACTGGTCAGTTATGAGGTCACACACACTATGTCCAAATTTACACAATACGCGTAAATGATCATACACATAATAATTACATTTAATATGTATTCTGCCAGAACAAACTTAACTGATTTCCATCCATCTCTATTGACAGCTTCAATGAAATTATTGCAATCATAAGACCAAACACTATAAAGATTCAACCCGTAGTCGGATTGTTCGTTGGTTTGACTAATTTGCAGTATACTATTTATCAGAAACTATATTAAACTTGGTACTGCGTAACATGGAAGGTAGATATTAGCTTTATTAACTATCTTTATCAATCACAGTCACTATTTGCCCATTTGTGGGTGGTGATGGCCAATTGATGGTGCCGTGACATGAAAAGCGAAACTTGTGCTCGCACAACTTAGCAGGGAAAATGACACTCATTAATTTTGATATTCCAGTTGGGATGCTGCTGAGAGGTAGATATCAATGAACCACCGCAATCAATGAACTGTTAATGGTCTTTACGGTGGAATAATCACTGACAGTGTAACAGGAGTAAGTCGGTAGCTTTACGCGATCACTCCACGGTAAAATGAACCATTTTTGAACATTTCTTAGCAAATCTTGCTATCGGTCACTTTCGTCTCAAGCGGACAATCAAACGCACTTTACCGCCGGATGTCAAAATCTAACTGCTGCTATTGTTTTCAGCAGCATTAGTACTCCATATACTTATAAGGATTAAATCACCTATGAACTCTTCGCTCAAGGTTATTGTGGAGCCTAGAGACATGATTCGACATTAAATACCGGTCAAGTCAGCTAATTTACATCTCTATCATCCAATTTTCGTGCACACTTTTTTTTAATTGACCATTGTTTACTTGTGATAATGATAATGGCTTCATTTTGTCTACTAACAAGGTCTTGAATAGCAAGTTGCGAAATCCCACCTCTCCTGGGCGTACACACATTTTTTGTCCACACTACAATTGATAAATTGATTAAAGCCTCACTTCTAGGCGAACTTCTTACTCTGTAATTGGTGCTGAACGCATGTTGTTCAGTCATTACAATTCAATCAACTTGTCAAATAAAGCGAGCGCTTCGACCAGAATGGTTCGAGGCTGATCCTCATTCGTCTGACGCCACCGATCTGTGCATTCATTGGAAGAAAACTCTGGATAGTTATCTGGTTAACATAAAGAACCTAAATGTGGATAAACTCGCCACCCTAACTAATTTGTTTTCGCCATCCGTCTACAAGCACATTGCCGATTGTACAAGCTTTGACTCTGCTGTCGAAAAGTTGACTAAACTGTACATCTAACCTAAGAATGAGGTTTTCGCCTGACACGTTCTCTCAACTGCTCGTCAAGAAAGCGATCAGATTCTTGGCCAGTTCCTTCAACGTTTGAAATTTATCGCCGTTGATTGTAACTTCAAGGCAGTTACTTTTGAAGTAAATCGTGATTCTCTAATTCGTGGTTTTCTATCGAATGGAATTCGACAAGGACTACTGGAAAATAAACAACTCAACCTCAAAACAACATTTGATCTCGCTAGACAGCTGGAACTAGCTCACACACAGTCTTTATCGTGCAATCGTGGTACCTCTGTGTTCCACATCACAAACAACACGACCTTCTGGGTCTTTTGCGCTTCGAACGCCGACTTCGGAGGATGTGATATCAGCTATGAGCAATACCTCCTGCTATTCCTGCGGTTACGCTCGTCATCCACGGACTCGTTGCTCCGCAAGAGAAGTTGTATGTAATACTTGTGGAAAGAGAGAACACTTTTAGCGTGTCTGTCGTGCAAATCACTCAAGGAGACAACAATCGCGTCGCCTCTGATGCAAACTCACAGCCGTCTGGCACTACTGCTGCTGTTGCATTCGCTTGTCTATCCAATGCTATTATCACTATATTCGTGAACGGCGTTTCTGTGCGTGCACTCATCGACACGGGAAGCTCCGGAGAACTACATTTCTCAAACGATCGTAGAAAAACATAATTGACCCATAGTGAATTCACACGTGTCACAATGGCATCTGCATACTTATCTAGTACTACACACGGACTCAGTATTGTTTTTCCCAAATACAAAAATACCCTTTATGACCACGTTAAGCTGTCTGTTCTACCCGACCTCCGAACTGACGTGCTGCTGACTTCTTGAAACAACAGCAGCGTGCTGAAATCCCTTTTTCAGGTACATTGTCCATTTTCTCTGCTCGTGGTTTACTTGCTGCTCGCGTTGTACCTCAGTCTCTCTCCCGACTGTAGACCAATCGCAACCGAGTCCCGCCGCCACACTCCTCAGGACGAATCATTCATTCACTCGGAAATAAGGACGCTTCTTGAATCCAGCATAACAGAACCGTCCGAATCTCCATGGAGGGCGCGAGTTCTGGTGACGTCTAACGGACGACATAAATGAAGAATGGTCGTCGATTATAGTCAGACAATCAATCGATTCACTTATCTTGATGCTTACCCATTTCCTCGCATTGATGATATGATTGGAAAGATTGTCGACTACCTCGTATTCAGCACCCTTGATCTGAACAGCGCTTACCACCAAATACCGATAAAAGTTAAAGAACGCAAGTACACAGCTTTCGGGGCTTGCAGTCGACTCTATCAGTCCTGTCGGATTCCCTTCGGTGTAGCTAACGATGTTGCTTGCTTTCAGCGGACGACAGACAATAATTTCCACTGAAAAGCTTGCGGGTACTTTTGCCTACCTCGACAGCTATTTGTGGCCATAATGAGAATGACCATGATCGTAATCTAGACAGGTTCTTGGAAGCTGCCACTAAATATGGCATAACGTTCAATAAAAAGAAGAGCATTTTCCGACGATAAATATCCTGGGTTACGAGGTGTCCACTGGTGTCGTTAAACCAGATCCAGAAACATCGCAGCTCATGCTAACGATTCCACCTCCCCATACTCCCAAAAACCTAGGTGTGTATTGTTGGCATGTTTTCACGTTACTCGCGTTGGATCTCACATTTCTCGGACAGAATGCATCCTCTGGTAACAAACCGAACTTTTCCGCTTCTCTCAGACGTCCTAAACACTTTTACAAATCTTAAGCAAGAACTTGCGAATACCGCGGTCGTTACCATAGACCCGGCAATACTATTGATTGTCGAAATCGATGCATCTGACATTGCGATTGCAGATACTTTCAACCAGAACGGTGGACCAGTGGCACTTTTCTCTCGAACTTTATCTCCATCTGAGCAGCGCCACTCCGCCGTTGAAAGAAGCATACGTGATCGTTGAAGCATTAAAAAAATGATGCTATTTCTTGATCGGACATCACTTCAAACTGGTCACAGATCAACGGTCGGTGGCCTTTATATCTGATAATCGCTCGAGAAGTAAGATTGAAAATAAGAAGATTCAACGGTGGTGTGCAGAACTTTCTGTCTTTCAGTACGACGTTGTTTATCGTCCGGAACGTGATAACCCTGTATCACACACTCTCTCGGGGTATCTGTGCCTCAACTTCCAACCGTGCTGACTTGTATAAGCTTCATGCATCCTCACGCCACTCGGCAGTAACTCGTATGATTCCCTTTGTGCGCGCCGGAAGTCTTCCGTTCTTGGTTCAGGAACTAAAATATATGATATCTTCTTGTCGAATTTGTGCAGGAGTAAAAATAAGATTTTTCAATCCACCGTACGTACCGCTGCTTTAGGCCACTCAACCCTTTGAAAGACTCGGCATAGAGTTTAAAGGACCATTACGGTCATCCACACGTAACAAATTCCTTCTTACAATCGTCGACGAGTTTTCCCGTCTCCCTTTCGCTTACCCTTGTCAAGACATTTCTACATCCACTGTTATTCAGTGTCTCATCATTATGCTTGCTATTTCTGGCATGCCCGCGTGCCTCCATTCTGACCGCGGATCTTCATTCGTGTCTGCCGAACTCAGTGATTTCCTTCGTGAGAAAGGTATTGCCATCAGTCACGCTACCGCTTACAATCCACAATCTACAGATAGACTGGACGTCTGAAAAGCACGCTTTGGAAGACCACTACTCTCGCTCTGAAGTCACGAGGACCCGAGATTCGACACTGGGAAACTGTTTTTCAGATGCGCTACATTTCATACGTTCTTTTCTTAAAAGACAGTAACCAATGCAACACCGCATGAACGCTTATTCGTTTACAACCGCCGAGCTTTTACTGGGATATTCCTCCCTATCATCATCATCATCATCATCGTACAGCGTCAAACAGTAGGGCAAGCCCCACTGACCACTGCCTTTCTCACCATGTTGCACGTTGAATTAGAAAGTAGGAATATACAAGATGGACAGGGAGTGGACCTATACAAGTGAGAAAAGGAAAGAATGCCCTAGTAGCCAACACACGGAATACACAGTCTAACTGTACAAACGCACATCGATCAGTCATTCTGATTCGATAGAAAGTGATGCCACGATCGCCACTATTCGCGGTTCGTTGCCATATCCTTCACTGTCTCCAGCCAACTGGTAGACGGATCTTTTGGACCCCAACCACGAAGAAGTGAAGCACCTACTTTTCCCAAGCTCGATGTACATTTTCCCACTCCTCGATGCCACGTCATCTGTTGACCTCCAAGTGGTCTCTTCCATTTCTAAAGAGAAACGGAGAATAGGACACGGTACTGTAGACATGTGCTTGCCATACGTAACACGTGCCCCAACCAACGAAGTCTACTGATCTGGATACGCTGTGACAAAACGTTCTCCAATACTCGCTTTCTGCCCTCCTCATTGCTTACTCGGCTATTCCACCCAATCCTAGCGATACCACGCAAACATCGGTGGTCAAAAACCTCAAGAAGACGAATATCTTCAGCATACAGACCGCAAGTCTCGCAACCATACAAAAAACTGAACGCACTGCGGCGCAGTATACACGACCTTTCAACTTCCGTGAAATATCAGATCGACACCACAAGTACTTCAGTCCATCGTACGCCGCTCGAGCCTTGGATATCCGCATGCTCACCTCTACTACTGTGCTCCCATCTGTCGTCACGCTACGCCCAAGGCAGGTGAAGTGGTCGACAACTGACAGCACCTTCCCCATTGGGCTTCAAGCTCGGAATCGGTGACGTCCAGTCTTGCAACATCACCTGACACTTTGAAGGTTCAAAGCTCATGCCGAATGGAACTACAGTTCTCCCAAGTCTATCTAGTGCACGTTAAGCATGTTTCGTGCATTCGAACAAGCAGACAACGTTGTCCGTGTAGTCTAGGTCACATAGCTTTCCACTATTTCCTAGTTCGACGCCCACATCCTGAAGATTTTGCAACGCATTCTCCATTATTTCGTCCATGACGAAGTTGAACAGGAAAGGAGACAAGGGACATCCCTGTCGAACACCACTGGTCGTTTCGAGCCAACCGGATAGTTCACCGTAAACTCTAACGCGGCCAGAAGTATGAGAATACAATGATCTCAGTAAGTTCACGAACTTTTGGGGCATACCTTTTCGATGAAGAACACTGAAAAGCGCTGTTCGATCAACTGAATCAAAGGAGCCTTTCAAGTCTAAGAAAACCATTACTGTCGGTCGGCGGTGCGTGTGACACGTTTCAAGTAGTCGGCGAAGAGTGAAAATCTGGTCGATGCATCCTCGACCTGGGCGGAATCTGGCCTGCTGTTCGCGAGTGTTCTTCTCGCGAGACGGTGCAGCAAAATCGAAGCCAGTACTTTGGTGACTATCGGAATTAAGCTAATCCCACGATGGTTACTACAGTCATTGTGTATTCCCTTCTTGAAGATGGGGACAATCAATGACCCGCTCCATGTTAACGGAATACGCTCCTCGTTCCAAATGTTGCGGAGCAAGATGGTAAGTGATTTTATCAAAACATTTCCACCCAGTTTGAAAAAAATGGAGGAAGTTCGTCGGGACCTGCCGCTTTTCCTCGCTTTAGTATTCGAATGCATGACTCTACTTCTACTTCCGATGGGGCCTCAAGTGATACCACCCAAGGAGTCGCAGTTGGTGACACAGGAGTAACTACATTAGCACGCGGCCAGCTAAACTGTTCCTTGGAGTATTCGGCTCAACGGTCAAGCCTTTGCTGTTTGCTATGGATGGGTTCTCCATTTTTATCGCAAGTCGTTTCACTGACCTGGATGCGTCGTCCACCGGTGTCACGAATATGTCTTTGACTGTTACCTGAAGCAGCTGCTGTTTCCATTTCTTCGGCTACCTTGACCCACCAATTTCGCGACCATCCGCAAGGCTTTTCGTAACTTGCTTTTGTAGATGTCTTCGTATCTTAATCATCTTACAGTTCGAGAGCTGACGCGTTTGCCCCATTATACTCAACGACTCTTGCGAAATCCAGTGTCTTTGATGGACATCGGATCTAAGACCACAGGCGAAACCTGCTGCCACGCGCACCGCCTGTTTGATATGAGCCCAATGCTCATCTACATTACTGTTCGTCGTAGATCCTAGCTCATGTGCTAACCTCTGCTCATAACGGGTGCAAACTTCTGGATCACACATACGTTGCACGGCTAACCGGGTTTGTGGTTTGCGACGATGACCATGGAGCTGGAGAGATAATCGCATTAAAACTAACGCATGGTCCGAATCTACGTACGTCGACCAGTAAGATCTACAGTTCTGAACAGAACTGCGCCACCGGTAACTTACGGCGATTTGATCAATCTGACTCAAAGTACCTGTACAGTTAGAGAGCCATGTCGCTGTGCAACGCGAGCTGTGTCGGAAATTGGTGCTAGACAAGAACAATCGATTGTCTGCACAAAACTGGAGAAGCCTATCCACGTTACCTGTACGCTCAGCGGGTAAAGCACAGCGGCCACCTAAACAAGCTTCTGACACACTACTGCGAGCGTGGGTGGCGAGTTCATCATTGAACTTATCTTTCTGCGCATCTGAGCTGCAGTCCGTTGGGGTGTAGGCCGAGGTCACAAACAAATTGCGCTTAACACAACTATCCTTTCGAACGCCAACTGACCCCGGGAGTCTCACAGCACTTAAACGACTGTTACCAGGGATCCAGTCTAAGATGGCAACCTCAGTCTTGTCAGTCAAGACTATTTCTACGCCACACTGACCCAAAGCTCTAGCTACTTCGTCTCCTGAAGGGCGCAGAAAATGCCTCGATCAGATACCAAGAGCAGTTAGTTGAATCCTATTGCACGAATCCTGGATACGCGTTTCACTTACGCAGCAGACATCAATCTTCAGAGCTCATTGTGAGGGCTAGGCACGCCTGCTGACCCGCCTGCATGAGTGTACGCACGTTGGAGGAGCCGAGATTCAGAGGCTGACAAGGCTTGAGAAAATGTGATTACCAGACAGAGGATTATTTCCAACACTATTTGACAGTGAATCGTTGCGAGTATCGGCCGTGTTGTCAGTGAGAACATTATGGGTAAATAGATGGGACAAAGAGAGGTGGTTGGGGACAGAAGACAAACCATTCTTGTGCAGCAAGCCCATCAATAAAGGTCCAAATGTCTTCTCCGGTGCTAATTCATTGATCTAGTCCACTTCAGGTGCGTTTTAATCCCCCAGTGCTAGGACCCTAGAGCCCAAGTTTATCAGGTTATGTGTATAGTGAAACAGCTCTTCATCCTCCTCATCGCATGAGGGGTAGCGGTATATATAAGCTATTGTTAAGTCTACGCGGTTTAGACTACTTTGGATCGCTGAGGCTTACACATTGCACAAGCTGAGTCGAGTCTACTCACGTTTGGAATATTTCTCTGCTATAAGCAGTCACACGCCTGGATCCTGTGCTTCCGCCCTGTCCATCCTACTCGGAACGTAGTTTTGTGGACAAAAGCTCCGGATATCTTCGTGGGGTCTCAACCATGTCTCCGTGATTACAATCACATCGTCTTCGCGCATACGGGCCCTCAGTTCCGACCACCTGTTTGCTACGCTGGTTGCGTTTGTGAACAGAACAAGTGGTTTCGGTGACTTCTGGGGAAGTCTTAGTTTACCAGGGCATCCAGCATGTTCGGAAATTAGTTCCAAACCACTCTCGTTTTTTGGAGTTTGTGTCGGGGTTGTGTGTAGGCCACTTGTTGTGGGGGTTCCTGTCGCGTTTACTTTCGGCCGCACACTAGGTCCACCGACCGTACACTCTAGCTCTAGTGATTTGTTGCTTCTCATGCAGACTTCGGGCCTGAGTTTCGTCCTTCGTCACCCTCGTGACTTGAGGTGAAAAGTTCAGGCGAGGTACCATCAATATCGGTGACGTCAACCTGGCTATACTGAAAGGTGGTGACCCTCGAAGATCCAAGCTATTGGCCGCGGTGCTGAACGTGTTATGCCTTGAAATGTCCAGCTCGACGGTGACCGAACCATCTGTGGCGGTTTGGATACGATCAGCGGCCGCCAAAAGAGATCTCTATGTCTGGGATCAACAAACTGTCATTATTGTCTGGGCACTTTCGTCTCCCTATTGTGACTCGGTCTATTTACCTATCTGTAGGACTCGTTTAATGGCAATGTGGACCTGCATACCGACCATCCGTAAAAGGTTCACTCTGTGAAACCTCACTGTCCGCTCCCTCAACCTACCTTCCTTCATGGTGCGCTCAGGTATTTCCTTTACTACTACGTTTTTGTCTCCCTAAGGCTGCCTCAGACCGTTCTTGCAGATGACCTAGGGTCGAAGAAAACTGCCGTTACTTGTTTTCCAAGACTTCGACTTTCCTGGTCAAACCTGGAATATCACTGGAGGGCTGCGATGCTTATCGATGTTGCCGTTTCTGGTTTTCACTTCGCCCTTGCAGTCCTTTTTCGACTCCCTAGGTCCAGAACGGAGTTCTGTACTTCGCCTCGGAACCACGCGTACCGAAGCTACACCCTCGTGAAAGTCCTTACCAGGCTGGTCCCCTTTCACTAATTCTTGCTGCTCAATAATCGAGCGGAAGCCTTCTGACTGAGCTCTTGATCAGTATCGAAAAATCAGGCACACTGCTGCTCTTTAGCTAGTTGCCTATACTAACAACACAAGAGCTTGCTTTGCCAGTTACACTACCCTTGTTTAGCAAATCTAGTCCACGTGCGAGGGGTGAGGTCAAACACACTTGCTTGGCATGTATTTGCGGCTCTGCTTTGGAGCTCTGTGCGAATTAACTTCATTAAGATGGGACGGATTCAATTCAAACCTTTGTATCTGCGGCACAGATGATAATGCACCTCAGACAATTCCCTACAACGAACGTGGAACCATGCTTCACATACGTCACACTGGATACCGTCATCCAGTACGCTATTGGAACACATATCGTCCCCACAGGCACTCTCTGGCTCGAGTTTCGACGAAATGGCGATCTTTTACCTGCGTTCACATTTGCCCTGGTCATAGTGAGACAGCACGTTGCTGGTTAGGGTAATCGAGTAGTTGGAAATTAGAGGAAAGACGTAGATAATGTAAAATTTTCATCCTATAATTCTAAGATGCAAAACTGTTTAGACACGGTGGGAAGTGAGACCAGACTGATCGAATTTGAAGCAACTATGTACCCTAGTGGATGCTGGCCGAACAGCGGTTCACAGCATGTGCAACTCACCTGAACTGACTTATTCGTCGCTACGGTACGCTAGGCTCTGAGACTTATCCAGACCGAGTCCCTGTTCCAAAATATTGTTTTCAGTTTGATGTCCGAAACAAATACATTTTTATGGAGATACAGACAAAAAAACGTACTCCTCCTCCCTCTCAGCGTACCGCCAGGCCAGCGGCGTAGCGCAGCTCAGTTTCAATTCAGTTCAGTTCAGTTCAGTTCAGTTCAGTTCAGTTTGCACAGGACATGGTGTGGCTAGAGCCAATCGTGTGTCCAGATAGTTGTGTTGTCGGCGCGTTTCCGTAGCTCCCAACACTGCGTGATTTCCTTTTTCTGAAAGGCAGAAATTTTGTGCAGTATCAGCCCTGGCAGAGTTAGGGGGAAACAGTAAGTAAATTGCATCTGACCTTAAAAGCTGCTTAACATAACTTGGGGTATACTGCCACCCAACATAAGTCTATTACTTTTTTAAAAGCCTTCACGGTTGTGGTATTTATGACCTCTTCAGTCTGCACAGGACAGGTAATGGCCACGGCCAATCGAGCGTCCAGAATTCCTTCGATGGTATGCACACCAGTTATGCACCCACCACTGCCGGGTGTATTTCGTCGAATCCCCGCTAAAGATGAGAGGGAAACGGAAAACCTCATCGCACATCAACTGCGAGAGACATTATGCATCGTGAGCTTTCACTGAGACAGTATGCAATGAGGGAAAAAGTCTGCTAAAACATACTCCAGAAGGACCGCAGTGCTACCCGTCATCCATCTAGTTGATATTCTCAAGGCTCACTACAAGGAAAGACCTCGTTACACTTGCGATCAAGGGCACATTTGAAGGATTGAACTGTCTGCAGATCTACCATTTCACCAGGCAGACCGTTCCAACTGTTCACAACCTTGTTGCTGAAGAAGTGCGATCTAGCCATCAACTTAGATCGGGCTTTTATCAACTTCTTTTCGTGTCCCCTTGTTCTGGAGTCTACGGCCAATTGGAATAGACTATCTGGTCTAAGGCCAGAAAAGCCCTTCATTACCTTGAACGTTTCTATGAGATCTCCTCTACTTCTCCTCCTTTCCAACGAGAAAAGATTCGGGTCACAGAGTCTCTGCTCGTAAGTCTTACCCCTCTGCCCTTCAACCATTCATGTGGCGAGATGTTGAACCTTCTCTAGGCAGACGGCGTCCTATTTGTAGAAGGGTGACGAAGCCTGTATGCTACCTTCTAAGTGAGGTCGTACTATAGCCATGTAAATAGG
Source organism: Fasciola hepatica (assembly GCA_948099385.1). Taxonomy (NCBI): domain Eukaryota; kingdom Metazoa; phylum Platyhelminthes; class Trematoda; order Plagiorchiida; family Fasciolidae; genus Fasciola; species Fasciola hepatica. The sequence continues at coordinate 5,882,749 of CANUEZ040000099.1, read as the reverse complement.
TACAAATACCTCCGGCTTCCGGCAAGACAAAGCTGATTGCAGCCTAAAGAGCTCACCACGAGCCTTATGCGCATCAGCTTTGCACTGCTCCGACCATTTGAAGTCACTGTTCATGATGACCCCAAGGTCTTTACCACTGGTGACTGCTTCTGTGGTGAACAGCCCTTGATCATGAACGACAGTTAGGCTCTCTGTTGCCCTTGACAACAAATGGCTTTTTTCAGCGTTCCGGGGTAAGTCCCATTTGCGCGCCCAGTTTAGGACAATACCTATATCCCTGTCCAAGTCCGCCCTACCTTTGGATCCAACCATCTTCACATCATCCGCAAAAATAAAACTGGGCAATTGAAGCATGGATTCCAGGCCGTCAATAAACAACAAGAATAGGACCGGGCCTAGGAAGGACCCCTGAGGCACACCACTGGTGACATTCACCAAACTGGAGCACCTGTCCCCTACTTTGAAGTAAAACGTCCTGTGGAAGGGGAAGTCCTCCAGCCACCTATATACTCACCCACCTATGCCGAAAGTCTCCATCTCACGTGGCAAGAGACGATGATTAACGGAGTCGAACGCCTTTCTAAAGTCGAGGAAGCATACCACAGCTTGCTTACCTTCGTCCAGTCGTCGAGTCAGTTCATCTAAGAAGCACAGGAGATTGCTCAGACAAGATTTTTTTTCAGGAATACATGCTAAGCCGGTCCTAGCATGGAGTGCTCCAGTAAGAGCTGACAGTTCGTTAAAGCCTACTCCAGAAGGAACACAGTGCAAAGACCGGTCTTCAAAATTCCCCCCAAAACACTGCAGTTCCATGTTTTTCTCAACATCACTCACCTAGATACGCTATTGACTTGTTTTATGCACCGTATGTTTTTATGAACCAACGTTTGTTTGTTTGCGTCCAACGCGCTGCTTTGTCATATCCTTGTTCTGGACCTGCGTGACGCACGTGCTCATCTCTTGCACGCCGCAATTCCGTTCTCGTTTCTTGAGTCCCTGTAATCGCGTAATTGAGGCTTGTACCTGTTTCGTGTCATTGTTCGTTCAGTAATCTATTATGGTGGAATCTCACGGATTATCGCCTTCTGATTTTGGGATCAGTTGCGAATTTAGCTACGCATTGTTCAAAGGTGTCTCACACACAATGCTCCCCGCCATCCATCTAGTTAACTTACTCGAAGCTCACTGCAAGGAGGTATCTCGTACCACTTGCCATCTAAGTCAGCTTCGAGGGATTGGATGATCTGCAGGTCTATCATTCCACCAGGCAGACCGTTCCAACTGTTCATAACCCTGTTGCTGAAGAAGTGCGATCTGGCCATCAACCTAGATCGGGCTTTTATCAACTTCTTTTCATGCCTCCTTATTCTGAAATCCAAATCCACTTGGAATAGGCTATCCGGTCTAAGGCTAGAAAGGCTCTTCATTACCTTGAACGTTTCTATGAGATCTCCTCTACTTCTCCTCCTTTCCAACGAGAAAAGATTCGGGTCACAGAGTCTCTGCTCGTAAGTCTTACCCCTCTGCCCTTCAACCATTCATGTGGCGAGACGTTGAACCTTCTCTAGGCAGACGGCGTCCTATTTGTAGAAGGGTGACGAAGCCTGTATGCTTCCTTCTAAGTGAGGTCGTACTATAGCCATGTAAATAGGTACAAATACCTCCGGCTTCCGGCAAGACAAATCTGAATGCATTCTAACGAGCTCAAAGATGATGGCCAAGGCCAATCTAGTCCTTCGGCCGTAGGCACCCTACGAAGGCTGCGACCACTGCCCGTTCTGTTTCTTCGAATCCCCTCTGAAAATAGAAGGGCAAAGTAGAACCTCATCGCACATCAACACAGAAGCTGAGCGGATCGCAAGAGATCAGCTGTCTCATTTCCATACGTTGTACAGCAAACCAAAGCCTGGAGACTCCCGGAGGCCCTGAGGAGTGCAGAGCTACGGTTTCTGCGCTTGGCTGACTTCCCAGTTGTAGCCCTACACCGCACTGGCTGCAACGAACGTTTGAGCAATGCGTAGCCAAATTCGCAAAATCAAAAGACGATTATCCGTGATATTCTACGATACTAGATTATTACATGAACAATGACATAAAAAATATACAAACCTCAATAATACGATCACAAGGACTCAACAACGAGAAACCGAATAGCAGTGTGTGAGCAAACAGCACGTGCGTCACGCAGGTCCTGAACAAGGATGTGCCAAAGTAGCGCTCTGGGAGTGAACAAACAACAATTGGTCCAGAAAAACAACCAGTTCGTAAGGACAAGTCAACAGTGTAGGCAAATGAGTGATTTTGGGAAAAACACTGAATCGCGAGGGAAATAGGGGGATTTTCCACGACCGGCTGTTACACCGCCCACCAAAATCCTCCTGGATCCTTAGCAGAGTCATGGGTTCGGTATAAAGGTACTGATTCTTCCTACCTGCCTAGGCCCTGCTGTCAGTGCGCGCGTCTAATGCTCGTCGTCAACGTTCTACTACTGGCCGCACCTAACCCATTGGCTACATAGACGTGAGGCTAGTCTACATCTTCCACAAGACCAAATGACCGATGGCGGGCGTGAATGGTCACATAGACGTTGTCCTCGTAAGGGGCCGTCCGGTCCTGGATGTACGTGCTTGAGTGTGTGTGTGTGCCGGGGTTACAATGAAATCACAGGTATGACTACACATCAAAGGAGGACTTTCTGCAATGTCAACAAAAGGCCGCGTGGCAAGAAAACGAGTAAATGTAGCATGTATGTGTGACCTGAGCTCCGCTACTTCCACATATGCAAGGGGCATTCGGTAGCGTCAACAAAAGGCAAACAAAGAACACTGTCACATGTATGATGGGTTTACGGGATGTTGAGTGCGTCGTGCCTGCGTGTATGTATCCGGATGTATAATGGAATCGCACTCATCACCACATATCGGAAAGAACCTTCTGTAATGTCAACGAAAGGACCGCGAGCACCTTAACGTGTTTGACGGAGATTGTGTGGTATATATGATGTTTCTTTATCCACCTCGATTACTGATGTGAAAAAGGTTTACTAGGCCTCAGGGTTATCAGCTTCTCCGTCTTCGCTCTCGAGTAGGTTAATACTGCGTATGTCACGAATGAGCACTCCGTTAGCTGTCTTCAACTTCACCGTTCTTATCATTCCGTCACTGCTTTTGATGGTTTCCGTAACTACTCCCAAAGACCAAGCGCTGAAATGTGCGCGTTCTTCGGCGATCATAACCACGTCCCCAACTTTGAATGGTCTTGCTTTGGCCAGCCACTTCTGTCGAGTCTGCAAAGCCGGTAGGTACTCCCGTAGCCATCGCCTCCAGAAGACCTTGGCCAGATAGTTCGCTTGCTTCCACCCGTGGAGGTAGCTCCCACGAAGGTTTACCGGCCCTTGGAAACCCTCGTTCGACCTTAACGTCAATAAGTCGTTCGGGGTGAGCGCCAGGTGGGTGGGGTCGCCGTTCAATACTGGAACCAGGGGGTGGTTGTTCAGGATTCGCTCCACCTCAGTCATGACGGTGTTCAGCGTCTCGTCGTCAGGCGGCTGCTGCTCCATGATTGACAGCAATATCCGTCTGGCGGACCGGATCATGCGTTCCCATATGCCGCCTCGGTGACTGGCCTGTGGGGTGTTGAAATGCCATCGTATGCCGTAGGCCACGGTTCGATTCTGCAGTTCATCCCTGTTTATGTTCTTGTGCCAACGCTGCAATTCCCGTTGAGCGCCCACAAAGTTCGATCCATTATCTGAGTATATATCGGCCGGTACGCCTCGTCGGTTGATAAATCTTTGCAAGGCTCATAGAAACGAATCGGTCGTCATCGAATGTGCGACTTCTAGGTGTGACTTCACGCACGTCATGATACATCGTATCGCTTTTCTAATCTTTTCCCGCACTTGATCCACAAGGGCCCGAAATGGTCCAACCCGGTGTCACTGAACGGCCACCAGCCCGTAGTCACCCTGCAATCTGGTAGCGGGGCCATGAGTTGTTTGCCTGCTGTGGCATTGCGTCTCCTGCATTGCACACACCGTCGGATTACGCGTTTTACAGTCTCTCGTCCTCTCAACAACCAAAGGCGCTTTCGGATGACGCTTGTCACGTGACTTTCCCCGGCATGTCCCTCCATGGCGTGGACGTGTTGAATCATTAGCTCTACTACAGGTTGTCTCGCAGGCAGCAGTATAGGATACTTTTTGTCGAAGTTCAGGTGGGCGTTGGTCAGCCTACCATCCACCCGCAGCAGTTCGTCGATGAGTTTGGGGTTTAAACGCTTCAGCTCGCCTCTTGGAGATGGCATGTCTTTATTGGTCGGCCCCACTTCTTCCGCCTTCTTGAGTTCTTGGGCGAAAGCCTCGCGTTGTATCATTCTGAAAATATCGTACTCTGCCGCTTGTAGCTCATCGGGACCTATCGGGCCGACCGGTATCCGACCTGAGGGCCGTAGCCCTTTCATGACTAGTAAATTTCTCTTGAACCTGGTTAACCAAACTAGCGAACGAAGCGTCTTCATCCAGGAAGAAAACCTGACCAGTCGCGATAGAATGGACGACGCTTCGACGACGTTGGTTGCTATCACTACGCCTTTGATCTCCAGTTCCAATTCCGTAGGGGGTTTTGATTCGAACACGGGCCAGTCCTGTTTGGGCAATTGCAGGAAGTTTGGCCCTCTCGTCCACGTGTCCAGTTGCCTGAAGTTGTTCGCACCTCGGGAGCACAGGTCGGCCGGATTATCACCAGACCTGACATGACTCCACTGGTGCGTGGCTGATTCATCGTGGATAATCGTGAGCCGGTTAGCAACGAAAGTACTAAACCGGCTCCGTACGTTGTTAATGTAGTAAAGTACTATCGTTGAATCCGTCCAGAAGCGCACCGACCAAATGTAGAGATCGAAACATCTCTTCACAGCTTACACCACCCTGACTGCCAACACGGCTGCGCTGAGTTCAAGGCGTGGGATTGAGACCGACTTCAGTGGAGCAACGTGGGCTTTGGCGAACAGGATCCTCGTGGTATATTGTCCATCTCCTGCGCACCATCGTCCGTACACCACAGCTCCATAACCGACTTCGGATGCATCGGAAAAGGCATGTAGTTCTCCAGTCCGCGTCGTTTGGACAGGAGCCAAACATCGTGGGATTCTTATGTCCCCTAATTTCTTCAAGTTGTTCAAAAATTCTTCCCAGTTCAACCGGTCCCCTCGGTCCAGTGACTAGTCCCAATCAACTTTCTTACGGCACAGCCGCTGTTACGAACGTTTGAGCAATGCGTAGCCAAATTCGCAACGGATCCCGAAATCAGAAGGCGATTATCCGTGATAATTCTACGATACTAGATTATTAAAATAAACAATGACATAATCAATATACAAACCTCAATAATACGATCACAAGGACTCAACAACGAGAAACCGAATAGCAGCGTGTGAGCAGACAGCACGTGCGTCACGCAGGTCCTGAGCAAGGATGTGCCAAAATAGCGCTCTGGGCGCGAACAAACAACAATTGGTCCAGAAGAACAACCAGTTCGTAAAGACAAGTCAATAGTGTATGAAAATGAGTGATGTTGGGAAAAAACACTGAATCGCGAGGGAAAAAGGGGGATTTTCCACGACCGGCTGTTACAGCCGCTGCAGCAAGATCTTTCCGGGTAGCAGCCATGGTGAGACGAAACCGAGCGGGTCGAACAAACTTGAGACGGCAGATAGTATGCCACGACGGGTTACTGGCAGCTCGGGAACGTTCAGTTCGAAAACAAAATCGTCCGTTTCCGCGTCCCATTGTATCCCTAAGGTGCGCTCGATAGGAAGTGGAGAGCCGTCCAAATCTCTTACCCTTTCGGTCTTTTCGTGATACGGGATGACCTTCAGCACTTCTGAAGCGTTCGACATCCATTTAGTTAGATGGAAGCCGCCCTCTTCCAGCAATCTCGTCAGACCCCTGAACTGCTCTAGAGCTGATTCCACATCATCGAATGACCCAAGGTAGTCGTCGACGTAGAAGTTCCTGCTGACGCTTTCTACCACCGTCCGATGTACTAGATCGCCATGTTTGTTCGCTGATTCTCGGAGGGCGTAGTTCGCCCAAAATGGTGACGATATTGCTCCGAAGGGTTGGACGGTCATCCTATAATTCACCACTGCGTTGTCCCGGTCGTCCCCTTCCCACCACATGAAACGCAAAGCATCTCGTTCTCCTAGCGGAATCTTCACCTGATGGAACATTTCCCTAATGTCGGCAGACAAAGCCACTTTACCCACTCTGAAACGGCACAAAACATCGATCAGTGGTGTGGTCCAGTCAGGCCCCTCTAGTAGGCGATCGTTTAACGACTTGCCCTGGAACTTGGCCGCACAGTCGAAAACCACTCGCAGTTTATTGGGTTTCTTGGGGTTGATAACCGGATGGTGAGGCAGATACCAGATACCCCTTTTGCTGTCGGTGTTAACAGGCACCTTTTCAACGTAACCGCGTATCGTTCCCACAGATTCTGGTCTCGAATGAAGCGTTCTTTTAGTCGTATTAATCGTTGAAGAACACAATTTCTGTTGTCAGTCCACGGGTTGACCGATGTGCGCTATGGGAGGGGAACCTCAAACTGTTTTTTGAGGCCTCTAGTGCCTCGCCGCACCGTTTGTAGAGCGAAGTGATCCTCTTGAGACAACGTCGGTCTTTCGTCTCCAATGTCATGAAACTCCTTTTCATACAGCCGTTGCAGATGATACTCTATGCGGTCCGTTTCGGCGGATAAGTAATTCACGGAACCGCGTATCTCTACTGGACCGTATAACATCCATCCCAGAGCCGTGCGTACGGCATAAGGTGCCTGGCGGTCGCCCACTCTCTGGTCAAGCACCCAATGCGCCTCTGGCACGTCGCAGCCGATGAGGAGATCCACCTCGTCATCTTCCCAGTCTACAACGGTTACATCCTGCAGGTGGGGCCACCGAGTCAAGATTGCGTTCACCGACCTTGGTGCTCGCATGGGGAGATCCGCTAACGTGAATGCCTCCGTTGGTTCAATTTCCTCGTTAGTGTCTAGAGAGATGAGTTGCAGCCTTAATCTACCGGCAGTCATTACCTGTGTTCCGCCCATCGTGCTCACTGCCAACGACGTCGCACCTTTAGCCAGTTGGTGTTTGTCGGCAAACCGCTCTTTCACTAAAGCGGTGTCGGATCGACTATCGACGAGAGCCAACGCCTTGACTATCCCAGTCGGAGTCACTAATCCCACGGCCACTACGCCTAAACGTACCGGTTTACTGGCAGATTGTGACGTTGAACAGATCACGCTGGGCTTGGCAATCGCCTCGGTATGCTTACTCTCGACTGATGCAGCAGCCGATGGTGTCTGCCCGTGCAGCCCTCGTAACCACATCGATTCCTTGTTCTACAGGCTGCTGCCCGGTGCGTGGTGTTGAGACAGATGAAACATGCTCCTGCCATCCTCGCCATTCCCCACCGTTCGTCTATTGTGGCGTTTGTGAACTTGGGGCATTCTGGTAGGCCATGGCTAGTACCACATGATCTGCTATTGGGTTGCGCTGTAGCATCTCGTGAAATGACGTGTGTATTGGTCCAAGGCTGGTACTTCGGATGTTCCCGTACGGGGGTTTGGACTTGGCTAGTACTGGGCTTGTTTGCTCGGTTGCTGTCCCGGATGAGTCGGCCGAATCTGCTGTCAGCTCTCATCAATAATCGATTATTACATGAACAATGACATAAAAAATATACAAACCTCAATAATACGATCACAAGGACTCAACAACGAGAAACCGAATAGCAGTGTGTGAGCAAACAGCACGTGCGTCACGCAGGTCCTGAACAAGGATGTGCCAAAGTAGCGCTCTGGGAGTGAACAAACAACAATTGGTCCAGAAAAACAACCAGTTCGTAAGGACAAGTCAACAGTGTAGGCAAATGAGTGATTTTGGGAAAAACACTGAATCGCGAGGGAAATAGGGGGATTTTCCACGACCGGCTGTTACACTGGCTAGCCCTCACCCGTCCTACGCTTCAAAGGAGCAAACTCGTATTATAAGGTGAGTAGAGATTTTCGAAACACCTGCCAGCGTTCTTCCAAACTAGTGTATCGACCACGATACTTTTGAGAAAATGACTGTTTTCTGGATGCCATTTTGAATCTATTTTCTCTACGATCTTTTCTGACGTTTGGCAGCGACCTCATAGTGTTCTCCGGTTGCATACGTTTTACTGGGCTGACTTTTCCGAGGTTTCCGTCGACCTCGTTTTAAATCACTTTCATTTTCGGTCGTTCGCCGATTGTACACGCTCACGGTTCGCTTTCTGCATAGCCGTTGCGTTTTGTTTTCCGTTCGGTGTATCTGTCGTATCGGTACTGTTTCGGTGCCACGATATATAGAATACACCTTGCATCTGTAAACCGACTTGCGTCCTCTCTATTCGTCCGATAGAGAGGATATCGTTGGTATTTCATTGCTAGACCCAATAGGCGACACGTTCATCGGCCGCTCTCGAAAGTCTTTCATATTGGTGAGCCCGAAACCTCCAGAACCTTCCTGGATTATTTGCCCGCCTGGTGAGTCTGTGATTTTTCGCTGTTTCACCTCCTCTTTTTGTTGCACGATATATTTATTCTTTACGATATATTATCGCAACGTAACCATGCCATAGGATAAGGTGCAGCTTGACACAGACCTCGCTTTGTCTGCGGTTGCTTTTAAGCCCGAGTCTTGCAGTTGGAACAGAAGCACACCGAATCGCAGGATTGTTTTCTAACATTCCTCACGATTTTCAGTCTTTTTAGTAAATTCCCCATTTTGACTAAACCGTTTGAAGAGATAGAGACAGTGACCGATCGTGTGGCACACCACATTGTCAATAACGGCACGACGCCTCTCTCGACGCCTCAGTCCCAAGGAAACCAAACATCGTGCTCCTGGTCGCAAGCTGCTGGCCGCATATAATGCCGTTGAGCACTTCCGCTATGCAGTCGAGGGCCGATAATTCCTCCTTTATACCGACCACAAGCCTTTGACGTGTACATTGCATACTAAGTCTGACCGTTACTCCCCACCAGAAGTCATACATTTAGACTATATTTCTCAGTTCACGACTGACCTACGACACTTTAAAGGTGAGTCGAACTGCGTTGCAAATGTTTTGTCGCGTATTTCGCCTAATGCAATTAAATCTCCGGTTTTAGACATCCCTGCCATGGCTGCAGCACAGGCCCAGGATTCTTCATTTATGGAAGCTTCCCAGCCGTAGTCGCTACAGTGTCAGTCCGTATTTCGGGCCACCAGTGCTGGGACTATACTCTGCGACATGTCTACTGGCCTACCTCGACCAGTCGTGCCCTCTACATATCGATGTCTCGTGTTCGATAACTTACATGAACCCCCACATCTAGGCATTGCGGCCAGTCTCCGATTAGTAGCCGCACGATACATCTGTCCGTCAATGAATAAAGATGTTCGTATGTGGGCTAAACAGTGTCTACAATGTCAACGATCTAAAGTGCATAGGCACGTAGCTTCGCCCATCGGTACTTTTGCTACGCCTGATGCTCGCTTCGATCATATCCACGTAGACATTGTGGGTCCATTGACCCCATCACATGGGTATACCTATTTACTAAAGTGCATCAATGGATTTACGAAGTGGCCCGAGGCTATTCCCATCGCTGTCGTCATGGCCAAACCAGTGGCTCGACATCTGATAGAACGATGGATAGCTTTATATGGTTGTCCTTCTGCAACCACTACCGGTCGGGGGCGACAATTTGAGTCCGAACCATTCTCTTCATTAACTCACGTGCTGGGTACGGAACGCATTCGCACGACCGCGTACTATCCGGCATCGAATGGTTTAGTCGAACGTTTTCATCGCCAACTCAAATCGGCTCTTAGAGCACACAAGAGCTCCGACTGGTACGAGACGTTACCGCTAGTTCTGCTTGGTATCAGGACTTGCATAAAGGCAGATATCCAATGTTTGGCAGAAGAACTTGTCTACGGCACGACATCAAGACTGTCTGGGGAATTCTTTACGCCACGGAGTACAGATTCACTTGCCGTACAGACTTACGTTCACCGTTTGTCTACGCACATGCAAAATCTCGCTCCGGCGCACACTCGACTGCAGCGACGAGAGGTTTTCGTTCCGACCGAACTCGAAACTTGTTCGAATGTATTCATTCGTGTTGATTCGGTACGGAAACCATTACAACAGCCTTACGAAGGTCCATTTCGCGTGATTTCTCGTCACTATAAGACCTTTAAGGTTGATCGACACGGTCGCGTCGATATCTTTAGCATCGATCGTTTCAAAGCCGCGTACGTTGATGATAGCGTGTCGCTCGCTGGCATGAGATTTGCTTTTAACCCTGCACCACCCGTTGACGACACTTCAGTGTCACATCAAGATCTGCGGTTGGCGTTTCCTACTACGACTTCGAATGAGGCTATCGTCTCACGTTCAAGTCAGCAGAGCACGTCTACTCGCCCGTCCGTGAACGAGACTCCGGTCTCACGTTCCGGTCGGAAGATCGTTTGCCCAGCACGTTTTCGCGACCAGGTCAAACACGATCTTAACCGTTGCACTTCGCAGCAGTAACTTTCTTATTTATCGTTTCGACACGATTTAACATGCCCCGTTTAGTTGTTACTGTATTCTAGTCAAGTCCATTGCGGCTGCTACATCAGTTTTTTGTTTCTTTTCGTTTCATGGAACCTCGCCATATGGTACGCTTCGCTGGTCCCATTAAACCTGGAGAATTTACGCATCCAGCGTTTGCATTCTGGATAGGCCCTGTCGCTCTCGTTCCTTGTCATTGACAAACTTACCGATTTGGCTTCCGGATATCATATTGGTTAACGGTTACCCGACGCTGGACGTTATTGGTTTGGCACACCTGGATGACGATTCACGTAACCGATATCATTGGCAACGAATCTGGTTTACGCTCGACCATCATCCTACGGTTCCTGCATACCACGGATTTTGACCGTCGGCATCCTACAGCACAGCTAAATTCATGTATTTTGCAAGCATTCACGCGCACGAATGCCGATTGTATTCCTCCTCCTCATTGACAATTTCCGAAAGCTTTTTGTGCTTTCTAGAGGGGAGCTGCTGTAGTGGCCTCGATCCTTCTGAAAAAATGACTGTTTTCTGGGTGCCATTTTGAATCTATTTTCTCTACGATCTTTTCTGACGTTTGGCATCGACCTCATAGTGTTCTCCGGTTGCATACGTTTTACTGGGTTGACCTTTCCGAGGTTTCCGTCGACCTCGTTTTAAATCACTTTCATTTTCGGTCGTTCGCCGATTGTACACGCTCACGGTTCGCTTTCTGCATAGCCGTTGCGTTTTGTTTTCCGTTCGGTGTAACATCGGTCTTAGTAAGACAACTTTAGTAGATTCCAAGATACTGCATCAGATGTCATCTCCGTAAAGTGAATACAGCCGCCTAAGATAAAGTGCATTCTAACTATTCAGCTTTCTTCCTGACCTGCGAAATGCACCTGGCACAGCTTAATTTTACTACCTGGGGGAATCCTAAGAATCAAAGCTTCTATAGGACTTTCATAACTCAGAAAATTCAGCGACTTTTTTCTGACCTTATCTTTGAAGCAATGGCCTCAAGATACTGAGCTGGAAATAGTCTCCGCAACTAATGTTACGTAACAGCTGTCCGAGCTAAATACGCCCAGATTATCCAGCCTCCTTCTTGACTTGCGTAATACATCTGGAAACACTCCAACAGCACCAGCAGCAATGACCACTTGCATTTTTAGCCTAAAAACCAATACAAGAATAATGCCGCGTATGTTGACCTACCGTGACGAGAACTCTCCTCCTAAGGCTGGCGAGTATTAACCTTACTGTGCATCCATCTTTCCGCTTTTGTATCGCTTCCTTACCCCTGTAAGTCGCCAAAACTTGTCCGATTGGCCACCTATATTTTTGCCGTCATAGGTACTCCCACTCCTTCTATCACCCGGCCCAAAACTACTGTCAGCCAGCGCCGACGCAGGACAACTAAACTCCAAAACGCAATGGATAACTGTTCAGTTTCCCCTGTAGATATGAAGTGACCTCCATCGTTCTGAGAAAATGACTGTTTTCTGGATGCCATTTTGAATCTATTTTCTCTACGATCTTTTCTGACGTTTGGCAGCGACCTCATAGTGTTCTCCGGTTGCATACGTTTTACTGGGCTGACTTTTCCGAGGTTTCCGTCGACCTCGTTTTAAATCACTTTCATTTTCGGTCGTTCGCCGATTGTACACGCTCACGGTTCGCTTTCTGCATAGCCGTTGCGTTTTGTTTTCCGTTCGGTGTATCTGTCTTATCGGTACTGTTTCGGTGCCACGATATATAGAATACACCTTGCACCTGTAATCCGACTTGAGGCAGATTTGGGGCCACCCCAATCGATGGGGCAAACTTGGGCGAATCTGGGGCTCGCTCCAACCTTGGAGAAACCCTATAGGGCGAGCTTTTTCCCAACCCTGGGCTATCCCAAACCCTTGTAAAACGGTAAACAAAACCAGTTCTAGCTGCCGCTGTATAGGCTACTACTGCAGTGTTTATTTCTAATTTGGCCGTTTGCGTACATGTCAAACGTATACAAATTTCTGAAGAAATCATATTGGTTGACTGAAAGCCAATTTCGTGATACGAAAAATGTATTGCCGTTTACCATGTGTGTGTTTTGTACAACTTTGCAATAATCCATCGTAGTACATTTTGGTTGAACCTTGGATCCGGCTGTCTTTGGTCGCGATATTCGCAGAAATGGGAATAAAAATGTGAACTGTTATTGAAGAGTTGCCAGTAAATCACTTAAACTTTATGTAATAAGTACTAATCGCACCTGATATACATATTTATTTCAAATAAAAGGCACAACATTTTTCAACTGTGCTCTCATGTTTAACAGAAAGGATGAATCTACTACGAAATTTTGTTATGGAGAGGTCTATCGATGCATATTGAGAAACATGTGCTTTTTTATAAGGGCTACTTTTTTACAGTTACATGCATGAAACGGATAAAAAAAGTGGCTCACGGAAAAAAATTCAAAAATTCAATGTAAGCTGTTAGTGCCATTCAAATAATAATTTTAAAGTAGACCTATTTCTGGCAACCGTAAATGTGGAATGAGGCAACTGTTTCACTCTACCCACCTGTTGTATCTGCTACCCGCGCCGCGATCAAGAGTCTTGTGCAACCACTTTTTGATGTGCTCGTCTGCGGTGATGGTTGGTTCTTCGGCAAGAGTCGGACTGAATCTGATAGCTCCTAATAAGAGGACAGGCCACTAATTAGCTGGTATACTTTTTATTGCTTTGACCAGTCGATGATCTCAAAGGACTATCCTCTTGTTGCCCTCCAGCCACCTTCAGTACACTCCTACGTTGCCGCATTGTCAGTCTGCATTTACCAAACATATGGGCGAACAAAAGTAATGGTGAATTGATTTCGATCTTCACGGATGTGAAGTTTTCCAGTTCAACGTTGACGCCTGTGAAGGACACTTTTTATGAAGTCACACAGAAAATATACTCACTGACACCAACGGTCAAATCTGGTGTTGATGCTTGTAAGTTCAATAATGATGTGGAGTACCGTAGGTGTGCTTGATTTCCATCCAAAAGCTCATCACCAGATGACACAGTTGCCGTAGGCTCTAGATATAATAAAACTTACATTGCTCTGCAATTATTTGTGTACCCGTCGACGTCATCTTCGGAAGCCGATATCGACGGGCCCACAAAGACCCATCACCGCGTTTAGTACACGGTGGAGTATCCAAAGCCCGCTGACACCGACGGTAATTTCGCTACTTGCTTGGATGGTCCACGTGAGTTAGCTATCCATTGTAAACACAGAAAAGTGGTGAACACAAAAATTCACAGCTTTCCCCATTATAAATTCGAAAATTATAACTGAAAACCAATATCCTTCCACAATAAACAGGCACCCACGGTCTTCTCAGGAACAGTGGTGTATCAAGGTGCACCTATATATATATATACATATATATATATATATATATATATATATATATATATAGCCATGGGCATAAATAAGAGCAAGTGTACGATCATTTAGGTGGAGTTCATTTACTTACGATGAATATATTCTCTGTCACTGACTGGAGACTGATAAATCAGTCAACATGAGAATCGCACATAAAAGGTGTTCTAAGAGGTACTAACTCTGGGGCCAACCCCAGGTTTGCCTCAAATTTACTTAGTAGGGCGGACAAACTTCGAACCAGCCTCAGGCCGGCTGATAGTGCGAATACAAAAGTGCACGGCTGGTATGTTCAACAACGCTTGTACAAATCTCATGCTCAACATGTGGGACACCTTTCAGAGAAACTATACCCACAGTCACGTGACGGACAAAACCAAGACCGCGCAAGTCTACATGGAGGCCGCCACTGAAGCTGATGCAGTGAAACAAAACAGGCCATGACGACGCTATGGTATGGGTGCCTATGACATCATGAGTTTCTCTATCATAGGCTGGATAAATGCAGAGTGGGACTCAGCAAACGCGTGCAGTAGGACAACGAATGTTGTGAAGCGCAGGCCAGCATACGTGTATCAGCCCCATCCAACGCCAGACAATTGCTAAGGTCACCAGAGACTGTCCCGGACTAGCTGGAGTAAAAGAGGTTGGCTGTACTGACGGGAAATAGTGCTGTACACAAGAGCGGAGATAGTAGTAGTTAGTGGGTGGTAGGTTCAGGAATAAGGCGAGGGAGCAGGCAAACAATTGGTTGTTAGAAGGTTAGCATTTGGGATACGAGGTTCTAGATTGAGATAATCAATGAAAGCGAAATAAAACTGGACACACAACCCATGTGGCTGCCGGTAGCAAAAATGAAAAGGAAAGGAGCAAAAAGATCAAGTTTAGTGGTGAAAGGCGGAACTTATTGCCTTAGGACCCAAAGCAACTAATTTTTTCGCTGAAGAGTAGCCAAAGGCTAAGTGCCTCAGGCAGGTTAGAGGTAGAACATGAATATTTCCTAGAATTAGGAGAACCGGAAAGCGCTAAACTAGGTATAGTTACAAAAAGCAACAAACTCTAGCTACTGTATTGTGGATTATTCACAGTATAACTTATCAGAAAAATAGTCGACCTGGCGTTTGCCATTAGGCAAATAATGAAGGTTACAGGATGGGGGGCCATAATATTAGTAACCAAACCATTTTCAGTAGGCCAACTCTTTGGTGACGCCCTGGCCGGTAGGAAGGAGCATATTTGGAACAGTAAAGAAGTGATCCATTGGGCCTCTAAACTCAGAGGTAGAGAGACTTGCGTGTGTTTATCAGCAGTTTATTCCCTGACCCAGAGCATTTTTTAAGGGAGAGGTTTGATCTTGACGCTAAAGCCAAACGGTTGTAAAGTTGAGCAAGGGAGCATAAACTGAGCTTCATGCTACGCGGCCATTGAAGGTCAAGACTAAGTAGGATGCATCGGCCCCTGTACCACTGACTGGCGGAAAGTCTTACCAATTGTTTGATGAACTCACACTACCCGGACTCCGGAGGAATTCTATCAGATCTCGTCATGTTGCTAGACATAATGGAACAGTAACCAAGGCCAGACATGTTGAGGGGTTTGTAAGCAGGCGGTTTGCAACCTCTCAGCCGAAATGTTCTGGAGACACGTCCAATGGTTCTTCTCGTCTTGGCCATCTGGAGTGGAACTTACCCAGAAAGCCTGAAGTTGCGAAAGTATTGAAGACCAAGGTCACGAGCTAACGAGCTGCAAAAAATGGCCAGATCTTAGATAAACAGGGTTTCGTGGGCCACTTGATAACCAAGGGCTGCGTAGCGGCTTTAAGGGACTGCGAAGTCTATACTACAAGAAATGTACCAGTCTTCGAGTCGCTTTAGATTGCCAGATATTTCAGGTGCCATAGCGCTGACCTTTTGGCGAGAGAACTCATAGATAATCCTAATTTCGTCGGCTCAAAGGAATGGGGTACCATGGTACAAAATGGGAAAAGTACCACTTGTGTAAATGAGAAAAGGCAGGGGACCGAGTACATTGTCTTGTTTGACCCACCACGAAGGAGGGCCGCAAAAGCCATGGGCTTTGAGTTTTGGTTGACAATAAAGAGTGAGGGACACGTTCAAACCCCTTTAACTAATCAAGGTATATACTGATGATAGATTGACCGTTATTATCGGCCGCCCGTATGAGGCCAGAAAAGCCGTGCTGGAAAGTAGATCGTGGACGTGAATTATGGAGACCCTGCTGCCCACTGTATATGACATAGTGAGACAAAAGGATGTAAGATATCCCCTGTCTGATAAGACATTCCATCAACCTAGAAGCCACTGGAGTATGATTGATGGGGCGGTAATTTGAGGAGTCGAGTATTGTTCCCCTCTTATGAATTGGGATGATGGCTGTGGCCTTCGACTGTGAGAAACATTTGCCAATGTTGATGGAAAGATTGTAGCCCCTCAATAGTAGGGCTGTGAAATCAGTACCTCCAAGACGTAGAAGTGACGGTGGAACATCAGCACGGCCACGGCGTGTGGGTTCCGGAAAAGGGTAAACTGGTTATTCACCTCATTCAGAATAGATTTTAGAGCAAATAGTACGTGCTCGGTGAGAGGGTAAAGTCAGGGTGTCCGCAGTCATGGAGGCAGAAGGGTAGGAACTGAGCCCATGGCTATCTCTACAGGCGAGGTGGTATGATCGTTGTTTGATAAAATCAGAAAGGAGATACCGGTGGGCTTTTCCTCATTTCTGTCCTTCATTATGCACGCCAACTCTGAGGAGGTATCATGGCCTTGCAGGGCGGATACTTTCTGTTTGTAAGGCATATTGTCACTCTTGATTCTGGTTGCTACCGAGAGACGCTGGAGCTGCAAGTATGACCATAAGTCACTATTGGTATGATATACCTTCTGGATCTTCGGATATTCGTTTTGTATCCTAATCAGGACTGAACTACGCACTCAACTTGGCGTGATGCGAGATGTAATGATTGCGGATAGCAGGTTGGACAAGTTAGAATATGGTAGGCTGGTGGCCACCTGAGGATTGCTCTGAAGGATAGAGTCGTCCCAGTCTAACGGTCGAAACTTGCAGATGACTGTCCCGGTTGACTGTTGAAGAGAGATGATTGGGTGGACGGGACTCATCAAAAGCCTGTGGAGCCGCGAAGGTGCAGGGCACTATTCTGCGGTCACTCCCCGGGACGAGGTCGAGCGTGCTAGCTGAGACACCAGATAAAACAGTAGCAAACAACAGATCGAGGGTGCTTCCACCCCTGGTTGAGACAGGTACGTGTTGGATCTAGCGCCCTACGCGGATGCATGACACAAAGTCTAATAAGCTGTTTGGGATAGAAAGGTATTCCAAAAAGTGCTCGGTGCGTTGAAGTCCCCAGCAATGAATTAGGAGGAACGAGGCAGCAACAAAAGATAGTTGAATGCGTCAATAATCTTGGTAAGATCCATGGTTTTGGAATCAGGTGGTCCATAGATACAATCAAAATGAAAGTTGGAGGTAGGTTAGGGTATTGATAACCACAGGGAACCCTGAATGGCGTCCAAAGTTGTGTTTGAGATTGGAATGACCGGCAGGTCGTTTCTGACAGGTTTTACAACCTCCCTACGACGAGGCCTGTTCCCTCGGGACACCTGGTAACCAACTAGAAGGACTCGATCTGACGGGACGGAATCCGTTAGCCAAGTTTCAGCTACGATGGTATTATCAAAGTTGGAGGCCAGAGCAATGCAGCCGATAGCTTGAGTTTCGTTCAGTATTGAAGGGGCATCTGTGAGTATGATTGAAGATGATTCAGGTTTTGACGAAGATGATAGTGTTCTGCTAGTGATGATGGGGGTGGCAGTTCTAGTGATGAAAACGGCGACAATGGGGGAAAGGAACTTCAGTCGTTCCAAGGATTTGATAACTCGAAGCCTGAATGGGATAATGTAAGGAAAGATGGATGATAAGGAGCTGGTCGAAAGAATAGTCAGAGTGCTATGAATATTCCTGGAGAGGGCCGGCAGCAGTGAGTCGGCCACGGTTGGGCAGCAATACTGGACCAAGAGAAGTGGGTAAATCACGCGGGAGAGGGAATTTGTGTGAGGTACGGAAGTGCTTCCCAGGGAGCAGCCGGGCAACTGCTGGGGTATAGAGAAGTTGATGTGGCGGATAGACATATAATAGGGCCGTGAATGGAGGAGGTAGAGTGGAACAGAATAGAGTGGAAAAAGACAGTCAGCCGAGGTTGAAGAGTGGGATTTAGATCCGCCAAAGGTACCGATAGACGTTCGCTCCACTGGGCCCACTTCCTCAATGTTTGAACGGGCTTTTCGTTATTAGACCTTGTCCTTTGGGTGAATAAGTGTGAATTTCTGAGGATGAATCCGTACCGGCGAGCCAATCAGCGGCGGTGGCCTGGGTGTCAACGAGACACATTCCGGGGGTGAATCGGAGGTTGCTATGGGTGAGTCAGGGTCTGGTTGCTTTACTAAAAGTGCCGGAGGTATCGGGATGAGAAGTTGTAGAAGGAAAAATTCGTAATGTTGTAACCGTGGATGAACAACTCGGCAGGGAGCTGGTGGATGGAGTGGGGTTGTGTAGACTTGTTAGGAACAAGTGCTCACGGGTAGACGAGTCGGGGGAACTCCATCAGCTTTGTATATGCTGAGGAGCTTGTTCCATTCTGGCGACTTACTCCGGCTATTCTGAATATCGGAACGTTTGCCAGGTGGCCCAGTTGGCGTAAAAATCAGTGTGCTGTTTATATCTACAGTTGCATTGCAATTGGCAACGGATGGCAACATCGGGTGAGAGCCTATGATAGGTAAACCTAACTTGTTGGGTGGACCGATGGTTGCATTTACACTAGGGTTATTGTTCTGGGTGTGGCTCGTGTAAACCTCTCTTTGCTGTGGAGTTTTGTCAGGAAATATCTTGGCTCACTCAAAGCTCGTCTCGGCTACCACTAAAGATTGCCGGCCAATAAAGACCTTGGAGACAACTTCATTTGCTAACTGGAACGGTAGTAGACAGTTGGTGCGTTGGGCAACGTAGTGAGCCAAGGTTGCAAGCACTTGAGATCATATTTTTAGCAGAAGGAAGAAGTATTCGGCCTGCACGTTAAACGCGATTGCATCGTTTGCCTTTTTTATGCTTCTGAAGGTTCCCGAGACAATTGAGTTGAGAAACTTCGTAGCCAGCCTTAAGTTGTTTGAGAAATAGTGAGCGGCTGGATTAGGCGAGAAAGCTTAAGGCAAAGACTGACCGATTATCAGGTCGGTGGGGTCAGTTTGAGAGAAAAGACTGTCAAGAATGTTGTATACTTCTGTAGTTTGCCTACTGGCATCTCCAAGTATATCTATAGAGAACGTTCGAGGGAGACTAGTGAACTTGTCTTCTATGCGGTCTGGCAGCGAAATACCAGCGATATCCTCTCTATCGGACGAATAGAGAGGACGCAAGTCGGTTTACAGATGCAAGGTGTATTCTATATATCGTGGCACCGAAACAGTACCGATAAGACAGATACACCGAACGGAAAACAAAACGCAACGGCTATGCAGAAAGCGAACCGTGAGCGTGTACAATCGGCGAACGACCGAAAATGAAAGTGATTTAAAACGAGGTCGACGGAAACCTCGGAAAAGTCAGCCCAGTAAAACGTATGCAACCGGAGAACACTACGAGGTCGATGCCAAACGTCAGAAAAGATCGTAGAGAAAATAGATTCAAAATGGCACCCAGAAAACAGCCATTTTCTCAGAACGATGGAGGTCACTTCATATCTACAGGGGAAACTGAACAGTTATCCATTGCGTTTTGGAGTTTAGTTGTCCTGCGTCGGCGCTGGCTGACAGTAGTTTTGGGCCGGGTGATAGAAGGAGTGGGAGTACCTATGACGGCAAAAATATAGGTGGCCAATCGGACAAGTTTTGGCGACTTACAGGGGTAAGGAAGCGATACAGAAGCGGAAAGATGGATGCACAGTAAGGTTAATACTCGCCAGCCTTAGGAGGAGAGTTCTCGTCACGGTAGGTCAACATACGCGGCATTATTCTTGTATTGGTTTTTAGGCTAAAAATGCAAGTGGTCATTGCTGCTGGTGCTGTTGGAGTGTTTCCAGATGTATTACGCAAGTCAAGAAGGAGGCTGGATAATCTGGGCGTATTTAGCTCGGACAGCTGTTACGTAACATTAGTTGCGGAGACTATTTCCAGCTCAGTATCTTGAGGCCATTGCTTCAAAGATAAGGTCAGAAAAAAGTCGCTGAATTTTCTGAGTTATGAAAGTCCTATAGAAGCTTTGATTCTTAGGATTCCCCCAGGTAGTAAAATTAAGCTGTGCCAGGTGCATTTCGCAGGTCAGGAAGAAAGCTGAATAGTTAGAATGCACTTTATCTTAGGCGGCTGTATTCACTTTACGGAGATGACATCTGATGCAGTATCTTGGAATCTACTAAAGTTGTCTTACTAAGACCGATTTTGCTTTCTACCCCCACCCTGAGAGCAGTCCGAAGATCACTTTCGCTAATATCTTTTATCACCGTGTGGCCTCAGTAAATGGCGCTTGGAAAGAATTGCTGGATTTTTTCTGGGTTGTGAAACAGGAATAAGAGCTATAGTTTCAAGGGTTATCCTAAAAAGCTTAACAAGAACTACACCTATAAAAGCGAGAGAACAACGCGATGTGCCCGGTGAGATTGAAGGTCATGGTGGAATGAAGGAATTGGCTGAGCCAAGTGCTGGAGATCGGATCCTGAGGGTTTTAAATTAGGAGGACTGGAAGCCGGCATAAAAATTTATAGTGACGAGAAGCGACGAAGAAAAGAGAATAAGAAAGTGAAAGAAAAGAAAAAGTGAACTAAACTTTGAGTTGTATGGCAAGGGGTTGGGTAGAAACGAGGTATGGTTTATTTCAATAAATGAACGGTGTCAACTTGAACACAGGGAGCGAGCGACTCAAGGCTTAAAGAGTAGTTCAGGGGGTAACTATGGTTTGGAAGGATCGAGATGGTATAAGTTAAAGCACATATATGGACAAAATGGACGAATATCATGAGGGGCGGCTGTATATTGGCAAGAAAACTGGTCTGCAAAGAAGCGGAGGATTCAAAGGAAATATGTGGATATATTTGTATCTAAGAAGAGCAGGAGCAATGAGCAGTGAGGTGATAGAACACGGAAGTAGCTGTACTTGGAAGAGACAAGTAGGGCTAGATCAAATGGTACAGAATTAACTCAGATAAATCGTGATGAATTTGTTTGTGACAGATGGACATGGGGGACCAACAGAGAAATAGAAACGACTTTGGAAGCACAGACGTGGTGGCCGTGAGCGAGAGTTGATAAACTAGGGAATGTGAGGGAAAGGATTGACGAAAACAGGTAAGAGGGAATCTTGCAATCCGAATAATGCAGATGTGACATGTGGCTATGGCCGGAAATGAGTGAAGCTTTAACGAATGGACGTAAGTTTTGCAACAAGAAGATGGCTGTGAAGATGGTTAGAGAATGTGTAGTGAATAAAAATACGGAGTGGTCGGAGTAGTGTAAAATATCGGTGAAGGAAGATAAGTTGGAGGTGGACGAATTGTGGTGCAAAAATGCAGCGGTTGTAACAGCAAATAACGTAGGAGAGAAATAAAGAAGTGGAGGCTCAGAAAAACCAGGTGATGACATACCATGTGGTTTGAAACTGTCAGTGAAAACAGCAAAGTAACGATGGCTTCACCTTAGGTGGAACGTGTGCAAGTAGCGCAGTCTGAAAGACACACTGAACATGCATGTGGCGAGCAATATACGAGACTGATGGGAGTACCAATGGGAGAGAAACAGGTTAGAGATGACCGGTCAGATCGTTTCACTGCAGATGAAACAAGATGAAGATCGAGAAAAAGGAAAAAAATTACCCCTGTGATGGAACAAATGGCAGGAGAAATATATGTGCGCCTTGGAGTTGGGAGGATGGAACTGAGGAGCTGCTTGACCGCAGACAACTGTACAAATGGATTGAGCCAGAAGCTGCTAATCGGGGCACCGCCTAGTTAGGAGATACACAGATGCACTGCAGAGTCAAGCATGGAAAGCATGGTGGTGGCGGAAAGACGTTAAATTTGGTTGCAAAAGATAGGAAGGTTAGAAAGGAGAATCCTTATGTGGTGATTGGTTGTGAGTACGGATGTGTCTAATGCTTGATCGTGGGGGGTGTAAGATGAAAGGACAAAAAGGATAAGACAAAACGAAAGCTAATGAGGCATGCGACCGGTGGACTCTCTAAGTATACGGAGGTACCAAGTGAATAGAGATTAGGAGCCGGCAAGGGCGACATGGGCGGAAAAGGGAATGTTGTGGGCTTGTGCAGAGTAAAATGGATAGAACGAGAGCGAGGGATGTCATAATGAAAAAGGATAGGAACAAGAATATAATGGGTAAGCGCACATACAGAGGTAGAACGACATGCAGGGGGAAGTGATAAGGGTGCTGATAAGAACGATAGATGAGCGAACCGTGGCGGAAGAAGAATGGTAGGGGCATACAATCTGCAACCGACAGTATTAGATGCGGTAGGGCGAGAAGAGTTAAAGTGTTCAATCCGGAATCGGTGCCAGTGTGTGGAGCTGACCGCGTGCTAGACACCGAACCTGAAAAACACTTCGCGGAGCGAACACAGGAGGTGTGACTCAACAGCCTAACTGTGCTCGCACATCGTTGCGGACGGCCTGCAAGTTCGACATGCGCCGGGGGATCTGAAAGCGCCCCGCACCGTTGGGATTGGCGTGAGTGATCATTGCTGATTGTACAGAGGGCAGAGCAACCACGATAAGGGTATATGACCCAGGACCAATTAGTCAGGTCGTGAGAACTTGGAACACAGAGCCAACGGAAACAGCGATCTATAGACGGACATACAGCGCTATTACCCAGGTGCAACAGCCAGTAAGATAATCAGTATGGTGCCCGAGGTGGTTGAACGGAATTGAGGATCACTGAAAGGGGAAATGAAATAAAGAAACGCCGTCAGGATATGACTCAGCCGAGGTTCAACGGTTAAAGGAAAGAAGAACATGAGTGAAGCGCGGGCTTATTGATGCAGCGAGTCCCTAAGACAAACTGGAGCCATGGAACGTACACCGAAATTGGAAACGGATACGTAATAGCTATAGGATTCTGCAAGGAGGTAATATTTGACTTGAAATTGTCATTCATTAGAAGAGGAAAATATACCCTACATGAAATTGTGGAAGAAAGGTATCTGGATGATACGGTAGGGGCGGAATAGGCTACGTCATAACTTGGCTTTAAGTTCAGTTAATGAGCCGCACCAAGTAGAGAAATGAGACTGAATTTTTCAGTTCAAAATGGCTGAGATATTGATGGAAGTATGTGTGGTAGGACTTGATGTGGAAAAATGCAAGCTATATCAAGAAGCGCTGGGTTACTTTATATCCTTGTGCTAGTAAATAAAGACAAGTTATTTTTATGTGCATACATGTATACGTAGATATTTTTATGTTTAGATGGGTGACCAATGTGACGTTTGCGAGGCAGTTCCTATAGCTTCTTTGAGCTTGGTTTCGGGCCGCAGAAGTGATGTTACTAAATGACGGTAACAGATCGTCGAGCAGATGAGGCATATTGACAGCGTGTGGGGAGTATCACGGCGGCCTTCCCCAAAATGTTGCTGCCTCGGGGAGGACTTATTCCAAAAGGAAATTGGCAGGATCCGATAGCGGGTATGAAAGAACACTTATTGGGAGCAGACATGTTTTAAATAGGTCTATGGGGAACTCTAAGGAAAAGCAATGGAACAGTGCACTTATAATTCACAAAACAGTCAAAATTTAGAAAGAAAAAAGGGTCAAATGGTCATGGAAGGTGAGGTAATTTGAGAAGGCAATGCAGTGGCTTAAAAATCGAGGCCTTTTTTGTGATCCCTACTTTCGGCTATGTGAAAACTGGATGACCGCAAAATGATTTGGACAGAAATGAATTTATCTAAAGCGTGCACAAATTCAAACTTCGACTGAGAAGGTCTAAAGTGCAGAGAGTTTATTCCAGGTTCTGGAGTACGTGAAGAGCAAGAACTGAGAGAGTGTAACAGCCCCCGCAGAGGGTGGGGTAACAGTTTACTGTCTATTACCGAGGAAGTACCCAGGATCAGGGGGGAAGCACAAACAGCTGGGGGAATAAGAAGGCCTAGTTGTTAGTTTATACAGATATCATTTTTATGAGCTTCACAACTCTTGATTTACTCTTGCAGAGACCTTTAGTCCATGGGGCAATTTGTATGTCACCACTTCATTTGTCTGAACAAACCGTCATATAACGATTCGTTTCTAACCTGCCAGCAATACCACAAAATACGAAATGGTCTTCCTTCCAGCGCTTCATCTACGCGACACCAGCTCTCCGTTCCATTGTATCCTTCCCCTACATCTCTTGTCATTCAGCCATTGCAATTCCTGACAGTCGCAATCGGAAATGATGCATCTACATTTCAGGACATAAATCTTTCGACTGCCTCCCGAGCTTTCCATGTCAAACTTCATCGTATCTAACTATGCGATCACCTGCACTTCCTGAGAGCTGTTTATATAAATTACTTTTATACAACTGTATCAGTCCACTATATGTCCACCTTCAGCATCCATTTTGTTACCAACATTAGATGCCCCAAAGCCACTCACCAAACCCAGGCTAATCCATAATTGTATCACACTTCACTCATCTATGAATCACTGCCGCCCTTCAACTGAGTTATCATGGTCGGCCACCTGCACCACAGTCCATCGGGTGCTTTTTCCATATCATTAGCTGAAAATCAACTACCCATTGTTTAGGCTGCCGTTAATCTGTTTGCCCCCCCCCCTTCAAAGTCTTAGGTTGGACTTCCCTCAACTTACCCAGACACGCAATTGTCTGCCTCTACTGAAGGCTCCAGTGAAGTACTACTTCTAGTTGGTTCCGTCAGATATCAAACACATGAACCACTATTTTGGCCACTTCGTTGTAAATTTGTATTCCTCATCTGTCAATCTTGCAGCCACCTCCAATAAACCAATAGCTGAACACTATATGGAGGATAAGATAAATAAGGTGAGGACCAAGAAAGTAGCAGATCGATAATTACAAGTGATCGTAGCTTTCTTAAAAGTCGAGGGCGAGGCACACGATCAAACGCCTTAGATAATTTTGCATGAAGAACAACAAAAGATTTCCCAATTCCAGCTCTGTCAGAGACGAGATTCAGAAAGTTATTCTGACTAGTCATGCGGCACCGGTAACGCAGAAATCCATGTTGATTGACAAAAATAAGGTAAAGGCTTAATAAGAATTTAGTAGTGTGATCTCAAACTATTTTTCCAATATTCCGGATAAAATGGGGGCATGGTTCGTAGGGCGATAATTGGATACCCCCTAGAATGTTCCCATTTCTGGCAGGTTGTGTCTAGCCACCGAGATGAATACTAGTAACTAGGTCCATAAGATTGAGGGGAGCAGAGAAGATAGGCCAAAACACTTGCGGAAGAAAAAAAACACGTTGAATGGGCTTCGTTCTGGAAGTAAGGAAGGAGAGGTATCCAGAAGATCTGCTAGGAAGTAGAAACGAGCAATCAGAGAAATCTGGCGGGCGATGCACGCGGACAATGTAAAAAGTGCTTTGGAGGCTGATAATGAATCAGAGAGAACTGGGAATAGAATCGAGCGCCGTGTTCAGAAAAGGGGTCGTGGTGTACATTTTCTATGACACAGGTTAGGCAGCCACCTTCACGACGGCTCAGCCTGTTGGTCCTGAGGAGATTGTACCCCACCAATAATATTTGATCACTGGGAGTGCTCTCAGACAGCCAGGATTCTTTTATCAAGAAAATGTCGTAATTATATGCGAGAAAGGGTTTTTTCAAGAACAGGAGTTTACCAAGAATAGAACGGGAGTTGAATAAGGTTAAGGGAACGCCATTTGCGGAAGATGAAACTGGTATATCTGGAGGACAGCGTAAGTTGGAAGAAGGCAAGCTGTCGCGATTAGGAGGAGTGGAGATCAGGGTCAAAGGGGAATGTATGAATGTTGAGGCTGGTGGAGGTTCAGATGGGGTGGCTTCCAGCCGAGTTAGAGTAAATGATTCAGTGAAGGGGACTTCTGAGTGATGGAGCAACTGTGCATCAACGAAGAGGGAATATCGGGGCAAGGGGAAGTCACGTGGAATTTGGCGGGTCAATAGCAGTCAGGGGAGATTAGGAGCTGATGAGACATACCTGCCAGCAGGAATAGAGTATTGGATGAAGGGGGTGCAGAAGGCGGGGTTGAAAAGTTTGAGGAATAGGGTGTATAGGGATAGATCAGGCTGCTTGTTATTGGAGGGGTAAGATAGGTTGGGCGGTACACTAAACATGAGGCAATCGGTATCGGGAGCAATGAGAATAATTGTCAGGTGAGGGGTACGACGTGAGACAAAGGGGAGGGCTTGTAGAGGCTGTATTCTGGTGTCGGAATTCAGAGAATGCGATGAATTTGTAAGATTCACGGGTGCACAGGAACAAGGGGTACTTTTTAAGTTCGAAGCCGGACTCGGTGAGCTAAAGCGAGTTGATTTAGGGAGAGACAGTTGGATGAAAGAGGGGTGTATGAGAAGGGTGGGAAGACTGGTAAACTCATTTCTCCGGAAGGCGAGTAGTGTACCACCGAAGGGAACAGAGCAAATCAGGGTAAGAGATGCGCAAAATAGGCGGTGAAGTAGGAGATCGAGGCTATAGATGGCGTCTTTTACTGGGTGGCTTTAAGAAGGGAGAATCGGAAATGCTTGGATCAAAAGTAATGGAAACAGATTTCAAAGAGTCCAGGGCAGGAGCGCGTAAGGGGTGGCGGATTGTTGTGAGAAAGTGGAAGATGCACGTAGAGATGAAGCGGTTGGAAAGTGGGAAGAAGCGGTGGAGTGATCAGATGTCTGTGCCGAAGGCTCAGGAGCATCTGGCTTAATTTTCGTGAGGAAAGTCAAAAGGGTCCTAGTAATTTTCCTTTGAAGATGGGCCTTATCTTCGGCTATTTTTGTTTCTATTGAGAGAATCAGAAACCATGGTGTTACGCATTTTATTAAAATCTTCGGCGGACAGATCATCGGCAAATCGCACGAGGATCGGACAGTTAAAGCGCTGAATGCGCTTACGCAGTCTTGATACTTTACAAAGAAGGTTGGCCATATCATAAGCGTTCAACAAAGCAAACTTGATATGCTACAGGGGTATTCCCTCTGGGAAATTGAACACGACTGCATTACGGAGCTTCTCACTCTAATGAGATATTTGGACTCATAAAAGTCGATAAATTAGTCAACTGCTGTCAGGTCTTATAGGATAGGCTGTTCGATGCCTTCCGTGATGCACAATAGGTGGGGGAGTACAGATACAGTATCTTCTAACTTTGGAGGCTGGGACTTTATATCCGAAATGATTTGGTCTAAAACAGTTGCTTTTTCCGTCGTCAAGTCCACGAAGTCGCAGAGGTCACCCGAACACCGCTTTAGGACTGCAGGAGTCCGAATAAACCTGTTTTTTCTGGTAACCGGGGTAAGAGAAGATCGGGTATTTTGAAAGATTTTGTTACTACACGTTTGATTTTGAAGTACAGGGAAGACGCAGTGAGTGAAGCAGAACTGTAAGGGCAAACTAAATTTAGATTAGAATTTACCTCTGAGAAGAACCCCTTGAATTTCTCTGAGGTACTGGAGGGCCTTAAGTAGCTGTATCCCTTAAGATTGCCTAAGGTGTCTGGGTGAAAACCACATCGCTAACTGCATTCAAAACAACCTGGTTTAGAGCAGGATGCCATGACTGATATCCTAAGTCTGTCCTTCTCTCCGTCTGGTTGGTCTTAGGTCATTCTTGACAAGCACCTCCAGTACGAAGTCTATCAATCTGACAGGGAAATCATCAAACGCTACTCACTGATCCGCCCAGTCTATCTCAGAGGCATTTAAGTCCCCGAGGGTTACAAGTTCGTCTGCTCCGGCTACCGTGCGGTGCAAGTACATCAGCAAGGCTAGATCCTTCGGTGGGGTGGCAGAGGGCTTCAGTAATCATGGTGAACACGTACTTCAACTTGATGTATCTTGAAATCACAGAAGACGGCCTGTATGTATGGTGATGTGGTGCATTCACCGACAATCCGCTTTATTGTTTGTGAGACTATTATCGTGGCACCCCCACCATCCCTCCCACCCAACCTGTCAGCTCGATGAATACAACGGCCAGAACGGAAGGGGACTGCAATTTTATTTCCCACTTTTTGCCAGGTTTTGGTGACTACTATACAATCAGCACTGGCAGACATTCTGCCTTTCCGTGGAATTTTTCTCCAACGCTGCAGGCATTAGAGTAAGCTACGACTAGGATTCCCGGCCCTCGTGGGCTGCTCTTCAGTTGGCAGGAGTGGCTCTCAGAACCCGGTTCAGAGTGCCGGCCCCGTTTTCAGCAACGGGGTGAGATGCTGTTTTATCCTCCACCTGTCCCTCATGACTAGTTTCTGAATGGCTTCGCCGGCTTTCTGAAACCCCCCATTAGAAAAAGGAGTACTAGGCCGATCTGCTGAAGGGACTTTGCATTTCTCAACACCAATGTTAGGCTCACGGCTTTCCGGGGGTCGGCTTACCTCCTTCTGGTGGGCACCTGCCAGTTGGCCGAATTATCTGGCCCCAATATGAACGTTCCGCGGGTGGTGGCCCTAACCAGTTCCGCTGATGCCAAGAAGGCTTCCTTCTCCGTGCGGTCTGCACACTTGATGAGAACCGGCCTAGGGGGTTGATGATCATCCTCTATGTTTTTTCACTTACCCAGTCTGATGATTCTCTTCAGTAAAGTTTGCCCTGGAATTCAAGCCATTATTGGTAGGCTTGAAGTGAGTTGTCAAGCCTCTCTATCCTCCTGTCTGGCTGCTTGAAAGGCAAGCTCAGGGAAGCCTTTAACCACTACATTACGGTTTCTGCACAGAGCCACTATCCTGCTCTTTAGTAACTTGCCAAGGATAAGTGCGGCTGTGATCAACACTTTCCAAACAGTCCCCAAGCCTATTTTGTGTTTTTCAACTTTTTGAAGCTTATGAGGCACTTCTTTCCCAAGGTGTTTGGGAAACTTGATGCTACCAACATCACTTGAAGTGCAGCTGGAATTCGGGATTCTTTCAGTGAACGCATCCGTCCATAGGAAGCCGGAGCTGTTCCTGACCCCGACTTACTTGACAATTTTACCGCTGGACTTTGATCTTTTCAGATGTTAGGGCAGTTCCGACAGGCCCGTTCAAGTCGTTAGTATCAGTGGTATAAACTGAGCACCTTAAGGGACAACCCATCACGTTTCCGGTGGTACCATCAATGACAGATATCAAGTCTTATTCCTTCGTCTACCGCATGAGAGCATTTGGTATTCCCACATGGGGAATTTACCAGTGTCTGCTTAACAGCAATAGTGATCGTACATTTTGATGTCTAGCCCATTTCAGAGGTCAGTAAAAAAACCCAGACCGTGAACAATGAGAAATGTTCGTAATTTTGTTATTGGACCATTGTAAAGCAGGGCCAAGTAAAGAGTGCACTGCTAGCATAGCAACCGAAAGGTCTTAGAGATTCACCAGCCACTTCGCCGTCACTGATTTCTACGGACCTTTTGGGCAGAACGAAGTCCTCTCCGTGTTCTGTAGGTCCCCACTGGCAGTTTGCTGCACCAGTTGAATGGTTCAGATCACCCGATGCCCTTTAGTCCAAAGCTGGATTTATAATGCTAAGGGCGCACCCGCCGATGCCAGCAGCCTTTGTGTTCTTGTCTTTACTAATTCGCTGCCAGGTCGATTTCCAAGCGGGAGCACGTCACCCTGTAGAGCTGTTCGCACCACCGCTTTTGATCCATTCCGGTCACAATGGCCTTGCATTCGCGTGCGCTCTGCCTGCCTATCCCACACTCTGCTTTGTTCTACTTTATTATTCACACAAGGTTAGGCGCGCTTGTGACTGACATTGATTCTGTGTTCCTGTCCACTTGAAGCGCTACCCTGCTTGAGCTTGCCAGTGGATGGCCTACTTGTTTGCCCGTTGGTCTGCCTACGTGCTTGTTTACTGAAGTACTAATAAACGGGTTTATTTCGTACTGTGATTCCTGAATTCTCAGCGCAGAATCTTTATTTTCTTCTATCTACCGAATCGAAATACTGCCCTGCAGCTCTACGCTATATAACCGTGGTTATTTTCTCGCAGTTGACACTGTTCTGCCTCGGTTCCACTTTGCACTGTGTTGCTTGGTGAATTATTTCTTGAGCTCCTCTTTTTTGCTTCCCGTCTGTTATCCCTTAATACTGGGTACAACTCCATATGACTAGCTTCCTCTTTCCACTTCACGAAGCAGTACAATCCAGTCGTCAGCGTTACCAGATTCAGTTCAGTTTAGTTCACTTTACCTTGCACAGGACAGGTGATGGCCACGGCCGGTCTTTCATCCAGAATTCCTCCGGCAATAAGCATACTAGGTAGCCGCCACCATCGTACAACTTACTTCGTCGAATGCCCGCTAAACTTGGGAGGGAAATGTGAAACCTTATCGCATACTGCCCCCGAGAAACAATAAGCATCGTGAGCGTTCACTAAGAACTAATACGACAAATGGAATGGTTCAACAATGAGGCTTGTCTTATCCTTCCTTCTAGTGGTGTGCCTAGGGCTCACAGTCACAAACTATCCCGTTCCACTTGGGATCAAGGGCCTTCTTGAATGCCTGGACGGTCCTCAGTTCTATCACCTCCTCTGGCGGATTATTCTATTCGTTTGCCACCCCGCTGCTAGGTCGAACTCTTGCCAGCTCCTTTCCGTGATTCGTTCGGTGAGTCTGGAGCAACAAATAATATACTATCCGGTCTAAGCCCAGGATAGCCTTTTATTACCCTGAACATCTCCATGAAATCCCCCCGTAGAAAAGTTTGGGGTCCTGGTGTCTTTGCTCATACGTCGTACCCCTCTCACCCTCAACCATGGCGGCCTCCTTCTCAAGCAGTGGTGACCATGTCCGAGCAGAGTTTTCCAGAAGAGGTCTAACTAAAGACTTTGGCACAAGAACCTTTGGTAGCCGGGACGAGGACCCGGAGAGTTCACCGCGTGTCTTTTTGCAGCTGCCGCACACAGACCCGACCACTTGGAACCAGAAGGCTACGAGATCTCAAGGTCTTTGACCTTGCTTACCGCCTCTATAGTGAATGGGCCTTGGCCATGTAAAATTGCCAGGCCCGTCTCTGTCCATGAAAACGAGCGGCTCCTCCTACCATTGAGAAGTAAGTTCCACTTATGTTCCCAGTTTAGAACTGCATCTATGTCTCTGCTCGGCTTCTCTCTCTCCCCTGAACTCCCACCTCACACCACCTGCAGGGAAGAAGCTGGATGAGTGCATGACTGGGACTAAACCGCGTATAAACAGAATAAATAGAAGTGGGATTGATATGAAAACCTGCGGCGCCCCTAAATAACGCTTTCTCTAGTTTAGAGGTATTTTACCTACTCTAACAAAAAACTTTCTACCGGTAAGGAAGTCCATTAGCCATCCCTATATCCGCCCATTTACATCAAATGACCTCAACGTGATTAGCAGAAGCCAGTGGCTTACTCAGTCAAATAATTTGCTAAGGCCAAGGTAACATACTTATATTCGCTCAACTCCATCCACTCTTTGAGTGACTTTGTCTAGTAGGCTCAAGAGATTGGTCAAGCATGATCTATTTCTTAGAAATCCGTGCCGAGCTGGGCAAGGCATAGAATTCTCTAGTAGATGCTCGCGGAAGTGGGCCCGGATGATCTTCCCTTACCCTTTACGTAGGATACAGTTTAGGCTAACGGGTATGTAGTTTCCCATTTCGGAGCGGAGTCCCCTTTATAAAAAGCTTTCAGCGCTGCATTTTCCAGTCCTGTGGCAAACCTCCATGGTGCGGGGTGGCCTTACATGACCTGTAGGCTGGAGGGGTGGGGTATCTGTCGGTGGCTCAGTGATATGGGAGGGAACGTCATCCGGTCCGGCAGGCTTATTGATATCTGACTATACTTAGTGGAGGCCCACGGTTTTCCCTGAATTATTTACATCTGTAGTGATCGCTGGAAGTTTCGCCATCTCAAAACCAATCTGCACACTGTTATCTATTCCGTGCACAAAACCAAAATACCCACCCAGAACATCTGCATCCCCTAGGTCGTCTGCCGTCACTCCACAATCATGGGTCATCAGTGACCCTACTACAACCCTTATAAAACCCTAAGAATGCACGTAGCTGTGAAACTTCCGTGGATGCTTTGTGACACATTGGGCCAATATAATTTCATGTACGAGCCCAGCAAACTGCGGGGGTTCCACTGTCTTGATTAAATGCGTTGTACACTGAATTGAAGCCATGCATCCCCCAGGAACCTTGAGGAGAGCACAGCTACCGTTTCTGCCCTTGACTGACTAGTCTATGGCAGCCCTCCACCACGCCGACTTGCCCTCACCTCTCCTAGGCTTCAAAGGAGTAAACTCGTTTTGTAGGGTGAGTAAGGGTTTTCAAAACACCTGTCAGCGTTCTCCCAAATTAGCATCGTCCGCTATGTCCCATTTTAGATCGATAGTCCTGCTGCGAAGCCTAGAAATGTCCTTATTTGCGGAGCTTCTATTCAACCCCGAGGATACTTCGGGTTGACCCATGAAAAGAGTGATTTCGACACTCACATAGTCGCTTTTACCCAACGGAGAGTTAACATGGAGTTTCGCTGCATCGTTCTCGTGATATTTTACCCCCAGATCCAACAACGACGGTGTAATACCAGTCCTATGCCTGGTATTCTCCCTCACGTGCTGGACCAGAGCGTTCGAAGGCAGCCATTGTGGATATCCCTCCTCCTAATTTCCCGGAGTACGTGCTTCAACTACCCAGTTTTTTTGTGGTAGTTTGAAGTCTCCAACTATGGGGGCCGTGTTAGACTCCTTAGCTTGCGTGGTAAGTATCTGCAGAAGTCGAATGATCCCAACTCGGTCTGTAACCCTAGCCTCTTACGTGCAGACCACGTTTACTGTTCTGCCGGAGAGTGTGTAAGGGATATGTGGTAATAATAATATTATCAGTATTACTGAGAAATGTTTGTTCCTTGACCGAGTGCAAGATGCTTGCACAAGGCATGATCGTAGAATACAGCAGCACACAGCAATGTGGGGTATTCAAGTTCTCGAAATCGAAGATCCACAAAGTTGCGGTAATGAAACATTAAAGCTGGGCAGTTTTTCAATGGACTTATGTGGAAATGATTAGTGCGGCAATTGTAAATCAGCTTTAGATTCAAGAGGAGCACGGTGTAGAAAGCCAGCGAAGCATGGAAATGCAAAAAAGTGATACTGAACAAAGCTGAAAAAGCAGTGTTCGCAAGCTCTGCCGAAGAAACTGGCGTCGGATATCACAAAATGGACAGGGAGTTGAGGCAGGAATGAAACACAGTGACTTATAGGTATCAAAATTAGCTGCGACTGGTCCAGTAGTCGAGAAGGGATCAAGCAGACCTAGTATTAGTTTATTTCGGATAACTCCAATGCATGGAGCGATGCGAACTCAAACGGCACCACTGAAAGCGGAATCCGTATTTCATGGGTGTCGTGCAAGCATGTGCGCTGGATGTGGTATAGGAGAAAATATTTAGGTTATTCATTATGGTAGCGCCCGGCAAGTCTGAACTCAATGTCGGGTGCTCAGGTCAGTCGAATCTAGGTGGGGCTGGTTGAAAATAGTAGAAACGGTAAACTTAAACACAAATATCACAAAAGGAGGGCTGCACTACTGGATAATGAGATGAGCTTGACGGATAGTTTGTTTACCTTGAGGAAGGGAGTTGTAAACAGGCAACAGCCCCTTGCAATGTATGAAAGGGGTAGGGGTTAAAAATCAGGCAAGGGAAAGGAGTGGGGTTGCGGATACAGGAGGAGGAAGGTCATCCAATCGTTAGATTTATAAAGTTTAGCGACCGAATAGCAGCTGAGTCAAATAATTACTCAGTGAAAGACATCCTTAGGGAGATTGCCAAAGTGATGATGAAAGAAAGTGACAGATGGAAAGAGGTAAAAGTTGAGCACATTGTTTACCTTCGGAAAGCTGGATTATGATGCGTCAACACGGAAACGAGAACGGGGCGGCAGATAGGTATTTTAAGCATGCCCAAGACAGCGGCGGAGACTCATGGCCTGCGAAAAATTACATGTTTGAAAGGTATGACTCTACCTACAGGTGTTCTTTATAGAAGGTGCATCACTTGACGGTAACAGAGCGAAAAGCTGCGGTAGATGTGCTCCTCTGATGTGCATATGGGTAGGGAATAAAGCTTTCTAAGGTGAGGACAGTAGAATACGACAGCCGTATGTGGGCAAACAGTGGGACCGACAGAGAGAGCAAACAATCCCAAAATCGTCGATTGTTAGGGTTCTCTGGAGACAAATATTTCGCAGTGAAATATACCGCTTGAAGTTCTCGGCACGAATAAGAATGGCCATAAAAGATGTGCCAACTCCGAGTACGTCAGCGAAAGTGGTAAACCTGGCAGGCTTAATTTTGGGGAATGGTTTAGTTTTGGAATGGGACAGGTGAGTAGTTTGGCATAAATCCTCAAAAATGTAGACCATAAACGACAAAACGAGACTGGCGAAAGCTTTTTGGACACGCAATATTTGTCTTCAGGAAGGTTAGTTTCGCGGGCTCAAGAAGCGGTGAAGTAGATAGTGGCAGACTTGCAGAATTTTTGGCGTATAAATTGTGTTTCTAATCTGTAACCGGTGCCAGTGGGTGGGGCCGACCGCACCGGACACCCAACCTGGAAATCATTTCTGGTGACTGGAGGTGCCAACCTAGCTTCCCCTGCACGTCGCTGCAGACGTCCTGCACTCCCAGTATGCACCGGCCAAAGCGGTGGATTAGACCGGGCCCCCCACCGGCGGGATTTGCATAGGTGACATTGGGGTGACTGCTAAGCCGTAGAGATCAAACAGTCCAGGAGCTTGCGACCAGGTTGCTAGGGATCCTGGAGAGCAGGACCAAAGTGGGAACTACGGAATGACGGAAACCTAGCAAATGTCCGGCAGGAAAAGTGGGCCGGGCACTTGCCAGCACTGTCTGCGGATCATTCCCAGCCATTGAAAGGAAGATACACGTCCGTGGTTGTCGGAGAAAATCCGTCCGAAGGTTATACATGGTTTTTAAAAGGGACTACGGAATCCAAACCGCTTCATCGATTTTACCGTTCATGATAGGGCCTGGCTCAACTCTGTCAGCAATATCTTGCTGAAGATTTCCAACACGAAAAGGGTGATATGCAGTATCACTCGTTCACGAGAACAAACACGGGAGCCAATGCCTCTGGCTTTTCCAATTCCGGACTCGCTGACAGCAAGTGGGTTTATTCACTGGCAAAGCTTAATTGCTAATGACTCACCATACAAACCATCCAAGTTACTTCCGAAAACACGCCACTACAAATAGGAGTGCTGAAAAAGCTGAACTCCCTCAAACATCCAGGACCGAAATCCGCCAAAAACACACTTCACCCTGCGTTCCCCCGGCCAACCCTACGCAAAAGTCTGTTAGCCAGCAACTGTCTGATGTAGACCTTGACTCAGTGCCTGGACTCCGTCCAAATCTACAGGTCTCCAGGCGTCCTAGACCGATCAGTAATGTGATGGACGCTCGTGGCTCGGATCCACCAAATCCCGCCAGCCAAGCAAACCCTGTGTGTCACAAACGGCTACCTAAATCCCGTAGCCTACCTAACATAACAACCTTGATTTGCTGTCCCAGGGCGTCACACAAATCAAAGTATTGTCCTTCTTGTCCTCAGCCATTAGCTGCGACCACAACCTATTTGTCCAACTGCCCCCTACAGGATCTGCATCACTCTGGACCGAATCTGACCCGTGAGCACTCAGGGCAAACCCTCGTCAAGCAAAATATCAAGAAATAGAAACCCTATGAGCAAAAGCCAATCTCTGCGATCTGACCAATTACCCCTGGGCCGAAAGCTGGTAAGCTTCGTACACGCCTTCCAATTACGAGTGTCAGAAACAGGAAACCCATGGCCTCAAATCCACAATTCGACAGCCCAAACTCCCTCCTTGCAAAAAGCTCTAATGTCTGGTTTACCAGGCAGCAGCCTCTTTATATCACCAGGCCGAGCAACCATTGTCTTGCAAAAGTTACAAAAGTACAGGTGCCTTGGTAGGCTGTCACAAATGCCAGTGCTCACAATCTATGTTTCCAAATCAGAGTTTCTCAAACTGAATTTCCTTCCAGTGAAATATAAGCTCAGCGCGCTTTTTACGCGTTGGTGTTGAATCTGCCTAACTCATAATTTCCTAACCTTTCCAAGCTTCTGCAGCTCATTGCGTCAACTCCATTGTCATAATTAAATTTCTGGATTCTCCCACCATCGCCCATCCCACTAAAGCTCTCTGGTCTGGAGGACACATCCAAGAACCTCTCCGTGTAAACTCTCTCGACCCCGTGGCAAATAGTCCCGAAATCTTCCTTTCTTTCTTGTTTTAACGAACCATTTTTCAAGGCCAGCATCTTGACAGTCGTTTGCATCCTTGATATCACGCCAAGCCCCACAGGTCAACTACTCAGCCTTGCATGTTCCCACTACCTCTCCCCAAAATAATCTTCATATGCCACCTCCACCAACCGCTGGCGCCTGCCCTGCCCCACTCGAGCGGACCGCATCGATATACGGTGAAACCATCCCACAATCTCCTAGTTCCCGCCTTTTGAGGCCCACCATCACCAACAAATACCTAACACCACCAGCGTTGCCACTAGGGAAAGCCGTCACATTCTACAAAGCCACATTCGGTCATCACACCCGAGCATTGGATGATCCCAACAAGTCAGGACAAGTGGCAAGGCTACTTAGTCCATGGTCCTCTCTGTCGCCTAGTAACGTCCCAAAATTACTCACCTCCGGGTCGTCCACTGCCGAATCCCTTGGAGCCTTCGCGAAATTGCTCGTCTCCCAATTTTCTCCTTCCTTGACAGCTTAAATTTACGCTCCTCCCCTATCCCTTTTCCTTCTATTAACCTACAAAAGCCACCTAGCCTAGACGCCCACCTCTATAGAAGTTTGCCATCCTTGGTCTTACGTAGTTTGCGGTTTATCCTAAATGTGATTCTTTACTTTAAAGGTTATGAAAACCATAATAATAATAGAAAGGGTTTATTTCGGGGACGCCCGAGGCGTGGCATCTGCATGATCAAATTTTGCAAGCGATGGAATAGACAGACAAAAATTCATGCAAATATAGAATTTAGAATGAAAAGTGGGATAAGAAGGCTCAAAGGGGGGGGAATAAATTGAGATGAAAGTATAATGAGTGTATGCTTAACAAAGAAAATGTAGGTTGTTCAAGTGAGCCCAAGGGCCTACTCAAATTGGCGCCCGGTGAGGTTGAAGGTCAAAGTCAAGTGGGGAGTATGACTGGTCCGGGTGAGGACATCTAGAGGCCAACTGATATAAATGAGAGGGGCTAGAAACTGGTATAATTAACTGCAGTAGCGAGTGATGATGGAGAAATAAAGTGAGATGTATTACAATGGATTAAATATCTATGAGGCATCGGTACTCTGCAAAGATGATCGGCGGACAGGGCACAAGACTCATCGTTAAACAGGGGGCGAGCAATGCAAGACGCCAAGGGCGGATCAGATGACAAAACTGATCCAGGAGGATTGGATATGGTGGACGTGAGGCAAAGATGTAGAAATGATGGATGCATATCATGACGGTCAGCGGGATGATAGCGAGAGACATGGCCGGTAGGGAACTGCAGAATGCGGAGTGAATGCACCTACACATATATGTGCTTGTATATATGCATATATATATATAAGAGCAGCGGCAGCAATAACAATGGAGTCTTAGAGGGAAATTTTCAATCATTGAGAGGGGCAGGTAAGGTTAGATCAAGTGGTTGTAGAATTGACTTTGGAATATCATGGTGAATTATATTCGAGGTAGATGAACATGGCGGCTCAACAGAGAGAGAGAGGAAATGACCGGAATCACGGGAGTGATGACGACTGTAAGGAGCAGTTCATGAACGAGGGAAGATGAAGGGCAGGATCGAAGACAGCAATCAAGAATGGGTCCAATTATTTGACCAATCCAGGTGCGACATGTGGTGACGGACCAAAGGAATCGGGTAGTGACAGATCAAACGATTTGGAACTTTAAGAAATATCATGACGGCGCATTGTCTTTACAATCGGTGGAACATTGAAAAGCAGACCAAACTTAAAGGCGAACAAAAAACGCCCGTGGCGAGTAATATACCAGACAGCAGATGAAAGCAATGGCCAAAGAGTCACAGGTAAGACATGACCAATCAGATCATTTTACTGCAGATGAAACACGAAGGATTCAGAGAAGAAAAAAGCTGGAAGCGCCACGATAAGCAAACCAGTAATAGAAAAAAAGGCCCAAATAGAGAATGCGCGACGGAGTTGGGGTAATGGAGCTGTAGAGCTTCGTGCCAGCAGTCGTTTGAACAGGTGTATTGAGCAGGAGTACACTAACCGGGACACTGGCTAATAGGAAGAGCCACAGAGGAATCGCGGAGCCAAGAAAGGCAAACATGGTGGTGGTGAGTAGATAATAAATGCGGCAGTAAAAGGTGAAAAGTTTGGGGCGGTGATTTCTAATATAAGGATTGATCGTGGGTGCAGGTGTGACTGGTGCGTAATGGCACTGGGCTTGGGGAAGGAGAAAAAGGGGGATTGAACAAAACGACAGACAGTTAGGTATAAGAGTGCTATCAGCGGGCATTATTGGGCGTAGGGTGATACGAAGTGAATAGCGACCAGAAGCCGGCAATGACGGTAAGTGGGTAAAGTAAGATGGGCGAGCTTCGGCGGAGAGGAGTTTTGAGAACGATTCTGACGTCATACCATGAGATATCAAACAGTGAGAAGGTTTATGTGTAAGGAAGTTGTGGGTAGGTTTGTATTCCGTAGTAGAGCGGCAAAACCCGCCAGTAGTACCAGGTGATAAGAACTAATGCTGAAGGTACCGTGGCTGAACAAGGATGAAGGGCATGCAATTTTCAACCGACTCTGTTGGATGCGGTAGGCCGAGGATAGTTAGAGTGCTATCCGCAATCAGTGTCAGTGGGTGGAACTGGCCGTGTGCTGGGCACCCAAACTAAAAAAACTTGGCCAAGTGAACACCGATGTTGTGATCCATCAGCCTAATTGCGCTCGCACATCGTTGCAGACTGCTTGCAATCTCGAATTGCGCCGGCCAACGGGAGGATCTGACCGTGCCCCGCACAGTTGGGAGTGGCACGAACGGTCGTTGATAATTGAACGAAGGCAGAAAGACCGCAAAAAAAGGTGTGTCATCCAGGAAAAATGGGCCAGGTTGCGAGACCATGGACAGCAGAGCCAAGGTAGACGGGGAGTGGTAGACGACCGCGTAGCAATATTATCGAGGTGCACTCGCCAGGGAGATGGTCAGTACAGTGCCCGAAGGGGTTGACCTTTATCGGGGATCACTGGAAAAGGAAAAGGGAAGGGGGAGCGCAGTCTTGGTTTGCCCCAGCTGAGGTGCAACGGATACTGAAGAGAGAAAGAAAATAAAAATGATGGATAACGTCTGAACAAGGGTGAACAACGGGGTTATCTTATGAAAGCAGGAGATAAGTTTGCTGTGGATCAGGGATGGCAATGGCCATAGTTCGCGGCACTAAAGAGAGGAGAAGCATTGGGCGTCGATTATATTTACTGGCCTGTGGAGCGGAGGTAGTAGAGTTACAGTGTTAGGCCCCTTCAAGAGGCTAGAATGGTGGAGAAGAACTCATCGGTGAGCAATATAGCATTGGGAACTGTTAAGTATAACACAAGTGCGCGCCCGAAAGCTAACTGTGAGGTGGCACTGCGTAGACTAAGAGAGGGCTTATTCCAGATTTTGAAATAGGCTGATAGAAAGAATCAAGACTTCCGACTGAGATTAGATTGAGAGACAGGGAGAGAGAGAAGGCACGATGTCGGACAGGGTAGGAGCAGGGGCAGCGGATGAGATAAGACGAGAAGCGTAGGCCTGGTTATGGGTTAGCTCAAAGAGGAAAACTAGGTTGAGCCTCACGCGACGAGTCCACGGGGGCTCAATTTGTAGGAGCTCATTGCGCTGGCGGTATGTTGGGGCCATGGATAAGCCCAACAGCATTTTGGTGAAGGTACGCTGTACGTTCTGAAGAGATACAATACAAGAAAGTGCCCAGGGGCTGTGGATAATCAGATGATATTCTAGGAGCCGTCTTACATTTGAGAGATACATGGACAGTTGACTGGCCGGTGGTGAGAAACATCGATGAAACAGGCCTGGGTTTCGATGGGCTTGTACAACTTGGAACTATGCCTGTTGTTAAAAGGTAAAAAAACAAGCGTTGCATACGCCAAGACCAATAACCGCGTGGTGTATGTGGATGGGTAGGCCGTCGAGACAAACTTTGCCGGGTAGAACAGTGCACTTGTAAGGAAGGGAGGAGCTTTTCTCCACAGAGAACTTCATGAATCATGAAACGCACCAATTTAGGAGAGAGAGTAAGCCAAGCGATATGTTGCACGGGGTCACAGATGGGCCACGAGGGAAGAAGGAGTACACTTCTATATCGTCGGCAAATGGAAAGGAGTACGCCGGCGGATAGAGGAGAAAATGTCATTGATATAAATATGGAATAGTAATAGGCCCAAGACATTGTCTTGGATGACGCTGCTGGTAAAGGTTTTGGCAGAAGATAAGTGGTCATCAACGAGCACAGCTTGTGAGGGGGATACGAGGACGGCAAAGAGAGCGGAGGGTCAGTTGTACTAAGAGACCGGAATTTGGCTACCAGATATATATGGAGAATGCGGTCAGAAGCCCTAGATAAGTCGAGGTACAGGACGATTACGGAGTTACCGGCGTCGGTAGAAGACGATGGGACGTTGATAAAGTACAGCTGGCAGGAAGAGAAGAAACAGGATTTGAAGAACCCATTCTGACCAGGGTTCAGCAGGTTGTTGGTTGAGAGGTACTAAGGGCTTCAGAAATAGATGCTGGGGTATTAGCGGTAGATGAGCCGCGGATGAGGAGTTTGGGTGAGGTCAGTTTGGAGTGGTTTGACCTTTTACGAAGCAGGTTGGACAGGTAGCCAGTTTTGTTGGGGTGTGCTAAGGCGATGGCCTCTTGCCTTCTCAAATGCGAATCGGCCAGCTTCAGTTGTGGCCGGTTTATGAGCAGAAGAATCGTAAAGTCGCGTGATCTAGCGAAGGTGAGTTGCAGCTTAGCAAGCTTACGCTCTAAAAGTGACAGGTGTGAGCTGCTCGACTTGAGGCATGGATTGGCACATGGGTTGGCCGCACTTGAGCAGTGTAGGAGGTTGGAGTTGAGAGAGTTCATAACAGTGAGGGGATCAGAGGAGAGAAAAAATGTGTCCCAGTTAAGTGAACGGATTATCATTGGCACTAGGGGCCAGTTACATGAACTGTAGGAAATCGGAACATAGAGAAAGGATTGCATCGGACGGGAGCAGCCGAAGCAGCTGAACG
The DNA here is from genome assembly GCA_948099385.1 of Fasciola hepatica. Classification (NCBI taxonomy): domain Eukaryota; kingdom Metazoa; phylum Platyhelminthes; class Trematoda; order Plagiorchiida; family Fasciolidae; genus Fasciola; species Fasciola hepatica. Next base: position 5,841,120 of record CANUEZ040000099.1, on the reverse strand, counting down.
TGCCAGTGAAAATACTGTGGTCACTACCTGAGAAGTGATCAGTAATATGGGTGCCCATATCTGGAATATCAATGGAGAATACTAGGTCCTAGATGTTGTCCCTTCAGTAGAGCAGGAGGGATGTTGGGCCCATACGCCAAGATGGACACAAGAAAGGAAGGCTGGGAGGGCGGGAGGGCTAGTGCAAGTGGACCATCAGATTGAAGAAGCTGTGAAGTCACCCGCAATAATTTTTGCACTGGCAGGATGGTCAAGCGCATCATTAAAGACATCCACGGCAGAGTCCATTTCTACGGGCTCTAGACCCGGGGGAAAGTGGATGCAGCCAAGAAGGAGGTTCCGGCCGGAGGCGTGAATAGATAGCCACAACGAATTTCCAATAAGGGGTATTTATGAGGATAGTTACGGACGGTCTTGTCTTCGATCTGAGGCTGTGATGGGGGAGTGCGTGTTTAATACTAAAGTGGCGTACCGCTTTGGGCCTGTGGTCGGGGGGCGAGAGCTACTGAAGGTAGAGGCTGCCGGGGGAGATGGTAGAAAACGGCGTTTATGTTGCAGCGGAACCAGGGGTGGAGTGTTAGACGTATCTAGGTCGACAGTTTGCATTAAGACAGGGTGGTGCGTAGGGCTCACCTTTGACTTCTTGTCACTGGGGCATAGGGTAGCGTTCACGTCCGTTCCAGTAGGGTCAGCCTGCATGAGCAAGGCAGAATGGCTTTGCAGCGAGCGAGGTATTTCCCTCTGGAGGGGGTTTTTATCAAGGAGTATAATAATGTCCCTAAGCGGTGAAGTGGCAGCAATGATCGACTTGTTGTTATTGAAAGCTCCAGTTGTCAAGTGGTCCACGAATTGGAATAGCAGCGGCAACTACGTGGAGAGGACTTCTTACGTAGCCCCCTGCAATAGCATCTACAGTGAGCCATATCGCACGAACTGAGTATGCAGTGTTTCGCTAAGGAAAGCGGTACGCAGTACGCCGTCTGGAACATCAAAAACCACCGCGTTCTTGGAGTTGGAAATGCGATGGTACATTTTGGTTGATACAGAGTCGAGGAGTTGTTTTACCGAAACCAAGCTCTTGAGGGATGTAGACGCTGCAGGATCAAGGAGAACTGCCAGGGGTGTTAACTTCGGAATGACTTCATCACTCAGCTTGACCTTGTTTCTGAGTTCGATGGAACTCTGCTTGAGGCCATTTTGACTATTGGAAGCTTCGCCGTCGATGGTAACGACGGCGACATAGCACGGTCTGGTTGTTAGGAGGGGTTGGGTGTGTTTGGATTTTCCGACTTCTGCGATACGGATTTTCCGAGCACTGGCTGGGGACCGGGATGGCATGATGAGTAAAAATGTATGACGAAGGTCCGGAGGTAACAGAAATTCTGTCAGCTAGACAGAGACTAGCTAGGGGTCTGTGCAGACTATGAGTGAACGAGGGTGCTATATGTGCACAGGTCTAGGTGAGACCTATGCAACAGTGCGGTATAGGAAGTGAGCTATATAGCCCACTATATATGTAGTTGGGATTAGGAGGCTTGGGACGATGAGGGATAGTGAGCTGGTAGAATTTTTCTATGTGGTATGCACAGACGCAAACCACACAGGATACGGCAGGTACTGTGCTATTGCTTGGAAAGCAACAGGGGTTGTACAAGGAGGTATATTTTAGGTATAAGTTCGATGGACCGGATGGAACGAGGGTGCGCTCTTATGGGAGAAAACAAATGGAGACACAGTGGGACGGAAATTACAGAAGGTGCACCGAAGAGATGCGTAGCGGGAATCGGGTAAGAATTGGGCTGTAGGGAGTTGGATGTAAAAACGCTGGGTGGACGGTATCGTGATGAGAACAAAGGAAGATTTGCTAGATATGTCATGTAGAATGGTATTAAATGGAATTGAGGCAGAGAGTATCCAATAAAATCTACCAACCCAACTCGCGACGGTAACCAACATCCGCAAGCTGGGGTGCAGCAGCTGCCTACACAGCCAGGTCACTATTTCGGGTAATGGGCCAATACATACTAGGATGGACACAGGTAAAAGTCCCAACAGTGGGGTTAAGCAAAAGAAAAAACGAGACAACCTTAATTTCCAGTGCTTGAGCAAGTCATTCGGCAGGAATACTGGTTACACTTTTTTTATCATCGTGGCAGCCATACTGCCTGAATCCCATCGACTAGCCATGCTCGTTTATGGTTAGATTGTAATCCGTCCTTCCCTCATCATCACGAACTAGTTAGCAAGGCTGCATTTTGAGTCCTGAATATGATTCGAAGATCCTTCAAGTGCACCTCTGGTGATGATTTCCCAGTAATTTTTGACATGTATATCCGACCTCTGCTGGAGTGCGGTAGTCAGACAGTGCACTCTGGTGTCGTTCGAGACCGTGGTATCCTACATGAAGTTCAGAGGGCCTCCACCAAAGCCGTATGGGGTCTATCCCTCCTACCTTCTCCCGTCCACCTCATGATACTCAACCCCTGACCCCTTGGGTTAGGACACGTAGGAGATGGACTATTTTTGATGTTTCAGCTCTTTGAATCAAATCAAAACTATTGTTTCTCCTCCGTCTGTCCAGTCTCTTCTCTCCGTGGTCACAACAGAAAGATTTTTGAAAAGACCAAACGCTTTTCTACGAATTGAATTATCAGCCGCATGGTCATTGGTCGGTTGAACGCCTTTCCAAAAAGTGTTGTTCTATCGCAGAACAAAATTATCCTAGATAAAAAGTAAGACCTCTACCTGGGTCTCTCCTAGTGATTTCCTGTCCAAAAAAGTGAAAAAGATCTTTCACCGCATTTCGAATCAGCTATATGCTCATGAATTTAGCGCCCTCTTTCCGCTTCGCGCATTTTCGTTGGTGAGACACTGCATGACATTATGTATATTTTGTTTTTGTTGCATTCCCTGCACCGCCGTTGCTTCCCATCACTCGGGTTTAAGCTCGTTGAGTCTGACTGACGGTCATAGATTTCCTTCAGAACCGGGACAATTGAGCTGAGAGCCTCGAACCCGCGTAGTACTTCAAGGCTTCAAGACACCGTGGTCAGCCAGGTTATGGAGGGTCAGGGATGTCGAGTGACAGTGAGCAGTGGGAACCGTCGGCCTGGTGAGACGTCGGGACATATTTCAAATGATGGAATCCCGGTGAGTCGGGCAAGATACAACTGTCAACCTCAGCCAACCTTTTGTTAAAGTCAGTCGGTATTAGAGTCCGTAGTTTTGGAGCATGCCGTTGCGTCTAAGTCGATGTCAGGCTTTAAAGACAAACTCCCTCGGTGTACGGGTGATAAGGCGTCGGATAAGAAATTGAATACCCCGGAGGGGTCACTTATATCCACAATAAGTGAGACAAAGTCTAAGTGGTGGATCCCGCTTGGTAGGCACCGGTCGAAAGCCGAATGCGGTGCTTCAACTGAGGGATTGTGATGCGTAAGTATCCTGAAAGAACTTCCTTCGGGTGCGAGTCAAAAGTGACGGATGCCCAAGTAAATGGCTAGTAATTTCCTACCCAGATTCATCGGGTTGAAGACGCCCAGAGAAGAATGTCAGAGGGGACTGGGAATCGTCTATGATCCGATGCAGTGCTGCTCCAGCCGCCGTGTCCGATGCATCCGTAGCTATCGGAATAGGAGCCAGAGGGTCGGGATGAGTAAGGAGTGATATGCTGTGGATAGCATCCTTGAGAGAGGCAGACGCTACTCATTGGCTTTGAGAAACATGAACTTTCGCTTGTCCCAGCGCAGCAGGTCAGTGAGGGGTTGCGTCATTTCCGCACAATAGGTAATGGACCGGTGGCAAAAATTTACCAGGCTGGCAAATGGACGCGACTAATGAAAAAATTAGGGTTCAGGATAATCGCGAACAGTGAAAACTCCCTCTGGCAGAAGGCGGATAGCCGAGGATGATGTTCAATGTCTTATGCAGCTCACGTCAGGCAGGCCTAGCCAGCTCTTCGCGATATTGATTGTAACGAGAAGCTGGGTAGGGCTTCCAGGAAGTCCCCGTGATTGTACAGCTCGACCCTGTTCTGAGAAACCAGCCACCAAAATATCATCCAGATAAAAGTAGACATTGTAAATAACGGGTTGTTTCTCGTGCGAATCCTTGTATGGTCTGTGTTACATTTTTCAGCCCATAAGGGTGTGTGCAGAAACTCGACCAGTCCAGAAAGCGCTATAAGAGCATTTTACGTTATATTGGCCAAAGCTATGGCCACCTGGTCTTGTGCTTGAACAAAATCGATACGGCTGGAGACGGAAAAGCCCGATAAAGACGGAGTAGGTTCCTTCATATGGGAATCAGGCGTTTGTCATGAAAGACGACTTTTTCAGTTGCTCCTTGATATTCACAGGGTCGCCAATCACCTTGAGGTTAGGGAACCCTGCAAAAAGGAGACAAAAGCCGCTGGAAGGTCGTACTATACTGAGTCTTGTCGTGTGGTTTAATTCAGTGTGCGCAGCTTCGAGCTAGTCCGAAGCAAACCGATGTTTCCTGCTGCAAGCTGGGGTTCTTTTATTGTCAGTATGGCAGGCGATATTTGTGGTCTCGGTCGAGAGGAGTCCTGGCTGTCCAATGGCAGCCAATACGCGGCAACAAGTTCACCATAGGGTTTGTGTGCTTCTGGCCAAGCGTACACAGGAGTGATATTGTACAACCGAGAGTTAAAACAAGACGCAGCGAAAGGTCTTTCAACCTCCGCTCTACGGCTTTATGAATCAATAAGCAAGCCGGTGCTGCCGGAAGCCAATGCCTGGAATCGGTTACGGGTGGTCAGCGATGAAAAGTAAACAGCATCATCGTCACTGTCATCATCATCATCGTTATCATCATCATCACCATACAGCTCAAAACAATGGACAAGCCCAATGACCAGTGCTCTTTTCACCATGCTGCACGTAGAAAAAGAAACAACGAATATGCAAGGCAGGCAGATAGGGGACCCATAGAAGTGAAAGAAGGAATATTCAACGAATATTATGCTTCAGGACCAAGTTTAAAGCGGACAACAGCCCTCCAAACATTTGGAAGGCCGTGTCACTGATGGCTTCTAGTTTCCCTTCTGCGATGTGCCCTTCTCTACTTCTGTTGGGGGTGAAACTCACCTAAGCTCCAGTGTCTACAAGGAATAGAACACTTGAAAACCCCCTTTCACTCAGAAAACGGGTGCTAGCCTGAGACCCGGCTTCGTGGGTTTCCACCACGAGCGACGGATTAGCTTCCCTAATGAGCACGGGAGAAAGCCCACACTGATTTGCATCATCTGATTCCTTCGCCGAAGAGGTTGTGGTATTTGCAATAGTCCTCCCCCGAAAGACCGCAAAGGCATCTTAGAAAGGGACTGTAGAATTTAGATGACCAAGTGAGATTCCGCCCGTAAGACCCACTTCTGATCACTGCTAGAAGTTCCACAATCCAACAAACTCAGTATGAAACTAAATAAAAATCGTAGAACTCTGGATAGGCAGGCACCAAGGTGACAGGAAACCGGACTACTCCAGCGAGTGCAGGGATGTGCAGCCACTTAGCCTCATCAACTACCGATGCAGTTCCGTTTAGCAAGCATCCATGCGTGAGATGTAGTAAAACTAGAATGTTGCGTTGTAAAATCTGCCGCCACGGCCCTACTTAAGCAAACAGCCCGTTTGCTACATCTAGTTTCCAATGGTTTCTGACCAGTTTGTTCGGTAGCCACTACTCTTACTGGCTCATATCACTAGTTCCTTACCTTCAACCCAAAGGATATCCCGCGGCTGTGACAAGCGGGAAGACCAGGCCTCCTCCAATCTAATGGTAGAGGGAAGCAGTAAAGAGAAGACCTCCGGCCACTGTTCACATAACCGGAGGGTGTAGAGGATCCTTGTAGCCAGCTGCTAGAAGCCGTTGGTCCGTCATCCACAGGGCCACAAATTACTGCAGGTCACTCAAGACTGATGGCCCAAAATGGATGCGATAGACGAAACGATCAACTGGACAGCAGTGCAGGGGAATGGTCAGGGGGGATTGAAGTGAGTAGCAGACAGTAAGAGAAATGTAGGACCACTCGCTACCTCCTTCCGATGAGCACGCTGATCCATTTCCCATCAAGCCACTTCTTTGAAGCCCCCACTGTGGACGCTGCAATCACTTTTCCTGGTAATCTGTTCCACTCGTTTATTACCCTAGCGGAGAACAGTTTTGCTCTCAGTTGAGTTTTTACTCCCTCCTTTCGCAAATTAAGGGCGAGTCCTCCGACAACGGTGTTGCTACAGGGCATCATTGATGGTCTCAGTCCCCTAATAACGTCAACTATTCCTCCCAGTATTTTGAAAGCTTCTGTCAGGTCACCCTGAAGCCTTCTGCTTTCCAGTGAGCACAGGTTTACTCTCTCGAGACGCTGCTCACAACTGAGCCCCGGAAGGTAGGTAACCTATCTCGTGAAACGTTTCTACACCTGCTCAGTGATCCCAGTGTCCTCTGCCATGCGCGGCCACCAAGTCTGGACAGAATTTTACAGATGGATACGCACAAAAGTTTTGTATAAAGGCAGAATAACGTGAGGTTTTCTCGTTGTCTCTGACCTTCTGAGCTGCCGGGGAGTCCTGGAGGCTCTCTGGGCAGTGGGGTGAAATCGTCTACTTGGCTCAAAATCACCAGTGAACACTACCCCCAGGTCTTTTACGCTACTCATCTGTGGGATTGTCACCTCTTGCCCCGGTAATTCCAACTGCTTCAAAGGGCGTACCCATCTGTCATTCGCTAAATGCAGGCATTTGTTGACACTGAGTGGCGGATTCTATTCTACAGACCACCTGCATACCCCGTTCAGGTCCCGCGGAGTGGAGTCGTCCGGTATGGACGCGACCACCCTTACATATTCTCTAAATAACAAGACAGGGTTAACTGCGCTCAGGGTGGGGTGGCTCACTAGCTTCAGGTTTACTCAGAGTGCGACTTTCAGCGCACGGTCGTTAAGTAATCCGGTCACAGGCCAGATTTCGGACGGGATCGTTATTAAACAATTTTGTTTCCTGCAGAATAATATGATTCCTCAATATGTTTTCTGGGGAACTCAAGATCAATAACAATTTCCAGTCTGTCTCTCTTTTACTGCCTCACAACAGCAAACGGGTTTGTTAGTGTCGAATACCGACTCCTGCTTAGTAGCTGTGCTTTTCGTCACATGCACTGGAACAGACCCTTTATTTTTGGCACTATCCGATTGATTTTTCACTCTTTACACAGATAAACCGTTTGGCTGAAACGATAAAACTGTACTCCGAGAGCGAAATGATATAACAGGAACACAGAGCCTTAGTCACTTCAAGAAGGTCGAAATTCCTGCAAAACCAATGAAGTCGAGGAACCCCAAAACAACTTCATCTATCTCTTCTATCTCCTTTAATAACACGTACCTCGGCAAACCGCTGGACAAAGCAGAAGCGCCTAAAGCGTTTTCTGCCTCTTCCCTAACTAGTGACGCAGCGTCATTTTTCTACAATCGACCAGATCCATGATATGAGCCACTTTCTCCTGTAACACCCCTGCCCTCCGAAATCGAGTCTTTAATTTCAAATATCAAAATGTCTTTCCACCGCAGATCGGACTCGTTACCATCGGCCACCGTTAAACTTTGCGGCCCAGATATTCCAATTCTTTTATCAGATTTATTCCGTTTGCCTGTGCGGTTTGGTTGGTATCCTACACAGTGGAAAACTTCGGCTATTATTCCAATTCATAAGAAGGGAACACTGGAAGACCCGGCCGACTACCGGTCTGTGATTCATACCCCAGTAGTATCGAGGATTATGATAGAATTAAAAAAAGTTAAACTTAAAAATCGCCCCCTGAAAACCACTCCAGCAAAATCCGCCGGTGCGGGGCGCAGTCAGATCCATCGCTTTGGCCGGCGCACATCGGGTCTGCTGGACCTCTGCAACGATGTGCGGGCGCAACTAGAACGGATTATCCCACCTCCTGTCACTAAAAATTGTTTCTAGGTTAAATGCTCAGCTCACGGTCAGCCTCATCCATCAAAACCGGTTGCGGCAAAAAAAATTATACACCCGAAATGCTGCAAGTATGCCACTATCTCCCCCAATCATCGCCCATTTTTCTTCGTACTCGCCTCCGTCTTCGCCATCTTAACATACCGCCTTTTACGCCCGGCAAAATTTACTTTCCTAAGCACATGATTATCGCGGGTTTAAAAGACCGTTACCGTACTCGGCATATCGTTCATGAACCTTTTCCCCTAGGGTTCGTGCCAAACCACCCGCTTGTCCCATTCGCAAACCTAAACAATCCCCAAGATAAAACTCGCCCTATTTTTCACATTTACCGATATGTTTGAAAAAAGTCATTTATTGCTGATATACACTTCCGTCCCACAATTTCGAAACAGTATTTTTCACTAAGGACTATTTGTCTCCAAGGAATCTCAATAGTCGACGATATTGAGACAGTTCGCTCTCCCTATCAGTCCTTCTCTTCGCCCACACGGCTGTAGCACTGCAATATCCTCACCTTGCAATGATTCGTGCCCTCCCCACATATTCACTTCTGAGGGTACCTGTATTGCAGCTTTTTGATCTTTCGCCACCACATGATCCACCTTTTACAAAGAATATCAGAAGATAGTATTTTACCTGTCAGCTACTTCACCGCCCTACTTCGCAAACTTATTTATCGGTTGTTTGGTGCTTTTTCATATTCGGTATTCAGTCTCGGTAAATCCTCTTGGTCAGTTTTGATCCTTGCTTACCTCTGGTCTTCATGTTCAGCCCTTAGATAACGATACTCATTACGTAAATACTTACTTGTCATTCAAATACCATATTCTTTGCAAACCGTGTATCCGCGACTATCATGGCCACGCATCACAAATTGATTTGTCGCCAGTTCCCATTTCCATTTTGGCGCATCACATTCCACTTTTCTGAAAGTAAACAATGTGCGCAACGATTACATGTTTACGTCCGGCCACTTCTTTCACCATCACCTAGACAATCTTTCCCGAAACAGAAGTCCTTCACTAGGTATTTACCTGACTCGGCCGATATTCGGTCGCTAAACGTTGCAAGAGTAATCTTCGAAAGATTTTCCTCGTTTTTTGCCCGCAAGTTTATTGCTTTCATCGTCTAATTTCCGATCCTAATCAGTTTCATACTCCGCGGAGCGTTATGGCTGGCTCACGTTTCCATTGGAAACTCCTTTTTCGTCAAGGTGAACGAAATTTCCGTCGATTCTGTTTGACCCTCTCGATGCGCAGCCCCGCTTTTCTTAATATTTGAGCAGAGGTCCACCACTTCCGACCAGCTGTACCCTGACTCGGCCGGATTTGCCGCCCGACCCTGAGTTCAAACTTGCCGGGGGCCACCATAAACAATTCCTTCGGTGCACGTAACTGAATCACTCTCTTGGAACTTGGACTCTGCTTCCAATTGTACCATTTGTTCTTGCGTTGCATCATGTCTCAGGGTTATCCGAAATAATTCATTATTGTCATTTTCATTATGACTGTTTATAGCGAGTAGCACCGTTTACCAGATAAGTCTGCAGTTTCGTGCGAAATGTTGTTCTGGATGATCTGGAGGCCTGAGTTTTAGGTTTCTTTCCCAACAATCAGCCTGCCGGACACGAGTTGTGTTCGGAGTGGTCTACAGGTGGGCTAGAGCCGGGTTCGCAACCGGGTGTTGGTCAGGCTTTGAGCAGGCGTACTCGTCTGCAACCAGTTAGGTCTCGGGAAGGTTAACCACAGAGTTCGTTGTGCGTATTCCTTTCATTTCTACAAACGGTGAATTTACTTACAATTAGATACTACAAGATTAGTGTCGGTTTTATTTCTTTTCGCGTACTACTTCTCCTTTGTACGTATGACAGAGAAGTTTATGGAGTCGAGCTTGAGAATAAATTTCAGATTAAGGTTGTAGACATATAAATACTCATTTACGCATACGTACGTGTGTGTGCATATATTTGTGTTTACGCTAGTCACGGCAAATTAGAAGTATATTCATGATTTTGTGGTTCAAAATACACTACAATCAGAGATGTCGCATGACACTATCAATGGCACCCCGTCGTACGGTTTACAGCCTCAAAGGGAAAATATTCCTAGATATGAAATTCGCGCTTGCTTGGAGGTCACTTCCCAAGGATATCTCGGGCCGTGTTCAGTAGTTAACGATACGAAGGTTGAGCGTAATCCTTGCCTTTGTGCATGTTCTTTAGTTTAGGTAAGTGTACTACGAAATGACGACGAAAACTTAGAAGGATCACCCTCCGGCCAATAAAGTTTGCTGCAGTCTACCAACTTCAACCACAGCGGTGATATTTGCATGAATGTCTTTTTGGAATGGTATTTCATAGTTTTGAAACTGTGCGACGCTGAGCTTTGACGATTCGGCACCGAACTCGGAAGTCCAAAAAGGGATGCTTGTCCCATCTGTGATGAAGTTTGATAGAGACAAACTCGATGGTTATCCTGGTTTTGACACTGAAGATGTGATCGTTTTTTCCAAAAAATGTAAGGACCAACAGTGTAAGGCTTACTGGAACATTGAGCACCGGTTTTTAGAAGCAAGGGATCTGTGGGAATGGAGGAAACACAGAAGGTAATTTTCGCACACCAATTTCACAAACGTAACCAGATGGCGGCGTATACATGCTTCCGTCTGCTTATCTCATTGACTTCTTACCGAAGCATAGCAGGTCACTGTTCTGTACCGTCCCACTAGCTCAAAATGGGAACTCAGTTTTCCCTCAGAATCAATTTTTGTTACATTGGTAGGGAATAAGGTTTTTATACATCAGTTGTGCCCGTCATAGCCAAAACCGTTCACAAAAGCTTATTGGCCTACCGACAGACCTGAAACGGCCCGTCAGGCTGCTTTATTTGCCTGCTCTCGGATTAGTTGATTCGGCTCTGGTCGAATGGTAACATTTGACTGGCCCACTGATAGCCTGGCTTGCTCTGATCTTGTCGGCGATTACGGCCAGCTGATCATGTACTTTGTGCTTCAAAGAACCAAGCCGTCTAATAAAAACGCGCTGGAGGCATTCCCTGACAGTCCGTGCAAGCCTAAAACCATTCACCTGTTTCACTGTGTCCAGTCTAACAAATGACTGGGTTGTGTGGATTAGTGGAAAGTGTACCAACCAATTTTGACTTGCATATATTTTTTTTTGTTTTGTAACTTTTGCTTTTCTCTACTTCAAGGTGACTCATCACACGTTGTTGGACCAACAGAATCCATCTTCTGCCCCGCATACACCAAATTTTGTTTGCCTTTCTTCTCATCCGGAAGTGAACACGTTATTTGTGTATGATGAGAATAAAGATCGTTACGGCACTTGCAAATGTCAAACCATCAATATATTTTGCACTTTACAATAACAAAATGGACAACATTGTTTTTCGCCTCTTATTCCCATATGTTGGAGTAGAAAGTGGTCGCCTATTTTGAAATTTAAGGTTACTCATGATCCATAAACAAGGAACTGCTGGGTGTAGTTAAGCGGAGGAAGGCAGCATGGGTAACGAACCCGCCAGTAACCCGGCCAGAGTCCGGTCCGAGCCCAGCCGAAGCTCGGCCCTTGTTCTGTTGCTTTTGTCGATGGGAACCCGGCTGGTAGCCAGTGCGTCACCCATTCTAAGCCCAGTGGGTGTCCAGACGGAGCCCGTTCTTGGCCTAATCATCAGCTCCCAGCCCAAACGGAGAGCCGTTTGGCGTCACCTCGGCCCCTTCGTCCGAGTTGAGGCAGTTCTCCCCCTGCCATTTAATAATAATAATAATAATATTGGTATATTTCTCGGCCATGGTCGAGAGGCACGCGCTAACGCATGATCATGGTGTAACATGTTACTCAATATGGTGAAATATTCACAAAATTCTAAGTATGAAAGTCGAGAGTATCAGAAATGGAAAAACATAGACAGCAACAGTTTGAATGGATCATTTTGATAATGGTTTGCGCGGCAGTTTTGAACCAGTTTCGAATCCGGGCTAGGCAGTGGTGCGCGGTGGAGATGTCGAAGAAATCGTTAACGCAGTGCTAAGGAGGCATTATGAACAAGAATGATGCAAGCCAAGGAAACCGGAGGCCAACTAAGGTTCTGCAGATGGAGTAAATTTTTAACAAGAAGAAGAGGGGGGAAAATCGATGCATGCGAAGTGGATAGCGATCCATGAAGACCCTGAATGACGGATTTACCGGAGTTTGAGAAACGGAATGAGCTTTGAATCAAGGGGACATGAGGCCAATTTCGTGAAAGTGAACTGGTGGGTGTGGGCGAAACAGCAGTCCATAAAAAGGTAAGTTTAGATTCATGGCCAATAACATGTACTATTCAGAAATAAGAAGGCGCAACTGGAAGGTTCTCGAGAAGTGGAGAGTCAATTTCCAGCCGGCTACGGTTCGGAGGAAGGATAACCTGTGGTAACGGATAATAAAGTGGGAAAATCTTCGCATGGACTTCAGCGTTATTATGCTGTTTCACTGACAAATATATGTATGTGTTGATGCATTTGCCTTCAGTGTTATTTAGCGTCATTTCTGGCAATGTACGGCTTTGAATGCGTAAGTTTCTTCTGGCAGGGCACGGTATGTGTCGGTCGATCAGCCGAGTGTGGCTGTATATTATCGGCATGCGCGTGAACTGGAATTCGTGTTCGTTGCGTTAGAAAACGCTGAACGATCTGATAAGCAATTAGGGGTATCTCCTGTTGTGTGGTTTGATTTCAGTCTCAGTTGCTATGGTAGGTTCCACTTGAGTCTCTATCCGTGCGAGTCAAAGCGGCATCCTTGGTTAGCCAATTTGGCGGCTGAGATGGTGAGAGACAACGAACCTGAAATAAAGGGAGATTTCAGTCTGGACGTGGTTCCAGCTGTGGGTTATGATAATATATGAAGACAATAAACAATGGATTGGTTAGGTCTATGTGAGTAGGGCATGGGTAAAATAGACTCGCAGTGGATTTGAGCTATACTGCTGCAGGCCGACGAAGTTGCGTACACCGGCTTGGTAACTGTATGCGTTTAAAAGGATTTGTGATTTGCCCGTGAGCATGGCATCGCTGGGATACTAATAAAATACCTAGGGCTTCACGGTTATGATTGGTTAGTAATGATAACCCTCGATACCGTTTGCTTACGCAGAACGTGGTTAGGCAACGAGGCGACAGGATAGGTTTGAAGTGACAGACTGAGCGAGTAGGACTAACGTACTGTTTGCGTGGCTCTATGCTGTTACTGTCTCTTTCGGTATAGTGGTTGTTCTATACTGAGGATTCAAAGTAGAAGGAACTATTGGGGTGACAGTAGTGATACATTAGAGGTAATTGGTCACTTGTCTTGGAACATTGACGCGAGTTCATCTATGCTCTTCCTCGATAGTGCAATCGTACTGAGATTAAGCTCCAATGTGAGCAAGGAAATCTGATGCGGATATGATTGCATGGTTACTGTGGTATCTTTTTCGCTGTTATCGTGCTGCAAAGCAGGACTACACCAATGTGAGGACTGGTTTGGGGAACCGTGAGAGGTGGGTCCGAATTTTCGTCAGGGAAGCAAACTCTAACGGTCTACATTTGGTGCTCATGATTGGCGGCACAAGGGCCAGCTTCAGGTAGAGAGGTAGCACGATACACAACTACTGGCATCCAGCACGTGGCTCTCCAAGAATGATCCACACATTTTAGACGTTCTTATTATTCTTTTTTTAATGGTTTTATCACAGTCAGGTATCTGGCTGTCAGAGAAGGCGGAGCTGCTTTTGGTGGGCGACCACAGCTCCCACGCCCCGGCCGAAACATGGACCGCATGTAACAAGCCGCGTTGGGAATAGGTCAACCACACCAGTCAATCCGTAGCGACACTACAACCCAGAGACATGGGTCACATGTGACAGGGCTGGTGTGCCTGGAAGACAAAACAGGGGTATATTTTTTTCTCACTTTTTTGTGCCAATCTCTTACTTTTTGGTGTTTATGTCTTATTGGTGGTCAACTCTGTGCAGGGAGACCATCACGGCCAGGAAAGTTTGCAGAAGTGCCACGCTAACACTCGCCTTATCCGTGAAGTCAGAACACCCAGGCCGTTTACATGGGACAAAAAATGCAGAGGGAGGTAGGGTCAGCCACGGCCTGTGATTATTCGATGGGGTTTACGTTCAACAAAACGCCAGTCTGCACAAAGATGGGGTACAACTTGCAGCACTGACAACGTGATTCGTCGGTACGATCCACAGATGGTTAGTAGTTTTGATGGCTAAGTATCAAGTGTTGTATAGGCCTATCGTGGAGGATGCTAGAGTTCTGTGATAGGGACAGAATTTGAGCTGTGAATGTCTTATGGTGACTACTGGGTGGAGGTTGAGGAGTGTGACAGGTGCTGCGTCTTGGGTTAGAGACAGAGGTAAAAACCTAATAATAATTCAAATACGACTTCTGAAGCACTGGCCTCAGTCGTGAGAGTTATTATGTTTAGGCATTGTAAACTGGTAGGTTTACGCTTAGGTGATGGCAATTACGTCGTATGGTGTGGCACATCCTAGATTATCAAGGGTTCGGGTTAGTATCCAACGCTTTCCTCATAAGCTCTGTCAAAAGACATATAAGGATTCGTAAGAGCTATCAGTTTTTGGATGTCCAGAGCTACGTGTAGTCTAGACTTAAACATATTTAGGGAATCTACGGAACGTACATCAGCTGGGAGTTTATTCCACAGAGTTGCATATTTCAGGAGGAAGAAGTTTTGCCTTAAGGATTTCCGAGAAGTAGGGATCGTTATACGGTGTTCCCTATTACGCAGCTGATTTGTCGAGTTTATACTGAACTGAACTTGGCTGGAGGATACAGCTTGTTTGTGGAGCAAAGTAAACAAAAATGCGAGGTTGAGTTTTATTCTCCTAAGCCATAGGGGATCAAGCCGCAGGAGTGTACACCGCTGTCTGTAGGTCAGGGTCGTAGAAGGCCCAAACAGTTTTTTGGTAAATCGACGCTGTACATTCTCAATGTCGATAATGTCACGTTTATGCATATTTGAGAACACAAGTGTACAGTACTCTAGGGTTGGGCGAATATGAGTTTTGTATATCTCTAACTTACTGTTCGTGAGAAGAAAATTTCTCTGCAACAAGCCAAGGGACTTATTTGCCCGTGCAGTTATGTAGGAAGTGTGTTCAGAGAAATTGAAAGTGTAAGAATATTGCAGTCCAAGGTCTCTAATTGTTGGGGAATATGGGAGTGAGACACCGCCAATCTTAAGCGTATCATAAGGGATATTGCAGTTTAGCGAGAGATAACTGCTTTTGTTCACTGAAAATTCCATTTTCCAGCGATCACACCAGGAGGATAAGGACTGTACGTCGACCATGATGTTATTCAGTGCTGCAGGTAGGTCTCCTCATTCGAATTCATAGACTATCTTCATATCATCGGCCAACAAGAAAATTTCGCCATAAGTGATGACATTGCAAATATCGTTTATATATAGTAAGAACAGCAGTGGTCCTAGAACACTACCTTGGATAACCCCGCTGTTTACTGGGTGGGGGTCTGATATCTGACCGTTGATGCAGGTAACTTGGTGACGGTCTTGTAGATAGGATTTAAACCAACTGAGTAGGGGGTTTTCAATACCGTATCCCCTGATCTTGTTGAGTAACTGCAGATGTGGCACTCTGTCGAAGGCTTTTGTCATATCAAGATAGATGATTACGAGTGCTCTGTCTTTGTCGGCAGCTGTTGTTACCAAATTTAGAAAGTCAAATTGGCAGGTTGAACACGACCGTGATTTGAGAAATCCGTGCTGTCTTTGGCTGATGAGCTTATGTGCAGAAAGGTAGTCGGTCAGGTAGTGTTTTACGACTTTTTCTAGCAGCCTCGAGATCATTGGCGTATGATTAATCGGGCGGTAATTGGCAATGTCATGCACTGCGCCTTTCTTGTGCCTGGGGATAATAATGGATTTCTTCCATTGGCTGGGGAAGGTCCCGGTTTGCAGAGATAAATTGTATAGGTTTAGTAGTAGTAGGGGAATATCCGGGCCGCCTAGAGCGAATATTGCTGACGGTAGGCCGTCAGGACCGGGGTAGTAGGTCGGTTTGAAGGTGTGAATGTATCTATTTATATCCGTAGTGGTAACTGTGATAGAACTTAGTGAGGAGTTTGTGACAGACGGGGTGACAAACTGGGTACACGATGGACTGAGAGACACGGTGGTTGTGAAGAAAGTATTAAACGTGTCAGCTATCTTTCGAGGTGAGGTTATGAGGTTATCCAAATGGATGATCTGTTTTATGCATCGAGTTGATTGTGGGGCACGATCCCTGTGTAGCCGGGCTAGCTCTTGAGCTTTGTTTGGGTGGCGTAACGCTTTGGTTTCTTGCTTTAGTTGTAGGTCACGGGCCTTGCGGTGGATTTCGCGATAGAGGCGTTCCAGTCTGAAGACTGTAGAAAAGTCTCTATTTCGTTGGTACTGCCGTCGAAGCTCGTCGTATTTCTGCTTTAGCCTGGCTATATGGTAACCTGCTGGTCTGGATGGATTGTAGGGGCGTGATATGTTTTCGATGCATGAGTGTAAATTTGAGTAGAGGAGGTCAGCGGCGAACTGGGGATTTGCTGTTAGGAAGAACTCGTCCCAGTTTCTGGAGCGAATTTGGGAGGGAATATGGTCCCATTTAAAGTGACGGAAGGAGGGACCGTTACATGGTAGGCTAACAGTACGTGGCTTGACTTGAAATCTGCAACTGACGATTTTATGGTCGCTGCCTGTGTAGTCGTTTAGTACGGAGGCAGAGACGTTCGTGAGACCCAGGGTAAATATCAGATCAAGGATGTTATTCTTTCTGGTAGGTTGTTTTACATGTTGGGCCCACTGGCCCAGGCGAATGCATGAGGCAAATTGCAAATACTTGTAGGGGGCAGAAAAGGAGGACCAGTTTACGCCCGGGGCATTGAAGTCGCCTGCTATAAATTTACCTCCAAATGGCAGGTCAGCGATGTAATTAAATGCATCAATGATGGGATTAAATGTGGAAGTGTCATTTCTGGGGGGTCGATATATACAACCGACAACTATGTTCATCTGGGATAAAGAAATTGTAAACCATATAGAATCTTCAACATTTGCCAGCACGGTATTTTCCAGTAGGGTGGCAGATAGGCTGCTCTTGACATACCCCACGCAACCTCCACCGCGGCGGTAGATTCGTTGAGTCCTGTAGGTTTGATAACCGATCAGTGATATTTGGTCAGAAGGTATGTTCTCGGTGAGCCAAGTCTCCGTAATCAGGATTATGTCGAAGTTGTGGACGACGGCCAGTCTTTTTATAGCGGAAAGCTTGTTCAAGATGGAACGGGAGTTGAATAGTGCTATGGTGAGCATTTCTGTAGGAGGCTTTGAAGCGTCAGTGGATTTGGTAGCAAGGGTGTGCGTTGCAGGGCGGTGATTAATGGGCGGGCCACCCATGCAGGAGGACAGGATGTGAGTTGCTACTTCCTTTTGGACAGCTCTATCTTTATCGCCGCACATTGTACATTGGGCCGAACACTCATGATTTTCAGCAGAGATTAACACTGGATGCTGAGGTGTTATTGTAACGCGGGCTAATAGATCTGGAGGGGAGTATGGTGACTCTAGGTGGGACCTTTGAGGCAAAACAGGTATGAATCGGGGGAGAGTTTGTAAGGATGCCAGGGGGTCAGCAAGGGGGCGGGGAGCAGTAGAGGAAGGGCAGCCATGGTTTTGATGGAGGCCTTGTGAGGAGAAGGACGAAAGGCAGGGTAAGTGGGATTTTAATGGAACAGGTATGATGTTTCGGATAGAGTTTGTTGAGGTGGGAGGCATCTCACAAGGCTCCATGGAAAGAGTGTGAGGGGGTGGAGTAGTAGCGAAAGGGCTGTTGATGAAAGGGGCCTTGGTGTGAAGGGTCAGTTGGCATAGCGTGCAGTGGTGTCGGAGTAGAATACGGCGATATTGGGTGGTAGGGGAGCAGAGGATGTTGAAGCTGCGGAGGGTTAAGATGGGGCACACCATGAGGCGGAAAATGGTCGGGCGCGGGCCACATGTTGTGGTACCGGTTGGCAACGATGCTGGTAACTCGTCCTGCATGGTTCGAGTTTGGAGGTGGTACATTAAGTGGAAAATTTGTGATATGGTACTGCATCTGTGGACGTGACGACGGCGGGGTCTGGGTTTGTGGGTGTGGGATGTAGCAGTGGGGTACGCGGATCTCAGGGGGACCAAATAAATGCGCTGGTGGACTAGCGCTAGGGTGAGCGACGAGATTTCGTGTGTATGGCCGAGGTGGGGGTCGTGAATGGGTAGTAGGCCGGTTAGCTGGAGCGCGAGAGGTCCTATGTCAACTGTCGATTAAAGATGGGAGCGTGACTATGTCAGTGCAGACGAGGGTTTTGCCTCTGGGAGCAACAGGTGACGAGGGTGACGTTGTGGCCGAAGCGCTGGGAAGCGCTGAGAACTCTGGCTTTCCCAGGGTTTAGTATATGTACCCGCCACATTTTGTTCACCATCTGCCTTCTGTCCATTTCTCTGCCGATGGAGCTACGCCCCATTTTTCTATTTTTATCGCACTTGTCACTACGCCAACAACAACACCGGCCGTGGCCGCAGCGCAACTGATGTATCATCAGACTCCGACCTCCAAAGCCTCATTCTTGGGCCTCCACAGTCATTTTGCTTTTATTGCTTCCGGACTCCCTTCTTTTCCCAAAGCTTTTGAAACACTTATCATTTTCGTCCATTAGTTTTTAATCAAACCGTAGATACCCGGATATGAATGAGTTGGAAAGTGTGGAGTGGTGACCAAAAACTACTTTGGATGAACAACTAATCAGTACTTAGCTAAAGGCTTTTTGTATATTGTTTGATGCTGCAGAGTCATCCGTTGTTTTTCTGATTGACTGCACCTCTTGCAGACCGTCATAACTCCGTCTCTCTTGGTTAGATCCCTTCCGGTGCTGCCTAGTGAGTGTGCTTGGCGGATATTTTTTCAATATCAGTCGAACTTCACATATTTAGTACCTTTACAGTCTTTTGGCAAACTTCAAAGCTTTTGGCATGTTGTTCGTTCCTTAGGTCATTCTTGAGTTCCGTTAGTACCTTGGCTCCAAAGCGCCGAACAACTGTGCTGCTCTTCACAGACTCTTACCTCTCGGGTTACCAATACATTCATCTCCGTCTTGTCCAATTTCCTATATCAGCCTACCTTTCCTGATGCGCAAAATCTTGGTGTTCTGTTCCGCACCAGGAGCTTCTTTGTACCAGATCACCTGCTGTACAACTTCGGTCCAATTTGGTTTTGTTCAGAAAGCCATCAGTCCTGCATTGATTGCGGTGGCCTTGGTAACCAATCTCTGTGATATCTAAGCAGGACATAATTAAAAAGAGCAAGAGCTTGATAGGAGAGATGGGACTAAAACACTGGTAGCCAGATAAAGATTCCCGTGGTACAAGAGCACTCTTGATGGGGCAACTAGCTATTTCCTCTGAATTATCTCACTCCTGAGCCGGAAGGTCCTTAGAGCCCTTCAGAAAGTTCTACAGGCTCCACATGGAAAAGTTCAATGTTTAGATCTTTCCTACTCTTCTCTCGCGTCATAAGCTGGACTTCCTCGCTCACATTTTAACCGTTATTTACCTCAGTGAACATTGCTCGGAAGGATCTCGTCAGGGGACAGGTGCAACACATTTCCCTAAACATCTTAACCTGGCGGGACAAGAAGCGTCATTAAACAGCTTGGTTCGTGCACCTACGGCTCTCCGACCAACCTCAGCATTGCCTACAGGCCGTTCCCACCAGACTCTAGAAGTGCGAAGAAGAAACAGGTGTTCAAAAACCAACAGTCTTGTTATACCTTGACCTACGGTACCCATGCTTCTAACCCGTACAAAAGCATCAACCTGAGTTTTGCTGCGTAACTCGACTTTCGATAAATAAACGAGTGTCATTTATATGTTGCAGTTGACTCAGGTTGACAAAAGCCTAAAGAGATTTGAGTATATGTCATGACGTCTCATTCGATGTCCTTATTCTGGGTAAAGTGCCGTTTCCCAGGCAACAGATTTCGCCCATCTGGTCTACGGTCGCCCCAGACGGCTTAATACCCGGCGGAAAATCAACCCAGTTTTGCAACGGCATCCTGCATTCCGTAGGTGCAGAGTGCGTTCCCATCACTTCCTCTCAGTCACTCGGGTTGTCTACAAAAGCATTCAACCTACCTGGGCCTTCGTGTTCTATACTGTAAACGTATTCTCTATTTTCGCACATTCCAGACACAAAGAGTTCCCACTCGGAAGAAGTTCAACACCATAATCCTCGTCAATAGGGCCACCCTCTCGGGCCGTCTTAGTAACAAAGGTAAAGAAAAAGGGAAAAAAGGATCAACCCCCCGCGTAAGCAACTCTCCTTGGTGAACTCAGGTAAAGGATCACGGTGGGCCCAAAGGCAGCCCCGGCTACTCACGTAGAGATTTTATGACTACACCGGAAGCAGATGAGTGGAAGGGATGCTGAGGTCAGAATACTGAGTCCCCAGCGTTCGTCGTCTTTGAGGTACTGCCCTCAGTTAGGGTAACACTTTCACGGTCGCGACTACTTTTGGCCTCCTGTACCCGCTTACTATTGGAGGGTTAAGGGTGAAGTGTACAGATAAGGAGTATTTTCCGATGGACCACTAGGAGTTTCTGTGCACATCATACTTTTAGTCTGCTTACACTCAGTTGCTGCCAGCACGGTAATGTGTCCTGGGGACAAGTACAGTATTTTCTGGTGTGTCACAAGAGGCACAACTGCTGTGTTTACCACTTTTTTCTGTTTTGGGGCCTATTTATTGATCCCTTTTTGTAATTCAGTCCTCAGCCCCGTACACCAGGGGCAACAAGCGGAAAGTGCTCGAGGCGGTATTCTTCGGGCCGAGGGCTGCCGTGCTCAGACAAGCAACAGCTTCCCCACAAAACGCAATGACTTCTCTCGCCACCGAGAGAAGCTCGGGGTGTTCAACACTTACGTCTATCCTTCGGAGATATTTTATTTGCAAACTACTTCTCTCCCTACTTATTCGCTACAGAGTCCTCTCCAGTGGCGATGGGTACGACCAAATGCTGGCCAGTAACAGATTTCTTAGAACAGACTTGGTCTGGCTTATACCTAACAAATCTCCAAGCATATGTGCATCCCTGATTTGACGAAGCCGTCCGAGACAGCCCTTCGATTCTCACAGGAGGGTGAGCGACAGCACCACGTCAGGACGCAGTCTCGTCGCGATAGATGTAAGTCAAAAGAATCACAACTCGGGCAACCGGCAGCCAATTCCCACGAATTACAAGACCAAAACAAGATCGATTTGCAGTTTTCACGCTACTGAAGAGAAACTCACGTGGGTATAGATATATACAAACCTTAAATATGCGGCTAAATGGAAGCAACAGTTAAATCGGAAGCTTCAACATGCCACGGTCTGAGCACGACAGCAAGAAGCGATTTCTCGCCAAATTAGAATCTCTAACGCAAAACAATGCGCTAAAGTGTTGCATATGAACGAACTTAGTGAAGTGACGCCAAACAGATTCAAGTTCACAATGCATTTAGAACATTTGGGAGGATTTTCAATGTCTGTCATTCACACCGCTGGCCATAATCCCGCCATGGCAGTTGCTGTTTGAGGTTCAGGATGTGGTCATAATTTTCATCGTGCCCACCTATTGCATACTGCCGTTGTCTACAGTTAAGAACCTTCTACTTAGGCTTCATGTACCACAGGTCGCCACATTAATTTTTGTGTTTACAGTTGACAGAGAATCAACTGGCAACTTTGCTAAACAGTCCGAGGTTAGCACATTCATCGGAGGACGGACACATGCGGGAAGTACTATAGGGAAGTGGACTTTCCAGAATAGCACATTCTGCTTAACAAGCTTAGGCTACGCGTCCAGAGCGGAAAAATACTTCAGCTACGGGTTGAGATAATTTTGTTTACAAATTTGTGCGGAGTAGGTAAAAGGATAGGCAACCTCCAAGTGGCATTGAGATATTGGGCAGACTAAAAGGTCAAAAACGGTATAATCACATAAAACACCAAGCCGAATTTTTTAAGGGAAGTGGAAATTTGTTTATCATTATGAACCAGTGTCAAAAATGGGAGATTGCGACGCAAGGTAATACAACACAAACACGGAGGTTGATCGGAGGATTACCCAAGCCAGAGTGTTTTGGAAATTTTCAATAGAAAATTTAGGACAAAAAGGCCTCACTAACCGAGAACTAAAAGTTTTTTTCTGAAACTTGGAATGACTTCACATGGTGGTTTCTTCTGATAAACCCCATTTTCACCGTACAAGTGGAAGTCTGGCGAACTTCATCATTGACGTTGTACTGAAAGCTGGAACTCATAACACCCTCCCTAATATTCAAGAAAAATAAGCGACTTCATTGTTTGAGATAACCTGGGATGAACCACTGAAAGACTCAGTGCGGGGCAATCTGCCATCTATTCCGTTCTTTGGTACGTAGTTTTGAGTTCAGATCGTGGGCATATTTGTTATTTTTCCTCACCAGGAGTGGATCAAACGCTCTGACCTTTTCAACACGCTATCCGTTTTCTCCTTTTCCTGCTGTATGACATTACTGCAGGATTTGACCAGCATGCAAAGCTCCATCGGATAGTGGCAAAGTGCCCCTTCAACCTTTTAGCCACCTGAAGAAACAACAACAACACAGTCATTTTGAGTCCCCCAGTGTACACTAAATTCAACTCAATAATCTTTGCCTTGGTGACGGGCAATTTGGTGTCCCGCCGGCCATGTAGTCCCATCCGGTCACAGCAAGCTTCCGCTCAGTCGGCCCATTTCAAATTGATTTGCTTGGCCTGCTGATATTCTCGTCCCCACCGGATCTCCTAAAATAGTCTTGTTTCGGCTTATGTCAAAGGTTTTCAGGCCATTTTCCGGTTTTGTGATAGCTGGTTGGGCAGCTGTTGCCTGAGGGGAGCAACTTTATTGGTAATAATAATGGCACACTTCTTGATAGCGGTAAGAGGGCATGCACAAAGCATGGTCATTGAATACAGCCACACTAAGCAGTACTAGGCACATAGATTTGAAATGTCAGGCCTCCACAAGTGCACTATTGGTAAAATAAAGCTGGGCTGTGTTTGAGTAAACCTGAGCGAGGGCGGCTAGAGTGACGGATATAAGTCAGCTTTGAAGTCAGAAAAAGATCTTTTAGGCAGCTAGCAAACGTGGAAAAGCTAGTAAAGCAGATATTGAGGAATGCTTAGTGATGGGGTGAAGCAGCTGGCGAGGTCAGGATAACGCACAATGTGTCTTAAAGGTTACAGGACGTTGGCTGCGACGGACATGTTGGTCGAGAAAAGGCCATGCCGACCTATGAAATTTGGGACACAGTGAGTTGGTATAAAGATCAAACGGGGTTGGGGGATTGAAGGGACGCTCCAAAATAGAGTCACGACTTTTCAAAGTGACGCGAGTTTGCACCCACTGGTTGTCTGAAGGATCGAAAAGAAACACTCTTTTCACCTCCTCTTTTTGTTTATTTTATAGCTACAAACATCACTTCAGGAAGAAGATCCGTGGCCAATAAAAGACTGCAAAACGGTAGAGTGACCAGCGGTGGCTGGAGTTGAACCCGAGTTGTTATAGTTCAAAGTCTACAATGATAACCGCCTGACTACGGCCGGCCAAAAACCAGAAAGGAAGCGACCATCACAAAACACGGATAGAAATAAAGCCAACGTGGAAATACTTTGGCCCAAGCAAAGAAGTCAGCGGCAAATCAAGAAAATAATTACCAAAACTGAATAACTGATTGTACAGGAATGAAAGTAGATCGGAAATGATGAGATGACTAATCTTTTTTGTATGGGTACATTTTGTGCAATGTGGCAATTCCCATGGGGGCTGAAGTGAAAGCATAATCTTTTTCATCAGGAAGGTAGCATGCCGTCGAAGAGCACAGGTGGTAGATGAAAGCCCAGCAGGTAATTCTAGTGAGAAGGTTTTGAGAGGGCAGTTCGTTGGAGACAGATTTTGCAGATACGACTATGCAAATATGATAATATTATTGGTTTACTCCGGACTCTTCCGGGGCATGCTAAAGTGCGTTTTCAGATGATTCAAGAGACTCCAGAATCGAAATTCACGAAAGAGTACAATATGTATGCACAGAGCATTGGGTAGAGTGGTGAAAGGGACTAAAACGGTAATAATGCCCCGCCAACTTGAAGTTCAAGGTCAGATAATCGGATCGGCTGGCGGTGTTTGGAGTCGGTTAAGAAAGGGGGAGTATATGCATAAAAAGTACCGGAAATAATCACAAAGCTAAATCTTCCGGTTGAATCAAGGATATCCGTCAAAATACGGACAGCAAAGAAGAAAGAAGAAAATTTCCTCAGGTGAAATTCAGAGTCATCTACAAGTAGCAGGGTGCGAAAATAGATGAGTAGAAAACTCAAGAATGTACAAGAATGGATCTTCATATATCAGATGCCATGAAGCAATGGCTAGTGTGGTGGTCGAAGTTGATGGTGAGAAGCCATCGCGGTTAACTACAAGTGAAGAGACCAAACATCCGATGGATAGAGAGAGGGATTTCAAGAGCGGTGGTGGAAGAGTTAGTCCCCGGTGGGCCTGATAGTGTTCAGCGGTTTACTTTCATTGATATAGGTATGTCACGGAGTAGCATCAAGGATATGGAATTATGGCCGCAAGTCAATGTGAAATGCTTTATGGAGCGATGGCAGGGACGAATGGCGTTCAGAAACGATAATGCAGAAGGGGGTAGATAAGTGACATGATGACGGTTCTGACAGACAGATCACACGTCAGCGGTGGGGAGACGGCATATATGTATATGTGCACGCGCTCTGCATCGTACAGTCCCTCATCGGCCATTTCTCTAGATATCATCCCACCGGCCGTCATCATAGGCATCCATCAACTCTACATCTGTGCCTCACATCTACCACCTACCATATCCAATCCTTCTTAGTCGGTTTCGTTATCTGATCAACCCCCTACCTCTTGTATTGCTCGCTCCCTGTTTTACGATGAGTTTTGTGCCCTGTACGCCGAAAATCCACTGCAGGGTACCAATGCTTCATTGACATCTAGTCCACTGCAGTGCACCTCACATTTTTCCTCATCGTCCCTCGCTACTGCAGTTCCTTATACCGATTTCCAGCCTTTCTCATGTTTACCAATCGGCCTTCATATGTAATTACCCGGACCAGCCATTCAGTCCATCTGACCTTGACTTTCAAACTCACCGGGCTTCCGTTTAAATCCGCTCTTGAGTTCATTTAAACTCCTCACAACTTCTATAGAGCGCATATATTTCTCCCATTTTCATCTCATTTTATTCTTCCTTCTGAGCCTGTTTATCCTACATTTTCATGCAAGTGTCGACATTTTTATGAACTATATTAGTCCATTTTATCAACTGTATCAACAAGATCATATACATGGCATGCTTCGGGCGTTTCCGAAACAAACCATTATTATCATTATTATTACGGGACCGATGAGCCTGGTAGGAGAACGAGAACGGGCCATCGGATTCCGAACAAAATGAAGCAATCGGTTGAAAAGACAGTAGAAATTAGGTTTGAACTTCAGGATGTCGCATAGCTGTGTGACGAGCAAAGCCGGCTTCGTAGTTAAGGTGCGTGATTCAGTGCGGCAGCAATGGAAGCAAAATGCCTGGAAATTCAGATATGATCGACAAGGCCGCAAAGGAGAGTATGCTAAAAAAACTGTTGTAAAAAAGCACAGACAGAAATTCGGAAACCTTGATGGCATGATGCTAGCGGAGGAAATCACAAGAACAGTACACAACAGATCGGAATGGGAACAGGTGCAATGATGTCAAAAATAGCGAGAAAAGAGCAGGTAAGCATTAGGTGGATTATCCACGTTATTGCTGGTATGTTATGAAGTAACGACAAGGAGACTGGATGGTGATCGTGAAAAAATGTGAAGCATGATTTCAGAGGCTGATAGCCTGCGGAAGTGGAGACAAGGTGGGGAGTAGATAACTATCCGGGAGACCTTTATAAATAACGGGGAATGAAACAGTGGTGAAAAGAACCATCAAACTAGTGGGTTTGACATAAAAACGGGATCACTACGTAGTTTTTGAAGTAAAATGGGAGCAATCGGCGGGCATGGCAGTTGAAATTGGAGGTTCCATACTGGTGAGCTTAGTTGTGTAGCAAACGAGCAAGAACTCCGGAAAAATTTGGGGGGAAACCGGGTGTTGTTGGCGGGAAGGCTAGAGAATTACAGATGATACGACGCGAACTGTTTGCGTAGGTTGTGTCGTCAAGAAACAACAGTGTGAAAGCAGAAGATAAATCAATGTGGAGTGGGGAAAGTTACAGCGACTACGGAAGATGTATAGTTCTCCGGAAAGATGATCAAATGAATGAATGGTTGGTTCTCATTTTTAACGAACATTGCAATGAGTGTGTCCTATCATGATGACGTGTACCTGAAGCTGCATGGCACGTTACTGAGAGGGTTGGGGAGTAACAACAGACAGTATGCAACTAGTCACTCACAAAATTGTACATATATACATCATTTCAAGAATAATGGTTCACAGACTTCGAACGAGTAGCACATCTTGTGGGAGAGAGGGAGTGTAAATTGATGGAAGAAAGGCCGACAGAGGACAGGTGAGCAACAAACGGGTGGATAACGATTCATCAGCTTGAAGGTGATAATTGTTTTAAGGACTAATTTTGGATGAGTTGAGAGGGATTGCATGGAAGAATAGCTCGAAATGGTGATGTTATTGCAGGTAGACCGTAGGTGTACAACATTTTGACCCTTTTGACAGTTACCTTGGGATATGACGCCGGCAAAGCTGAGTGACAAAAGTGAGTGAGCCAAGTGGCACACGGAGATCAGAATACGGAAATCGACTGGCACTGCGAAAACGAGCAATTGGACTGGTGGAGAAGGCAAGTGATCGCTAATTGCAGGTTAGACTTCTAGAGAACTATGAAATATGTTTCGGTAAAGCTCAACGTCCGTCAAACTTTGGTGAGGAAATAAGCAATGACAGTGAGAATGTCAGCGAGTAGATAGTAGCTGCAAGTTCTGACGTGGTAAATGGGCAAGTTTACGGGAGGGACGGGAGAGTAAACATACGCGAGATGCAGGGAACGTAGGTGGAGAGGTGCTCGCCGAAATCAGTGTTTATTATATAGACGATTATGAGCTACCAAGGAGAGGAGAGGGATGGTGGGTGGGAGTGGAGGCTACATTGCATTCAGCACATAACCTAGGTGATAAATTTGACGGGCTTGAATAGGTAAGTTGCAATCCCAATATTGAGAGCGAGCTCGATGGAAGCGTTATCGTTGCGGATGGCTGGGCAGGTGACTTATTAGCTGCTGCAGTAAGGGCTTGACGACGAGGTTCCGTAATTCACATGCGATGCCAGTGGGTGGGACTGACCATGCGCTGGGAACCTCACCTGGAAACCGTTTTTGGTGACACGAGGTGCGATCCACCAACTTAGTTGCGCCCGCATCTCGTTGCAGAGGTCCAGCAGGTCCGATGTGCACCGGCCAAAGCAATGAATCTGACCTCGTCCCGCACCGATGGGATTGGGATGAGTCGTAGCAGTGCGTACGGTAGAGTAGCCAGAGAGCGGGTAGCTGGGTAGCCGGAGTCCCATTGATCAAAGACAGTCGGACAGCAATCGAGTGAGGTGCGAACATTACATCGTGTCCAAGGTTCAATGTCCATGTCCAGCGGGAAAATGTGCCAAATTGGTTCCCGTGGGATAAGACTGGCAAAAACGTACTTGGACGGTTAATTCACCACGGTGCAGGTATGATGAGCAGGGGAGAAGGCAGCGGTGACTTGGGGGAGACAAGGCCCGAACAGACAATGGATATTAGACAGGTGTAAGAATAGGCGCTTCTACAAAAGTGATAAAAAGAATAAACAAACTAACTCTGACTGACCAGAGTTCGGTGGAACTTTATCTCATAATGACCTTAGTTTCAACTGATATCAAGAGATGAATGATAAGGGTAGCAGGCATAAGGAGACTTTTTTGGCCTTAGGTGGCAAAAGGGAAGGATGGGTTGGGAATGCAGTTGCTAGGGTTGGATTCCCGCCATTTTGTCAATACGGCGACGCAGAGTTAACTGAAAAGTTTTGATGGACTACCGAAAGTAGATGATGAGGTACTGTGGGACGTTGATTGGTGCACGCACTCTTCCATGTAGTCCAGTGAGACCATTATGATGAATTTTCACATGGTTATAAGATAGCAAACACAGTGGCTAGAAAATCAAGGTACTCAATATAGCTTCGGTTAATGTGAGTATAGCACTGATTTGTGGCCATCCAGGGTAGGGAGTAGCCTAATCCGCTGGGTCAAATCAATAAACCTGTACAGTAAGCAGGGAGTAGGCCCTGTTGGGTGGAGGCTGCCTGGGTGACCAAAACGAGCTGAAAGAGATCAGGAGTGTGCCGATCTGAAGAATCCTTCAGCTGAAGGTTACGACCAAACTTTATGTAAAATCAGACTGTTATATTTCTGTTGAAGAACTTTGCCGACCGAAGGCCAAGGGACAGGTTTATGGAGGATTAACCGACGCGGACGGTAAGGTATTTTATAAGGTACCTGAATGTTGATGGAATTTCGAATGAGGTAATGATAGATGGAGAATTAGCCAGGGTTAAAAGCAATTAGGTCTGTAGGTGGTGGTGGTAAGGAGGAGCTCATTTAAAGACCAAGAATAATTGAGGATGGAGTCAGAACACGAAATCCTGGGTATGATTGGATAAGGTCTTCGACAAATACGATGGGAAGAAACGGAGGTAGGTTGTTAGCGCGCAGCCAAAGTTGTTTGCTCCAAGAACATCCCATTAGGTAAGAAGTCACGAGGGGTGGAACAATATTTGAACGGTAACGAGCTAGAAGGAAATTGGGATTTTGGAATAGAGGAGGCATTTTGTCTTTCGAGGAATGGATGCTCTGAGGGGTCTTAGGTGCACGGCTCGGCAGTGCAACATTCAGTGTTCCATACAGGTTATTACTACTGGGATTGCTAGCTGATGCGGTGCTCAGACATAAATTGCCACCCTGATGGGGTTTACAGTACTGCAGAGCAGAAAATAGAAAAAACTGTTCCCCATTATTTAGAAAACCTTCAGGAGCGGAATCCGGAAGGATGTTTATATGGTTCTGCATCTATTTATTACCTGTGTGCCAGGTTGAGCAGAGGTGTACAGGATAACGATGACCACAGGAATATATACGTAGTTGCAGGTAGGATGGGTTTTCCCTTTGTGAGGTGCGTGTCGGATACATGCGTGAGAGATGAAAAGGCAGAGTATGCATGTGGAGATGAAAAGCTCGATATGCTACCATTTCACATAGGCCCAGGTGAGCAAATCAACGGCATATCAGGCAAACAAATGGTAGACAGAGTAGTGGGGATTCCCAGTACGCAGGGTCGGGTCTAGGCTGGTGGGTGAAAGTGCCAATTTCTTTCACAGCCCGGTTAGTGTACGGTGGATTCACGGAGTAGAATGTTTACTGGCTCGGATCTTTTTCTTCATAGAAGTAGCCGAACACATGAAGGAACCTTCTACACCTCGTCCGCCCGCCACATTTCTCGAGCTCTTGCATGGTGCTCGGAACCGCTAGGGGAGGACTGTTTTCAAAAACGTTCGGAAGAAACCACGGTTTGGGCGTAGCAGATCTCAGAGGTATCACGGTCTTGAGCATTAGAGGTTAGAAATAAAGACAAGCAGCTTGCGGGGGAGAGTCTCGATCGAAGGCTCTCAGCCTCTAGCTGCCACTGCAGGATGTTCCTGATGCTAACTCAGGCCATTGCCTGGCTGCCACTGTAGACTTGTGACCAGCGATCACTGACGAAGGAAAACAAAATTAACAGTCAGGTAAAAGAAATAAAGTTGGGTAGGCTCATTCACCCATATATTTAGTGCCGTCGTGGTACGTCTGATTAACTGCAGGCATACAAAGCTCCCTGTAAATTGTGGACCCGGTTTCCTTGTATACTAGCAGGGCTTGGGGGCAGAACATGGCATGACTATTTTTGCAGTGACATAAAAACTCTTAGCGTTCCGTCAGGGATGAATGTGGGAATAAGACTAAAAAAGCAGTAGTACAAGAAACCTCAGGCTAACTCTGCCACGGTACCTGAAGATTATGAGAATTGGCAGTCGAGTAACTGGCTCTAGTCATGGGACTGGAAACTAGTATAAGACAGTGTTCGATTTCAGCCCAATGTAAAAAAAACAGTGTTCATAGGTAAGCGAGCGGAATTCACGAACGGGTCGTGCTAAAAGGTGCAGATGCAAAAGATGGTTCGTATGTGCAGTCTAATAATCTAGACTGTCCTTATAAGCTTGGTCTAAATACATGTCAGTTCAAGTCATTCCGCCGCTGGATGGTGCATAGACGGGCTTTCCTAGTGCTCTTTAAAATGTTATGGCGCGCAATACAATCAGTGTGTTATGTAGCTCACGCAAGGTGCTGAAATAGATCATCGCGAAATATCTGGATCTGATTGAGAGTCTAGTGTATGGGGTGGTGATGGTAAATTGTCTTGTGGGGTGGATGAGGATTATCAACAAAGAAACTGGATATTGTGGTTGGGTTGCAGTACGGTTCGACGATACGTGAGTGATGAGAGCAAACAATGGTTTTTTATTTCATTGTTGCCTGAGATAAGAGAAACGATGTCCTGTTTAGAAACTCGGTTGCACATAGGGTGGACTTTTTTATCCAGTGTGGACAAGGTTGTTGAGTTGGTAGGCGCTGTAAGTTAATTCTCGCAAATCGTGCCAGAACAAGATTGATTCGTATTTTCTACTGTACCAGATTGCAATTTACAAAAGGTGAAAATATATGCAAATTTCAAGTATGCGGCCAAAAAGAATCCACAGTAAAACCCAAGGGTTCAAAGCCCCGTGGCATAAACACCACAGCCAGAAAAGGTTCAAGGCCAAAATTAAAACGTATCACATGGGTAAACAAACACACAAAAGTGTGGTGAATTGACGTGCTTTTCAAAGTAATGTTGAAGGTGGTCAAATTTACAAAGCACGTAGAACATTTGGAAGGATTTTCAGTATTTGTTCTATACACCGCCGGCCACAATCCCTCCGAGAAAATAGTTGTCTGAGGTTCAGGATGGGGCCTTGATTCTCACGCTACCTACCTTTAACTTACCGTCAGTGCCTTTGATTACTGATTTCCTATGTTAGCCGCCCCCAAAACAGGTCTCCGTCTTGATCGTCATTTGCAAAATTCATAAGGAATCAATTCCAAACCCCGCTGCATAACTTGCGATTGGCACATTCATCAGAATACCTACGCACACAGTAAGACGCACTATCAAAATGAAGGCATTCCGGAGTAAAATATTTCGCTGCACGAGCTTAGTCCACGTACCTCAAGCAGTAAACTACTGGAGCAGCTGGTTAAACTAAGTTTGTTTACGAACGTGAGCGCAGAAGTTGAACGTAGATGCAACACTGAAGTAACAATGAGATATCGCGTAAAACTGAAAAGTCGAGAAACAGCGGAATTACATAAAATTACCGGGCCAACTTTTCTGAAAGAACTGGAACAGGCTTCTGATTATATATAGGCTTCGAAAACAAATGCACGACGGACAGTATTGAAATATACAGGAACACGGTAATTGATCGAATACTGAAACCTATCAGAGTATTTCAGAGTTTTTCTGTGTACAAAATATGTGACGAACAATACTGTATAGAATGCGAATAAATGTTCCTCTTCAAAGGCAGGAATAGTTTCACAGTGTGACTTTAGCTAACGAGCCTCACTTGAACTGTTTGAATGAAAACTTGGTGAAGTTTTCCCTCTCACCGCTGTGCAAGCTAGAAAGAAGACTGGAACTCAGCACATTTTACAATTATTCACGAAAATTGAGTCCATTTGAATAGTTCTGGAGCATGAAATTGAAATAAATGCTCAATAACTCGGCACGAGGGGGCCTGAAGACTACTTTGTAATCTGGATCTAGTTTCGAGCTCAAATCATCACATTTTCATCGCTGTTTCCTGCTACTATTGGATTAACTCTCCGATAGTCCGAACACGCTCTTCGTTTCCTCCTTTTCCTGTGAGGTTACACAACTGTAGGATCTGTCCATTGCGCAAGGCTCGGTTTGATGATGATACAGTTCACTTTTATCATCGTTGCTACCTTACAACCTAGTAACTACACAGTCATTTTCAGTTCATTTATGAATGCTGACTTTAGCTCAGTAAGTTATGTTTTGGCAGAGGGTACTTCGTTTAGCCGCTGGCCATGCAGTCCCACCCAGGTACCGTATACTGCCCCTAGGTCGGCTAATTCCAAGCTGCCTTGCGTGACCTGCTGGTGTTCAACTGTTAACTGGGATACCCGAAAGTGTCCTTTTTGAGATGTTTCAAAAGCCTCCGGGCAACTTCTTCACTTCTTGGTAAGTGGCCGCTAGGATAGCACAAATTCATGTTGTCCAAAGTGAAGTTTTGTCTTTGAATTCACCAATAAAAGCACCGGCTGATTGTTTTTTGAGTGAACTTTACTTTCCCGAGATAGATCATTGGATTCAATATCGAGAAGTTGGTTGTGTTCTACATAAGCATTTCTCTCGGCAACAATTAAGCATTTTTTCTGATGCTGATTGTTAGAGTTCGTTCGTCAGGAGCCCGAGAATTGTCCAACAAAGTCTCGTTTGCGTAGCAAATGGTTCTTTTCAATTGCTGACGCTCTGTCCAAGCACCAATTTAGCCTCTGGCACACTGCATACAATTAGTATATCAACGTGGGGCACTTCTTCGAACGCTATTTCCTCGAGATGAGACAACCTCTTTGCGACTGATCTTATAGAGTCGACTGGTCTCGTTGGCAGCCTGTCTGTCACAAAAGCTTCCGGAATTCCTTCGGTCCACCTTCAGATAAAAACGTTACCTGCGGGGCCAGCTTCATAGAACTGATAACATGATCCCCCACAATTATGCTGATATTGAGAGAGGTAGGCTGGCCGACTAGTTCACAGCTTTCTACAAGCTCGCGAGTAATCAGCGAGGTGTCCGACCCCGTGTCCAAAAATGCATTGACCCTCCTCAATTCTCTAGGTGCCACGATGCCGACAGGTACGATGCCTAACCTCGCCAGTCTGAAATAATCACGTCCCGTTGAACAGACAATCCAGGGTTCATCCGGCTGATTGGGCTCATTGTTTGGAGGGCCATGTAGTAACGGGTAACAATAATAATAATAATAATAATAATAATAATAATAATAATGGTTTATTTCGGAAACGCCCGAAGCATGCCATGTGCATGATCTTGTTGATACAGGTGATGGAATGGACAGATAAAATTCATGGAAATAAGGAGACTCTCATGAAAATATTGGATAAAAAGCTCAGAAGGGGGGAATAAAGTAGGATGAAAATACGATAAATGTATGCACACCATAGAGATCGTGTGGAGTTTAAATGAGCTCAAGAGCGGATTTGAATGGGCGCCCGGTAAGTTTGAAAGTCAAGGTCAGATGGACTGAATGGCTGGTCCGGACAACTACATATGAAGGCCGATTGGTAAACATGAGAAAGGCTGGAAATCGGTATAAGGAACTGCAGTAGCGAGGGACGATGGGGAAAAATGTGAGGTGCACTGCAGTGGATTAGATGTCAATGAAGCATTGGTACCCTGCAGTGGATTTTCGGCGTACAGGGCACAAAACTCATCGTAAAACAGGGAGCGAGCAATACAAGAGGTAGGGGGTTGATCAGATAACGAAACCGACTAAGAAGGATTGGATATGGTAGGTGGTAGATGTGAGGCACAGATGTAGAGTTGATGGATGCCTATGATGACGGCCGGTGGGATGATATCTAGAGAAATGGCCGGTGAGGAACCGCAAGATGCAGAGCGCGTGCACAGAGATATATATGCGTAAGTTTATACATATATATATGTAGATATATATGTAGATATATATATATATATATATATATATATATATATATATATATATATATATATATATATAGATTTAAGAGAAGCAGGAGAAGAAAAAAATTATCAGTCATTGGGAGGGGTAGGTAAGGTTAGATTAAATGGTTGTAGAATCAACTTTGGAGTATCGTGGTAGACAAACTCCATGACAAGTGTACAGGGCAGCCCAACGGAGAGAAAAAAAGAATGCGGAAGCACAGAAGTGATGAAGACTGTGAGGAGCAGTTCATGGAAGAGTGAAGATGAAAGACAGGATCAGGGAAAACAGGTAAGAATGGGCCTAATTATTTGATCAATGCAGGTGCGAGATGAAGTGACGGACCAGAGGAACCGGAAAGTGGCAGGTCAAACGATTTGGAACTGTAAAAGAACATCATGACGTTACGTTGTCATTACAATGATGGAACATGGAAAAGCAGGCCAGAGTGAAGGGCACACAAGAAATAATTACCAAGCCGTCGTCCTGGTCAAATTCCACTCTAAAGCTGCATCCAGAAGCTCGACGAGATTTAGTTGAAAATATAAAGAGTGAACCATTCCTTTTAACCGTGGACCAAGGATCGGGTACGCTTGTCCCATGGAAGGTCGGACAATCTGGTAACCGGTGAAATGTGTTGCATAGCTTGCATTCAGTTGACATGTCGGGCTCTCGACTTATTTTGTTTGTGTCAGCCAAAGACTGGATTTTATTATAGTCGTTCCCTACAATTTGAACCGATGTTGGTTCCTTTTGCGCCAGCCTGCAACTCTCGCGTACGATTTGTTCAAGTCGTCTGTTGGCTATACGGGCTTGACGACCCGAAGTCTCCGTAAAATCGTCGAACTTGGATTCTTAGCCAAGCATATTTATTTTCTCGGCTTCCTCTACCAATTGTCTCTGTAATTCAATGGGCAGGCATCTGACAATGCATTTTTGTGTGCAACGCAGTTAGCTAGGACTGGTGTTCTAAATGCTTCAGAGCTAAAGTATAATTCTGAATTTTTTACCACCGAATTTTACAGCGATCCAGAGTTGCCCCAGTCTATTTTGCCTCCGAATAAACATCTCCAGTCAAGATCCACAGTCAAACAAGGTTCGAAACCAAATTCAAATGTGTCACATGTGTAAATAAACACACAAAAGTGTGATGAATTGACGTGCTTTTCAAAGCAATGTTGAAGGTGGTCAAATTCACAAAGCACGTAGAACATTTGGAAGGAATTTCAGTATTTGTAGTTCTCAGACGCGTAATGAGAAAGCCTTGGTTGAATGCCTCTTTGAAACGCACATTCTGCAGAAATGTATCCACTCGTCAGGTTGATGGCACTGGGAACGCGGAGGTACACATTCATTGCTCGCCAAAATAAAGAGAAGTCAGACACAATGAGCACACCGACCGGGAGTTCATTCTATACTTTTCTTTAACAGCTGAGGAAGAAATAAGATCCGTCAATGAGGCGTATGACTGTACAGACATAGGTAAAACACGCGTTCGCAGCGAATGCACACAGTGGCTAATAAAATAAGGACAAATGGTGGGAAAACCTGCCTGTGCAAAAGTTTATGTAACAGAATAATGTTGAGCCTCAGGAGTTGCAGCTGAAAGGGGCTCAATTTTGAACTGATAACACCATTCTCGATTGGATAAAAGTTTAGTCCAAGCTAGAGTTTGAAAAAGGGCGTTAAATAATAGCACTTGTAGTGGAAGTGACTTTTACCATGTTGTAGCTAGTAAGAGAGTAATATTTGAGAAGTATCCCGACATGGTAAGGGTTTGTACTACGAAGCCGCTGTCCTACAGTCTGGGGCGGTGAAAGCTCAGACCGGTGAGCCATCTTCCCTTGGCTATTTGATAGAATGCCTTTTTAGGAAGTTGAAGGTAGACGAATAAAGCGGGCCGAGGCCTCTTATTAGCGGAGAAGTGGGGTTGGGCAACCACCGAGCAGAATGGGTCCGGGGCTTACTGTACACTTATGGGTAGGTAGACAGCTTATGAAAGCCGACAACTGTATACGCCAAACGCAGCACCAGAGGCCAGACGAGGATTCGTCACGTGAGGTATCTACTGGTGTAGACGATAGGTCATGTGGGCCGAAGTTATACAATGACTAAGTATAGTCGTCCAGTAAGTAAGGAGCGCCATAGCGAAGTGTGGCAAAAACGTCACTGCTTACATGAAGAAACATAAGAGCCTATGACAATTCACTGAGCCACTTCACTTGTTTTGGACTTATATGGTTGCGGGTAATTATCGACCGAGGCAGCTTGGGGGCGGGAAGAAAAGTAAGAGAGTAACCAGAAAAGAACAAAGGCAGTAATATGGAAGAAGCAAACTTCAGACTGTAGATGCGTATTAGAGACTATGAGAAAGCCTGAAAAGCATTAAGAAAGAGGATAATGATTGCTTTCCTCATGTTCGTGGCAGTGGTAAAGGCAATAAAAGACTAAATTTTAGAGGAGGTGCGCGATCCGGCTTTACTGAAGCCGTTTTGAGCGTGATATAATAGACTGGTACTTAGCATAATCGGGAGTTAGCTATTCAGCAAAGCTTTCCAATATTTCACACATAACGGAAGTGTCACTGATCGGAAGGTGGTCATCAGGGCCATGGAGGTAGCATGTCATAAAACAAGGTGTGTCGATGGGGATCTTCCATTGCTTTGGCGCCAAGCTATTATTCATAGAAAATGTACACAGGTTTAGAAGGGAAAGAGAGATCAGGTCCTCTTAAGGGGAGCAGGGTAGGAGGGAGTCCAACAAGGCCAGGTCGAGAAGGTGGCTTATTCAAGGCTCCTATCTCGTGGATACTTTTGCCGTGAAAACAGACGCTGGGCGGGGTGCAGACAGTTTACTATGACAAGGAATGGGTCAAGAGGCTACCGTGGGGTAGGAAACAGGATACGAAATGAGAATTAGCTGCTTCAGATGCAGATTCAGGTAGGTTTGCAGGTATGGATTTGTAGATTGTAACTTTGCGGCCTGTGCGTGAAGTATGTCCAGACCGTGAGTTGAACAGTCTTGTCAGACGTCTGGTCTTTAGTGCATGGTTGAGGACGGCACTTCCTTGATGGGTGAGCTTTCGTCCGTTAGAGCTGGTAAACTTCTCTGGCAGCTTTTTCAGGAGGGGAAATATAGGGAAGTCCACGGACCTGATCTTGTGCTCTATTTTCGACTTTCTGGGTGACGGTCGGGGATCGTCGACAGCGGCAGAGGCAACCTTAGACAAACAATGCACAATAACGCTGTATAGACAGCTGGCGGCTAACTGAGGATCGGCCGTCGAAAAAAGGTGTCCTAATTCGAAAAACGAATAGATGAGGGATCTGGACCGCATTTTGAAACCCGGGAGGATATAGAGGGGGCCGGGGTTGGTTGTATGCTGGAACG
This sequence comes from Fasciola hepatica, assembly GCA_948099385.1. Classification (NCBI taxonomy): domain Eukaryota; kingdom Metazoa; phylum Platyhelminthes; class Trematoda; order Plagiorchiida; family Fasciolidae; genus Fasciola; species Fasciola hepatica. Next base: position 5,803,695 of record CANUEZ040000099.1, on the reverse strand, counting down.
GCACAGCAATTTACGAAGCACCATTTTACCGTCACTTTTAGGGAAGTGAAGTAGTACTTCAGTTATGGCTGCAGCGAGGTCAGTGGTGGAAACTAGATCTGGCACTTTGTCATTTCTCCCAGGGGATTTGACAGTCTGGCACCAAAGACCCATGCTTACGCAGGAGGTAAATTCCCATAAATGAGGGAGGCCTGGGTCTGAAGACCAAAAGATTTGTGGGAAAGTGAAATCCCGTGAAATGCCGCCGTTACTGAAGGTGTGGTCGGAAGAAAGGGTAAGTGCTCCGCGTTTAGCGTCGATGGTGCGCTAGTCAATGCTAAGGGGATGGGTTTGCAACGTAGTGGGCAGTTATTTTTATTCCAATCCGGAGAAACCCGTACAGTGTATGTGAACTGCTTAGGAGTTGGATGAAGTATAGAGGATATATGGATGGATCGCCAAAAGTATGCATAAATGAGTAAACAAACAGCTTACATTTCTCGACCGCCGGAAAAACCCACGCGTAAGAGAATAATTAGGGCGTACGACATCACTTACTGAGATGGGAAATAACAAATTTTAAATAGAGGAATCTGCCAGTTGATGAAACAAGAGAATACAACCAAGCCCAGTTTAAATGAACAAAAGTGAGAACGGTTCATGCGGTAAATAAGAGTCACTTTCGATTTAGTCAATGGAGCAGAACCTGAAAAATATGAAATTGCTGAAGGAAAGGCAGTCTTGGGCTGCAGAAGATATAATATCTGCAGGGATGACAGAGAAGTGATAAAGAATACTTTTGCAAGTACTATGAATGAAGTAAACAGGGAAGAACTGAAAAGCGGTACGCCAGGTAACTTTCATGAATACGGAGAGCATCAAGGTACCATGAACCGGGTGAGGTGATTAACGTTAATAATGAGTATAATCCAATAGAGAGAATCCTCAGCTGGTCGAGGAAGGATAGCGCGCCAAGATATGGAGAATAAATGGCTGAGCACAATACCTTCGCGGAGGAAAAAAATGTTGAAATAGAGAAGACAGTAAACGTGCTCGCCTGGACTAGGCCTGACTAGTCTGTGGAAATGATGAGCACAGTATTTTATCGAGTCTTCTTTAGCTTTTCTGCATCCGTCCTGGGCAATATAATTGAGGATGGCTCGCGTTATTTTGGTCTCGTGTGTTCCCATGCTAAGAAGCCCTAAGGAGAAGGGCATCAACGTCCCAATTTTGCGGTAGGTTTCTTTGCACCGTTGTTTATTACTCGAAGTTAGCAAGGTGCTGTTTCGGCCATGCATAATATATCACAGGGTGACTGCCATAGGTTAAGCTTTTCATCTTGTGATTACGGTCATATGTCGGCATAAGGGATGTGTTGGCAAAAAGACGGGCTACCTATGATGGTGCGAAGAGGACAGAGGAACCTGGCGAGCCCGTTTGGTTGAAAACGGCGGAAATTGATGGCTAGAACAACAAGAGTTGTTGTGCGTTCTGGTGTTTAACGGACCTGGACTAAGACACTAATAGGAAAAAACTGTCAGAAACTTCCTTAGTCGAATATAAACCTGTCGTGAGATTTTTGTGCCTGTTGTTTGGATGGCAATCAAGCTAGCCAGCGGACGAGGGGCTCCAGTAAAGCCTCAGCCAGCACCATTCAGGTTATCTTCCATGAGCAATAAATATAAAGAGTGACATGGCAGAATCAGCCAGGGCACGAAGCCTGCTGTACTTGAGATTTGTATTCGGGGGTTGTGATAAACAAAGCTGTATCTATCAAGATCCAGGAACAATGGAGAAGGAGCGCTGTAGTTTGGGAGAATTTCCGGCTAGGGGTTATCACAAAAATTTCAGCCGCCGATTACCAAAGGTAGAAAAAGGCAACAAGGAGGAAAAAGCCTAGTAGGCGCAAGTGAACGGAAAGCCCATTAGGCTAGCAACCCACCTGGGCGCTGACAGGGGAATGACATAATTCGCAAAAAGGGAGTCTAGCCGTGGGGTATTTACTGGCCTAATGCTGCTGGCTGGTGTCAGGCATTTGTTTCCAGGAAGTTGCTAATAAGTCAGGTTGTAACCTCAAAAGTGAGTCAGACGCTGGGACATGTAAAATGTTGCTCTTTCACTAAAAATAGGAAAACGAGTTAGACAGGAATGGAAAATATGAACGGTTTTCTCTATGTTCGTCTTTCGTGAACTTTAGTGCAGCAGGAGTTTGTTACCTGATGCATCGATGTGCCATCCAGGTCAGTGAGCTAGAGGTGGATGTTACAACATTGATTGGAGCTGACAGGTGGCAAACAGAAGGTACCAAGAATTCAAGTGGAGGTTTGTACAACTAGTCTTAGGGGTTGTGACACATGCAACATTGTGGTATCCACAGGTCTAATGCTACTTGATGATGTTGGTTATTCGTTGCTGTCAGTGGGGTTGTACACTCAACCTGGCTTTGATGACAGAAAATAAGGAAGGCCGCCTATTTACAAGGACGAGATGGGATAATATTATTAATATTATTGTTAGGTTATTTCGGATAGCCCCCGTGCCAGCTGCAATGAGAGATCAAACAGTGAAAGTGAAAAAGGTATCCCAATTCCAGGGTATTTTACAAGTATGTGCATGCGGTATAGTTTCGTAAATAGAGTCCAGGTCATCTTTTGTGGTAGCTTCCGGCAAATTTATACTAATAGCCAGGTGATAAAGCCGGCCGAGTCTAGATGGAGTTGATTGGGAATGGTAAGGATACATACAAATCTCACAAAAGGAAGACTCTTCTGCCAGAGCACCAGACAGAATTTACGAGTAGTGGGTTACCGTGAGATAGAGAGAGGGAAAGTTACCGGAGGAAGCGTAAACGAGCGATAGCGCTTTGCGGTGCGTGAAAGGGGTCGGGATTAAAAATTTAAAAAGAATGGAAAGGAGTGGCACTAGGGATACACAATAAGGAAAATCAGTCGAGGAATACAGTTTCAGTTTTCACCGACGGTGTATCGGCAAAGAGGCTACCGAAGCGAAATTAAAAGAGATGGCAGCATGCGGACAAGAAAACTTCGAAAAGTATCAATGGAAAGATGAAAGGTTTCCCATAAGATCACTTCTCTATTTTACGGGTTTGAATAAGGCAGGCTTTTGTCCTCAGGTGTATCAACAGGCTGTCCGGATCAGTGGGTTCAAAGTCGAACTCACGGTGGCTTTTGTAGCTGATGTTGACATACATGCTGCGTGTGCATAGGGATGGTATGGGGTGATTGAAACTTGGGGCGGGTGGCGGGTAGACATATGGGCAGAGTCCGGCGCCCCGTCTCCCCCAGTTAGTCGAGTAAGTAAAAACCAAAAGCTTGTCGAGCGAACTGAGGTGAAGGATGTTTTCACCTTTCGCAGAATTAAGTCTGGGCTAGCGGGAGACGCGCCCATAAATGAAGGTAGCCCATTTGCTTCACAGTCCGATATCAGTGGTAACTGGGGACCAAGTCAGTTTCAGTAGGTCTTTTCGTCTTCCACATGGTCGTGTTTCCTAACAGAGGGTGGTTGAGCCGACTAGGTGACTCTCCATGGCCCCTTCACTCGATCATGAATTTCTGCTTATTCGTCTTTATTTTTGCAACTGGTGGAAGTGCCCTGTTTTCCTCACATCCGGATGAAGCAACGGTACAGGTGCCGTTGGCATTAGAGGCTCCGCTAGCATGGGCTGAAAATATACAGAGTGGGATGGAGCATACACACGGGACGGGACAACGAAAGTTGGAAAGCTCAAGCCAACATATATGCATCGGTCTCATACAACCATTCCCAAGACTGTCAGAGGCCATTCCAGGTCAACCAGTGTGAATGAGGTCAGCCGTGCTGACGGGAGATGGTATGGCGCCTAGGAGGGAAGATGTTAGTTTTAGTTGGTTCAGACTCAAAGATAAGACGAGAGAAAAGGCAAACAAGTAGTTATTAGAAGATGGACATTTGGGGCAGGATATTTTGTAGCAAGATAATTAGAAAAAGAGAAATAAGGCTGGACCTAGGACCCGGGTGGGGGTTGGCAGAAAAAATGAATGGGAAACGAGTGAAATTAACAAAATAGCGAATGGGGGAATTTAGTGTTCTAGGATACAAAACCACCCATTCATTTGATGCGTGAGCCAAATATCAAGGACTTGAAATCTTGGCAGGCGGCAAAGAAAAATACTGTCTGGAATCAGGGTAACCAGCACGCTTTGGATTAGTGATAGCTGCGAAGGTCAACAAAATGTGGCCGCTGCTGCAGGTTACGTGTGGTGAAGTGAAATGGAAATCGGTCCACCTAGTGTGTGTCAATAGGCGAGTAACAAAAGTCGTAGGTTATGGTGAATCAATGTTAGTAGACAAACCCGTTTTAGAGGGACCAGCTCTTCGGTAACACTCTGACCGATGGGAAGGATCACACTGAGAACAGCCAGGGAGTGTTCCAGCGAGCCTCTGAACTGAGAGATAGGGAGAATGTCGAGGGTATTTACAGGGAGTACATTCTAAATTTTTGAGCGATTTCTCAGGAAAATTTAGAACTCAGCGCCGATTTTGATCTATAAACAGGGCATGGCAGTGTGCAATGGCAGGTGAACTGAGTTTAATGCGGCGCAGCCATAGAGGTTCAAGACTGCGTAGGATGCGTCGATCCTTGTAACCCTCACTGGAGGAAAATTCCACTGATTATTTAGTGAATTGACGCTGCACGGACTCTAGGGGAATGCCATCAGATTTCTTCATGTTTGTGGACGCAACGAGACGGTGTTCAAGGAGAGGTCTGGCGCGGGACTTGTAGGTGACCAGCTTGCAATTGCTTTACTGAAAAAATCTGGAGACGAGGCTAATGGTTCTTCTCGTCTTGACAATCTGGGGTGGAATATACTCCAAAAACCTAGAACTACAAGGGTAATGAAAACCAAGGTCTCAATCTTACGGGCTGCACGACTTGGGTGAGTCTTAGATAAGCGGGGATCCGGGGGCCACTTGACATACAAAGGTCGTGAAGCAGTTGTTGGAGTTTGCGAAGTTCATACTCCGAGAAATGCATCAGTTTCCGAGTCACTTTAGTTCACCAGATATATCAGGCAGCATAGTGTCGAGGTACTGACGAAGAGACTCAAAGACAATCTTGAAGTGGTCAGAAAAGGGGAATTCGGTACCACGGTGCAGAACGGAAGATATATCATTTGCGTAAATGCGGAAAAGCGAGGGACCGGTTACACTCCCTTGTATAACTCCACTGGTGACTGGGGCAGGTTGTGAGAAATATATGTGAATGGAAGCCGCTTGGGGGCGGTTTGATAGGTATGATGTTAGCCATTATAGGAGGGCCCCGGAAAAGCCGTGAGCTTCGAGTCTGGTTAGTAGTAAATAGTGCGGGACACAGTCAAAAGCGTGAGTCATGTCAAGGTATGTCATAAAGATAGATTTGTTGTTGTCGGCGGTAGCCTTTATGAGGTTTAATAGTTGTGCTGGCAAGTGGTGCATGAACTTGACTTCCAGAAATCGGGCTGCCAACTGTGAATAATGATAATAATGATAATAATACCAATGGTGGCATACGTCTTGACCGTGATTAGAACACATGCACAAGGCATGGTCAATGGGTACAACGCCGCACTGCGGCATGAACTCTAGAACCGGGATTCACACACGTTAGGAACAGTACTTTAAATCTAAGCTGTGTTTGAAGGAGCTAAAATGGGTACGCTCAACGCGATTAGTGGGAGCCAATTTCGGTTTCGGGAACGGGGTAACGCGGTGACTCAGCCATGCATGAAAACCGCTAAAAAAGCATTATGAAAGCGTGAGTCATGAAGTGCATATGATAATTGTTTGAAAAATCAATTCTGGAGAGGTCGAAAACAAATTGGAGGTGTGCAGAAGAAAAAAGGAAAAGGAAAAAGAAGAATAGATGCACCCACTGGTCTTCTGAAGGTTTTATGTCGAAACGCCGTGAGCTCTGGGTTTGGTTAGTACCAAAAACGTGGGACCTCAAGGAACGTTATGATCATATCCGGGATTATCATAATGATACGTTTATTGCTGTCGGCGGTCACCGTTATGAGGCGTGGTACTTGCAAGTAGTGCACGAAGTGATTTTAAAAATCCGTGTAGCCATTTATGGATGATATTATGAGGCTACAAGAAGTCAGAATTCCGCAGTATGACGGAACGTTCCCTCGGCCCGGAAGCGGTTAGAATTTGGTTGATGGGACGGTATTTTGTAGGGTCATGTCTGGGTCTCTTCTTGTGGATTGGGTTGCTGACCGCAGTCTTCCACTGTGAGGAAAATGTAGTGCCGTTAGGGGCTAGACTACAGAACTCCAACATAAGGGCTGCGATATCTCTTCCTCCAGGAACTGGAAGTTTCGGTGAAACACCATCATGGCCACTGCGTGAAGACTGTCGCACGGGGGAAAGCTGGTTAGTCATCTCATTGAAAGTAAATTCCAGGTCTGACAGTATTTGCTCGACGACGGGGTCTAAGCCTGGGGGTAAAGTGAGGAGCCGGGAGCTATGAAGGCTGCAAAGTAGGAATTAAGCTCCCTAGTCATACCAGGGGCCCACCACCCCTCTGAAGGGGCCTCGGATCAGAGTAGGTTTATATCCTAGGGTAATAATGCAATACATAGGTGTATGCTCGGAGAGCCACGTTTCAGTCTCTTAAATAATACCTGGGTTATCCTAGGTTACTGAGCTTCAGTGAGGTGATTTTTTCTGTTGGAGAGCTGGCAACAATAAGCAGAAGTTTGAGGGTAGTAGTAGCGGAACAACCATGGTTTTCATGGCGGCATTGCAAAGATAAAGAATAACAGGACAACTGGAATTGCTGCGGGGAGGACACAACGTAATGTAGGGAACTACTTGAGTTGACCGGCATCCCACGAAGCTCTACCAAATGAGTGTGAGGAAGTGGAATGACGGCAAACAAGTCGAAAATTAAGGGGGATTTTCTACGTAGGGTCAATTGAGATAGTATGTGGTCGGATCAGAGTAAAATTCGGAGATGTTGGATGATGAAAGAACAAAGTAGGATGAATCTGGGGAGGAGAGATGTAACGCATTCTATGGGGCGAAATAGTAATAATCGAGGGCTATTTGCCGTGATACCTGTTGGCAAGTACTCTAGTAGCTCATACTGAGTTACTTGCTTATGGTGGAGCCAAAGATGATGGTGGCATACTTGGCAGAAAGTTTGTGATATGGTACTGTGTCTGTTGAAATAATGGCGACAGCTTCCGAGATGATAGAAGTGACATGTTGCCGTTGGGCAGGCGGAAATTCGGTGGTTGGGATAGATGCGCGGGCAGGCCAGCGCTAGGGACAGAGAAGCCATCTCAAGTGTACGCCCCTGATGGAAAAAGTGGGTGGGTAATAGGCTGGTTTTCCGAAACGCAAGGGATTATCGGTCGGTTAGGGACTAAAACTACAGGTATGGTGATGTCGGTGCTGAGGAAATCTTGGCGACAAGGAGCAGTAGATGAAGGGGATGGGGCTGTGACCAGTACCCCTGAAGACTTCGTTGTTGGTTGCCGGATGGTGTGGGGAGCGGGTAGGAATCTGGCACCTTCGTGGCCTGTTTGGCAGGCGGACCTAGTTGTGTGTGGTTAATGACTGAGAGGGGGGAATGAGTAGCCCAGCTTTTGGTAGACAATCGTGGTGACTGGTCCGCAACGTGATGCTGTTTAGGAGGACGTTGTGACGTTGGAGGTAAGCAGGACAGATATAGGTCTACGTTATGCATTGGTGCACTGTTTGAAGGGAATTGTGCGTAGCCAACATCTTAGAACTCCGACCGAGTCTATTTCCATAGTTATTACCTTTTTCTTGATGATCATATAGCACAAGACTGATTATGAACCAGAGAGCCATGTAGCACACGTTAGGATCTCCCATTCCAAACTAGGTTATCCAAAGTCTTCTTTAGCAATTCTTGAGTCCTACGTCCAGGAGACTCGCATAAATAACCAAAGAACCAGATGCAATATATTGCACTGGGCAGTCTTAGAAAAATGATCCGGCTAATCAAGGATGTCGCTACGGACATCCAGAAGCATAGCCCGTGGGAAAGCTCCGGTTACAGCTATATTGTCTCGTTTCGAACAATTATCGCCTAATTTCCATTCCATGTGTAAAATCTCCTGTTTCACTCCAGACCAAGCTGTTCCCGATTCAACGGCCAACATGGAAATCACTCTTCTATGTCCACCTTGGTCGGTTTTCTCTACGCATTTCTCTCTCTGCGGGATTGCATAAGCTCCCATGCTGCTCAACTACGGTTTTCTGGATGCTAGCAAAGCATTTTTCGGTTCATGACTGCAGCATTCACTCGAGTTCCTGAACATTCGTCCCTCCACCCTCTCTGGCCAAGCTCACATTAAGAACGTATAAACATCAGCAGAAAATCGTGTCCAGCTTGTTCTTCCGGTAAGCCAACCGGGAGATATGGTACCCTAACCGTTTTTATGGGAATGGCTTACATTTGCAAGTACCGCTCCCACAAACGACGCAATTCTGCGTTAACCATGGACGCAACGGTTCCACGGCACGTGCAGGGCGTGACAGTCATTCTAATACAAACGAAGTACATACACGTGTGCGCATAGGCTGCAGACAATTTTCTCCGGTGAGCAGACACGTCGGTCCTATAATCCCGCGCGTTCGTAAAAGCCGCCGCCAGCTCATTCAACGCTGCTTTTAACCCTATATTAAGAACCGTCCACTACAGAGCACCCGGTAGAAACTTCAACATTCAGACGTCATATCCGGAGACTCGGGGTTTCATACATGTGGCTGGAATGCAATGGAACACTTTCAACACCCTATACGAATGGAGCCTAACCAGCGGTCACTTCATGACCAGCGCCCCTCTGAACGAAATTATCAAACCGGCAGGTGATACTTCCTTCAACGTTTCGGGCTATAATCCCGTGAAATCAAAACCTCTGTGGCTTCCGCCTAATCTAGGAGATGACGCAAGTCCAGCCGGCTTCCTGCGACCTGGTCTCATAATCTACGCGAGACAAGGCTGCCGGCACACATTGCTCAATCTACAAGGGAAGGGAGGTCAGCATAATACCGGATTTGAAAAAGTCCACAGTCTCTTTTACGGACCCGACACCACAACCAGCCGACGAAACTCGCCCCAACAAACGGCAGCCGATTTCTCATCTTAGACACTGAATAAAGTCCTTTTACACGATTCTTGTCAATGCTCCAGTACACTAGGCTCTCCTTTGCTTGAATTTTCCAGAAAATGACAGCGCGGCAGAGAATCCCGGTGAATGATACGGGTTATTGGTCCTGAACCCAGACTCATTTTTCATATGGTTTGCTGTTTCCTCCGCATTCATCAGCGTTTCCTGGTCCACTTCCACACACTTTGTTCATATCTCCCCGTTTCATGACGCACTCCGTTTATTGAGACCGGGAATATCCGTCATTCCGGGCCATCATCGTCTTCACAGAGAGTCGTTCTCCTCATATTCACCAAAGTTCAAGAGTGTACTCCCATTCATTTCTTTCATCTCTTCATGTTCATAACTTATTCCGTTCACAGAACCCCAATAGGCCTTTGTTATCCACCGCTTGCGTTATTTTGGTTTCTAAAGCATCCTTAGTGCTATATTTTCACGACATATTTCACATTCCCACGGGCCATCACCATCCAACCTGGATTCGAAACCAAACCGTATTTGCCGCGCAAACCATTATCATTTCGGTCGACTAAGACTAGCTTTGGCTATATTGCTTTGCTTCTGACGATTTTGACTCGCTTTCTTGAAACTCGTGTATAGTTCGTTGTTTTGAGTAACGTTGCACGCCATGATCATGGGCTTGCGCGTGCATCTCGACCATGGTCGAGAAATATACCATTATTAGTATAAAAAGTTGGGTGGAGTTACATTGAGGTTTTCCGTCGGTTCTTAGACCGAAGCTCAGTCTCCAACAACCCCACTGCCAGTTCTTGCCTCCAAGTCCCCTTTTGGCGGCCCACTCAGCGAATACCCCAGTCTTGTCCCCCAAAACTGCTATTTGCCTACAGACATCACTGTCGTGGCCCAGCCCAAAGCCAAATAGGAACTATAGGTCTGCACTCAGCAATGCGCTTTATCGCCAGACAGGCTCCGTGCAGCCCACTCCAAGTTCCGGCGTATGCTCAACCTGGTAATTAACCAGCCTTCGAAAAGTTCGTGAGCCCCCCCCCCCCTTCTTCAAACGCCATTCCGAGGAAGTTGCCTGGTGACTGGGGACCATGAGTAGATTATTGTTCACCCAACCGAATGGCCACGGCCGACGGATATCCGATTGCGCACTTCACAGACCCCACATCCAGATTAGTTGGCAAGGTGATTCTCAGTCGAATAGATTTAGTGCAGTGTATAAGTGAATACAATACGAGACGACGAACTGCACCTTTCGTGCGTTTTCAGCCTTTGAGGACATTCTTCCTATATGGCTGGAAAAGCGAAGTGTCCATAGGAGCGCTGCAGAGGAACTTCTTCTTCATGAACTGCAGGTTAGAGATACGTAAACTCATATTCGCCCATCTCCAGAGTACTGCTCCCTCGTTCACTCAAACAAGCACAAACCTGATATTGTTGGTATCGAAAATTTTGAACACCTTGCCAAGATATTTATTGGGTTATCTTAGAAACTTAAGTGCGGAAAACTCTGTGCGGGCTCGCTGCTCGACTGCCTGCGGCTTGTGATAATAAGGAGCAATTTCGTGTTTCTCTTCAGTTCGCTTCACGGACAAGCTCAATCATCTGGTCAATTACTCTTCCGTACAAGTACCTCATCCTAGCTGCCCAGTAGGGGGCATCACACAACGATACTAACTTCCGTATATCTTTAGACCGAAACTGCCTTTCCCTCAAATGTGCAAAAGCTTGAACTCGACTGTCAGCGGAAGTCCGTCGCATTGGTTTCCACGCCACATCTTGAGCCGAACTCGAACCGAGCTGAAGGCTCAGAAAATAGCTTCTTTGAAATCCGTTTTTACCTGCTATTTGGGCCTCCGAAAGGAGTATTCGATGATTGTCTCTATCCCCGGCAATTGGTGGGTTGTGCATCGGCGTTCCTTGTTGCTGTCCCCATCCATGCATGAAATACCAGTTCACAACGCCTTAACTTTGAATTTTATTCTTGTGATTAGTGCCAGTGTCAATTAGACCGTCCTCAAATATATAGGGCAGCGCTGGTTTCACGAATGCTGGTCCTTAATCATCCCTAGCACTATTTTAGTTTCAGTTTTAGCCTCCGGGTATATCAACCAAAACGTCTTACCTACCAAACTCATCAAACAATACTTAGTGGTGGAGTCTTGTGGAATGACCAAGTTAACATCGCTCGACTATAATTTTCTTATCATTTGATGCACCTGGCGGCTCCTTCCGACTACTGATTATCCACCAGTTAAATACCACCGTATCCTCCGATGATCGGCCAGTATGAGGCTTTTGACACTTACTCAGTAAGGATAATCTTTCCGCTGCCTTTTTCCAGCGTAACACCGCAGATTGTGTTGACAGCGGCCGGTACACATATGAGATGAAAGCCATTGGACCGTGTACTTTTCCGAGGCAAGTAATCACGGACGCATTACTCGGGTATTAAAAACGTTGTGTGCCAGCTTCCTCGCAACTTCTTTCTTCCATGGCTCAAACCGCAGCGCTTACGGGGGTAGAATTGCACCCAGCACAAGGTCATCTTACAAAAACAGAGAAAGGCCAGTTCTCGCAGTGTTGGACCCCGTGGGTCAAGCTTGAAGAACCATGGACGGAGAAAAGTAGGAAGCATGCCTCACGGGATGAGCCTGCCATCCCGCCCATCTAAAATAAAGAAACTCCAAAATAATGACACTTCGGGCTGCGGATGTACTGACTTCATACTCCAGGCCCTCTTCAAAGACTGATGGATTACCCGACCCTGCGCATCGGAAGTCACAAATAAAAAAGCATGTGACCTAGGCCCTCAGTACCTCAGTCTGTTCCTGTGCGGGGTGGCAGCGTACCAATCGAGTTACCCACAAACAACTCGGCCTCACCTCTCCTCTTAGGCCCTTGAGGGCTCCTTATTCCTCTCTTGACCAGCTCCCTGATACCGAATCTCTTACTTTATACTTGCTTTCCAGAGCCTAAGTACATGAATCCGCTCAATTCACGAGAAGCTTGGTACAACAAACGATTGTCACCAGGGTTTGATCAAGCTCAAGAAGAAATTGAAAGGGGCCTATACGCTGGTTGCTACCGGCACCTGAGTCTTTCTCAAGGTAACCCCCGGTGCTCGCTTGTAAACAGTTTGCTGCCCAAAACTGCTTGCGGCCTGCCTGGGTTTCCGTTCGCCTAAGTGATTTTCCATGGGAGCAAAAGGAGCGTGAACAAGGGCATCCTACGTATCAACTCTAGGCTTCACCTCCCCAAAATCTTTGAAATGTAAAACGTGCATAGCGGCCGCGCTTTCGGCTTCGAGGACATAAACCGCCCTATCATCAGCTCTGGCCGCCCACCTCTGACGCAAAGCAAAAGGATTATCTGGGTCCGTCTCAAAAACAGCAGGCATCCAGGTGACCTCGGTATCCAAAAAAGTCCTCGAAAAGTACCTGCGATATTGCATTTTATTGTAGCAGTTGTCCCAACTAACAACAGCTCATGTACCCCTTTACAAGCGGATGCTTGACCTGTAATTGCCGGATGGCCATTATAAGGATTTCAGGGCCTTCCTTATATGAGCAACCCGAAATTATCCTATTGAAGTTTTGGTTACATGTAATAGTATTCTTCGTGACTTTTCTAATAATTCCCCCTGATTCTGACCATGTTGTCTTTAAGTAAACTACCACATAGATTCTAGTCTGGAGCCTGAGTGTCCCCGGTTCTTGAAGTATCTTATTGTCTGCATTAGTCATTCGGCCAAAACCAAGAGAGATGGACAACAGGGGACAACTAACAGGGGCATATGCGACAGGTGGTAGCACAGCTACAGGTCTGGAGTGACCACTAGGGCGACGTGAATATTGCTTTCAGAAACAAGCGTGAAAGCGTACGGTTAAACAACATGTCGAGGGTGCAATATCTGTACAACAAAGCAGACGGAAAAGCCAAAGCTATTACTTTGTGTTTCGCTGTTTCTTTAACATTCATACCTTCATATATTCCTGAGGGGAGGCAGAGCATGGAAAGACAGGCCGGTCGGAGAAAATCTGAAGGAGAGCAGACACCGGTTTAAATGTTAAAAGGGCTCAGGGAGGGAACGTTGGCCTTATGAACTTGTCCAACGGCTTTTCAAACTTTTCTTTGCTCGGAGCTCCCATAACCTCCTAGGGTATGTTATTTCAAAGCCGGGCTATTGTGTGAGTGAAAGAGTTAATACGGAAGTTTGTGCGGAAGTGAGTTTAGAATACTTTTTGAACTTTCCCTCAGAGGGTGTCCAGGCTCCAGCGCGTGAAAAAGTGAGCTGCAAGCCCCGTAGTGAAAAGGTCGTACGACAGGAAAAGACCTCCTTGAACTCTGTGAGTTTCTAAAGGGCACAGTTTCAGGTCGATCAGCCGACGAGGATACGGAGAGCGCAAAAACCCGCAAATTGGTTTTGTGGCTTTCCTTTGTACACGTTGTTAGGGTCCCCGGTCCCCCACCGGACCAGAATGTACAACATGACTGCCTTATTTTAGAAGAGGTCGGAACAAAGTCCCATAAATGATCTGAAAGTCTTCCATCAAAATCGAAGGAAAGTTTCGCCTTGCAATGTTAAGAACGCGAAAAGCAGATCTGTTGGTTAGTCGATGGTGGTAGGAGAAAAAAAGCGACCTGTTTAGCCAAAAGCCCGAGGCCTTATGCTGTCCTACATCCCGGACTGGTGTGGCATTATTCGCCCAGGAGAGTAGAACAGGGGAATTACTAAAGGACATGCCCGCATGCTTGTCGCCATCAACTGGTGGGTTCCGGCCGAAAGACCACAGCTTGATGTGGTCTATCGCCAGCTGCAATTCTGTGGGGCCGTAGCCCCAGATCGCACCATCTTCAGCTTGCATAGAAGTGTCCACTGGTATGTTGGTTGGAAGGTCATTTATGTGAATGAGAAACAACGGGGGACCTAGAACTGATTCTTGGGGAACTCCAGAGTGCATTGGCGATGGTTCCGAGAAAGATGGACCTGCTCTAACCCCAAACGACCGACTAGTGATAAAGCTAGGAAGAAGAGGGAGTATGCTGCCAGAAATTCCGTAAGATTCCAGCTCGTATGTGAGAGGAATATGCGATATCCTCTCAAAAGCTTTTCCAAAGTCAGTAAAGATCGCATGCAAAATCACGCCTTCGTCATAGGTTCGAGTAAGGCGATCCATGACGGACAGCATGTGGATAATCCATGCCATTCCCGGCAGAAAGCCATGTTGAGCAGGGGATATTAAGCCATTCTGGAGCAGGTGAGTCAGTACGACACTCTTCAGTATGCGTTCGAGGATCTTGCTTGAAATATTTGTTGGCCTAATAGGCCTGTAGCCCCCTGGAAGAGCCCCAATTGGACTTTTGCCAATATTACGAAAGTTCCTTCGAGAATTTGAAGAAGGATCTCGTCCAGGAATGTGGAACTAAATGAGCTTAGTTGAAAGAGGCTCCTCACTTTCTGTCGTGTGAAGAGTTAGTGCATACGTGTTCTCCCATTGGTAGACCTGGGGGTGAGGATCGACAGATATAGGTAGGGTGGTAAAGATGGTCTGGAAATGCGACCTAAAATCTTCTGCCCTCCCCTTAAATTTTTGGATTTTTGCATGGTACTTGTCAACGTATATTAGAGTGTCTATAAACAGTGGGCATTTTTCTAACGTGTACCGTTTTTCTTTGGCTAGTGTCTTGCTACCGTTCAGCACATATCATGAAGCATGGGATATATCACTGTCTGGCCGCTTGATGCAGGTAGCGAGTGGGCGAGTGTATTGCGTACGATGTTGCAGTAGGTGGGCCCACGAGGGCTGTTCTCAGAGTAGTGGAGGTGTGTCCCCGCTATGCTGTAAGAACAGTCGGATTGAATGGGCTTGTGGTCTCCGCAAGGAGACTGTAAGGTGAGCCCATCTAAGGCAACATAAAAAAGGTGAAGGCAAACTTCCCCCTGAAGGCCGCGTAGGCTCTGAGCGCAATTCGCCGCAGTGAGGTTCGGTAAAAAGGTCATATGCAGAAGCCCGAGATAGGACCGAGAGAACGGTCCCTAGGGTAATGAGACCAGGCAGGCGGTGTAAGTCAATTCTCGCAAATCGAGCAACGCTTAGCCAATTCAAACGAATCCCAAAACCAGAACAAGATTGAATCGTAGTTTCTACGGTACTAAACTGAAATTCACAAAGGGTACAAATATATACAAACCCCAAGTATGCGGCCAAATAGGCTTCACAATAAAACCCAAAGGTTCAAAGCCCCGTGGCTCATGCACGACGGTCAGAAACGGTCCAAGGCCAAATTCAAATGTCTCACCTAAATAAACAAACGTGAAAAAGTGTGGTATATGAGCGAGCTTTTTAAGGTTATGTTAAATATAGTCAAATTCACAAAGCACGTAGAACATTTGGAAGGGTTTTTAGTACTTGTCCTTTACAGGTGGTGGCCCCATACCAGCTGCTTTCACTTCTGTGTGGCGAACCACCACGAGCGTGTGGATGTAGCAGAAACCCAAGAAGAGGCAAGTTGAGAAAAATTACAATACGACAGAGGAGACGGACTATATCAGGAAGGCAGATGGATCCGGATATCGTTATTCGGATACCCGGCTGTTTGATTTGCAGAGGCGTGTCCGGTGGCTGGGACGGACATCAAGCCGTAGACTACTGATACTGGATCAGGAGGAACCATTTATACGGGAATCGAAGGCAAGAATGGATATGGCGTGAGACGGGTTTATAACATACAGTGACTTGCAGGTGTGCCGGGTCCTGTGTTTCACAAAAGAGTTCACGGAGTGGGGACGTGAAAATCTCCGCTCACTAAAACGGGAACGGAAGAAGCACCACCAATACTGATCGAGTTATTAGAAAAGCACAGCAGATATATGTGGCTGGCCAAGGCGGCATTGATAGACACCATGGGTAAGGGCAGGTATCAGGTTACACATGACGAGCGTAAAGTATTTTCGGGTGGTTTGCCCACAGGTGGAAACGTGGCTAAACCCGTGAGGACGCCAAAAAGAGCCCGGAGGACGTGGAAATGACTAATCCAGCAATCGGGTTGCTCCGTCGACAGCTATAAGTAGGCTACACAAGCCGTCAGTGATCGTGGTAATTCAGGACTCACTGAAAGACAAAAATTGGCGGCGCCGTCTTGTGTGGGATGACACAACTGTCTTTAACTTTGGTATCAAGACAGCACCCATAGCGATGGATTAAGGGCTTGCTGTAGTCCTGGATGACCAGCAGACTTCAAGCACCCCAGTGATGGACACCTCTGAAAAACCTTGCCACAGCCTCGGGCTTTGGGCCGAGGCCCAGCTGACCTTAGCCAATAAAATACCGTATGCGTCGAATCGAATGCAATGGTGCCATAAGCCAAAGCATGTAGTGTTAGGAATAAGTGGAAGTGGCTCTTCAGGGCCGCGGAGGAGCAAAACAAGCTCATCGCTGCCGTTACGAAAACAGCTCTCCAAAGATGACTACATACCGGTAATAATACAAAACTGGTTTGCCGTCTATAGGTAGGACAGGGAGCATGACTTTGTAGAGGGAGGAGTGGCCGTTCCCATTAAAGCAGGTACAAACCATCTGGAATCACATACCATGGCCTGTACATGAAATATACAAATGTGCACGGGTGAGTTCACACTCCCGACCAAAAAGGTAAATGAGGTCTGTGTATATAGGGGCCAGCAGACAAACCCAAATGAGAGCGCTAGACTTCTCCACGTACTGACCATGTTAGTTAAAGAAGCTTACAATACCCACGTAGTTGGGGACTTCAGCCTGCCGCACACAGACTGGGTAGTCGAGGCAATTGATAATGATGATAATGATAATGGTTTATTTCGGATAACCCGAGGCATGCTGTAAAGCAAGATCAAACGGTACAATTGGACGTAGAGTCCGAATTCCAAGAGGTTGGTTAAGGTATGTGCACTCAATGTTGTACAGAAGAAAGTATTTAAGTCACTCTCTGTGGCGGCGCCCGGCATATTTGAACTCAAGGTCGGGTGGCCAACCCGGTCAAGTCGGGGTCGAGCTGGTCAAAGGTAGATGACTCTTCCTGAAACAATACAAAAAGAAGTGCTCTGCAACAAGAGAATCAAACAGAATTGTCGAAAGTTTTGTTCACTTCGAGGGAAAAGAAGTTTCCGAGGGAGACATGAACCAGCTACAGCGCTCCGCGGAGTATGGCACGGCTTTGGATTGGAAATCAGACGATGAGAGGAATGAATTTGCATACAAAGAACAATCAAAATCTCTTTCGAAGATTTTCCTTGAAACGTTCAGCGACGAAATATCGGCTGGGTCCGTTAAATACCCAATGAAGGACTCATTTGTAGAGAGTGATTGCCTAGGTGATGGTAAAGGAAGTGACCGGACGCAAGCATGTAATCGTTGCGCACATTGTTAACGTTCATGAGGGGGGAATGTGATGCACCAAAATAGAAACGGGTACTGGGCGACAAATCAGTTTGTGATGCGTAGCCATGATAGTAGCAGACACACGGTTTGCACAGATGAGTATTTAAATGGCAGGTTAGTATTTACTTTTGATAATCGTTATCTAAGGGCCGAACATGATGACCGGAGAGATGCAGGAATCAAAATTGTCTGGGAGGATTTACCAAGATAGAATACCTGACATTGTGGTACGGAAGTGTATGGCAACAATAAATGTGACTTTTGCAAATATATTGATAACTTATAAAATGAAAGCGAGTTTTATCTCGGGGATTGATTAAGTTTGTTAACAGGACAAGCGGGCAGTTTGGCACGAATCATCGGGAAAAAAAGGATCATGAACGGTAAGCCGAGTACGGAAACGGTCTTTTAACCCCGCGATAATTATGTGCTAGAGAAAGAAGATTTTTCTGGGCGTAAGAAGCGGTAAGTTAAGGTTGCGAAGATGGGGACAAGTACGATGAAAAATAAGCGGCAACTGGGGGAGATAGTTCCATATTTGTAGCATTTCGGGTGAATGATATTTTGCTGCGACCGGTGTTGGTGGGTGTGGCTGACCGTGCGCGGGACACCCAACCTGAAAACCGTTTTTGTTGACAGGTGCCATCCGCAATCCTATCTGCGTCCGCACATCGTTGCAGACGTCCTGCACGCCCGATGTGCGTCGGCCAAAGTGATGGATCTGACCGCAGCCCGCACCGGCGGGCTTCGCTTGAGTGATATTGGCGTTGTCACATAGAGATGGAATAATCCAGGAGCTTGCGACCAGGTTGCGAGGGGTCCTGGAGAGCATGGCCTGTGTGGTAGTGACGAAATGACGAGCAGGTATTGAGTTTTCAGCGGTAAATGTGGGCCAGGTATTATGCCAAGCCATCGAAGGGAAGCCATCATCAGCGGTTGTCTGGAAAAGTAAAAATAGAGAAACGCAGTCTGGGGTGCTCCCAGCTGAGGATCAGCGGTCAGTAGTAAAGAAAAACCTCTAGTATCTAGAAATTGGAACTACTTGGGGGATGGTTCGACTTTGCTAAACACAAGGTTTTACGCGAAAGATTGATGAAACGTGAGTGGTATTTAAGGCGACTTGTGTGGTACGTAGGTCTCGTGGCCCCCGACTCAGACCCGCGTGTCAGTAACCCAAACCAACTTCGTGCGCTCGCTCCTCCGAAGTGTACGGATCATTGTTTGATACGAGTGTCAGGACAGCAAGCCGTTTGTTTATTTCTTCTTTAAATCTCGGCAAGTGGCCTATTGCACGGACATTTGGTGGAAGTTTATTCCACATTTGTGAATATTTAACAATGAAGAAATTGGACCGTAGGCTGGTTCTCGAGGACGGCACAGTGACCGAATGACTGCTGTGTCGTAACGAATACCTTAGGCTCAATGGGTCTCGTACCACAGGGGAGGCTTTGCAGGATCTATATTTTAATATTGAGTGGAAAAAAGACAAGTTGTTCTTTATCCGTCGGAGCCAAAGGGGTTGGAGGTGTAGCAGGTCACAGCGTTGTTTATAGTTGAGACTGGACGAATATCCAACTAATTGTTTAGTAAAGGTGCGCTGGACATTTTCGATGGCGATCCTATCAGTCTGGCGCATGTTGGAGCCAACTATTGAACTATACTCTAGCAATGGTCTAACGTGTGTTGTATAGACACTCAGTTTACTTTCACGCAAACGGAATGTTTTGTGGACAAGTCCTATTAACCTTTGGGACCTAGCAATTTGAGTGTCTGTTTGCTCCGAGAAGTTGAACGAACAGGAGTAGTATATGCCCAGGTCGCGTACTAATGATTTGTTGGGGATCAGGTGACCACCTATACTAAACGTTTCGGGAGGGACATGACACTTGTATGTAAGAATGCAGCTTTTGTCCGCCGAGAACTTCATTAGACAATCGGTACACCACGAATTGAGCATCCGCAGGTCCTCAGATATTTTTGCTATAGTATTACCAAATGAATTATGGTCGAAGGTGTACAACAACTTTACATCATCAGCGAATAAAGAAGGAGTTCCATGACGAACCACGGTAAATATGTCATTTATGTACATGAGAAACAACAACGGGCTCAGTACACTACCTTGGATCACACCGCTGGTTACAGGGCTGGGTGTGAAAGTTGTGCCATCAACGTTTACCACTTGACTGCGCGAGGACAAGTACGATTCTAGCCAGGCATATAGTGGGTCAACAATGCCGAATGTCTTAGCCTTTGACAACAAACGAATGTGAGAAACCCGGTCGAAGGCCTTAGACATGTCTAAAAAGACTGAGATCACTGCCTTACCATCATTGGCAGCTATCGTAATAAGGTTCAGAAAGTCAGTCATACAAGTTGCACAGGATCAATGTTTTAGGAAACCGTGCTGACCTTCACTTATAAGGTGGTTTTTAAGGAGGTGATCTGTTAGTTTAAGTTTTATTAATCTTTCCATAATCCTCGATACCACTGGGGTATGATTCACAGGCCGGTAGTTGGCCGGGTCCTCCCGTGTTCCCTTCTTATGAATTGGAATAATAACCGACGTTTTCTACCGTGTAGGATACCAACTAAAGCGCATAGACAAATTGAATAAATTCGATAAAAGAATTGGGATATCTGGGCCACCAAATTTAAAGATGGCCGATGGTAACGAGTCCGATCCGGGGTGGAAAGACATTTTGATATTTGAAATTGAAGGCTCGATTTCGGAGGGCAGGAATGTTACAGCAGAAAGTGGCTCATATGATGGTACTGGTGGATTGCAGAAAAATGGTGCTGTGTCACTAATTAAGGAAGAAGCAAAAAACGTGTTAAGCGCTTCTGCAATGTCCAGCGGTTTGTCGAGGCACGTGTTATTGAAGGAGATAGAAGATATAGATGAAGTTGTTTTGGGGTTCCTCGACTTCATCAGTTTTGCAAGAATCTCGACTTTCCTGAAATCACGTAAGGCCCTGAGTTCCTGTTGTATCATTTCACTCTCGGAGTACAGTTTTATCGTTTCAGCCAGACGATTCAACTGTATAAACAGCGAAAAGTCCCTTGTTTTGAGATAAACGCGTTGGAGTCTACTTAACTTCAAGTTAAGACGAGAAAATTTATTGTCTTTAGGGCTGATTGACGACCCTTGTGACGGAGTTATTTGGTTGAGGCATCGTTCAAAGATGGAGTAAAGTTGATCTGCCGCCAGCTGGGGATCTGCACTTAAAAAGAAGGTGTCCCAATTTTGGCTCCGAATCAGAGAAGGAAGTATATTCCAGTTAGCCTTATGATATGGTCTATGCGGGGGTGTCGGCTGTTTATCCTTTATGGGCACTGTGAAGCAGCAGTGGACAGTTGCGTGATCACTTCCGGGTAGGTTATTCTGAACTTTTGTTACAACCTGGGTTAATCCTATTGACAAGATTAAGTCAAGAGTGTGGTCGCGTCTGGTTGGGGACGTGACGTGCTGCTTCCATCCTCCTGGGTGAATTGCATTCAAAAACTGTAGTAAATGGCGTGGTGCTGTGAGTGTTGTCCAGCATATTTGTGGTGCATTAAAGTCACCAGCTATCAATTTTGGGCCTACTTTAAGCTCACCAATCAGGTTGAGTGCCTCTATAATTTGCTTGAAACTATTAGGACTAGATCTAGGCGGACGGTATACGCAACCTAGTATCAGTTCTTGACGTTCAACTTCAACGTTCAGCCATACAGAGTCGACAATGCCGTCTAGGATAGGGTGCTGAAAGCTGGTCGCCCTGAGAGTTTCCTTGACATACACTAGACAGCCTCCACCACGTTGATGTTTTCTGCCTTTGCTGAAGGATTTGTAGCCGAGTACCTCAATATCCTCTACTAGATAGGAGTCCGATAACCAAGATTCCGTCACTAAAATGAAGTTTTAGTCATTTGTTAGTGCAGCTGATCTTATGTTTTGGATTTTGTTCCTAATAGATCGTGCATTGACCAATAGCAATGTGAAAATTTCAGTGCTTCTGACGTCATCATTGATATTAGTATTTACCGTTTGTTGATTGCTGCATTTAACCTGGAAAGAATCATCAGCGCAAGATGCAAGCCCGCCTAAGTTGTCATTAGCAAAGGGAGGACTTGGGTCTGCGTGTGGAATAATAAATGACAGGGTATTAGGTATTACACTACTGTACGGCTGATAAGAACGGTTTGTGTGAGGCATACCTAGGTTATGGGGCCATGTTGTGCCCACGGTACGTATGGAAAAAATAGGCACTTTGGCTAGATATGGGGTACCCGCTGGTAGATGGTAGGATATGCGATGCGCTTGGATAGTTTAACGGAGGGGGAGGTGGGAAAGATGGAAATAATGGGAGATTAGGCTGATGGGAAGGTTCCATTAGTGCGGAGTTAAGCATGAACGCAGTTCGTTCATCAAACCATCTATTTTTATTATGGGTATGGTCCCATTGTTGTTGCATCATCATTGCCCCGGGGACTCAAGAGAAGGGATATCCACAGTAGCTGCGACCATGTGAGTGTCAAAACCACTCTTTGCACGCGTCAGCCCAAAGTATCCTCGAGGATCATTAGAAGCTTTGCATATACGGACATTCCTAGGCTTCGTAACAGGGCGGTCGACTTAATGTGGGACATAGTGGACGGTGCTTGTTTGGAAGAACGCTGGTAGGTGAGTGAAGGATCCCTACTCACCCCATAAGACGAGTTCGCTCCTTTGAAGCGTAGGAGGGGTGAGTGCAAGCCGGCTTGGTAGAGGGCTGCAGCGGGCAGGTCAGTCAAACACAGAAACCGTAGTTGGGTTCTCTTCAGGGCTTCCTGGAGTTGCCAAGCTTGGGTTCTCTATAAAAAGCAAAGAAGTGAGACAGTGGATCTCCTGCGATCAGCATGGAGCATGAGTGAACTGAATTTGGCCCAGTGTGTCAAAGAGCGTCCAAGGAAGTACCATAGCTACGGATTCTTTTAGAGATTCGGCAAGACCACTGACGGCACATGATCTTGCAGTGGCAGAAGATAATCAGAGGAAAGCGGATGCTCTGGGTTGGTATTTTGGTAGCGCGCACAGAATAGATAACGTTGTGGAGATGAGTTGCCGGGAGCGACTCTTCCAACGGGTGTAACAGACCTAAATATTCAGAGGAAATCGCACGCTAATACCTGAAAGGGTTGGATGTCCGTGAGTCTGCTGGGCTAGGTGATATCAACTCTGCTATCATCAGGCGGTTGGTTGATATCCTACCCCTTCCAGTAAATGAGTTATATAGGGCCACCCTGGACCACGGAAGGTCGCCTCAGGATTGGGAAAACGCGGCTGTGTTAGCTATACGTGAAGAGGACTCCGCTCTGAAAAGGGAAGCTACAGACCTCTTAGCCTAACCCACATCCCAAGCAAAGTGTTAGGGAAAATCACCCGGACGCTCGTCTGCGAGCACCCAATAAATTATTCTAAGCTTTGCCCAGCTCAGCATGGACTTCTAAGAAATAGGTCATGCCTGGCCAATCTCTTGAGCTCCCTAGGCAAAGCTACTTAAAGAGCGGATGAAGGTAGGCCGGTAGAAGTGTATGACCTTGACTTTAGCAAGGTATTTGGCTGGGTAATCTGTCGGCTCGAACTAATCAAGATGAGGTCAGTTGGGTATAAATGGGCAGGTTCAGGGATGGTTTAGGAGCTTCCTTACCGATAGAAAGTTCTGCTCTAGGGTAGGTGACAAGAACTCTAAACTAGAAAGCGTTATTGGGGAGCGCCGCGGGTTTCCGTATCAGTCCCACTTTTACTTCTTCTGTTTATAAACTGTTTAGCCTCGGTCCTGCACTCATCAAGACTCTTCTCTGCAGGTGGTATGAAGTGGAAGTTCAGGGGAGAAAAGAGCTGAGCAGGGACATAGCTGCTGTTCCTAACCGCTGAAAGAAGTGGGACTTACCTCTCGGTGCTGGTAAAAGCCATTTGTTGTTACGGACAGCGACAAAACTGACGGTTGCACACGACCAAGGCCTAGTTACTATAGAGGCAGTAAAGAGGATTAAAGACCATAGAATTTTGGTGGCTTCTGGTATGAAGCGGTCAGGTCAGAATGCAGCAGATGTAAAATGGTGCTCGGTGGGCTCTTTAGGTTGTGGTCAGCGTTCTCGTGCAGACTGCTAAAGGTTTTCAAACTTGTTTTCATGTATATAGTTGGACTTCTTTTAGAAAACTTTGTTCAGGCAAGATCACACTTTTACAAAAAGGACGCCACCTGTCTGTGGAAAGTACGTTTTGCAAATCGCATGACTGAGGGTCAGAGCGGAAAAAACGTATGAGCAGTGACTCCAGGACCACATACTTATCTCCATGTAAGGGAGGAGAATATGAGGGTACGTCAAAGAGACAGGTAAGATAATCACAGTCTTTTCTGGGCTTAAATCAGAGGGTCTATTCCATATTGCAAAAGATTCCGGAACAAAAGCCCGTGGGATGGAACCGGTGAAAGCTCGACTTGGGCTGATAGCTAGATCGTACTCCTTCGGCAGTAGGGTGGTTGACTTCCGGAACAGACTCACGGAAAAGGTGATAGACCTGGGGACTGTCCGGGAGTTTGAGTTCGCCCTAGATAGCTAATGGGTTGAGATCATTTCTGAAAGCGAATTTTAAGCACTTTATTAGACAGATGTATATGATATGTTTCATTAGTGAACGTTTCCATTTGCTACATGATGGCTCAGTGAAGTTTCACGATGGATAATGACTTCCGCAGTTGATTTGCGATGAGGTAAAAGCTTTCCTTCAATTTTTGGAGGGGATTCGAAGAAATGAGCTGCTCAGTGGTGGGCGCCTACCCAGTGTGCATACCATTGAAGAAAATCTGGGAGCTCAGTCGTCCGTGGCCATTATCTGCCCTGTGCCAACTGGGATGAACTGAATCGAGGTCTACAGTTTGAATTTCCAAAAGGCTCTTGACTCCGCGAACCGCCGTCTTCTATTGCGCAAAAAGAAGCTTTGGGTATATCACCCCAGGTGCTGGAATATATCCCGGAGTATCTCACAAACCGAAAATATTACGCTACAGTGGAAGAAAGCAAGTCCACGAGGGTTACGGCTACGACTGGGGTCCCTCAGGAGTAAGTCCTGAGTCTTCTGCTTTTGATCCACATCAAAGAGCTATCGGGAAGTATAAAAACCCAGGCTACCTTTTTGCGGACGACCCGAAGTTGATGAGTGGACCCGGAACCGCATTACTCTAAGAGGACTTGGAAAAGGTTCACGGCTGGACCACTCCGTGGCAACTGCCGATCAACATATGTAAGTGTAGGCATCCCACCCAGGATGTCGGTGGAGAATCAGTACACCTAGACTCGAAAACCCACAAGCATTGAAGAAGGTTACGGTCATCACTGACCTTGGAGCCCATTTGAACGACTGCTACCAGCCACCTCTGCAGTCTGGCTGCCTCGGCTAAGAGACACCGGGTGCTCCACCAACGGTTGCGCACCGCAGCTTCCAGAGAAGCTTCTGTGTTGTTGTCTTTCTACATGACCCTGGGTAGGCCACACCTGGAAGTTTGCGTCAAAACTTGGGCCCGGCTTTTGTGCAGGACACTGCCGTTCTTGAGAAAGTGTTTCGAGAATTCACCAGATTGTTGCAGGGACTAATGCACAAAACATACGCAGGAGGTTTACTGGAGCTAAGACTCCCCTCCATGGGGCGTAGGAGATTCAGGGAGGATAAAATAGAAGCATCCGGGCAAATTAGAGTACTATCCATCCCAAAGTAACCGTGGTTGCTAATGACACTGGATTTCACGCTAAGGAGACGCAGGTTCAAGCTCGGCGGGCATTGGTCATGGGGCTGAAGCAGCTGGAGTCGGAAGCTACCGATGAGGTTTGCCTAATATGGACTTCTTCGGGGAAGCAAGACCGGTGGTGTGGAGTCAGTCCACTCTAAGCCAATAGTGTATGGGTAGGCTGCCGCAGGGATGCATCCGCTGGTGGCATCTAGCCCATGGGGGCTCAGCGGATTTTGCACCATGACCTGTTGGGCCGGTGTAGGTAGATAGGGCTGTGGTACTTTCAGGCTCTTGGGATATTTCCATTGAAAAGTCGTTTTATCGGAGAATATTCTAATATCCCTAAAGATCGAACGGTTAGCACTTGCAGGTTTAATAAAAATAAAATCCCTCCTTCCAAGGCCTTCCTTGAGCTGGAACGGCAGGGGACTGCTACGATGTCGGGGATTTTTGTGGGGCCCGATAAAATATGATCCATATTAAGCTGCTCCGCTCGGATGGTGGTTGGAGTTTGACTAGCGGTAGAGCTGTGCATTCTGGGACTACAAAAACCAAGACTTTCTTGGAAATGGTAACGTGGCTATACGCTTCTGTCGAAAATATGTTTTGGGGTTTGTAGCGACTACGGAGCCGTGGTGGATAGCTAGAGAAGACATCTTTGGTAGGACTTCGAAAGCCGAATCGACCTTGATTTTCAGTCCAACAGGACCCTGTTTGAAATAATTTGAACTACCGGAAGCTGGGCTGTTGATGCCATCAAGGGCGACTGGGCAGAAGCCAGTCATTGAGAGGAATTGGATGTGCTTGGATTTGTTGACTTTATTGCTCCGGGTATTTCTGGCACTGGTTGGTGGGGTAAAAGCGCGGAATAGAGGAGTCGAAGGTAGCCAGGGTAACAGAAGGTCGTTCGATCATTCAGAGACAAACCAATGGGGTTGAATAACGCGGGGAGGTAAGTGAGAGCCACATACCTTCAGGTCGCGGTGTGACGTTGCCACAGTTTTCGGTATGGGAGAGGTTTATATGGCTTTAGCGAGAATACCGAAGTACGGTTTGCGACAGGAGGGCCAGTAAAGCTTTGACAAGCTGTGCAGAGGTCACACCCACAAAGGGTGTGGCGGACACTTTGCTATTGTATAGACCAGCACAGCAATTTGAACACATTATTGTTTTACTTTTGAGACAAATGGACTGGGTGGTAAACGTACGAGAGCATAAAGGTAACGGCTAAGTACAGAGTGATGGATAATAATAAATGAGAAGAGGAGATGAGGAAGTGGAACAGAAACTTTGAAGTGTATTGCGGGAGGTGTCAGCTGGAATACCAGAGTGACAGTTTTGCAGGGGTTCAGGTCAGTTCGGGTCAGAGGGCCTGATGCTTGGGGCAGTACAGCGATCCAGATTCCCGCACCAGCGATCGTCGACACGAATCCCACCGGGCCGCTACCAGTGTGTTTGCCTTGCTTCTGTTGTTTACTCCGTAGATGAAACTGGGTTCGGACCAAAGTCACTTTGGTGAACACAAGTTGACAACAGGGTGGACACAGGAGTTGATGTACGATGATCTTGTGAGGTCATATGGGGGGTGGCGCATAAATGATACTGTAAAAACAGGTAGACGAAAGCCTAACGGGATACGCTTATAAGAGTCTGACATGAGACATTTTTGAGACAACCGGATGCTCAGCAATTTGGCATCCGTATAGTTCATTTCCAGCAAAAGTTCAGATACAGTTGCATTTGTAGTTGTCTTTGGCATAGACGCCTAATCGTGGAGGACCGATGGAAAAATGGCAAAAGGTAATAGGTGGGTGAAATGGTGTTCAACTGTCGGTTTGTCGGGGGTGACTCCAGGAATGATAGCGTTTTGAAAATAATATTAATAATAATAATGGTTTATTTCGTTGACTCCCGAAGCATGCCATGTGCATGATCTTGTTGATACAGGTGATGGAATGGACAGATATAATTCGTGGAAATAAGGAGACTCTCATGAAAATATTGGATAAAAAGCTCAGAAGGGGGGAATAAAGTAGGATGAAAATACGATAAATGTATGCACACCATAGAGATCGTGTGGAGTTTAAATGAGCTCAAGAGCGGATTTGAATGGGCGCCCGGTAAGTTTGAAAGTCAAGGTCAGATGGACTGAATGGCTGGTCCGGAAAACTACATATGAAGGCCGATTGGTAAACATGAGAAAGGCTGGAAATCGGTATAAGGAACTGCAGTAGTGAGGGACGATGACGAAAAATGTGAGGTGCACTGCAGTGGATTAGATGTCAATGAAGCATTGGTACCCTGCAGTGGATTGCCGGCGGACAGGACACAAAACTCATCGTAAAACAGGGAGCGAGCAATGCAAGACGTGGAGGGATGATCAGATGACAAAAACAATTTAGAAGGATTGAATACGGTAGATGTGAGGCACAGATGTAGAGTTGATGGATGCCTATGATGACGGTCGGTGGGATGATAGCAAGAGAAATGGCCGGTGAGGAACCGCAAGATGCAGAGAGCGTGCACAGAGATATATATGCGTAAGTTTATACATATATATACGTAGATATATTATATATATATATATATATATATATATATATATATATATAGATTTAAGAGAAGCAGGAGCAGAAAGAAATTATCAGTCATTGGGAGGGGTAGATAAGGTTAGATTAAATGGTTGTAGAATCAACTTTGGAGTATCGTGGTAGACAAACTCCATGACAAGTGTACAGGGCAGCCCAACGGAGAGAAAAAAAGAATGCGGAAGCACAGAAGTGATGAAGACTGTGAGGAGCAGTTCATGGAAGAGTGAAGATGAAAGACAGGATCAAGGAAAACAGGTAAGAATGGGCCTAATTATTTGATCAATGCAGGTGCTAGATGTAGTGACGGACCAGATGAATCGGGAAGTGGCAGGTCAAATGATTTGGAACTGTGAAAGAACACCGTGACGTAACGTTGCCATTACAATGGTGGAAAATGGAAAAGCGGACCACACTGGAAGGTACAGAAAAATTCCTGTAGCAAGCAATAAACGGATCAAGGGATGAAAGCAATGATCGAGGAGACACAGGTAAGAAATCATCAATCAGATCATTTTACTGCAGATGAATCACGAAGGAGGCGGGCAAGGAAGCGGGACGCCCCGAGATAAGTGAACCAGTAATAGAACAAAAAGGCCACAAAAAATGAATGCCCGAAGGAGTTGGGGCAATGGAGCTGGAGAGCTGTGTGCCGGCAGACAATTGAACAGGTGGATACTAATCAGGACACTGAAAAGAACCACAGAGGAATCGCGGAGCCAAGTGAGGAAGATATGGTGGTGGTGATTAGATAATAAATACCACTGTAAAGGATGCGAAGTTTGGAGCGGCAAGTTCTAATATGCGGATTGGTCATGGGTGCGGGTGCGATTGGTGCATCATGACATTGAGCATGAGTAGGGATTTAACAGAACGACAGGTTTAAGGAAGCTATCAATGGGCGTTCTGAGCAGAGGGTAACACCAAGCGCATAGATGGTAGAAGCCAGCAAAGACGGCAGGTGAGAAGAGAGTTATTGGCGAGCGTCGACAGAGAAGAGTGGTTAGGACGATAGTGACTCAATGCAGTGAAAGTTGATGTAGAGAGAGGCGATAGGAGGAAGGACAAAACGGGTAGGTGTGCATATCGTAGTAGGGCGACAAAAATGGGAAGTGGAAACAGACGATAAGAGCTATAGGTGAACAAGCTGTGGCAGAAAAAGGATGAGGAGCACGCAATTTTCAACCGACAACGTTGGATTCGGTAGTCCAAGAAAAGTTAGAGCGTGCCATCCGCAACTGGTGCTAGTGGATGGGATTGGCCGTGCGCTGGGCATCCAACCTGAAAAACACTTCGTGAAGTGAACGCAGGAGGTGTGATCCACCAGTCTAGTTGCGCTCGCACATCGTTGCAGACGGCCTGCACGCCCGATGTGCGCCGGCTATAGCGGTGGATCTGACTGCGCCCCGCCCTGTTTGGAGTGGCACGAGTGTTCATGGATAGCTGTACAGGGGACAAAGCGACCGCGATGTGGGTGCATGAACCAGGAACAATTGACCAAGACGTGAGACCATGGACAGGAGGGCCAACGGAAACAGCGAGTGGTAGACGACCGTGTAGCAATATTATCCAGGTGCACCTGCCAAGGAGGTGGTAAGAACAGTGCCCGAAGTGGTTGGCCGTCAGTGAGGATCACTGGAAAGGGAAAAGTGATAGAGAAGCGCAGTCTGGGTGTGCCCCAGCTGAGAATCAACGGATACTGAAGAGAAAAAGCAGTGCATATGATGTAGAAGAAATGAACGTAGGTGAGCAATAGGGCTATCTTAAGATGACAGGAGGTAGGTTCGCTATGGATCAGTGAAGGCAATGGCCTTAGTTCGCGGGGTGTACCTAGTGGCCTGAGGCGCAGAGGTAGTACAGTTACAGTGTGAGGCCTCTTTCAGAGGCCAGGTCGGCGGAGACGAGCTCATTGGTGAGCAATATAGCATTGGGGACTGTTAAGTATGACAAAAGTGGGCGCCTAAAAGCGAACATTGAGGAGGCACTGCGTAAGCTAAGGGGCAGCTTATTCCAGATTTTGGAATAGGCTGACAGAAAGAATCGGGACTTAAGATAGAGATTAGAATGAGGGACAGTTAGAGAGAAGGCACGGTGTCGGACGGGGTAGGAGCAGGGCGCAGCGAATGAGATGGGATAAGAGGTTAGGCCAGGTTATGGATTAGCTTAAAGAGGAAAATCAGGTTTAGTCTCAATCTAGTAGAAAAGAATGCTGTGTCGCGTTGCTCAACCTGCTGATGCCAGGTGCAGGACTATTGATGCTGCTTTAGCGGTATGAGTTGGGTCTCCATGGGGATGAAGCGCCAACAGAATTGGGACTCGGGGGGATATTGGATAGAGGATAACGAGTGGGCAAAGACTTAGCATGAGGCTCCTTCTATTGTTTCGGGTGATCAGTTGGATGGATTTGCAAGAGACAGTTGATGTCTATCGCGGGGCGGGTAGAAATACCTCTGGACTGTGGTGGGCTTTGGTCCGAAATAAAATGGTTGTTAGGCAGCGGGTAAAGCGTCTGACAAACCGGACCAGAAATGAGTGGAATAGGAGGGTGTGGGATTGGGGGAATGTAGACGATCTAACTTCGAAAGGTGCGAGAGGGGCTAAGATATGATTGGCTGTTTGCTAAATTGTTGGAGGCTCATGGGGGTTACGGGGGCCCTAATGTATGAAGGAAGGACACTGGGAGTGGGGAAGCGGGATACAGGTCCAAATCTGCAATTTCTGCTACCGTTTTCATATGGTAGTTCAGAATCCGGCGCTAATGGGTGAGGGGTGAAGGGAATGACTGGGGCACAGCAATACTGCTCACTAGACAGAGTGGTCAGGCGGGAAGGGAGGGATGTGTGTTGGCGTTAGACGGGTGGTTAGGAACTTTCTTATCGTCAGGAGGGGGAGAGGAGTCTGAAGTAGGGAGAAGAAAGTGGATGGGCTGCAAGCACTGGAGTAGGTGGAATAGTTGTCGAGGCAGTCAGTTTCGACGACGTCAAATGAAGTTGCATGGTGTTATAGCATCTTGCTCCTAATGATCGAGGAGGGTGAGATTTCGAGATTTCAGTGGGGAGCGAACGTGAGCAGGCGAAGCGAGTAACTGGCCGAATGCTGACCTAGACGGGCTTACTGGTATAATTAATATACGTTTCGAAGGAACTTGGCTCGCTGCGGAGGGAGATTCGGCTGCCTATAATGCGCACCAAGGAGGTAGCAGCAGGGTCGTTACCGGGAGAGGGTTAGCAACCCGCAGCTGCAGCAGTATCGGCCCCAAGTTCCTCGATCACAGCTCCAAAGCCAGTCTTCGATACTGGCTCGAACCCCTTCTCCAGCAGTACTGAATGTCAGCCGTCCCCCCCACCCTCTTCTGCGGGTAACTAACCATCTCCCGGTAACAATCCTGCTGCTACCTCCCCGGTGCGCGTTATGAGCAGCCAAATCTCCCTACGCAGCAAGCCAAGTTCCTTCGAAACCTATATATCAATAGTCCTGCGCCTGGCAACAGTAGGTTGAGCAACGCGACACAGAATTCTTTTCTCTTAGATTTTCAAAACGCTGAATCACCAACTATCTATAACTTAGGCCACCATTAGCCTGTTTGTCATCCCATTCCCAAATCTCGGGTTTGACTTCCCTCAACGTACCCAGTCAAGAAATTGTCCGAGTTTCCTGAAGGTTCCAGTGATGTGCTGCTCCTAGTTGATTCCGTTAGATGTCGGGCATATACACCACTATTATGCCCGTTTTGCAGTAAAATTTTATTCCTCATCTGTCATTCCTGGAGTCACCCCCGACAAACCGACAGTTGAACACCATTTCACCCACCTATTACCTTTTGCCATTTTTCCATCGGTCCTCCACGATTAGGCGTCTATGCCAAAGACAACTACAAATGCAACTGTATCTGAACTTTTGCTGGAAATGAACTATACGGATGCCAAATTGCTGAGCATCCGGTTGTCTCAAAAATGTCTCATGTCAGACTCTTATAAGCGTATCCCGTTAGGCTTTCGTCTACCTGTTTTTACAGTATCAATTATGCGCCACCCCCATATGACCTCACAAGATCATCGTACATCAACTCCTGTGTCAACCCTGTTGTCAACTTTTACTCACTAATTAACCTGAAAAGAATCCTTTATTCGAATTGTACTTCAATCACCGGCCAGGTTTTGTCACTCCGCTCCACCAAATTTCCAGGCTCTGGCATCTTCATTCACCTCTTCATGAGTGCGTCTTTTACAACCTCTTGATGAACAGTGAGTACTAATTCAGGGGTATTCGGACTCTGTTTCATTTACGCAATTCCCCTTCCGCAGACGCCACCACGACTTCTCCAGTATTTTATATCTACTATTTTCTGGGTCATTTGATTCATTAGTTCAAGGGCACGTCCGTCATCATCAAAAATTCTTCAATTTCCCGTCGGTGGTTTTCCGAAGGCTTTTTGTCAGTTTACTCGTCCCTGCGACTTTATGTGGATGCTTTTCGAAATACTGCGCCTTTTTACTTCATCCCTGCCCGACTTCATTAGGTGTCTCGACCGCGGAGCCAAGCTCACTTACCACTGGGTGGTGTATTCACTTGACCTTAAAACTCAAATTTGCCGGCCATTCATTCATGCGACCACTAAAACCTATACAATTTTGTGCTGTATGTACCCAAATGAGTATCCAAGGAACCTACTTGTGACCTCACTAGTTCCATATGACCATGCAATCAGACATGCTTAGGGTGTCCTCGAAATAAACCATTTTCATTAGTATTAGTATTATTATTTACGAGAGTATCGTGTCTGCGATCCTCGGCTCTTACCCCAAATCCTCCTATTGCTCTAGTGACTGAATCCTGATTCTCCGAAGATATCTATCTGGGCCTTTTTTGCATAGCTGGGTACCAGTGCTTCTCGAGCACTTCAGTCACAGCTAGGTGTTGTGGTTTGGTCTTCGGCAAATGCACCATCCACTCTAGTGTTGTTGGCCACCACTCCCTTGTCCCCAATGAAGACTCAATAAACCTGTCCATTTGCGTCCACGACTAGAACCTCCTAATTGGCTGTGTCTAAATCCCTTCATATCCGGGCCTCTCCAAAAAAGACTGTGTCATGGATGCTTTCATTGCTTCTCTTGACTACCTTGCCGGTGCACACTTGGTGCGGATGACTTTTCCATTCCTCTACTCTTCCGGTCTTCTCCTACCAGCCCTTCTTCCCTCCATCTTCTTCTCCTATGTCAACGCCTGTGGGTGGACCCAAAATGCTGCTTGCTTTTCAAGGGAAACCAACACCTTGGACCCAGTGGCCTTCATTGATATTCCCGATATCACTACCCAGGTCGTTGACCACTGCCCGAGTAGTGACCAACGTAATGTTCCGAGTAAAGTCGGTTGCTTCAGCCGCCTTCATCGGAATTGATCCCTTCCCCTCAGTCCCGGCTTCCTCCAGTTCATGCAACTGGTCTCCCTTATGAAGGATGATTCGCCTCCTTGACTGGGAAGACTTCTTTCTTTCGTTAGGTCACTACACTACTGACAACTCTTCCCACTCCAACCACTCACACTGTTCACCTTTGGCTCACCCGTCAACTGGTCTGAGCCCTTA
Organism: Fasciola hepatica; assembly: GCA_948099385.1. NCBI lineage: Eukaryota > Metazoa > Platyhelminthes > Trematoda > Plagiorchiida > Fasciolidae > Fasciola > Fasciola hepatica. Next base: position 5,770,215 of record CANUEZ040000099.1, on the reverse strand, counting down.
TTCCCGCAGTTCCCCCTTGTCCCTCTTAGCGTGTGTTCCAGCTGATAATGATGATAACGGTTCATTTCCCGCAATTGGACCAGAGGCGTGCAAAGGAGCACGATCATAGAGTGCGGGTTTTTCATAGAAGCGGGACCGAATAGGGTTACTTCAGAAACTTACAAAACAGAACATTACGAGGAGTTAAGTTGGATTTGCCATCAATTATGCAAATGCAGCATTTACTCATTAAAACTGATTGTCGTAGTCATTGAGCAAAAATATAAAAAACGGAGATCAACCGACAGAGGTTTCGAGTAGAGGGAGAATAGACGAGAAAAAATGTTGAAAATGACCAACGAATAAAAAAAGACAAAGAAAGTTAAAAATGGCGAATTGGCATGAGGACAATTGCAGTTAAAAGAGTACCAACCTCAAAAGTGGTAAGTAAGGCTTAATACAAGGTAAATTTACCCTCTCCTGCTGGTAAGATTACTGATTTTCGCCCCTGACGGAAGTGCCCCGAGATGATCATTGCGAAAAGTCAGACAGGGTTTTGCGGAGGAATTCAAGAAAATATCCGTTGGACTTCGTGAATAATGATAACATACTTCTGGACCGTGGTCGGTAGGCACGCATGTAAGCACGATCAGGGTTCACAATATCACTGAATGAGATGGAGAATTCACAAATTTCAAAGAGGGATTCGCACATCACAGAAACAATGGACTAAGGCTGAGGAGAGTTTAAGCGGAGCAAAGCGACAAGAGAAAACACATGGCGAGCACGAATTAATTTTGAGTCGACTGCGGCAACAGTAATGAATCTGCCGGATGTAGGAATGTCCAGACAGACATTGGCTTAGGACACAGGAATCACAATATTCACAAGAATGATGCCAAAAATGGTCAGCGAAGCATACTCACGTTCACTTAAAAAGGTGACTGGCATTGAGGCAAAGGAGGCGAGGAAGAATTTCATGAAGGTTTGCAGAGGGATACTAATTTTCACAGATTTTCGGATATGAAAAGGAATAGTACCCCTGAAAAGGTGAGACAATTTTCATGAGAAGTATTGTGTGTCATCTGGTGTCGGCAGTTCGCCGCTGGTGGAAGGTGGATGAAGTTACAGGAAGGAATGATCAGCAATCGAAATGCCGTATCCACGAGGAACAAAATACCGCAAGACAAGGGTGAAAACCTTTGCAATAGGCCAGGATATGCTGGAAAATTGGCGAATACATCATTCTGTTGAGTTCCTTGCTGCTTTTCTCTGTCTGTGTTGGGATTTTTGAGCAAGGATTGGCTGCGGTTTTTGTTCACCGTTTCATCATGGGAAGGAGAAGGGCATCGCCGAATCTGGACCGATCACTATTTAATAAGAAGTCTTCGTACGGCATCTTTGACATCGAGAGGGTCTGGTGGTGAGAATTTCTCAGTAAGCCTCAGAGGGGCACATGCAGCAATACCAGGAATTCTTGTGGGTGGAGCCCGGAGGCTAGTTGGTATTCGCGGTAGCCGGCTTTGGTGCTGTTGTTGACGGGCAGAGAAAAAGGTAATCTGTCTGTGGGATACATGACAGCCAGGCAACTTGGTGACTGGGTGGTTCTGAATTTGAACAATGGAGGATCACAGTCTGGGAGATGTTCCAGCTGGGGGCTAGCGTGAGAAAAATAACAGACAAGAGTACGGAGGTTGGAAATGAGGCACGACTGTCTTATTGAAATGAGGAGTTGTTGATATTGTAATTCGGTGTTCGTGAGGGTTAACTGCCCTTGCACTACTAGGCAAAGTTATTGATTACCAATTCGGCCGTTCACCGGTAGTTCTTATCTTTCGGGGTTAATGAAGCTGTGTAGGTGCATTTGGGCTATAGGGTCTGAGGGCTACGTGGGGAAGCAGCTGGGCAACACGAGGAACCTGAATGGCAGGTTTATATGATAGACCCGGAGAATATAAGACGAGACCTATCGTGGGGTATCTACAGGTCTAACGCTGCAGGTTGCTGCCAGGTAAGGCTATAAACTGGAGAGAGGGTTGGATTTTAGGACAAGAGGAAAGTCACTTTCTTACGAAAAGGAGGAAAAATAGATAAGTGGGCGAAAAATACGGGCGCTTTTTTCTACGTTCTCACATGTATGTTTGTATATACATTAATATCTACATGTAAATAATTAGAGCTTTGATGAGACGTGTTTGTCGTCTGATGTGTCGACTGGTTGTCCAGAGTCACGGTGGATTTTTAGCTGACGTAAACAAGCACGCCAGACATGCATAGAAGGGTACGAGGTGGTTGAAGATTGGAGCGGGATGTGGATAAACAAATGTGGAGAGGCCAGTTTGCCATCACCTCAGTCAGTCTCGTGCGTAGGAACCAAAGACGTCAAGCGGCCAAGGGCGGTGTGGGGTTTTCCCTTTCGCAGGGCCAGGTCTGGGCTGATGGGTGACACCCATGATTGAATGTTGCTTATTTCCTTCAAAGCTCGATATTAGTGGTATTCATAGATCAGATCGATCCCACTAGGTCTTTTATGATTTTCACCTTTTCCTTTTTGGTTTTTTTTTCTAACAGAGGGGTGTTTGAGCCCATAAAGGAACTTTCCATAGCCTCTGCGCCCGACCGTAATTTTTCGCATATATGCCATTTTTTCGCAACTGCTGGAGGTGGTCTGTTTTCCCCACGTTCGGACCCAGCTATGGTGAAGGTGCCGTTGACTTAGGAGTTTCGCTTGCATGGGCTGAAAAAATGCAGAGTGGAGCCAAGCAGACACAAAAAGTAGGCCAACGAGTGTTGTAACGTGCGCGCCTGCATATGTGTATCAGTCTCGTGCAGCTCCAGACTGTGCCAAAGACTGTCAGAGGCGTTTCTGGTGTGGTTGAGTTAGGCTGCGCCAGTAGATGTTATTTCACACGCGGCGAGGGGATATTAGTCTAAGTCAGTTGAGGGGTTCAGAAATCTTGGCGACGCACGCTCGCGTTCATGTCGGGAAATATAAAAGGAGGAAACTGAAGCCAGCAGGTAACGATTGGAAGGTAGACGTATGGGATAGAAGATTTTCGACCGGGATGATCAAGGAATACAAATTACGGCCGGACAAGAAAGCTTAAGGGAAGCGAAAGCCAGAATAAATAAGAGAAGATTTGAAGAATCAAGAAGTGAAGTAGTGGCGATGGAACTTATTGTCCTAGGACCCAGCATCACTAAACCTTCGATGCCAGGGGAAAACGTCAATGGCTAAAAGCCTTGAGCTAGAGGGAAGTTGTTTTATAAGGCTGCCCTAGTACTATATAGTGAGGGAGGCAGTAACTGTCTACAAATAGTTGTGAGGACCGACTAGGGAATTATATAAGGCAGGGTCGTATAAGGGTAAGGTGATAGCAAGTGACGTGGGTGAGTGGCGAGAGCCGGCAAGGACCCTAATAGTTATAGTGCTAAACAGCAAAACTGTATCCTACTGCAGTGTAGGTTGCGTGATACATAAGTAAAAAATGATAGTAAATAGTAAACCTAGCGTCCATCGTTAGGCAGGAAATTGTAGGTTTGGGATATGGTGCCACGATTCTAGTAGTGGGACCCGTTTTCAAAGGCCAGCTCGATGGATAGCAGAGAGCGGGAGAAGGACGGAAGCTAGGGTTCTAAAGTTCGATGCTTTCTTCATAGGCTGGATCCTCAGACGTGCTGGTGCTGGTAAAAGATAAGAGATGACTAACGGTAAGTTATGATTTTAGGGCATGGATAAACTGCGTTGATGATGCACATTCCAGAGTAGTCAGGGGTAGCTTATTCCCCAAGCTTTGAAAATATAATAAGAAACAAGTTGGATCTTATTGCCAGCCTCGGTTGTGGGATGGTCAGACTAAAGTCTCTGTGGCGCAGAGGGTAAGATTAGGTTGGGGAAAGCTGTATAGAACTGGTAGAAGTGGACGCAAAGCGATGAATAAGTCTATATGGAAAACGTAAGTTAGGCCTAACACGTCTAAGCCATGTGGGGTCAAATTTTTGTAATAATAATAATAATAATAATTTATTTCGGAGAAGACCGATGCACACCAGGTGCGTGATCAACTGCTTACAAGTGATAGAATAAACAGACAAAACCCATGAAAAAATAGAAATTTCCATGACGGGAGTTGGAAAAACAGGCTAGGAAGGAGGAATAACGTGGGATGAAAGTAGGCAAATGTAAGCGCACCAGAGAAAATGTACCGAGTTTAAATGGACCCATGGACCGATTCAAATGAACACCCGGTGCGTTTGAAAAGTCAAGGTGTAACGGCGGTAGCGTTCTGTGGTCCAACAGCGCGTTATTCGAAAATTTGGCGTCGATTTGATTGGGTGCGCGATAACTCAGTTGCTTTTTTGGTTAAAGTACAGCAATTTGGGCTAAGATACAGTTCACGGTAACCGATACTCAAATGTGGAAATTGTACAGCAAAACGGGGAACTATACAGCTAAATGGATCATCTTATAAGAAGGAATAAGCTCCAATTTTATTTGTATACCTAAATAATGTAGATAGGTCTGGCGTATTCCCCATATAAATAAATATACAAATGTATATGTGTGCATATATATGTGCACACGTGAACACATTTTGTATATAAAGATATATATACATATATATATGTTTATCAGCATATCTGCACACGTAGGAACATATTTGTGTATTGATCTATTTACTTGTATATATATTTATATAGGAATATATAAATGTGTGTATACGGATCTATACATGTACTTACGTGTGCATAGATCCGTATATACACACATATATATACATATACCTATACAAATATATATGTAACCACAATGAAGATCCGATACGTATAGGGATTACTTTTCTGGAAGTAGCCGATCAACTCCTGCCTGAACGATTTAGCTTCCCTGACCGCAACTAAGCCAACCTCTAATTACGCGAGCTGAAGCACGACGCCCATTGGGCGCACCTACCTACACATAAACCACCCACATCGTAATACGTTGCACCTAACGGACAGACCCATTCCGTAACGAATGCAAAATGGAGGACAGAATGAAGAATAAGAGTTGTATTGAAAGATGGTTGTTCAATGGTACAAAATGATCCTTTCATGCACACTTCCGTTCTACGGTCATAACGGTGGACCGAACAGCTTCCAACACCCTCGACGTTGTAATGTTTTGCCGTGTTCGGTCTGTAAAGTAGAAACGGAAACAATTATTATCTGTTTTTACTTTGTACAAGGCAAAATGAAAATCGTGGTTGTAACTCACTTACTTTTCATCAGCCAGACGGTGGACGCGAACGTAGTGGCTGTCCTATTTCGGCGTCGATTGTGCACGCTTCAAAATTTAACCCGATAGTATGGGAAATTTTTCGGCAGTGCACCCGGATGCGTACGAAGCCAGTTCTTAGCACTAACACTCTCATACACGTAAAACGAGGTCGAAGTCTGCTGCTGAAATAACCGAAAGTCTTCCTCGAACCTTGAGAACAATTTATAGGCATCTTTTACATGTCTGGAGAAACTCTCAGTCACCAACGAAAGCACGTGCAACGGCCATGACAGTCAAGAGGTCTGAGCGGTAACAGCCTTGCGCAGCCCTTATATACTACGAAGTGGCCAACTTAAACAAAAGTCGCCACAAAAGTAGGAACACCATTCTTATTTTCCCCAAAAATGACTTCATCAGTTGGAACCATTTTCTTCAGTATTCCCGAATAACGCCAATTGGGCCGTCATTAAGGTTGGACCACAAGACACTATCGTGTAACGGCCAGATTGGAGGCCGCCATCTTGTTGTTCATTTAATGTAAGTGTTGGTGCCGTTGATAAATTTATTGGGCCTCGGCTCATGGAGTTTTTTTTCATTTGTGCTTTTGCAGATCACACGTGCTACCCTCGTTGGAAGAGCATTGCCCCTGCGTGTTACATTTTTGGCACCCACGGCGGGACCGCATTGAGGGGAGTGGAAGGCCTTGGAGATAGACCTGATATGGGCCGAGGAGAAAATTGTGAAGTGATCTGAGGCGTAGATTTGGTGTGGCCCAGGAGAGGTCTTGTGGTATGGCCTACCCAAGGTGTGGTTCCCGGAGATTTAGTGCTCCTGTAGTGTGTTGGAGTACGGAACACTGGGGGGGGCAGTGTTCTTTTGTAGGAGGAGCAGTGTAACGGCCAGATTGGAGGCCGCCATCTTGTTGTTCATTTAATGTAAGTGTTGGTGCCGTTGATAAATTTATTGGGCCTCGGCTCATGGAGTTTTTTTTCATTTGTGCTTTTGCAGATCACACGTGCTACCCTCGTCGGAAGAGCATTGCCCCTGCGTTTTACAAAGGGTCAGGCTGAACGGTATAGGGACATCTAAAAGCTGACCGATATACATGAGAAAGGCTAGAAATCAGCATAAGAAGCTGTAGTAGTGGGAGACGATGAGAAAAAAGTGAGATTCACTGCAAAGGATTAGGTAGCAACTAAACATTGGTACTCTGCAATATATGGTCGACGAACAGGGCACAAAACTCATTGTAAAACAGGGAGCGAGCAAAGTAAGACGTAAAAGGTGGATCAGGTGAAAAAATAGTTCATAGGAATTGGACACAGTAGATTTGAGACATAGATGTGGAAGGAATGAATGCATATCATGGTGGTCTGCGGGATGATAGCAACAGAGATGGCCTGTGAGGAACTACAGGATACAGAGCGAATGCATAATTACATATGTGCGCTTGTTTATATATATATGCATATATATATATACATATAAGAGAAGCCGGATCAATAACAATGGAGTCCTAGAAAGAAATTTTCAGTTATTAGGAGGGGCAGGCTTGGTTAGGTCGAATGTTTGTAGAATTAACTTTGGAATATCGTGGTGAATTATCTTCATGACAGGTGAAGTTGGCGGATCAACAGAGAGAGTGGAGAATGCGGAAGCACAAAAAAGACGACGACTGAGGAGCAGTTCAAAAAAGGGGGAGATGAAGGAAAGTATCGAAGAGAACAGGTAAGAATGGACCAAATAACCTGATTTATGTAGGTGAGACATGGGGTTTTGGTCAAGAATGGGAGGAGCATTATTAGGTTGGCTTACATTATTCAACAGGAAGATGGTGGCGATGGAGATGGCAAAGCAGCGCAGAGCGATTGTGCATTCAAAGTGGGGAAAGTTACCTGGGAGGTGAAACTTTCCGTGGTGCAAGATGCAGCAGCAGTGACGGTAAACAGCGTGGGAGAGGAATGAGCAAAAGGGGTACCAGAGGGTGTTAGCAGATCAAACGGACTGAAACCGTGAATGAGAACGATGACGAAACAGTGAGTTTACATTAGGTGGCAAGTGAAAAAGCAGAACGATCCAAAGGGCACGCATAAAATGCCTGTGGCAAACAGTAGACGAAACAAGAGATGGGAGCACGGGCCGAAAAAGACAGGTGAGACATAACCAGTAAGATCATCTTATTACAGGTGAAACACGAAGAAGGCAGAGGGGAAGGAAGCACTGGGACAGGTAAATCGGTGGACGAACATATCGCATGGACAATGGATGTGCGTCGGAGTCGGGGACATGGAAATTGGGAGCTGCTTGCACGCCGGCAATTGTACAAGTGGATGCAAATGGACGATACTAATCGGAGCACTGCCAAGTGGAAGTATCCACAGAGGAATCGTGGAGCCAGGCAAGGAAAATAGAGTGATTGTGACTGGATAATAAATGTGGCTGTGAGAGATGCAGAGTTTTGAACGGCAATTCTATTATGAGAATTGGTCATGGGTGCGGGTGGGGCTGGTGTCTAATGGTATTAGGCATGAGACGGTAGAACGAGGGAGGGCTTGACAGAACGGTAGGCCGTGAGGCGTAAGAATGCGTACAATGAGCTTTATAGGCCTAGGGTGATACTAAATGAATAGATACTACGAGCCGGCGACGCCGACATTGGTGAAGAAATAAAATGTTGGCGGTCGCCGGCAGAGTAAAGTGGTTAGGATGATAGTGACGTGCAATGAGAGGTAACACAATGAGAGACGATAGGAGCAATAACAGAATGGGTAGGCGTGCATACCATAGAAGAACGGAAAAATTGATGTGACAAGAGCGATAGGTGGGCGCACAGTGGCAAACAAGGATGGTTGGAGCATGCGGTCTGCAGCTGACAGCCTTAGAGCGTGCAATCCGCAACCGGTGCTAGTGGGTGGGACTGGCCGTGCGCTGGACACCCAACCGGAAAAACACTTCGAAGTAAACACGGGAGGTGTGATCCACCAGCCTAATTGCGCTCGCACATCGTTGCAGACGACCTGCACGCCCGATGTGCGCCGGCCAGAGCGGTGGATCTGATCGCGCCCCGCACCGTTGGGAATGGCACCAATGTTTATTGATAGTTATGCATGTGGGGTGTTGTTCAACTGTGAAAGTATGAGGTATGAGTTCGGCCGTCGGATGGTCAGGTTGCGAGGGGTTCCAAAAGATCGAGCTAGCGGTTAATCATCGATCAAACAGCGGCGTTATCCAGGCGCGTATACCAACGTTGAGGGTGAAATGCACGTAAGGAGATAACTGGAAAAGGAGAGCAGATAAAAAAGAGCAGTCAGGGTGTGCCCCTGCTGTGGATCAACAGTCAATGGAGGCATATAAAAACCAGTGAAGGACGAGGCATAGGAGTGACAGAAACTACGGGGGTAGGTGGAAGCAACGTGGTTAAAATTGTTTGATTCAATAAGGAAATGGACATAGGTAGTCTAACGTTGAGAACTCAGTCAGATAGATGAAACTGTCTATCGTTGATTGTGTCCTTAATTGAAGGGAGCAGGGTCGGCGAAGGAGTTGGTCTTAGAAGTCGAGGCCCCCTCGTAAGCTATATCTTCTGCGATGCTCATATTAGATAACTGAAGTGCACGGGTGACGCTGAGATATGGGATGAGTGCCGACAGAAATTGGGACCTGGTTTGTGAAGCTCGAAGGGTGATGGGAAACTTGTTCCAGACTTTGGAGTAGACAAGAAGGAAAAAACGTGACCGTATGGCCGACTTAGCTATACTGGAAGGGACAGTAAAAGGCCTGTGCCGAAGTGAGTAGGGGGTTTTACGGGAGAAGCCCACTGGGTCAAAGGAAAAAGACCGGTTATGGGGCAGGTTATATAAGAAGACTAACTTTAGTCTTAAGCGGCGGAGCCAGAGCGGGTCAAGATTCAGATTTTGGCATCGTTCTCTATAGCTCAAAGACGTGGACCAACCGAGTAGTTGTTTGGTGAAACGCATTTGTATGCTTTTAATCGCAACTCCGTCGAATTTTGTCATGTTATAAAATACTATTGGGCAGTTCTCAAGCAAAGGCATGACGTGGGATTTGTAGATGCTGATGATACTGTCCCGGAGACGAAAGGAGCGGAAGAGAAGGGCCACACTTCTTCTAGCTTTGGCCGCTTGGCTGGCGGCTTGCTCAAAAACGTTGAGGGAGCAGGAATAGTTGAGGCCCAAATCGCGGATAGTAGGTCGACTGGCAATAGGGGACCCACCAAGAGTTAAAGATCCAGGGGGCAATTGGAACTTGTGGGTTAGGACCTCGCGCTTATCAGTAGAAAAGCTCATCCTCCAGGTGTGGCACCAGCGGTCAAGTGCAGCTAGGTCAGCGAAATGTTGCAAAGAGTAGGGATAGCATCATTAGAATTGAAAGAGTAAACTATTTTTATATCGTCTGCAAATAAGAATGGCGTGCCGTGGTATACTAGCTCCAATGCGTCATTATTGTACATCAGAAATAGGAAAGGACCCAGTACGCTTCCCTGTATAACGCCACATGTAACAGGTTTCGGTTCAGAAGTATGTCCATTGGTGAGGACCACTTGCGAACGATGAGCGAGATAAGATTTCAGCCAAGAAAGCAGCGGGTCAGCAATGCCGAATGAACGCAATTTGGAGATAAGATGCAGGTGTGGAGCACGGTCGAAAGACTTCGACAGATCTAGGTAGACAATTACTAATGCCTGCCCGCTATCAACAGCCTTAGTAACTAGGTTGAGGAAGTCGAACCGACATGTGGTGCATGATCACGATTTGAGAAACTCGTGCTGCCTATCGCTAAGAAGGTTTGAAGCGAGAAGATGGGTAGTAATGCCATCTTTGATAATCGTTTCCATTATTCTGGAAATGATAGGGGTATGGTTGATGGGACGGTAATTAGCAAGTTCGTGGACAGGTCCTTTTTATGTCGTGAAATGATGACCAAACGCTTCCAGTTCGACGGTACCAAACTAAATTTGAGTTACAAGGTGAATAGGTTTAGTAATAAAAGTGGAAGGTCCGATCCACCGTTAACGACTGCAGCTGGGGGCAACCCGTCTGGTCCAGGATGCGCAGATGCTTTATGACGTGAAATGAGCCTGGAAATAACGTTTACTTCAAAGATTAGGGTAGATAGGGAAGAGCTGGTAATAGCCAGAGGACTTGGGGGTGCTGTATTTGAGGCGGAGGCCATGGGATTGGCGAAGTAATGGTTGAAGGCCTCAGCGATATCAGAAGGGGAAGTGGCCGAAGTTTTATTCGGTAACACAACGTATTGGATCATAGTATCTGTTGCCTAGTTCCTAGATTTGTGTAGGAATGAGAGTTTCAATGTTTTATTGGGATGCCTTTGGGCTTTGGCTTCTTCGTAGCGGAGCTGTTTTTCCTTTAGGTCCCGGATAATATCAGTGAGACGCATTAGTCTCATGAGAAGAGAGAAGTCGTGGTTTTGGAGATAAAGTCTTTGCATCTTAAGGTACTTTTGTTGGAGGGGGGCAAGTTTGGACTTCCTAAGGGAGGAGATTTGGGATATTGGGCTAAGCTTCAAGAGACAGTTTTCCATGTTAAGGTAAAAGTGATCAGCCGCTTGTTGGGGATCAGCCGTTAGAAAATAACTGCTCCAATCTCGGTTACGGATGAGATTGGGCAGAGGGTTCTAATTTAAACGGACGGAATTGTTACCTGGGGTCAGAAAGTCTGATGGATAATGATGGAATGAAAGATTACCAGCCACTATCTTATGGTCGCTACCCGGAAATTTATGCAGAACGGAAACCGAAAAGTTGGAAACGCTGTGAGTGAATATAAAATGTAGGATGTTGGCGTTTCTAGTAGGGGTTTTACCGTGTTGCACCCGGCCTTCAATGTGAGTATGGGACACAAAGTCTATTAAGTTGGGAGATGCCGTGAGGTTTCTCCAGGATATTTTAGGCCAGTCAAAATCACCGGCTATGATTTTCGCTGCCAAAGTTAGCATTGAAAGGTCATCAAAGGCTTTAATTAAAGGAGTTAAGTCTGCAGTAGCAGATGAGTGTGGGCGATAGACACAACCAATTGGCTTGACTACAGTTGAGGACCGAATGGTGAGCCATAGACTATCCGGAATTGAGTCGAGTGTGGCATGTCTGATGGGGCTACTAAAAGGGCGTGCCGTACGTACACAAGGCACCAACCTCCGCGTCTGTCAATCCTATTTATCCTGAGAACCTTGTACCCTACAAGCATAATTTTGCTTACGCTGGTGTGTTCGGTGAGCCAGGTTTCAGTTATAAATATGATGTCAGGACTGGATGTTATGACACAATTTTTAAGTGATAAAGTTTTTTTAAGATGCGGTACAATCACCATCACAAGCAGCTTTCTCTGGCTCGTTACGGGTCTTCCAGCGAAAGGAAAAAAATACGTGGTGGATGTCAAGGGCAAGAAAGAGACCATCAGCATGGACCGCCTCAAACCAGCCTTCATCGAGGTAGAACCCACCCCGAACAACCTCTCAGTGTCTCCACCTGCTCACAACCTTCGGCAAGTCGTCCCGGGTCGGAACCTGCTACTCCCACTAACAACCCCTTCGTTACCTGTTGCAACACCAAACTCCACGGAAGACACAGATGCACCCGTCAACAGGAGAAATCGACTCTATCGCGAGCTGCGACGGCCAACGAGGCTTTCTGAATATGTAACGGTTGTATATATTTAAATTTACTCTCCATATTCAACTTGTACATAGTCCTACTATGAATGAGTGCACGACCAAGTGGTTATCACAACAAGGGTAGCGGCAGACTGTATTTCGCCGGTATGTCCCTCTCAGTCGAGTATCCGATCGTGTCCCGAGGCCCAGCTTCCTTGTGTTTCTTGCCTTCCAGCTCGTCCCGTCAGACAGAACCTTGTTGAATTCCAGGGTCTCGCATGGCTCCAACACAAAGCTCATTGGATCGCGACTGGAATCATTTGACGCCGGATGATGGCTCGTTTACGAAGGCAATAACAACCACAGGGAAACGGAACTTTGGGATATGCCGACAACGACAAACCCTAGAATACAATCACCACTGCCAGGTTACAAGCAGAATCTACCCCGGTCGGATAAAATTTTAAGGAGGACGCAGTTGTGCAATCGATGCACAGCGAACAGTGTGATTCATGGAGAACAGCTTGTGCTGGCTTCGCTGTTGTGTTCGACCGCGGCGGGAGGCATGTAAAACGTCTCTCGCCACCGAAGCCGATGTACCCATCACGGGTCGAAGCCCAACTGCGTCGGCCTTCTAGGGGGAGACCCCTGTAGTACTACCGATAAAATACACGATGACAAAGACTAACGGATTTGTTTATTTGAACAATTACCGTTTTTGATGACGCCACTTGCTCCGCCTGTGTGCGTCGTCTGCACACCGTTGCGCTCCTCCAATACACACGTTTTCCCGCTCCAGAATTTTGAGTTCTGCTTTGCGCGCTGCCAAGTATATTCGCTATCGTGTCACAAACCGAGGATCAGGGGCTATATACTCTATACGGGAGCTTGTCCTGACTTAACTGAGGAGAACCCTAAAATTACCATTCTAATAACCATACCCCTTTAGCTGCCAGAATAATGGAGCGTTTGATTAAACAACGGATGTCCGACGTCCTTCTTTCCCATAACCTCATTCACGGTGGTCAACATGGCCTCCTAAAGTCACGTTCTTGTACCACATGCCAGTTTGGTTTCTTCAACCTACTGACCACGGCAAATTCATTATTATCATCTACTTCGATGTGACCGAGGCATTTGACCGAGTTCCTCACTCCCGGTTGTTAACAAAACTCCGGGTCTAAGTTATTCATTACCGGTTTTTATCATGGATCACTTCGTGCCTGTAAGACCGAACCCAGGTTGTATATGCCAATGGTCATCTATCGCAACCGGCGCCTGTCACTAGTGAAGTTATACGAGGAAGTGTACTTGGTCCGCCATTTTTCCTATTCTATATTGACGACATTTTTTCGATTATGCAGCGCGGAAATTCTTTCACCTTCGCCGACGAAATCAAAATCGTTTATGAGTTCCGCCATCAGGATTTGAACACGGCGCTGTCTGGAATAGATAATGATTTTAAGAAACGTGATCAATGGTGCACTTTATGGCGGATGTGCTTCTCGACATCTAAAAGCTTATACACAGCCTATAGATGTCAGGTCCCTCCCGGAACTCTGTCACTGAACCAAGTGCCCATCGCCCAAAGCTCATCAGTGAGGGACCTTGGGCTTCGATACATTAATAATCTACAATTCTCTGAACATGTCTCATTCCAGACTGCCAGGGCCGGGCAGACGAAAGACATATTTCTCAGGTCGTTTAAATTGAAACATTATTCTCTTTACATACCAATCCCACGCTAGACCCAATCTCGAATATTGTCCCATAATCTTCTCTGGAATGTTTAAATCGAATAGGATACGCCTTGAGAAAGTCCAGCGTACCTTCACCAAGAAGCTAATAGGATACTCTTCTCTACTGAGCTAAAAAGATCGATGCACTCTAGTTAACTACTCTAATTGGAGCCAATGCTAACTTCGGCAGCGAAAATCATAGCCGGTGATTTTGACTGGCCTAAAATATCCTGGAGAAACCTCACGGCATCTCCCAACTTAATAGACTTTGTGTCCCATACTCACATTGAAGGCCGGGTGCAACACGGTAAAACCCCTACTAGAAACGCCAACATCCTACATTTTATATTCACTCACAGCGTTTCCAACTTTTCGGTTTCCGTTCTGCATAAATTTCCGGGTAGCGACCACGTAAGGTTGGTTAGCCCTTACTTTTCGGTTTCCTTAGTAAACGCGTGCTTCGGTCCTTTGTGCTGCGTGGACCACCTGCACGTTACTCTAATGCTCGGCACTGTACGAATGTGTTAACCAGAACAGTATTCTCCGCGCCCCGTGAGAACGAGGAGATTGGGAGAGATAGTGGTTAGCGTATATTTTAGGAGTGTGCGTGAGAGCGTGCGCAAGAGCAACGGTCAAATGGCATCCGCGCTTGGCAGTCAGCGTTCAGTTAAACAATAAACGTGGTAAAAGTATGAACGAAGATGGCAACCGCTACAGGGGCCTCTTCCTAGAAGTCCGACGGAGTTGGGCTTCGATCGTGATGGTATGCCGGAATTATTGGTTGTCCAGGAACTCCTCATAGCTTGTCCGTTATATTGTTGGTAACGTCGAACGACTGCTGATGAGTTTACCGGTGCCTGCACTCTCGAGGTCCAATGTGCGTAGGTCCAACTGTCTTTTGGCGCCCACGGGACTCATACGAATGCGAGCCGGAAAATGCCTCGTCAGGTCCATCCAAAAAGGCGTCCAGTTGCCGTCACCAGTGCCAGGCTGACCAATCGTCCCGTTGTCCAGTGAGCGGTTGGCTCGTTGAACGTGCATGGGAGTCAGCCAGGCTACGGATGAAGCCGATGTGACTGCGTAGATCCGTCTGAGAGAGGGCAAGGTGAACTGGAACAAAATAGCGCCTGAGGGCACCGGCGGATGTTGGACCGTAATAACAACACACAAACGATGTTCGGTGTTGTTGGAGTCGCTAGGAGACCAGAAGAAAATGAAATCATAACTACCGATTGTAATTTTACGGGTCTGTTGTTTGGTAAATCCATGGCGAACTTCCCAACTTATTGCTAAAAGTCGGTTGTAAAAATCGTCACGAAATCGGCGAAGCGGACGGGATTTCGTAGTTGGCGACCGCGACGGCTACTTTGCGTTGCGGGTACGGTTGGAGAATCTGATAGACAAGCTGCCGAGTCCTCACTAGGCGTAATTGGGGGTGGTTCGTGTGGTAACTCGCTCGATGCAGGTGACTGAGCGGCCTGAGTAGGTGTAAATTGGCCGAGCGGCTCGCACTCCATGACGGCAGGCTTGAGACGATCGATAGGTATGGTGTCGTGTCGTCCGCTGATATCTATGACAAATGTCTTTGCCCTACATTTTATCACCCGAAACGGGCCAGTGTATGGCGCTTGTAGTGATAATCGAACGCAATCAACGCGAAGGAATACATGAGTAGCAGTTCCTAACGCAGTTGGGACATAACTTGTAGACTGTTGTTCACGCGGCGGACTGGCCTAGAGCACTCGCATGCGTTGCGTAAGGCGCTGAGCATAGTCACCGTAGTCGAAAGTCACGGTTGGTGATGGGGCTACCAACTCCCCAGGCAGACGAAGTGTACAGCCATATACTGGTACGGCCGGTATTGTGTGTAACTCCTCCTTAACGGTACTACGCAGGCTTGAGAGTGCTAATGGTGGTGTTTCACTCCAAAGGGGGTTACCGTTTGCTCGAAGGGCGGCTTTTAATTGCCGGTGGAAACGCTCAACCATGCCATTGGCCTGAGGGTGGTAAGCTGTCGTCTTAACGTGTTGGCAACCACGCGTAGCGAGTAGGCTGCCGAAAGCGCCGTCAAAAAGTGGACCGCGATCGGTGGTCACTATTGCCGGGCAACCGAAATAACTAACCCAACCGGTCAGAAAAGCTTTTGCGGCCTCTTCCGACGTAAGACGAGGGATAGGGATGGCCTGCGGCCAGCGAGTAAAACGATCCACGCATGTGAGTATGTAAACGTACCCAAGCAAAGTTGGGAGTGGTCCTACGAGGTCGACGTGCACATGATGAAAACGTGTTTCAGGTTCTGGGAACCTGGCTAACGCCGCTTTAGTGTGCCTTTGGGTCTTAACACGTTGACACTGCAGACAAGCACGAGCCCATTGACGGACATCTCGTTTGACATTGTGCCAAACAAAACGCTCAGTTATCAGTTTCACCGAGGCAGTCACACCCGGATGATCCAGATTATGGAGAGTCAGGAAAGTAGGATACCGGTGGGCAGCAGAAACCACTGGCCTAGGGCGACCTTGCGACACATCGCACACGATGGTATTCTGGGAAGCTGGGATAGGCACTGTGGTTGAACTCAAAGAACCGTTTTGTCGAAGTTGTTCGATGTCAGGGTCCATAGTTTGGGCCTGTGCCATTGCGTCCAGGTTGATGTTAGGCGTTTGTGACAGACTTAGTTGATATACTCGCGATAGGGCGTCTGCGACAGGATTAAGTACCCCAGAGACGTGTCGTATGTCCACAGTAAACTGTGAGACAAAGTCTAAGTGGCAAATCTCGCGTGGTGAGTATCGATCGGAAGCTGACTTTAGTGCGTAAACCAAAGGCTTGTGGTCTGTAAACACCGTGAACGAACGGCCTTCGAGTGCATGTCGAAGATGACGGATTCCCAAGTAGATGGCTAATAACTCTCTACCGAACGTGCTGTACCTAGATTCGGCGGATTGTAGGCGCTTGGAGAAGAATGCTAAAGGTTGCCAAGAGTCATCTACGAACTGTTGCAGTACTGCTCCAACCGCTGTGTCCGAGGCATCCGTCACTACCGAAATAGGAGCCAAAGGGTCGGGGTGTGTAAGGAGTGCTGTGTTGGCGACAGAATCTTTGACCAAGGCGAATGCGGCTTGTGCCGTGTCGGGAAACACGAACTTCCGCTTACCTCCGCGCAACAGATCGGTGAGGGGTTGCATCATTTCCGCACAGTGAGGAATAAATCGGCGGTAGAAATTCACCAAGCCGGAAAACTGACGCAACTGGCGAAAAGATTGGGGTTCAGGGTAGTCGCGAATAGCGGAAACTTTATCTGACAGAGGGCGGATACCCGAGGATGAAATAGTGTCCTATGAAGGTGATATCAGCCCGGCCTAATTCGCATTTCGCGATTCTGATCGTAACGCCGTGCTGGCTAAGGCGTTCGAAAAGTGCTCGTAAGTGTGTAGCGTGCTCCTGCTCTGAAGAACTCGCCACCAAAATATCATCCAGGTATACGTGGACATTTTCGAAACCACGAGTTGCCTCGTGCATGAACCGTTGAAAGGTCTGGGCTGCATTGCTGAGTCCAAACGGCATTCTCAGAAACTCGAACAGCCCGAAAGGCGTAGTGACGGCAGTTTTAGGGATATCGGCCTCTGCTACCGGGATCTGGTTGTACGCCCGAACCAAATCGATACGGCTGAAGACGGAGCAACCTGATAAAGACGAAGTAAGATCCTGTGTATGGGGAATCGGGTATCGGTCCGGGACGGTGACTTTGTTAAGCGCTCTGTAATCACCACGGGGTCGCCAGTCGCCACTAGACTTAAGGACCATATGAAGAGGGGAAGCCCAAGGGCTACTAGAAGGGCGAATTATGCCCAGTTCTAGCATGTGTTCGAATTCAGCCTGTGCAACACGAGGCTTGTCTGGTGCTAACCGACGCGGCCTACTGAACACTGGGGGTCCCTTTGTATCGTTATGGTGAGTGACACCGGTCGTCACTGCTGGGAGAGGCCCGGCCTGCCGGAACATGGCTGGGTAGGCGGCGATGAGTTTGCTATAAGGTTCGTGTGCCGGTGGTTGGACGTAAAAAGGCGTGACGTGGTTCACTCGCGAATTACAACCCGCAACAGCGAGAGTGGTCTGACGATCCACCACTCTGCGGCGCCGTGCATCAACTAGCAAGTCAAAATGCTGCAGGAAGTCAATGCCTGGAATTGGGTACGGGACGTCGGCGATAATGAATACCCAACGAACATTACGCTTCAAACCTAAGTTTAAGGTGAGCGACCGCTGGCCAAACGTTGGGATGGCCGTGCCATTGGCAGCGCGTAGTGTTTGGGCCTGCGGCGTGCTATTGTCGTCTTTCGCTCGGGGGAGGACGCTCACTTCGGCACCGGTATCTACAAGGAATAATTTATTTGAAATGATGTCCCTTACGTTCAAAAGACGACTATTGGTCTGATACCCGGCTCCGTGGGTCGCCACCACGGGCCGGGGGTTGTTTCCCCGATGAGCACCGGGAAACGTACACCCTCGTTCGCATCGTTTGGCTCCCTCACCAAAACGACTGTGGTATTTACAATACCCCTCTTTTAAAGAGCCGAAACGTCGTCGTATTGACGGACTATGGCGCCTAGGTGAGCGTGCGCGGTGCCGCTCCTGTGACCCACTTCTTACTGCTAAGCGTTGCAGGCTCGCGTCAATTCAAGACAAAACTGACGCGAGGTCGTTAGATGTTGGCAGGGCAGGCACCGTTGTGACGGAGGACCTGGTTTCTCCAGCTACAGCGGGGTTGTATCGTGACATAATGTCATCAGCTATTGCTGCAGTTTCCTCCAGTGAACACTTGCGCGTGGCACTTAGTAAAACTGGAATGTCATGCGGCAAACGCTGCGGCCAAAGTTCCCTTAAGAGCGGGTCCTCGCTTATTATCGGTCCTCTCAAGCGCTGCATCTTACGCAGCAGTTCGGAGGGCTTCCTACTTCCAAGCTCAACGTTTTGAAATTGTTGCATACGTTGGTCCTGCGTTGGGGTCGTGCGGGCAATGAAGGCCTCCTTTAAGGTCTCATAGCTTCGGGAAGAGATTATTACGTCCCTTACTTGCAGCGTGACCTCCGGCGGGAGGCGGCCTGCTACCCACCTGAAACGGCTGGCGTCACTGGTTATACGGCAGTTTTCGAATTCTAACTCGACCAGCGTGAAAGAGAGTTCTGGATCAGTAGGCGTGAATGCCGGTATGTGCAGCGTGATCGCCCCAACGGTGGAGTCTGAGCAGGATTTCCGTTCGGCAGACATAGCGATTACTTTATGGAATACAGACGGGAAAAGAAAACAACGACCAATGAGGCACTATAACCTTCGCGAAAAAAAATCACGACGAACTAGACACACAAAATATTTATGGACGAAAAAAAATTATTCGGTAAGCCAACCAAGAAAATCAAGATAAGGAAGCAATAAAACACACAAAAACGTACGCAGACGGGACCTTGAACGGTAGAAAACAAGGAAACTCACGTGACCTGGGGATCACGTCGGGCTCACCAATTTGTAAGGTTGGTTAGCCCTTACTTTGTGGTTTCCTTAGTAAACGCGTGCTTCGGTCCTTTGTGCTGCGTGGACCACCTGCACGTTACTCTAATGCTCGGCACTGTACGAATATGTTAACCAGAACAGTATTCTCCGCGCCCCGTGAGAACGAGAAGGCGATTGGGAGAGATAGTGGTTAGCGTATATTTTAGGAGTGTGCGTGAGAGCGTGCGCAAGAGCAACGGTCAAATGGCATCCGCGCTTGGCAGTCAGCGTTCAGTTAAACAATAAACGTGGTAAAAGTATGAACGAAGATGGCAACCGCTGCAACCTTAAGATAGTGGCTGGTAATCTTTCATTCCATCCTTATCCATCAGACTTTCTGACCCCAGGTAACAATTCCGTCCGTTTAAATTAGAACCCTCTGCCCAATCTCATCCGTAACCGAGATTGGAGCAGTTATTTTCTAACGGCTGATCCCCAACAAGCGGCTGATCACTTTTACCTTAACATGGAAAACTGTCTCTTGAAGCTTAGCCCAATATCCCAAATCTCCTCCCTTAGGAAGTCCAAACTTGCCCCCCTCCAACAAAAGTACCTTAAGATGCAAAGACTTTATCTCCAAAACCACGACTTCTCTCTTCTCATGAGACTAATGCGTCTCACTGATATTATCCGGGACCTAAAGGAAAAACAGCTCCGCTACGAAGAAGCCAAAGCCCAAAGGCATCCCAATAAAACATTGAAACTCTCATTCCTACACAAATCTAGGAACTAGGCAACAGATACTATGATCCAATACGTTGTGTTACCGAATAAAACTTCGGCCACTTCCCCTTCTGATATCGCTGAGGCCTTCAACCATTACTTCGCCAATCCCATGGCCTCCGCCTCAAATACAGCACCCCCAAGTCCTCTGGCTATTACCAGCTCTTCCCTATCTACCCTAATCTTTGAAGTAAACGTTATTTCCAGGCTCATTTCACGTCATAAAGCATCTGCGCATCCTGGACCAGACGGGTTGCCCCCAGCTGCAGTCGTTAACGGTGGATCGGACCTTCCACTTTTATTACTAAACCTATTCACCTTGTAACTCAAATTTAGTTTGGTACCGTCGAACTGGAAGCGTTTGGTCATCATTTCACGACATAAAAAGGACCTGTCCACGAACTTGCTAATTACCGTCCCATCAACCATACCCCTATCATTTCCAGAATAATGGAAACGATTATCAAAGATGGCATTACTACCCATCTTCTCGCTTCAAACCTTCTTAGCGATAGGCAGCACGAGTTTCTCAAATCGTGATCATGCACCACATGTCGGTTCGACTTCCTCAACCTAGTTACTAAGGCTGTTGATAGCGGGCAGGCATTAGTAATTGTCTACCTAGATCTGTCGAAGTCTTTCGACCGTGCTCCACACCTGCATCTTATCTCCAAATTGCGTTCATTCGGCATTGCTGACCCGCTGCTTTCTTGGCTGAAATCTTATCTCGCTCATCGTTCGCAAGTGGTCCTCACCAATGGACATACTTCTAAACCGAAACCTGTGACATGTGGCGTTATACAGGGAAGCGTACTGGGTCCTTTCCTATTTCTGATGTACAATAATGACGCATTGGAGCTAGTATACCACGGCACGCCATTCTTATTTGCAGACGATATAAAAATAGTTTACTCTTTCAATTCTAATGATGCTATCCCTACTCTTTGCAACATTTCCGCTGACCTAGCTGCACTTGACCGCTGGTGCCACACCTGGGGGATGAGCTTTTCTACTGATAAGCGCGAGGTCCTAACCCACAAGTTCCAATTGCCCCCTGGATCTTTAACTCTTGGTGGGTCCCCTATTGCCAGTCGACCTACTATCCGCGATTTGGGCCTCAACTATTCCTGCTCCCTCAACGTTTTTGAGCAAGCCGCCAGCCAAGCGGCCAAAGCTAGAAGAAGTGTGGCCCTTCTCTTCCGCTCCTTTCGTCTCCGGGACAGTATCATCAGCATCTACAAATCCCACGTCATGCCTTTGCTTGAGAACTGCCCAATAGTATTTTATAACATGACAAAATTCGACGGAGTTGCGATTAAAAGCATACAAATGCGTTTCACCAAACAACTACTCGGTTGGTCCACGTCTTTGAGCTATAGAGAACGATGCCAAAATCTGAATCTTGACCCGCTCTGGCTCCGCCGCTTAAGACTAAAGTTAGTCTTCTTATATAACCTGCCCCATAACCGGTCTTTTTCCTTTGACCCAGTGGGCTTCTCCCGTAAAACCCCCTACTCACTTCGGCACAGGCCTTTTACTGTCCCTTCCAGTATAGCTAAGTCGGCCATACGGTCACGTTTTTTCCTTCTTGTCTACTCCAAAGTCTGGAACAAGTTTCCCATCACCCTTCGAGCTTCACAAACCAGGTCCCAATTTCTGTCGGCACTCATCCCATATCTCAGCGTCACCCGTGCACTTCAGTTATCTAATATGAGCATCGCAGAAGATATAGCTTACGAGGGGGCCTCGACTTCTAAGACCAACTCCTTCGCCGACCCTGCTCCCTTCAATTAAGGACACAATCAACGATAGACAGTTTCATCTATCTGACTGAGTTCTCAACGTTAGACTACCTATGTCCATTTCCTTATTGAATCAAACAATTTTAACCACGTTGCTTCCACCTACCCCCGTAGTTTCTGTCACTCCTATGCCTCGTCCTTCACTGGTTTTTATATGCCTCCATTGACTGTTGATCCACAGCAGGGGCACACCCTGACTGCTCTTTTTTATCTGCTCTCCTTTTCCAGTTATCTCCTTACGTGCATTTCACCCTCAACGTTGGTATACGCGCCTGGATAACGCCGCTGTTTGATCGATGATTAACCGCTAGCTCGATCTTTTGGAACCCCTCGCAACCTGACCATCCGACGGCCGAACTCATACCTCATACTTTCACAGTTGAACAACACCCCACATGCATAACTATCAATAAACATTGGTGCCATTCCCAATGGTGCGGGGCGCGATCAGATCCACCGCTCTGGCCGGCGCACATCGGGCGTGCAGGTCGTCTGCAACGATGTGCGAGCGCAATTAGGCTGGTGGATCACACCTCCCGTGTTTACTTCGAAGTGTTTTTCCGGTTGGGTGTCCAGCGCACGGCCAGTCCCACCCACTAGCACCGGTTGCGGATTGCACGCTCTAAGGCTGTCAGCTGCAGACCGCATGCTCCAACCATCCTTGTTTGCCACTGTGCGCCCACCTATCGCTCTTGTCACATCAATTTTTCCGTTCTTCTATGGTATGCACGCCTACCCATTCTGTTATTGCTCCTATCGTCTCTCATTGTGTTACCTCTCATTGCACGTCACTATCATCCTAACCACTTTACTCTGCCGGCGACCGCCAACATTTTATTTCTTCACCAATGTCGGCGTCGCCGGCTCGTAGTATCTATTCATTTAGTATCACCCTAGGCCTATAAAGCTCATTGTACGCATTCTTACGCCTCACGGCCTACCGTTCTGTCAAGCCCTCCCTCGTTCTACCGTCTCATGCCTAATACCATTAGACACCAGCCCCACCCGCACCCATGACCAATTCTCATAATAGAATTGCCGTTCAAAACTCTGCATCTCTCACAGCCACATTTATTATCCAGTCACAATCACTCTATTTTCCTTGCCTGGCTCCACGATTCCTCTGTGGATACTTCCACTTGGCAGTGCTCCGATTAGTATCGTCCATTTGCATCCACTTGTACAATTGCCGGCGTGCAAGCAGCTCCCAATTTCCATGTCCCCGACTCCGACGCACATCCATTGTCCATGCGATATGTTCGTCCACCGATTTACCTGTCCCAGTGCTTCCTTCCCCTCTGCCTTCTTCGTGTTTCACCTGTAATAAGATGATCTTACTGGTTATGTCTCACCTGTCTTTTTCGGCCCGTGCTCCCATCTCTTGTTTCGTCTACTGTTTGCCACAGGCATTTTATGCGTGCCCTTTGGATCGTTCTGCTTTTTCACTTGCCACCTAATGTAAACTCACTGTTTCGTCATCGTTCTCATTCACGGTTTCAGTCCGTTTGATCTGCTAACACCCTCTGGTACCCCTTTTGCTCATTCCTCTCCCACGCTGTTTACCGTCACTGCTGCTGCATCTTGCACCACGGAAAGTTTCACCTCCCAGGTAACTTTCCCCACTTTGAATGCACAATCGCTCTGCGCTGCTTTGCCATCTCCATCGCCACCATCTTCCTGTTGAATAATGTAAGCCAACCTAATAATGCTCCTCCCATTCTTGACCAAAACCCCATGTCTCACCTACATAAATCAGGTTATTTGGTCCATTCTTACCTGTTCTCTTCGATACTTTCCTTCATCTCCCCCTTTTTTGAACTGCTCCTCAGTCGTCGTCTTTTTTGTGCTTCCGCATTCTCCACTCTCTCTGTTGATCCGCCAACTTCACCTGTCATGAAGATAATTCACCACGATATTCCAAAGTGAATTCTACAAACATTCGACCTAACCAAGCCTGCCCCTCCTAATAACTGAAAATTTCTTTCTAGGACTCCATTGTTATTGATCCGGCTTCTCTTATATGTATATATATATATGCATATATATATAAACAAGCGCACATATGTAATTATGCATTCGCTCTGTATCCTGTAGTTCCTCACAGGCCATCTCTGTTGCTATCATCCCGCAGACCACCATGATATGCATTCATTCCTTCCACATCTATGTCTCAAATCTACTGTGTCCAATTCCTATGAACTATTTTTTCACCTGATCCACCTTTTACGTCTTACTTTGCTCGCTCCCTGTTTTACAATGAGTTTTGTGCCCTGTTCGTCGACCATATATTGCAGAGTACCAATGTTTAGTTGCTACCTAATCCTTTGCAGTGAATCTCACTTTTTTCTCATCGTCTCCCACTACTACAGCTTCTTATGCTGATTTCTAGCCTTTCTCATGTATATCGGTCAGCTTTTAGATGTCTCTATACTGACCAGCCAAATCGAAAGTGCGGACTCGCCCCACTTTCGTTGGTGTAACGTGGAGTTTGGAATTGGGAGGATGATTCCTCGATCTCAAACTTGCTCCGAATGTTATTTATTTAGAGTTATTAACTTTGACTTAGAAAATCAAATGTTTAAGCTGAAAATGGAACTTTTGTTTGTGTGTTTCGATGTCTGTGATTTCATCGGTTAGTTGGCCGTATAAGAGTCAGGTCAAACGCCATGTTAGCCACAAGTTCCAGGTGTGTTTCGCTGGTCGGCTGGCGTAATGGAGCGGACAGTTGTGGACAATGCCGGTGAATTTCGGCGTTTGATGCGCAGAAGTTACCCGAATTTAGAGTGTTTCAACTCTGATTTTTCGGAGTTCCAATGGGCGACTTCATCAACTTTCTACGTGTATAGTTCTCGTACATCACATACAGAGACATTGTTCCGCTAGAAGGTAATGTTTGTTCACTTCCGAAAGGAAACTTATTCGTTGCTTCAGGTACCCAAACTTGGGATGCGAGGCTTTCGTCACGCTCCGTGCCGTTGGTAGTGTGTACATGGTGACGCGGTGGTCAGTGGTCCATAACCATGGTTTCCAGTGCGGTGCGGAGGGTTTGTACGTTAGGAATGGACGTCTGACACGTGATCAAGAATGTCATGTGTTTGAGTTGATGCATACCTTTCACCATATGTCCGAGCTTAGGGAATATACGAAGAAGGCGTTCAACGCGACAAAGACTACATCTGCGTGCACTGCCTGGCTCGATGACGGAGGATGATTCACAAGTGAACGCAAAACGGCCCCAGTGGGGCCACCACAATTTGATCACCATGGATTTTCCATGCCTTCAGTTGCTTTCCTTAGTCTTAGATAAGTGCCTTAGCGCGTGAGTCTCCTTCCACGTGCTCAACAGGTTGGTTATAGCACACTTGGTTTGCTTTACTGCGTACGTTAAAGCCGTGGTGGGGCGGTGAATAAGTCCTGCGAGTGGTCACAAACTCTCCGTAATGTTTGCACCGTTGGTCGCCTTACGTATTATTGCTAAAAATAGTTATAAATGTACGAGCTCAACACTGGGCGAAGTAGGATAACGCTGAGGAGAACATTAGGTTGTATACAACTAAGTGTGCCTATTAGAGGCATTTACAATGGCTGCTTGGATATATCCTTATATATATATATATATATGTTATCCACAAATGAACGGTGGTAAACCATAAAATTTTGTCAACAAACATTAATTTCTATTCGCTTTCAGTTATTTAAGGATAACTTATGAAGATTGCCTGACTCGTTGTAGCAGAATAGCTGAAAATGAAAAATGGTATTTCGATTCCACTATTAAGCTGTTTCAAGTCAGTTCGTAAGCATATTCTCCTCATGTTTTCAATTAGTAAGTACAATCGACGAAGAACAGCTTTAAAAGCTCTCTAGGGGTTTTTTGGGCCCAAAAGCATGATTAAGGAGCCCTCAGGACCTGAAGCGTCAATGTCGCACACTAAAAAACTTGGACGTACGAAATATGCAGAAAACAATGACCCAGCAACCGATTTACATTTTTATGGCATCGTGCCCAATGACACGTTATATATATGTTCAGTACATCACCGAACCCATCGATATGATACCGTGGTTGTAAAAAGAAGATATTCATCCAGCTTTCTAATAATGAGAAATACAGAAAACTGCTTGGGCTAGAAAATTTTTCACAACTTTTAACATTGTCCCTGAAGCAATTCTATACTAAATACCGCGAAGATTACCAAGGTAACAGCAAAAAAGTAGATCAATATGACATCTTTAAATTTTGCTCCTAAAAATAGAGGCGCCAAGCCAGGTGCGGCGACTCCGCCACACCAGCCGGGGTACTGTCCAATCACTGAAGAGGCGCTGGTGTAAAGCATCACTCAGCAGATGTGAAATGAATGGAGAAAAGACGAATGTCACGGTATAATGCTATTTCCATAGGAATTGATAAATCTCTTCCATTGTAGAATGCTGACCGGTTTTACTTCTTTCCTCTGTTTTTGTTTAGTCGTGCTATTTAATTTGTTTTGGTGAGTTTTGATTGGCCTACCGGTCAAATATAAACGTTTGTGAGCCGCAGTTCTGTCAGTCAGCCGCCGCGTGCTGCACGGCGCTCCGAGTGGCCGGCCGTGGCGTGTCCGGAAAAGGAGTCGTCGATGGTCTAGATTGAGGGTGTTCAGTGGGTCCGGTGTGCGACTTGTTGACAAAGGATATGTTTTCATTGCGCAACTAATTGATGGGACTCATTTGGTGGTAATTTAGCGGTTAAAGTCGAAAACACCGCCAATACTGTACCGGTATTGTAAGCGACTGAGTGAAATTGGAGTTATCGTTACCTAAGTACTATGAGTAGAATATTTTACTCGTTCTAAAAGCATAAACGAGAGCTGTCTATAACTATTTTTAAATGCTTTCTCCAGTTTCTTAGACTACAATACAGAGCAATAAAGAAATTTGTAAACCCTACCTCCCCAGCATTAAAAATAGGAACGGCCATTGAAAAAAGGAAAAACCATAAACCTTGACCAATCTCCCTTTACCAAAACACCCAGTAGTTCAATCCCACCTTACTAATTTAATTATTAAATCGACCGCCCACGGAGTACACAGCAACCATCTTAGAAGCGGCGGCTGCTCAAATTATTTTGGACTAATTGGACGCTACCCACCAGCCGGACCCCACCTAACCTTGACCTTTCAAACTCACCGGGCGTCCATTTGAATCCCTCCACCTGTCCATTTAAACTCAGTACATTTTCTTTGGTGAGCTTACATTTGCAATACTTTCATCCCAGGAAACTCCTCCTTCATAGCGCGTTTTTCCAACTCCTGTCATGTAAACCTCTACATTTTCAAGGGTTTTGTCTGTCTATTCCATCACTTGTAAACAGTTGATCATGCACCTGGCGTGCCTCGGTCGTCTCCGAAATATACCATTATAAATATTATTATTATTAAACACATGAGTGGTGGTCGCCAGAGTGGTAGGTAGTTGCTGAGGGTTTGTTATCGTGGTGGGGTGGGCTATATCATCCGCATTTTAAGAGACAACCGTTTTGCTTAATCCCCGTAATAAAACTTACAAGTAATAATGGAGAGACCAACTCACCTGGAAGTCGTGGTGTGCAACCGTAAACCAGTTCATCCGCCGTAGCACCCATATCGGCTTTAACGGTGGTACGCAATCCTAAGAGAACGATCGGCAAAACTTCACTTCATAATAGGTTATCACGAGCACGTAGAGCAGCTTTCAGCTGGCGATGGAATCGCTCCACCGTGCCATTAGCCTGGGGATGATAGTCCGTCGTCTTGTTGTGTCTGCAACCGAAAGCGTTCAGTAGCTCGTGGAAGGCGCCGTCAAAATGAGAACCGCGGTCAGTGGTCACGATAGCAGAGCAACCGAACTGACTTGCCCGGCCAGCTGGAAAAGCTTTTGCAGCTTCCCCTGAGGTTGGACGAGGAAAAAGTACGGCCTGTGGCCAGCGAGGTCTACGCAAGTGAGGATGTAGAAGCAGCCATTGGATGGTGGAAGGAGCCCCACGAGATCCACATGCACATGATGGAAGCGTGTGTCCGGCTCACAGAATGAGCCTTACGTAGACTTGGTGTGACGATGCGTTTTACCGCGTTGGCATTGAAGACAAGCGCGGGCCCAAAGACGTACGCCACGTTTGACACAAGGCCAGACGAATCGTTCGGTGACTAGCCTCACTGAGGCGGTTACACCAGGGTGCGATAAGTTGTGGAGGGTGATAAAAAAATGCCGGCAAAAACTGGCAGGAACTAGTGGTTGGGGTAGACCCTGTGACACATCGCAAATGATAGTTACGTCCAAATTTGGAAGGGCCACTGGCACTGGGTGTAGGGAGCTGCTGTTTCTGAGCTGCTGTACCTCAGGATCTGTTGTTTGGGCTGCGGTGATTGCTTCTAGGTCTAGGCCCATGAGTAGTGGGTCGTCGATATTGTGGACACGTGAGAGTGCGTCTTCTACGGGATTGTGTGCCCCAGAGACGTGTCGAATGCCCGTAGTAAACTGCGAAACATAGTCTTAGTGGCGAATCTCGGTCAGAAGCTGTCTGGAGGGCGTAAACTAGTGGTTTATGATCTGTGAACACTGTGAACACTGTGAAACCTTGGCCCTCGAGTGTGTGCCGGAAGTGTCGGACACCCAAATAGATTGCCAGTAGTTCTCTGCTGAACGTACTATGTCGGGATTCCGCAGGCTGGAGACGCTTGGAGTAGAAAGCTATTGGTTGCCAATTGCTGCAACACTGCTCCAGCAGCCGTGTCCAAAGCATCTGTCCTTAATGCCAGGGGAGCAGGAGGATCGGGATATGAAAGGAGTGCCATGTTGGTGATAGCTTCCTTGATCAAAGTAAACGGTGCCTGCGCCGTGTCGGGAAAAATGAATTTCCGCTTACCTCCACGTAAAAGGTCTGTTAGAGGCTGCATTATTTCGTTACAGTGTGGGATAAAACGCCCATAAAAGGTAATCAAGCCAGAAAATTAGCACAATTGTCGGTGAGAGTGAGGCTGAGGACAGTCGCGAATTGCCGCCACCTTGTCAGGCAGGAGCTGTATGCCCGAGGCTGAGATTTTGCGACCTAGGACGGTGATGGTCGTCATACCTAACTCGCACTTGATAGGGTTAATAGTTACACCGTGTTGGCCAAGACACTCAAAAGAGCTCGCAGGTGTGCCATATGCTCTTGTTTCGAAGAACTTGCCACCAACATATCGTCTAAGTACACGTAGACATTCTTCAAATCGCGTGTTGCTTCATGCATAAATATTTGAAGGGTTTGGGCTGCATTGCTGAGCCCAAAAGGCATGCGCAAGAACTCGAATAGTCCGAATGGAGTTGTGACAGCGGTTTGAGGGATGTCAGCCCCTGCTACTGGGATTTGGTGGTATGCTCTAACGAGGTCGATTCGGCTGAAAACAGAACAACCAGACAGGGTAGAAGTAGGATCTTGAATATGTGGAGTGGGTTACCTGTCTGGGATAGTAGCCTGGTTGAGGGCCCTATAGTCACCGCAGGGGCGCCAATCGACATTAGGTTTAGGAACCATGTGAAGGGGCGAGGCCCAAGGGCTACTGGACGGGCGTATTATGCCTAATTCTAGCATGTGTTCAAACTCAGCCTGTGCTACGCGTAGCTTGTCTAAGGTCAGGCGACGTGGTCGGATAAATGCTGGGGGTCCTTTAGTGACAATATGGTGGGTAACGTTAGTGGTCACCGCGGGAAAGGGGCCAGATTGTCTTAGCATTGCCGGGTAAGCTGAAAGTAGGTCTGCGTACGAGTATTCGCCCTGCCGTTCGATGTATAGGGGCGTGATGTGATTCATGGAGGAATACGAACCGGTTACGGAAAGAGAAGTCTGCCGGTCGACAACTCTTGGGCCTCGTGCATCGATCAGAAGGTCGAAATGGTCAAGGAAACCGATACCTAGTATGGGATAAGGGACGTCTGCTACTATGAACACCCAGCGGAAGGTGCGACGTGGTCCTAAGTTGAGCGTGAGTGACTTACGGCTGTAAGTAGCAATGGGAGTGCGATTGGCAGCACGGAGTTGTTGGACTGACGGGTTCGTTGCATCACCTGCCTCCTTTAAAATGACACTAACTGCTGCACCGGTGTCAATTAGGAACAGGTTATTGGAAAATAAATCTCGAACATGCAACGGACGACTGGTTTCATGGCTTCCGACCGCGTTAGTCGTTGGAACGCTTCGGGATGTTAGTTTCCCTGTTTGGCACCTGGGAAGGTGCAGCCGGCTTCGCAGCGCCGGGCCTTCTCCTCAAACTGTTTGTGGTATCAGCAGTACGTCGATCGAGGTGGGTTAACCAGGCGGTCAGGCGAAGGGATTCTGAGACGTTCACGTCGGTCAGAGTTGTGATAAGATTTATGGTTTCTACAGTGAAAACAACCAGAAGAGGAAAAACGTTTGAAAGCCCGCTCCAAAGCAGCTACCAGAGTGTCGTTGGAGTGTGTTCCTACGGTGAGAGTGGTGGTCTGGGGGCTGCTCTAGTTTGTTACGGTTGTAATTTGTAGATCGTACCGTTCCTTAATACCGTCCGCTAGTTTAGCCGCTTCTGTGAGCCTAAGGTGGCTAGAAATCTCGGGCAGAGCTTGAACATCGGGTGGTGGTTGCTTTATCCACAGCTCTTTAAGGACGTTTTCCTCCTAACTTTTCCCCGCCAGCTGCTGCATTTCTCTCAGTAATGCAGAGGGCTTCTTGCTACCTACCTCTGTCTCTTGGGTCATCCGTTTCAGTCTGGACGGTTCTGACGGCAGAAGACAAGAGATTACCGCGTCTTCCACGGCTGTGTAAGGACTGTTATTGAATAATACTTCGCGTATCTGAGTGGCAACGTCACGCGGAAGGCGACCCATAGTCTACAAGTACCGGGTTTGCTCGCTTGTGATTCTATGTGATTCAAACTCCGCCTCCAACATATGAAACCAGAGTTGAGGGTCATCAATAAAAAAACTCAGGGACGGTTAGGGAGACTGTCAAGACAGACAGTTCTGGATCAGGTTTGCGGTCGTGGCTAGCCATAATTACAATGGTATATCAAATGTAAAACGATAGGCAAAGGTCAATTCAGCAACCGTGAAACACTTATATTATTGATATGAGGAAAATATAAAAGAGATATGGCAGCAGAAATCAGGAATTTACCGTTTATATGTCGGAAAAAGTGTATATGTAAACGAATAAATTGGATTGAGTGACTTACGAGTGTCCTTCGAGGATTGAATTTGTTGTTCAGGCTCACCAAGTTAGGATTCTCCTCAGTTAGGTCGAGACCTGCTACCGTATAGAATATACAGCCCCTGATACTCGGTTTGTGACATGATAGCAAATGTACTTGGCAGCAGAACTAAAAAGGCCGGAGCGGGAAAACGTGTGTACTGGAGGAGCGCAACGGTGTGCAGACGATGTAAGCAGGCGGGGCAAGTGGTGCCAATGTTAGAGAGGACCTGCTCGGTGATGAGGGATACGGTTGGTGGATTTGAAGTTGGGTCAGTAGTCATGAATTTTGAAAAGAGGGTATTGAGGGCCTCGGCGATTTCGGCTGCAGATTTAATTTGCGTATTGTTTCCCAAAATTTAATAGGGTATCCCTGAAGACTGTTTCTGATTTTTGCCTTTTACCAGTCAGGACAATCGGTAAGATCTGTCAAATGAATTTAAGGCCGAAAGCTCCCGCTTTCCCAGCACTTCATTAGTCCGAAGACTGATGATTGCAAAGAGAGACAGTGAAGTTGCAATAATATGGAGAAGTCTGTGGTTTTATTATAGATCTACAGCTTTGCATGTTTATTTTGCAGCCTTGTTTGGCAAGAGCTCCGGGCTTGACAGCGGTTGTTTCCGATGGTGGTGATTGCTGACAAGCAGCCATGTAGCTTATAGTAAAGTATGTCCCTGGTGAAGTGAGGGTCGTGCTGTAGGAAGTAGTCATCCCAGTTGAAGGGTTGAAGCATGGGCTTGAGGTTTATCCAGTTGATTTTGTGTAGGGGCCGTTGATATGAGCTACATATGGGATCTATGGGTCCGGCTGTGAACCTGCAAGATACCATTCTATGGTCACCGCCGGAGGAGGGGTTGAGGGCGAAAGTTGTCACATTCGGTGGGCCAATGGTAAATATCAGGTCAAGTATGCTGTTTCCTCTGGTTGGTGTCATTACGTGCTGGGCCCAGCTCCCTGCATGTATGGTTGAAACGAAGCTCGTGAAAAGCTGGAGTGATGACATGGTGCCCCAGGAGATATTAGGTGCGTTGAAATCGCCAGAAATGAGTTTTGACGAAGAGGGTCATTGCGCCAAATGGTCAAAAGAGTTGACTATATGGCCAGGTCCGTGATGTTTGAATTGGGTGGCCGATATACGCAGCCGATGTTGAGTGGAGGGTTGGCCAGAAGAAACATTACCCATATTGAGCACTGGATTGCGTCCAGTGTTAGATCAGAGAGAGGAATGATAGGCAAGCTGTTTTTAATGTGGATGAGGCAGCCCCCTCCTCCACCTCGACGACCATTTTTTATGAGGGTTTAGTAACCAGCAATAGAAATTTGATCTGATTGGACAGAATCATTTAGCCAGGTTTCGGTTATGACAGTGATGTCGAGGTCGGAAGATAGTACTATACTATGGACAGTATGGGTTCTATTCGGCGATGAGCGAGCGTTAACAAGGAGCAAGTTAACTGCAGCCGTATCGTCATGGCGTGGAATAAGAACAACCACCGGCGGGTGTTGGTGGTTAGCACTACCAAGATGGTAAACATTACTAGGTGGACTCATAACGTCAGGATGTTCATATGTAGAAGCGATGGAGTCTAAACTGGAGTTAGAAGTGGGGAGCCGGCGGTGTGAAGAAGGGGTTGAAGGTGAGCAGATGACACTGGGTTGGGGGGTGTGCTGTCAAGAAAAAATTGTCGTTTGATGAGGTGGGATTCCCAGGGTGGTTGAAGTAATCAGGTGATGGGTTGGATTCTGAGGTAGCGGATAACGGCAAGTGAGATGGTAGAAAGTAGAAGTGGCTGGGATCAAAGGGATACGCAGGGGGCGGGTAGTTATCGCTCGGCCAAAGCCGACGAAATAACTGTAGTTGGTTGGGCTGGCCCATCCTGTGTTCGGGAAAGAGCGTGGAGCTTGACAATCGAGGCCGTTGATAATAATTCAACGGGGGTTATTAATTCGTATCATTGGAGGAGCTGGAAGTTGCCTACAGAAGTTCGGCGGAAGTGCTGGCCCCCAGCCAGATGACTGGGAAACTGTTTCGGCGTACTTGGAGAATATGGTACTTTTGGTCCCGATGCACGATGATGTGTTACTCGACGGCCGTTTCCGCCTGTATTTTTAAGTAGATTTGGGAGGGCCTTGTCGAATAGCCGAGGTACCAGACTAATGCAGCGTGGCGGGTTTGGCTGCTTTAGGGTGATGCAGGGTTGCGTCCTGCTCGCCAACGAGCATGAGTTATTAGAGGGGTACTTGGAGTGCTTGGTGTGGGTTCTAGATGAGGGTCTGAGAAGGCTTACCGGGGGAGTACGGGAGTAGCCCGAGTGGCTAGAAGCTGTGAAGGAACACAGAATTCTGTTGGCTGATGGGACGATTGGCTATGTAGTAGATCATGGCTTTCATGAACGATTTTTGTCCGCAAGAAGGTGAAACATGAGTTGGAGCAGGACGGGCTGTTGCAACAGACTTCCCCGGAGTCTTTCTCGGTGGTGAGACGGTGGTGAGACGGTGGGCAGCAGGTTGACCTAAGAAACAGCAGGCCTAGATGCACGGGACTTTGGTGGCCCTGAGCTAATAGTGGGTTTGGCACGGATATCGTTGACGTTTGTGGGAGCGGAGGTTGATGGTGGAAGGCAGGGCTGTTTACTAGTAGGATGTGCAGGAAATAAAGTGGTGGTCAGGCCTAGGTCAACTAGCAAAGTACAGGCGCTTGGGGGATTTTGTGTTGCGGGTTGGCTCGACAGGTGGCGAGACGACGCGGCGACAAGTACTTCGTCCACTGGTTGCGCTGGTGAAGCTAAGATACTTTTATTGATCGAAAAACCTCTCTTCGGAGAGGCTTTTTCAACCGGTAATAATAATAATGGTTTATTTCGGAGACACCCGAAGCATGCTCGATTGCATGATCATATGATACAGGTGAGGTCACAAAAAGGTTCCTTGGATATTCATTTGGGTAAATGCAGCCTAAAAGTGTACAGGTTTTAGTGGTCGCACGAACGATTGCCCGGCAAATTTGAGTTTGAAGGTCGGGTGGACGTACACTTGCGAATTGAGTGAAAAAGGCTCTGCCGTCGAGATACGTGATGAAGTAAAGCGGTGATGAAGTAAAAATGCGCAGTATTTTGGATAGCGTCGATGTAAAGTCGCAAGGGTGAGTAAACTGACAAAGAAAACTTTCGAAAAATCACCAACGAAAAATTGGAGAATTTTGGGTGATGAATGACATGCACTTGAACCAGTAGTCCAGATGACCCGGAAAATAGCAGAAATATAATACCTAAGGATTTGTGGTGTCTTTCGAGGAGGGGGAATGCGTATATAAAAACAGTCCGTGTAACCACGGAATTGGTATTTGCTATTCATCAAGAGGTTGTGGAGAACGCCCTCATAAAGAGGTGGATGTAGCTGCCCGAGCCTGGAAATTTCACTGGAGCAGAGTGACGAAAGTTGACAGGTGAGTGAAACACGATTCGAATAAAGGGTTCGTTTCAGGTTAGTTGGTGAACACAATTTGACAACAGCAGTTGATATACGATGATCTTATGAAGTCTCAAGGGGGTGGTGCATAAACGATACTGTCAAAACATGTAAAGAATCGCTTAACGGGATGCGCTGGTAAGAGTCTGACATGGGGTATTTGGGAAACAACTGGAAGGCTAGTAAACCGGCATACGTATAGTTCATTGCCAGCAAATGTTTGGAGAAATAGCTTTCTCAGTGTCGAACTATTTTTGTCCTGGATTGTGAATACTTCATTGCCAATGCAACTGTCATGAAATGCAAATGGCCGAATGAGAAAAAGTGCAACGGAAGTGTACACTGAACATAAAGGTGGTGTCACGCCGAAGAAGTCTTCTGATTCTTTTGGATGGGGTTGTAAGGTTGGTTAGACCTTACTTAGCGGTTTCCTAAGTAAGAGCGTGCTTCGGTTTTTTGTACTGCGGGGACCGCTTCCACGTTACGCTAATGCTCGGCACTGTACGAATATGTTAACCAGAACAGTATTCTCCACTACCCGTGAGAGGGAAAAGGAGATTGGGAGAGGCAGTGGCCGGCATGTATTTGGGAGCGTGCTTGAGAGCATGCGCAAGAGCAACGGTCAAACGGCAACCGCGCTTGGCAGTCAGCGCTCATTTAAACAATAAGCATGGTAAAAGTGTGAACGAAGGTGGCCACCGCTACAGGGTGGAGTTAGCAATAATTTGCCAACTGGCTATGAATTCCCTGGCTGTTATTTCGTATGCGAATTGGAGTTTGGAAGGACAGTCTTTGCCTTGCGGTTTTTTTTCGCAGCCGAGTGTAACAGCACCTGTGGTATGCCGTGTCGCAAACATTCAGTATAGCGAGTTTGGTTGACGGCAGGGACATTCTGTCAAGGATGCTGAAGACTATCGCGTTTTTGGCGCCGACTATAAGCTTATGAATTTCGGTCGCAACCGAGTCCAAGAAACGGCCTGCCATGGCTAGGCTCCGGCGATTAGCTACAGGGGCACGTTCCAATATGCTAGATATAGGGGGTATCTTTATTAGAATATCATCGATGGACTGCATTTTGTTATGCAAGTCCTCCACTCTTTGATCTACTTTGTTACTCTTCTTGTTGACCACGTCATAAACATCAACGAGAGCTACTGAGCATGGACTGAGCGCAGACTGAGGTTGATTGTTCGTGGTTCTTCTGAGCCTGATAGTACGAATTTTCTGATTCGCATCCGAGACCTTGGCTTGTTTACCAAAGACGTTTGGAGCTTCCACAAGTAGTTAAGAAGATTGTGTAAAGAAGGCGGAAAAGTTACGGGTCAATATGTTGAACTTTTCGAGAGTGTAAAGCTGCGCAGAAAATTTTGGGCAATTTTCGTTAGCCTTTCTAGCTAAATCACAGACGGTTATAAGCTTTCTAAACATAAAAACCGAGCATAACCTAAGGACGATAGAGACCCGATGTAGCGCAGTTTGCTGCTCTTAATGGGCCATGGTAAGAGCCGTGATGTGTGTTTGTGATGGCCAAACAAATCCAATCTATTTCAAACAGATACGAGAGAACAAAACACTCACAAGTTAGAATACTACCCTTCAAAGCAGGAATCTTCATTAGCCAAGTTATCACCTAAAGCTTAGTGGAGATATAACCTGTAATATGTTACTGACTTTTGTTTTCAAAGAATGGGAGTCAAAGGTGCATGGTGCTTTTGCCACCAGCGAAGAGAAAAAGGGATTCCTCGTCGGATTGCGATAAATATGTCGCCTACATCAATTAGAAAGAGCTTCGCAAATGACTCCGTCAGTTAAAGTTTGGGTCGTGACACTGTGCCACTTAAGCCCACAAAGCAGGTGGGCAAAGACAAATAAAAAGCCAACCAATAATATGCCGAGCCAGCAAAGCCGCAGGTTCTCACTTTGGCTAAAAATAGAAAGTGGGAAAATCTTTCGAAAGCTTCAGTCATATCAAAAACTGTAGCCATCCCTTTGCCATCTTTGACGGCCGTCGTAGTGAGATATAAAATTCAGTCATACAAGTAGAACATGGTCCGCGTTTAAGAAAACCAAGTTAAGTAGTGTTCATGAGAGCAAATCTGAGATGCGGGTTCGTAAGCCTGGCTTAAGTCAGCCCTTCCATGATTCTTGAGTCAACTCTGGAGTAAACGGTAGGTCTGTAGCTCCCTAGTTCTTGGTTTTAGTTATTTTCACATGTGAGAATACTAACATAGATTTCCTGTCAACTGAGATAAGGATCGTACCGCGTAGATTAGGTAAATGTGGCTGAAAACAAAACTTTATTATCGTGTCGACCTAGCCTGAAAGCGGCCGTAGGTAAAGCCTCTGGTCTTGGACGGTAGGATAATCTGGTACTTGACATCAGAGGTGCAATATCACACGGGGTGATGAAAGCCGCTTGCATGTTTCCCGAGGACTGAGTATAATAGCCGAGGAAGAATTGTATTTTAACGTGAGCCCAAAAAATCACTTAAAGCCCTCGATGTGACATGCTTTGTGTGTATAAATATCATGGTGGAAAGGAAAACTAGAAACTGAAGCAGACTGAGCGTTTCTACTTTTTATTATTAAAGCGAAAGCCCCTACTCATTTTTAGGATTGCGAGATGAATCTCGTTCTCGTGGTTTTTCTTTGTACTCCGAAAAAGAGAGTATTAACCTTGAAAGGCAAAATGATCCTACGTAAAATAAAAGTCCCCCATATTACGGAAAATACTCTATAGTTTCCAGAGTCGCCGTTCTGGCTCAGACAGAAGAATTTTCGGAATCCATTGTATCAAACCAACGACTTATGACAGAAAAAAGCTTGTACATCACCGTTTGTGGTTCACAGGACTTAAAGAATCTTCCCAATTTTGTATACGTATGTGCAAGAGTGATTTTCCCCGTTTGGCTCGTTACAGCAACCTAGCAATGGGTAGATTATGGCGGCCTCTTATGGGGATGAAAAACCTGCAGATAACCACAGAGTGATCAATCGCAAGGAACTTATCTTGGACTGAGACGGACACACCGGTGGCGCCTAGGGTGACACCTACGTCCAGAGTGATAATTAATCTTGCTAGGGGAGGCACCTGTTATGTCCATCTCTCAAGACTTACGGTAGTCACAAAGTTGGGTGAGTTTTGTGGAGAAGTAAATTCCCACCAAAAAACTCATGGCGTGTTTCGATTACCTGCTTTGACTTTCGATCAGCTGGGGATGTCTGCTACTAAATTTAGAGCGTCAGTAACAGCTAAGTTGTCGCAAGCTGGACGAATGGTATACACCACCAATCAAAATCTCATGACTCTTGGTTTCGATGTTGATCCATACTGAATCTTCCGCGCCGTCCCGAATGGGTCGACCAAACATAAACGAGACGGGACTTTCTCCAACACGGATTAAAAAGCCTCCACCACAGTGGTCCGATCTATTATTCGTGAAGGTCAAGTAACCCACCACCGCAGTGTCCTTGACGAGAGAAGCATCGGACAACCGTACTTCATTCAGCAAAATGAAATCAAAGTTCTCTCTGAGGAGCACTGAAAGCACTGATCGCACCTCGTTTAGTGCCGGCTGAACATTGAATAGTATCTAAGATAGATAGCCGGGTTGAAATTTATTATTTCGAGTATTACCAGAGGATATTTGTAAATGCAACCCTCCTGACAGCAATGGAGGAGATACAGTTGGTTGGTAGCGTAGGTGGATTTTCTCCAGACTGAGGTGAAGGCGATAGAACATCAAATTGGGTGGTATCCACTAAAATGCTGATGACTTTTTATTTAGGATATTCAAAGCTGTAGACGGTTGCAAGGGACGTACTCACGGAAGCCAGATTATGACATGTGAAAACACTGCAGACATCACTGGTAAAAATGAGATCTCCTTCTGAAGTGAGGGAAGGATTGTGTTTGCAGACGGCGAATGAAAAATTTGTGAAAAGTAGACTGGTATTGGTGAAATGGAGATTGGTCTGAGATGGACAATATATCTTATAGTAAATGAAAAAAAATCAGATTGCTGCTGTGGACTCAGAACGGACTGTTTCCCGCAAGGAACGTAGTTTTGGGGGGAACAGGACTAGAAGGTGGAAGAAAATTTAGAACCATGTGGGAATAGTGTACGGGAAGGCTGAGGTCCAGGGGTAACTAATAGATCGCTAGGTACCTAAGGCTGCCTCCCACCTTTACCGGATCTCCGGGCTTTACAGGTGTTCTGTGCATCAACCAGTCGCACATGGAGCTGCATAGTGAGACTGAAAGGCGTTTGGGAAGACAGGAGGTCAAGGCTCTAGAGTATTCCAAAGAAACTGGCTACCAACCTGACGTGCTTAGCAAAATATTCACCGGTCCAAGTCTTGCCTCCACCAAACCCTTCACCTGCGGCTTGTCTACCACTAATATCCCGGCCTCTGTTTCTGAAGCTTTCTGTGATGACTTTTCTTCTCTACCCATCACCTGCTCTGGCTTCCGTTCACGTCCATCAGTTGTGGCACCGGAGCCTCTGTTTCACCTATTTCCTTCTCCCATCTTGATATCAATAAACAAGTCTTCCGCACTAAATCCCTTCCGAGGCCTGTTCCAGCTTGTCCCACACAAGCTCTTACCGCCTGGGCGGCTCTGTCACTTGGTGTTACTTAATGTGCGCACAATCTCCGTGCCTCCAAGCTCTGTGCGTCTCCAATGAAAGACTGCCGTTATCAACCGTCTTTTCAAAAATTGCCCACACCAAGGCCAAAATATCTATCGGCTAGTTTCTCATGCCCAAGTGGTCTGGGAAATCATGGAGGAAATCATCAAAGGCTCATTGGTAATTACCTTTTATTTATCAAAACGCTTAGGACCGGCCACCACCGGCCCATGAGTTTTTGCTCTTGCTGATACTGCCAGCCGAATTTGCTGAAAGTCCCATCGTCCACAAATGACTCCGGCAACTCTGCACTTGTTCTCAGCGTTAATGTGTCTGAGGCTTTTGACCATACCTTCCTTATGAGCTTGATAGCCATAATCCGTTCTTTTATTACATGTGATCCTTTTCTGTCCCGGCCGTCTCTTCATCCCTCCCACAGATTGCAAGCTGTATAGGTTTGCAGCCACTTATCTTCCTCAAACTCATCACAGAAAGAGATCATCCAAACAGCGGTCCTATGCCAATTAATAATTCGCATGCATATCAACGGAATGCTTTTGTCTATTCGCCAAGGCACCCCATTCGTCTTTGCTATTGATAACAAACTAGCACGCTCTATCTGCTGCAAAGAACTAACTAGGCCCTCGTGTAAATTATCGTATGACGTCCTCTGTCCTAACTTGGCTTGCCCCCGGGTCATGGAATTCTTCTGAGACAAAGGCTCCTTCTTACCTTGTAGGTGCGCTGTACCGCTCAGCCAAATTATTCAGGGCGGTGTTCTCCTCCTTATCTGCTCCACCGTTAAAGATCTTGTGGTATGTACTTGAAAATTCTCGTTTATCTTCGATGGCTCTGCTAGCATGCAATTCTGCTACGGATTTTCATCCTGTGAGATTCGTTTTCTCATCGTCATCACACCTACACAATAGGCTATCGAGTTATCGCGTGGTTTAACGTACCCACCGCCTTCACACGGCCATTGGCGATAATGGAGGTTGTTGCCGTAGGTTGCGTTCGTTCCTCGGCTGTTGTTTAATATGTCTAGCCAGCTCCTTCATTTGAATCTAACAGATCTAAAAACAAAAGTAATTTAAGTTCACTGACCGTTGGCTATCATAGTACTCAAGTTTTGAAGTCTTGGAGTATTTCGCGGGTATGGAGCTTGGGCCAAAATATTTCGGAATTTTGTAGTCAGCATTTTTTCAATGAGGCAGAGAACCAAAAAAACTGGACAGCATGGGATGCCAAACAAGCCAGAGATAGAGAATTAGTTGATTGGAAAATGGAAAAACAGACAAGTACACGTTCACTCATGACTAACTTTTTAATTTCCTAAATTTTCTTCTCTAGGACCGGTAAAAAGGAAAGAAGAGAAGGGACTACCCGAAAGAATGACCGATAAGGGGGGGTTGGCTTGAGAGTAGGCTAGCACCTAAACCCAGCTGACGACCCAAAAATGTCTTGAAAGCTGCTTTGGGTGATATCTTTTTTATCCCTTATAGGTTATTCCAAGAAGAGATATTCCTGCAGGTGAAGTTTTGGCTCACGAATGTGCGGGGCTTGAACAGTTACTTGCTGAGCACATGTAGAGTTTCCGGGAGGGGGCGCGTAAAAAAGACCTACCAATCTGTAGAGAATAAGTTGTACGCAAGAAAAATATCTCGAATACGAGTTACTTCTGAAGGACAGAGATTCGTTTCAGTTAGACGAGCTGCGTAAGATATGTGTTGCAAACCACGTACAATCTTCGTTGCCCCTCTATGGATTCTTTTCATTAGGTCTCGATCCTAGATAAGGCCGGAGGGTACTACTCGACTGCCACAATCTGGCACAGGGCGAGGATACTTTCGATAGAGGGGGAGGAAGTCTTCTCTTGATATAAGAGGGAAGGAAGGCCTAATCTTATAGGGAATTCGGAAACCGGATTTGATGGTTTTTCATTAGTGAGTAGAAAAAGAAAGTTTTTTGCAAAGCTAAGGTCCCAGTAATTTTTTCTGGTCTACTTTTTGGACATGAGTACCCCTGTGGATCCAGAAAGGTGGTCGGGAGTTCTGCCTAATACCGCCGAGACAAACTTTCTGTGATAAGTTAGCAGGCCCCCATTTATAAGACCAGTTATCCGCCGCGACCACGACCGGTTGCACTTCTACTGGATCTGATCCCCATGTTATCACATCGCCAGCACACCTTGCTATGTTCACGGAGATGATATCAGGTTGGGCATTTATGTAGATAAGAAAAAGAAAGGGGCTAATAACTGATTCCTGGAGCGCTCTGATAAAACCAGGGGTGAACAAGGGTAAGTTGGCCCTATTCCAACCGCGAAGGATCGCCCTGCAATAAAACTGCGAGTAGCCGAAAGTAGCTGACACTTTTAAGGTTTGAGAAAAGAGGCCATGGGCCACTCTATCAAGGGCTTTGGTAAAGTCGCTGAAGATAGGGTGAGATATCCGCCCATCATCAGATGCTAGTGTTAGACCATCCGTCACAGTCAGCATACTGATAATCTGAGGTCTGTGAAGTAGGAAACCCCGATGTAAAGAGGCAAGTGGTCCAAGCCCCTTAAGATAACCCAGAATGAGAACTTTCACAATGCTTTAAAAGACCTTGTCAGGTATGCTAACGAGACCAACTGGTCTGTAACTGCCTGGAAGAAGACCGCTTTCTTTTTTAAAAACGAGAGTTGTTACAGCTTTCTTTTGAATATTGGGGAAGTCACCTATGTCTAGATGTCTACGGAAAACCAGTGTGCGGAAAAGACATTACCTCGGCTGCCTCCTTTAGATTCCGATAATGGATCATGCCTGGACACATAGAGCTATAGGAATCATGTAGAAGTAGCCTTTTGTATACATCAGTGAAGCAGATTTCCATGTGTTCCAGCAGTGGGTAAACAACGGGTCTTGAACAACTGGATGCACATTCGGGGAAGAGGCATTGAAAATGGAGAGGAAGTGAGGCCCAAGGGATTCTGCCTGGTGTTCTGGAGAAGTGGCTGGAGGACTTTCTGGTAGCTGTGAGGCTAGGAGTAGAGAGAGGTTTGCCGCGCGCCTCTCAGTTTCTGGTGTAGAATGGGTTTACTGCTTCTTGCTCGAGCAAGACAATCTCGTCGCTGGC
Organism: Fasciola hepatica; assembly: GCA_948099385.1. NCBI lineage: Eukaryota > Metazoa > Platyhelminthes > Trematoda > Plagiorchiida > Fasciolidae > Fasciola > Fasciola hepatica. The sequence continues at coordinate 5,728,101 of CANUEZ040000099.1, read as the reverse complement.
TTCGAAAGTAATGCCGGACCCTAGATTTGTACAAATCTGCATCGCTATAGGTTACCTGCATCTTTCGTTAGATATGTGGACCTATAGACTTCAAACATATGCGTGTGTTTTTCTCATAGTCGGCGTACCTTTCTGGGAGGTGGGCGTTTCATTCCGTTTGTTTTGCGAGTTATTGGTATAAACAGGTGATCAGCAGCGCTAGGGTAATTCTCCATTAGCCCATCAACTTCGTCCAGTTCTAATTCCCAGTCGATGGTCTCAGGCTGGAGCATTAAGAATTTATTGTATGAAATCAGTCCGTTTGGGGGGACCCAAAGGTCACATTCAAGAATCACACCTGGGCCATCTAGTCACAAAGTCAAATTTCAATACCATGTGTTCACTATTCACAAGTGGAGAGAGAGGAAAGACCACTGTAACGAGGTGAATTTCTCTGTTGGTAACGAGATCCGAAGGAAACGAGTCTTGTCTTGGAGTTAAAAGGGACGTGCTAGGTCGGATTATACTCCACTCCCAGCCCAGCCAGAAAGTCGCCGAATTCGCCATCGGAGGAGTGAAGTCTAACCCAGTTCACCCTCGGGTCAGCAAAACCATCCATTGATAAAAGATGCGTAAACGGGAATTGGATCCCGATTTCACCCACCTCTTCTATGAGATCACTCCCGTATTCGACGGCGCAGGCCTGAGACCTGTGGATAACTCTTAATAAAAGGGCTTTACTAGAAGACAAGGTGATTATGACCCACAAGCAATTTACATAAGGAATGGGATCTAATCATAAGACCAATGCCAGGGTAACAGGGAGCAAAGAAAAAAGGCTTTACCACCTGCCCGACCTCACATTGAGCCCTCAGGTGTAACCATTGACAGATATTTCGCCGTCATGGTCACACGATGTGAGCCATGCCCTGGTGGCGGCAAGAATGTGGGGTTTCTCATCGGCCATCGATAGCTCCAGTTACAAAAGCTTGTTTTGATGCTGAGACAATTAATGGAGTGATAGTTTAACAACCGCCCATGAGAGACTGAAGAAACATTGCTTTTAACAGCTGACTGGGGTGGCATTGTTGAAAAATGGGGGGTAGGGAGGTTAGATTTTCTAGGAACGTATAAAACCATTAGGGGAAAAACTGAGTTTACACTGGGCTCCCACGGGACCGTGTTCAAGAATGGCTTTGTGTTGTCATCCCGTTCATATTGCTTAGCTGCAAAGGATCTGGGGGTTCCGAGACCACGGGGTGAGGAAAACGGGGTGAGTCAGGTGTGATTCAGTCGTTGAAGCCTGGCGCGGTGCTGGTCTGGGGATGCTTATGACTGGTAGATAACCTGTATCACTTTATTCTGAGGGCTAGAGGAGGAAATTCGCGTCCTAGAGCCACCCAGAAAGCCTGTCTTTACTCTTTGAATCATTTGGGTGGAATAAGGTTTCACTGGCCTCTTAGGAAGCTTAGGTTTTTTCTTGTGGCTTGCACTGCATCCGGTTTTGGGTTCATCAAGTTCGCTAGCTGCATTAACAAAGCTGTTATTCAGAGGCACGATATCTAGACCGTGACATTCTCATTTCAGGTGCAACCTCCTCGGTGCTACCTGTAGCAGTCTTAGTTTCGGCCCGCCTTTAAAGGTAATTGGTGTCAGTCGCATAAAATGAGTAAGCGTAAGCTTCGGATCATCTACAGTATCAGATACAACTACTGGTTTTCTTGCTTGACATCTGGAGTGTAAAGGCCTATCCGAGGAAAACCCTGGGACTGTGCCATTCGCCTCCCCTATCAGAGCATTCTGTGTAAAGCACTCAGACACTGTCTGTGATGAGTTAAGGCTGGCAAGTAACCCCAGAAACGGCCTGCTGCTTTTGAAGATGAGCTATGAGCACACTGTCAGATATGGAATCGTAGGCAATGAGAGAACCAAGCACTTGTTCTGCAGTCTCCGTAGGAGCAATTCTGTTACCGAAGCGGCCCCCGAATAATAAGGTGTTCGGAACAGATATTCAAGTCTTGCGGCTCCTTAGCCGCAATGACAACACGACTTTCTGAAATCTTGGAGGCTCCCTGGGCAGCTGCCCGCTACGGGCAAAGACGGAGTATTGTCATTTCTATGTCTTTACGGTCTTATTGTTGTTTTTCAATCTGAGAATCTCCGTCTCCTGGTTCCTGACTGTCCGACAGATGATCAACTATATGTTCATCATATGCTCATGCACGCCATGTAAAGACTCAAGTATATATGCACCGGCTAGGCCACAGGCGAAAAACCGGTGAAAACATCTCACCCACGGACTTCGGCATTCTTAATCTGTAAGACACAGATACGAGATATTAAAAATAACGTTACTGAAATAAGTGTGATAGTACCATTAGCATGAACCGCAAGGTGGCTAAACCTTACGAGCTGCCACTTACTTCAAATACTTTTTGGATGAGAGGTAGCCTTGTTTCAAAAATGTGCCGGAACACCTGGGTAATCTGGGAAAGCGTCCCACTGATATGGTGCAATCAAAAGATCATTGATACCACATGACTCAAAGCCAAACCAATTTTGCAAGCAGCTTCTAGTCCGAGGATTGGAACCTCCCAGTTAATGATGGCAAATGCGTGAGCATGTCCTTCGGCAGAGAGGCTGGTCACACGTTTTCTATTAACGGAGCAACCACACTGCCAAGAGTTGACCGATACAAAGGGCTCGGTTTCTGGTTAGACTGTAGCTTATCCTTCTCTCATCATCACGAACTTGCGAGCGAGTCTGCCTTCCGAGTCCTAAACATGATTCGAAGGTCCTTCCACGCATATCTAAGGAGGATTTCCCCATAATTTTCGGCACGTATATCGGACCTCTGCTGGAGTCTGGTAGCTAGATAGTGCACTCTGGTCTTGTCCGAGACCATGAGATCCTAGAAAGAGTTCAGCGGGCCTCCTCCAAGGCAGTAAGGAGTCTATCCCATCTACCTTATCCCGTCCGCCTCTCACTCATCAACCTCTATCCCCTTGACGTAAGACACGTAAGAGGTGATCTGTTTTTGATGTTTCACCTTTTTGAAACAGGTCAAAGCGATTGCTTCTTCTTCGTTTGTCCAGCCTCTTCTCTCCGAGGTCACAGCAGAAACGTTTTCAAACCGAAGCCACGCACTTCACTAAGGATTAACTTTTTTAGCTATAGGGTTATTACTCTGTGGAACGCACTTCCGGAAGATATTGTTCTCTCGCAGAACAGAACTATCTTCAAGGAAAAGCTAGGCCTCTACCTGGGTCTCTCCCAATAATACCTTGTCAAAAAATAGATGTCTTTTATCACATATATGATCATAAATGCAGCACCGCCACTCCGCTTAAGGCACTGTCCACAGTGTGACACTGCATGATGTCATGTGTATCTTGTTTCCGCTGCCACCCCCGCTCTCCCCCCCCCCCGCTTCTTTTTACTCTCGTTTCAGCTCGGTGAATCCGACAGAAGATCAAAGATTTCATCAAGAACCGGGACAATTGGGCTCAAAGCCTCGAACCCGTGTAGTACCTCAAGACTCCAAGACTTCTAACGGTAGCTCCGATATGCCTGATATTGATCCATTTGCATAAATACTTCACAAAAAAGCAGAGCAGTTATTGAGCATATTTGCATGCAGTTTTTACATTTTCGTGATGGTGTCCCAATTTCTGTTCCAAACATATACTATTCCCTTTAATAAAACAGCTACCAGACAAATCGACGGAAAGCTGGCCGAAAACCAATGTTACGAAAGGGTTGTGTGCTACAGGGCTTTAAGGCTTCTGAATCGAGTGGCTTTGGCGAAACTCCCCCTCTTTCTGATGAATTACATGGCAATGTTTTCCTTGTGCAGCTGAAACAGAAGCGGGCGCATACTGCTGTGACTCTTCCTCAGTCTCACACATCAGCACTCGTGGTATGACATATCGCAGGCTAGAAGCAAAGATTGTTTAGTCGGCTAGAGCAAAAGACGATCCGCAACATTGAAGACTGCAAGATATTTTGGATCCTTCTACTCTGTGGTAAACTTTGGAAACAACTGATTGCAGGAGGCTACCTGCCGACAGTAAACTTTGAGTGTTTGGCAGTTTTGAAGGAGCGACGACAAATGCAAGCCGTGATGACATGTTCAGTGCACCATCCACGGTAGGTTATTGCCTCTCCAGGCATGCTTTGGGAAAGAGTTTCTATAAGAATGGAGTTGGGCGCTTTGATAATGGAAAACTTTCAACCAACCTAAACTCGGAGTTCAAAAGCTACTTTAACACCGACTTTTAGATCATTTTGTTGCCTCAGGGTCTATTGCTCAGAGAACATCCCCGAATCATTCTGGGTTGATGAGTTATTATTGGAAGCTATTTTATTATCACCTTAGATATCTTAGCAGAAGCTGAACCCGTAACTTCACGTAAAGAGACTTGGTGTAGCGAGGATCACGCTAATCCAACAGGCTGTATCCACCTACTCCACCAACCAACTCCCAACTAGCCTCGGAGACCCACGGCATCGACCCACCCTCGTTTAGCCCTTTTACCTTTTTCTCGGCAACAACGGTTTATCCTCAGCCGGAGCATACCAGATTGCGGTTTTCTACTTGATTTCCATTTACCGTCACCCTCAGTGGTAGCCGGCAGTTTCGGACTGCATGCTGGCTATTTTCCTGGCGAATGCCTTATTGCCGTCTACTAATCGCTGTCCCCATTGGTTCTGCATTTTGTAATCTGTAGCAAGATTGACCAACTGGTTATGGGGCATACAACCCAGTTGTGGTCACTATATCCACTTGTATAATCATCCGTTATTACCTGCACCTATTCCAAAGGTCCAGTGAGCCGCCAGGCCCACGGCTTTGGCCGGCTTATATCTGGCTGTAGGCTGCCCGCAACGGTGTGCAGGCGCAGTGAGGCTAGTGAGCCTTTTCCGTTAATTCCATGAAGTTTTAGGTAGAGTACCCGGCGCAGAGTCAACCCTAAGCCCTGGCGATGGTTACGGATATCACAGTACAACTCTGCCCGTACTGCCACATCCAATGAAGTTAGTTGCAGTTCACAGGCTTCTACCGTTTTTGCTCTGCAGCGATATGCTTACATACCTTTCTTGCCTTCCCTCTTATCGCTTCCGGCTCTCGTTGTTCCACCTCTGTACACATACCCACTCCTTCTGCATTTACTCCTAAAGCTTCTCGTCATGACAACCCTCACTAGGTGGTGCCGCAACTTCCTTGTTCCCCGGCGTCGCGTCAGTTCAAATTTGCCTGTCTATCCTTGTCTTCCTTGCCGACTTTGTCTTCTTCATCTGCTGATACTACCCTGGCTCACACAGCTTATTGATCACATTCCTTTACCACCACGGTCTATCATTTTTCATATCCTGCATGTTTTCCGCCCGCAGACCCAACGCAAGGACACACCAGCCCACCCATACCCATGCCCAAGCCCCATCTTGGAACTAGTCGTTTACAACATTTGTTTTCTACGTTTGCTTTTGCTACCTGTATGCACCATCACAATATACCCCTAATTTGGCTCCAAAAGCCCCTTCGAATTTTCCCATCAGCCGACGCTTTCATTGGCCTTTTTCGGCCACCTCCCCTTGTGCAACTGCGTACAGTCATGCAGCTCCCCAGCTGTACCATGCAGACTATGATTTGAACTTATTTCTTATGCCTACTGTTCCACAAGAGGTTCGCCTGTTCTGATGCCTCCTAGATTTCAGTCTCCGCCTTATGTTCCACCCGGGGTAAAATGATCTAGTTGATCACCTCTTGTTTTCTTTGACCGGTTCTTTCATCGTCTCGTTTTTAGAATGTTCACCCCAGACATCTTTTCAGCGCTCTTCGGGTTGCTCTGCGGCTCTGTTTCTCACGCTGCCTTTTGGCCTTCCATCGGACGTAAATGAAAACTATTACACCACGTTTATATTGTGAGATTCTAAATCACAAAATCTCTCCCCGGGCTTCCGTGGTCTTTCATATACTCATCTATTTCTTATATCATTCGCCATTTCTATTACAGTGCTTCTGCACCCCGGTCTGTTTTACCTCCCAGCCCTGTCTGTCCGCTGAACTTTCAAATTCTATCGACTATAAGGCTGTATATTCGCTTAACACCCTACGGTTATTTCAATCACCATCAGCTGACTGCATTTATCTTTGAGTACTTTACTGCCTTGACGCTTCGCTACTTTAGCCATCACCAAGTGGTCCACTCGCACTTCAACAAGAGAACTGAATAAACTGGTACAGAGGAGTCATCCTAAGAACATCGTTTGCTTCACCGTCGCAAGTATTGACTTGGCTGCCCTCCACAATAGTGTTCTTTTCATCATAGTTACAGAAGGCTGAACCCTTAAGATTTCTCTTACCCTAAGTCGAAACCAACCCACATTTACCGTTCAGATCTGTATCTTTTTACCTCATTTACGACCCGTTTATTTCCACTATGAGGATGATAAACTTTGTGGCCTCTCTTTCGCACCTTCGTGGGAAAAGTCCTTGAGGTAAGCGTTGCAAAACTGGATCGTGCGTCCCAGTGAAGGTTACGTTTTACTTAAGTGCATACTGGTAGCCTAGAAAGGTGTCCTCAAAAAGGCCACGGCGATTCCTCTTGGTCTTCTCGAGTTTCCACGAATGCCGTGTAGAGTAGGAATTTTGTGCAAACTATCCAACCTTTCTTCCATATGGTAGTAGTGATCTGGATTTTGCTTTCGCCTATCTCGACTGCCGTCTGGTTGCCAGCTAGTCCATGTCAGAACATGTCGGAAGTGTGCGCACTCTTTGGCATGACAGGCACAATATGAGGCAACAGTCAAAGAAGAAAGTGCGCAGTCAGCGTCAACGCAGAGGGCCACTTCCACGATCATCATGCCTTTGCAAAGTTAACGCGCAGGTTGTTGTAGAAGACCAGAATGCACAATATTCGCGCAACTACCGCTTTTCGAAAGGCTACTCAGCTTTTCCTCCAGCTTCACTCCACGATACCTTCAGTTATTGAAACCGCTCAGGTGTCTATCAAAAGTCAACACAAAGCAGCTGGTTTTCACGGAAATCGCATCGATTGCTACTTGATGCAGACTATTAGCAACGTGGCCTCTTTATCACAACTTAGACTAACTGTTCAAATAGTTATTCCCCGAAGCATAAGACATCACCGAAAGCGAGTTACTGCAACAAAACCCAACCGGCACCCGGAAACCCGTTTCATTTTTTACCAAAAATTACAACCGGCCGAATCCGAGTATAGCTCTGTTGGCCGCAAAATCATCGCTGTGTACCTGCGCATTTGTTGCTGGAGTCACATTACAGAGGAGAAAGAACTCACGGTCTACACCAACCATAAACGAACCATCAGCATATTGCGTGCCAACACGAACAGGTAATCTCCTAGACAGCCTGGGCATCAGGATCACATCATTCATCTCACAGGTGACGTGCCAGTCATCTTTGGTGTCGATAAGCCTGTCTCGGATGTGCTGTCTCGCATCATTAAAGTAGATGTCAGCACCTCCAGCCCGATCAGCCCCTAGGCTATTGCACCCACACAAGCAAACCACCCCGAAGTCCAGCCACTCCCTAGTGCTTCTTGGCTGCCTCTCCGGCGGGTTCTCATAGTTTCAGCCAAAATTAACATACTATGACACATGTTCAAAGGACAATTAAAGCCAGTCCCACCATGAGCTTCATTGAAAACCCTACACGGTTTGCCCACCCGGGTTCAGGAGCCTCCCCTAAACCCATAGGCGACTTTTATGCTTGGGATAACATAGTCTGTGACGTCATCGCGTGAGCCGGCTGCTGCATCCAGTGTCAACAACCAAAAGTGCTTAGATACACAAAAGCCCACTGCTCAAACTTCCAGCTATCAACTCGTGTTTTCAACACTTGCAAGCTGACTCAGTAGGGCCTTTACCTCCTTGACAGGATAAAGCATATCTTCTCACATGCGTAGACCGTTCCGCAAGATGGCCTTTAGCCTCACTTTTGCAAAAGACAGCCAGTGAAACAGTTGTCCAGGCTGCCTTAGGACACCGGGTTGAAGCATTTATTTGCCCAGTTGTGGTTACAACAGACCGAGGCTTGCAATTTGAGGGAGCGTTCGGTGGTCTTCAACAACGTTTAGGCTCGCCGCAATAATACCATAGCCCACCATCCGTCAGCGAACTGAATGATAGAACGCCCTCCACCGGCAACTCGAGGCGGCTTCGTCAGCTCACAAGAATCCGGACTGGTAGGGATGGCTGCCGCTAGTACTCTTAGGTTGCCACGGCACTCCCTAGACCGGTTTACAAACTACATCAGCCAGGCTCTAATCCAGTGGCGACCTTTGGCTTCCTGTTGACAGGATTGCTCCGAAGTTCATTGTCCAACTGCGCTACACCGCCACGGGGTGTTCTTCGTTATCTCTCGCTAGTTATATAGGTTTCTAGGAACTTAGCTAGTTATTTAAAGACAAATCACCCCAAAACAATACAAGAATTCCAAAGATTTTTTTCGAATACTTTTATCATGCCTGTTACTCAAAAACTTCGACCCAAGATTAGAGTTAAGAAACCGCTAACACTACTGAAACAATGCTCTATACCATTGGTGGACCTCGCGAACGACGCTATCTTCAGTGCTCGTATTCACCAAGAGGTTGAGAATATCTCAACAAGACTCTCGATTCTGGATGACAGTATCGCCAAGCTTGCTCCGCTACTGTGCCTAATGGACCCCGCGGCAAGCTATACGCAACAGCAGCTTAAATCAGCCACGGACTTCCTTAACTCTGTTTCTACCGAGATCTTTAAGCGCATCTCAAATAGCAAAAATGCGATAGCCTTCAATCACCCGGACAAGGCCCCAGTATCGCAACTGAAATCCACCCTGCTCAGGGCAGCTGGCATGGAACACCATCCATGCACGTGCACAAGGTTACACAAACGTTCACCACGCCACACATGTCCCATCCTTTTCCAATTCCCTTCCGATCAAATAGCAAGAGAATTTATCAAAAGGCAATCGTCGCTTGCCCTCAACACAGCTTATAAATCGGTCAGGATTACGGCAGACAAGACTCCTCTCCAAAGAGAGGCGTCAAGGACAGCAGTAACTCCCACTAGTACCTCACAAACCGGCCCTCGGCTGAGGATAGCCTCAGCCGTGCGATCATCTCCCCTCAACCCGGCACGCTCCGTACCAATTCAGGTGCCGGTCGACCTTGACAGCTCACCCTTGTCGGACCCCCAGGTAACATCCAGTGGACGACAGGTACTTCTAGATGCAGCTTCGACCCCTACCCGCAGCGTATCTTCATCACCTGCCCCTAACAACGGCACGGTTGATCGGGCATTAGGGGCCTCTCCATCACCGGCCATCCCTCCACCAAGTAAGCGGGTTCGTAGGATGCAGGCTACCTCTACTCCCACTACTCCATCCGGTTGGGCCCATCCGCCTGTCCCTCCTGCCCTTACTAGATCTCTCAATTCCTCCACGAACCTTCCAGGACCAACAAAACGTGCAAGCGCGAGGCCCATTCCGGCCCATCATCACGCACAAACAGATAGAGTGGGGCCTCACTGCCAGGGCCATCCTACCATGCAATCCGAAGTAAAACCGAAAAGCAGTTGTCAAATATTTGTGGGCTCTCGGAGGCGACCGCACCGATCCACCCACAAACCTGAACCTAACCGTGCAGACTCTAGGCCTACAGAGGGCACTAGCTCAAAGATACAAGCATCCAGCCCACTCGAGCTGCGCTCGAATTGTCAGACAACTCACAATAGGGTCCGACCCACGCACAATCCCACTCAATATAAAGCCTTCCCAGAGACCCAGTGGCCGGCTCTCGACCCGTGTTCAACACCATCACGTATGCCTCCACGGATAATACAGTTTGCCCCGATACCAAATATGATGCCGGGCGGACCTTTCTTTCCACCACTGGCCCAACATGCCTTCGCTTCCGTGCCCTATACCTCTCGAAACGGGGTATTCGATTCTACCTCTCCGGGGGTCCTCCAAGACCCATATCACCACCAGGTTCAACCCTCCCTGTCGAATATTCCTATACTCCCATTTCCTCCTTCAGTGGACTACCTCAGTGCAGTCCGCAACCTTGGCACAAGCTTCAACTTCCACCCCGCCCCCGGACCGCTCCCGTTTTTTCGTCCTTATCCCTCACTCAACCAAAATCCACGTATAGCATCAAGCCCCGGGCTAATGCACCAAATGTCCATAAGTCCTTACCACCTCTATCCCCCCCTAGCTCCTTCCGCGCCTGATTCACCCTCTCCAGGATTCGGCCGTTTCAATTAGAACCCCCTAACCGCTCTTCAAATTACGCCCAATTTGAAAGCCCAGCGGCGCATTTAGTCACAGGCACAAACTCTTCATCTGAAACGCGGTTAAAACGGGTCGAGCTTCGACTGCCCATCGTAAGCCACGCCTTATTTGACGATCCTTCATCACCTCACCACAACGAAATTACGGCTCAGTCTACTGAGAACCTATCCAAAAACACCTTGTCTCTCTTACTACTTAACGTCCGCTCTCTCCTTCCAAAATTGCCCCTGCTTAGAGAGCTTACATTAGACCTACATCCTGACATTTTACTAGTTACCGAGACGTGGCTGACGGATCACACCCCATTAAACCACGTACCTATACCCGGCTATCAGGCCACTGCCAACAGTAGATCTGACCAAAGAGGAGGCGGCTGCATCATTTACACCAAACACATATTCACGGCGAGTAGGTTCCATCATCCTATTCTAGACAACATTCCAGACTCGGTCTGGCTCACTATCAAAGAAGATCAACAACTACTTCTCGTAGGATGTATCTACCGTCCTCCAAACCAGGGCAGGCACGAGTTGACAGCAATAATAGACGCATTCAACTATGTCTCTAACCTCCCCGTAACTGCTAAAATTCTAGCTGGTGATTTCAACGTGCCTGAAATATGCTGGCATTCCATGACATCACCCCCAAAACTCCATGATTTCCTTTCGTGTATCCATGTGGGTAATTGGGTACAGCATGTTTTATCCCCCACTCGAGGGAGAAATACATTAGACCTTATCTTCTCTATTGGTATCAAGAATTTAGATACCCAAATCTTAAGTCGCTTCACCGGTAGTGACCATAAGATGGTATCCTGTGTTTTTACTGCACCTTGGCCTCACACTGATAAGTCAGCAGAAACAACCTTCCGACCACCAATAAGCAATACCATAAAGCTTGCTGGAATAGTCTACCCTCTTTTATCCGTTCCCTAAACTGGGACGAATCGTTTTTATCTAATGACCTAGAGATAGCAGCTGCCCAACTGTATACTAATCTTCACTACTGCCTCGACAAAATCAATCCAGCCTCGGGGCCTATCATACGCAAACAGCGGAACTCTCTAGATCGTCTTAACGGTAACCTAGCCAAACTCCAACGAAGATTCACTAAGACGAGGGACTTCTCGTCGTATCTTCAAATAATACGTATATCCCGTACGATTAAATTGCGCTTGGATTCTTCTAAGAAGAAACAGGAACGAGATGCCTTAAGCCACCCAAACAAGGTGGAAGCACTGGCCAGGCTAATGGAGGTCAGAAACAAGCAACCTAACCAAGACATCCCATATTTGAACTATAATAATAAATGCTTGCGTGACCCTCTTTTGATTACGGAGGCTTTCAGCACCTATTTTGCCTCCTCTTTAACGACGGATGACGCCACATCCTTCCCCGTTCTAGATCCGGTGACATCAGTAACTTTCTCGACGGTAGTGTTCTACCCTGAGGAGGTTTCAGTCCATGTTGCAAGAACAAGACCGTCCTGCAGGCCAGGTCCAGATGCATTACCACCGGCCATTTTTAGTCGGGGTGGCGAAGATGTTCCAATGTTGCTGACAAACATATTCAATTTGTCACTCAGGTGCAGTGTTTTCCCTTCCCAATGGAAAACTTCAACTATCATACCGATGCACAAAAAAGGATCACGTCTAGATCCAGTTAACTATCGGCCGGTGAACCACACCCCGGTCGTGTCCAGGATCATGGAGAGAATGATCAAGGAAAGGCTGACACGTCACCTTCTTAACAATAATCTAATCAACGCTGGTCAGCATGGTTTTCTGAAAAACAGATCATGTGCGACATGCATGACCGATTTCCTCAATCTGGTCACAGAGGCTGTCAATATTGGTAAATCGGCAATCGTGATCTTTTTGGACATGACCAAGGCGTTTGACCGGGTATCCCACGTCCGGTTACTACAGAAGATCAAAACTTATGGAATCGTGGACCCAATGCTCGCTTGGTTTGCGTCCTATTTAACATCCCGAGACCAGGTTGTAAGTATAGGTGGAAATTTGTCCGAACCCCGTCCCGTAACCAGTGGGGTGATACAAGGTAGTGTACTGGGCCCATTACTGTTCCTAATGTACGTTAACGATATATTTACCATTTTCCAACGGGGAGTTCCCTTCCTGTTTGCAGATGATATCAAAATCGTGTACACTTTTGATCCCGTGGCGTTAGCCTCTACCGTAGATGACATTACAAGGGAACTGCTCGCTCTCAGCTCCTGGAGTAATGATTGGAAAATGAGTTTTTCCGCCGAAAAAAGTAATATTATTACATATAAATGTCACGTCCCCACTGGAAGATTTAGTATAAACGGCAAATTCATCCCCAATAACTCTCAGGTACGTGACTTGGGTCTACACTACTCATGTACGTTTGACTTTTCGGAACACGCAGCCATCCAGGTGGCTAAAGCACGCCGTACGATCGGGCTAATACACCAAACATTTATTTTGCCAGAAAGTAAACTAAACATTTTTAAGTCCCATGTTAGACCTCTTCTGGAATACGGCTCAATCATTTGTTCCAACATGCGACAAAGGGACCGCATAGCGTTTGAGAATGTACAACGGGCATTCACGAAACAGCTCATAGGTTTTTCTACGCCCTCTAATTACATGGAACGTTGTGAGCGGCTGAAAATCGATCCCTTATGGCTACGCCGCGTAAGAAATAACCTGCTATTCTTTCACAATATCTTGAAGAATAGATCATGTAGTTCAGCACCGCAGGTAAGAACCCTTTCTACGTATCCCTTACGTAACAATGAGTTCTTGGTGTCTGTCCCTTTGCCGAAGCTTGCTCTTCGGTCAAACTTCTTCATTAACAAGTACGCTTCATTGTGGAATAAGCTACCACAACGAATTCGGGCGTTATCACCTACATCGGTGGCTTTCAACTAGGAAATAAGCATAGCCCTAACGGTGGACACGCTGACTATGTTATACAATCCGTATATTTCAAGGGCTCAGGCCTTTGAGGTAGGTATAGGGTACTAATAAGTCGAATAACCGCTCTGAGCAACCTAGGCTCAATTAGACCCGCATAGGGTTGGCCCCACCGCTGCAGCAATTACGAAACTCAGCGGTTCATCCATACGATCTAGGACAGCAAAAAAGTCCCAACTTTTTACCATCAACTTCTTCCTCCTGAGATATGCAACCCTGTGGAATAAACTCCCAGCTGAAGTCCGTTCCGTAGATTCCCTGATTATGTTTAAGCCTGGACTACACGTAGCTCTGGACATCCAAAAACTGATCGCTCTTACGAATCCTTATATGTCTTTCGATAGAGCTTATGAGGAAAGCGCTGGATACTAACCTGAACCCTTCAGAATCTAGGATGTGCCACACCATACGCCGCAGTTGCCATCACCTAAGCGTAAACCTAACAGTTTACAATGCCTAAACAGAATAATTACCTCTAATCTATAACCACTGTCACCCCAATAGTTCCTTCTACTTGGACTCCTCAGTATAGAACAACCACTATACCGAAAGAGACAGTAACAGCGTAGCGCAACGCAAACAGTATGTTAGTCCTACTCGCTCTGTCTGTTATTTCAAACCTATCTTATCGCCTCGTGCCAAACTGCGTTCTGCGTAAGCAAACGGTATTGAAGGTTATCATTACTAACCACGGGCAAATCATAAATCCTTTGAAATGCATACAGCTACCAAGCCTGTGTACGCAACTTCATCAGCCTGCAGCAGTATAGCTCAAATCCACTGCGAGCTTATTTTACCCATGCCCCACTCACATAGACCTAACCAATCCATTGTTTATTGTCTTCACATATTATCATAACCCACAGCTGGAACCACGTCCAGACTGCAATCTCCCTTTATTTCAGGTCGTTGTCTCCCACTATCTCAGTCGCCAAATTGGCTAACCAAGGAGGCCGCTTTGACTCGTACGGACAGAGACTCAAGTGGAACCTACCATGGCAACTGGGACAGAAATCCAACCACACAACAGGAGATACCCTCAATTGCTTATCAGATCGTTCAGCATTTTCTAACGCAACCAACACGAATTCCAGCTCACGCGCATGCCGCTAACATACAGCCACACTCGGCTGATTGACTGACACATACTTTGCCCTGCCAGATGAAACTTACGCATTCGATGTAGTACGTTACCAGAATAACACTGAAGGCAAATGCGTCATCACATACATATATATTTGTCATTGAAGCAGCATAACGCTGAAGTCAGTGCGAAGATTTTCCCACTTTATTATCCGTTCACACAGGTTATCTTTTCTCCGAACCGTAGCCGGCTGGAATTTGACTCTCCATTTCTCGAAGACCCTCCAGTTGCGCCTTCTCATTTCTGAATAGTACATGTTACTGGCCCTGAATCTAAACTCACCTTTTTATGGACTGCTGTTTCTCCCACATCCACCGGTGTTCACTTTCACGAAACTGGCCTCAGGTCCCCCTGCTTCAAATCTCATTCCGTTTACAGAACTCCGGTAAATCCGTCATTCAGGGTCTGCATTGTCTTCATGGATCGCTATCCTCTCCGCATGCGTCGATTTTCCACCCTTTTTTTCTTGTTCAAAATTTATTCCATCTGCAGAACCTCAGTTGGCCTCTGGTTTCCTGGGCTTGCATCATTCTTGTTAATAATGCCTCCTTAGCACTGCGCTAACGATTTTCTCAGTATCTCCACCGCGCACCACTGCCTGATCCGGATTCGAAACCGGTTTAAAACTGCCGCGCAAACCATTATCAGAATGGTCCATTCAAACTTTTCCTGTCATTGTTTTTTCATCTCTAATACTCTCGACTTTCATACTTAGAATATGTGAACATTTCATCTTATTGAGTAACGTGTACACCATGATCATGCTTTAACGCGTGCGTCTCGACCATGGCCGAGAAATATACCAAATAAAAATATAAAATATAGAATGAGTTAGTCGTTTTGCCAGGGTGAAGCATCAGAGACCTAAGTCACACTTTCCGTCAGCTCGTGGATGCGACACGACGGCTTATGCCCAGCCAAACCCTTAGGACTACACACAGATTTCCCCTAGGGCAAAAGCAAGAGCTCCTCTTTAACCCGCCCACTCCCGGCCCCATAGGGTCCTTCGCTGCATAGAGATAACTTTCGCCATTGACCACGACAGCAAAAAGGGCACGATTACCGTAGGCCTTCTTAAACCAGATTTTCTAGTCAAGTCCATTCTGCCCATTTTCATCTCATTGGATTCTTCAGAACCAGCACTCGCTCCCCTGGAGTTTCATACGTCGACCGAACCGACTCCAGTGACCCGGGTAGCTGGCTGTCCAGACGTTCAACATACTGTCCCCTGCATTGACTTCCAATAGCAAGTGGTAAACAAAATTGTTCTTGCGAGTGCGTTATTTTATTCCATGATAAGCAAAAGCTCTTGCACATGTATGAATCCCTCGTTTTTTGCTGCCCACTAGAGGTTTGTCTCCAGGACACTGCCCCCGACCAGTTCTTTCCTCTCGGTAAATAACTTCGTTCGTGCTCTGCTCATCTGTCTTTCCCCAAAACCATCACTGAAAGCCTGCAGTGATGGAAGAAAATTATACCTTCTTCAAAATACCCCTTTGTTAACTGCAAGAACCTTGCTGCCCTCCAGCTAGTTGATACCTTCTCAGCCACTGAGCATGCACTTGATACCCGTATGCGGAACATAAGAACTACCGGAAAGATGGACCACGGCACCAGTTTACCTAGCCGAATCTGTACAAGGCCATTTGCTGGGCCGAGCGGATGGAAAACTCCACTGAATTCGTTCTCGTAGGCACCGGAAAATTCCGCCTTACGCGTTAGGACCAAGGTATTTGGGTTTGGCCGTCAGCGACGGAGGCCCTCTCAGTGCCCCCGCTCGAGTGCCAACCACCAAATTCTGCCGCGTCTAACCGTGTTTTCCTTTTTGTACTTCTTCTGCTTTCCCCCCCCCCTTCCGGAATATTCATGTTTTCAGTTCATGTTTGGCGCAAATAAAATGTTTGGAATCAACTGTTCCTTTTCATTTTTCATAAAAAGTCACCTATTTCGGAGCATCCATTCACATTTACTTTATTGTCGTATTTTTCGATTTGCCAGGAGGCCGAATATCATCCACGGAGATACCACGGGGGTTTCATTACTTTTGACGTGCGGCCCAAACACATGAATTGCCTCAAGCTTTCAAGGAAGTTCCGCATTTATTTGTTTCGCTGGCTCTATCACGAGTGACACACTCATTCCCACACCAGAAGCCTAAAGCCAAGCCCTTCTAGCTGGTTGTGTCTTATAAGGGGCCTCTTTGAGGACCGGCCAACAACCCTCACCTATCATTTGTTTGATCTTACGTCTCGAGCAAGTGACAGCCTTAGGTGGAGTTTCCGATAGTTTCCCCGGAGCAAGCTCGCGTGAAATCCACGTACTCGAGCCTCGTGAGAATACACACAATAGGGGATCCGCGGTCTTTTCTCGTGGACTTCGTCGGCAAACACCATTGTCGAAGCTGACGGAGTGTCCCCTCCGCATATTAGCGCGGGAAATTTTATCGGCCGTTGGTTACTCCAACAAGCTATCCACCGTAAAATGCGTGTTACTTCAGCACTGTTAGAAGCTAAACATTAGGCTTCAGTGTGCAAACAATTTTGATGCTGTCTGCAAAATGAAAGGCAGCGTCATGCTTGATGACGCTAGAAAATGTCGCTGACGTAAGTAAGAGAAGGTAAGAGCCTAGGAAACTACCCTGAATAAATCCGCTAGGTACAAGCCCAGGTTAAGATCAACTGCCATCAAAATCCATCACTTGTTTTCGGGGTGTTGAATATGTCGAAGTCAAACTCAGCACTGGGTCAACATTTTTATGGGTTTCGCCTTAGATAGTGGAGCATTGCAGGATACTCAATCAAAAGCCTTATTCCTGTCTATAAAACTACAGTTGCCGATTTACCGCTGTCAACAGCTTTCGTAGCGAAGTTAAAAGAACCAGTCACACAAGTGGCACAAAAACCCAGCCGACCGGCTTTGATGAAGTTGCCATCCAGGAGACGAATTGCCAGCTCGCCCTGAACCAGTCTTTCCCTATTTCTGGAAAGTACTGGAATGTGCCTCACGGGTAAGTAGCTTGTCAGGTCTTGTCGTGAACCTTTCCTGGGAAAGGAGCCAACGAATTGTAATTTCCAATGAGAGGGGAAGGTGCTATCACTCACGGATAAATTGCGCAAAGGAAGGGTTCAGACTGTCAATGGTGCAATCCTGCAACATATGGTGGATAGCGGACATCAAAATCAACACCGTTACAGCTTTCGGACCAGTTCTGACTACTTCCAGGGTTCACGCGAATGGATTACGCAGGTGGTTTCTGATGACGTCAGAAGCCGTAGCAGTTCGACTACTGAAGCCGGAATTGTGTAAGCAAAGTCGCCCCGCGCAACAATTGTTGTTGCCGTGGCTTTACCATGTGATTCTCTTATGCTTACCGTGTACAAGTTCTCCTTAGCCCGGCACATCTATCTTCACACCTTCTTTTTCACACCTGTCTTTTCACGCCATCTGGTTGCACACTTCACACTCACTTTCGTCCACGCAACAGATAAGGTCCATCAAGTTGAAGCATGTTGTCGAGTTACCAGATTTGTTGCACATTTACCCACTCTTCGCTATCTATAGCTGAAAATATACTCACCTTTACCCAGAACTATATACAAAAACGCCTAAAGTGATAATTCGAACAGAAATTTCTCGGTGTTACAAGCTTTCTTACAAAATTATTTCTTGAGAAATTGGGATACCATTCCCACCCAAGTTGAAAATAGTTGGTGGTATCGTACCTGACTCAGGGCAGTACGGTAGTTTCATTTTTGGTAAACGTGTTGATGAGTCGTTCTGGTCAAATAAAATTGATGAGAACACTTCAGCTAACGGCATCTCGGCGTGATGTAGGCATGGCGCGTCACTGGTCGGTAATGACAAGGCAAGATAGGTATTGAATGCCCCATACGTCTCCTGGGAGTTAGTTTGGTTATCGCTATTATACTTGGTAGATGAAACAGACAAATGACACTGGCTGCCTAATGGTTTCATCAAACGGGATAAGACTGTTGTTCTCTTAACGTGATTTAGCGCATTCACCTATTGTTTTCCATTGGATGAAGTTTTATTCCGCTTCTTTGAGCGGGATGAACGGGCCATTCGCCAAAACTATGAAAACTTTCCCGACTCAACTAATTTGTGCTGTGGATCAGACATTTTCTTTTTAAGTCAAACATAAGTGTTATACTCACCGCCACTAAGTGGACTTGTGCTGGGGTGACTAAATCAAGGCGTGCATTCACCGTTGGGGATGCCAGTCAATATGTAGAGTTGTTTTTGCGGGGCATCAAAAGTGTACCAATGGGAGTTTGGGGCATAAAGCCGGAAGCTACCTGTTCAGAGCCAGTTATGTCAACAACAACTTGTGCCCGTCTATGACAGGCAACAAAAAATTTTAAACAATATTAGGAGGCCGTAAATGCAACCAATGAAAATTCAGCACGTCTAGAAGCCAAAAATATTGCAATAAGTTGTAGAGTGCGGGATGCTGATAAATTTTCGCTCATGCCCACATCAAATAAATTGCTGACTCTGTTGTTGTTAGATTCTCCCTGATTCACGTGCCCCAACATGTCGTACCTACCTCTATCATACCTAATTCGCTTTACCCGGTCCAAACTGACCTCATCCTCCTTCTTTATTTGCCTCGGCATTCCAAAACCAAATCCGATTCCGTCGACCACCATCCACCTCCAAACCATCATCCTTATACCTAGTTTTGGTCATCATTTTCGTATTCTCATGCACTCCCGATGGTCCATTGCTCCCATTCTTCCCAACGTGGCTTGTGTCTAAATTACCGCATTTTTCTTTCCACCATTGACCCTCAATCCCCAGCTGAAATTATCTCAGACTGCCTCTCTCTATTCTTAGGTTTCCAGACACCAACCGGAATGCATCTCCCTTTTGATGTCTTGGAGAGATCCGGTGATAATACCTCCTAACTACCCGTCCCACACCTCCGGCTGAAAACCTGATGCCTGCCCATCATTCCGTGGCCCACTCATTGACCCGTTCTCCAGGATCCCCTGCGATCTCATAGACTGCTCTATCTCCAGGGCTATGTGATCTCGACCAACAACACCTGTTCAAATCTCGCCGGTTAGAGGCGCGGTCAAACCCACTACCTTGGATGGTGCGCATCGGGCGTGCGGGATATCTGCAACGATATGCGGGCTCAAATGGGTTGATGGATCTAGCCTCCCGCCTCCAGAAGTAGTTTTTAGGTTCAGTGTCCAGAGCACCGCCAGCCTTACCCACTAGCACCGGTTGAGGATTGAAAAACCAAGCGAAAAGAACATCATTCTATACTAGAAATGACGCAAATATGCCGCTGTCGCCTCCAGCTAACATGGACTCTCCATTGTGCTCGCTTCCGAGTTGGCCATTATAACTTACCGCTTACTACTTTCGACAATATGTATTTATTTGGTGCATAATTATCGCACACTTAAACACCCATCAACATTCTTGGCACGTTGTTCCCGGTCCACTTCCTCGGGGTTCCATGCCAAACTGCTCACCAGTCTAATCTGTAAACCTAACCATTCGCTAAGATAGAGCTTACCTCTTTTTGGTACTCTCACCGATATACTTGAAAACTAACGCATTTACTGTTGCCATTCATTTCTGTACCACAGTCTTCAAACAGTTTATGTCACTGCGAAGTATATCTCTAGAGATTCCTGATATCCGATGATTCGGTGATTGCTTGCCTTCTCTGTTAGTTCCGTTGTTTGCCCACTGGGAGCTACTGCATTGCAATATCCTCATCTTGCAAGGTAACATGTCCCACATATGCACACCTGATAAGCTCCGGTACCTCAGAGTTCTGTTCTGTCACCATCAAGTAGTCCTCAGTTTGTAAAGAACATAAACTGGTAGTCTCCTACCCATCACATCATTTTTGCCAGCCGTGTCCTCCCTACTTTTGTATTCAAGCATCACGCCAGTTCCCGGCTTCATGCTGATGCGTCTTATTCCTTTCTCTGAAAGCAAAGAATCCGCTCAAAGCCTACACGTTTCTATCCGGCCACTTCTTCCACCATCACTTTGATAACCGCAGTCCAGTGTGTCGTCCGCTAGTTATACCATTGGCTCAACCGATATACGGTCACTGAACTCCACAACTGTATTCTTCGACTGATTTTTTTCGCTCTTTATGCGTTATGCCACCTTTTTTCATCGTTTTATTCTACATCGTAACCCTTCCCACACATTGCAAAGCTCCATTGGTTGATTGCTTCTCTATCGAAAAGTTTCCTTTTCACTGTAACCATGTATCCGTCAATCCAGTAGGGTTCCCCAGCAGTACAGTCTTCCTTTCTTAGGATTTGTTTGAGTCTTCATTATTCTCAATCCACTCCACACTTTGGCAGAATAACTACCCCCTACTTCCGGACAGCTCAACTACCTAACTGTGAGTTTAGCTTTGCCGGGCGGTACTACTAAAATGGACTTAAATGCTTCCTCTTACATTCAACCGCGTGCACATAATTTTACAATCCTCCTGAAATTTTGATTCAGCTCTGAACTTCACTGTTTGATCTTGTATTGCAGCATGCTTCGGAGCCATCGGAAGTCAGCTAATATCTTTTTTTTCATTCACTGTTCGACTTACATATAACAGACAGCTTCCCCGATCTCAGTTCTTCTATGTTTCCAAAATCTTCATACTCAGTGATGGCAACTTCTGCATCTGAAATGATATCTTTCAACCGGATTCAGGAATCCAAAATAAGACCGTAGCAAAAAGTGGAAATTTTTAAAAGTGGTTTCGGCATCTTGTTCACCTTTGAGTGTGCATTAGGTGAAAACAGTAAGAACCATTTACCGGAGTCAAGATCAAGTTTGAGAACTTGATAGGATTCTGGCATGACATTCATAGGTAGTGAATCAGGGAACGCAATTGGTGTTTGCTAAGAAAGAGATATAGGTAATTCGGAAGAGAAAACAAGACACCTCTTGCGTGCTGAATTAAGCGGAGAGGGTGCAAACGGAGAGGCAGCAGGCTCGGCAGTCAAGTAAGGCGGGACATGGCTAGTGCGAATTGGGGGCCTCAGATTATAGAAGGAGGCTGTTTTTAAGTCTATGTCTTCAACGACGAATCCATGGAAAGACACCAGTGAAAGCCTTGTTGCTAGCAGATGCCTAGGGCTGAGAGGCAGAAATTTGATGAATGAGGAACAGATGGCCGTTAGGCTATATGACGATGGCAAAAAAGATGGAGACTTAATGAGGCTTATACATGTATACGGGCAAGGAATAAAGGGGGGGGATGAATGATCTTAAATAATAATAAAACCCGGCAAAATTTAAACTCAGGGTTTGATGACCAAGTCGGCTGGTGGCGAACGGAATCCCTTGGAAATGCGAGGTAAGCGCGTAAAATTTATTAAAAACGATAATACCAGCTACATGACGCAAAATAACCAAAATTTATTTGATTAGCTTAGTGTTTTCTGAAAAAAGACTATCATAAACGAGATATAAATAGTTATTATCAGGCTTCAGAGAATGAAAGGGATATGGATAGAGAACTCACTAATGGAGGGAGATAGGAGATTGGAAACAGAATATAATGAGACTGCTAGAAAGCAGACCGGTAAAATTTAATGGCGGCGTACTAACAGCATTAGCCACACACCCGGCTGGGAGATAGTGCCAGGGTGGTAACGAAGGATGTGACAAAGTGAGGACAGTAGTTCAATGCTGGAAAGGGCTACTTCACTCTGGGGGAGGCTTGAGGTAACATCCTATAGATAAGAATGTAGTGATAACCTAATCCTGGGCATGTAGCTGGGGCATTCGTGAAGCCAGTAGGTTGTCAAGTTGATAGGAGTGCATATGGAGCACACAAAGTTCACGTGCAAATCGGGTAGCGGCCATTTCAGAAGATAGGCGATGCAGCAACGACCAGAAAAAGAGCTGCATGAGATTGACCCAGAACAAAGAAAGGTGATAGAGTATACAATGCGAAATGAAACTAAGATGGACCGACAGGCGAAAATAGCGGCAACGATTTCGGTTTACACAATGTGATGAAATTAGATGTGAGTCAGGCGAACATCACATCCGGAGATGGAGTAACACTACAAGACCACTACCGTAAGTGAAATAGCCGGGGGGACATCTGGCTAGCAAATGTTCTGAATATAATGGGTAGGCCCTGATATACCAAAGCGGAAGTAGTGAAGTGGTTGATAAATTGATCCGAGAAGCAAAACTGTGGCGATTACGGAGCCAATGGCGTGCACAGGTGGTGATGGGGTAAGTGGAACGGGACTGAATATCTTTCAGCTGCCTTAAAGCAGGTGGAACAAGCAAGAGTGACAGAGATAAGGGCTGCAGCATCAAAGAGTATGTTGCGAAGAACGGGGTTGTAGCGTCAGATGTAAAATAAAATAAGCCCCTCGAAGAGGACAATGGTGAGGATTGGCTCTTTGATTCTGACAGGATTAGTTACGCTGCGAACGAGTGACCAGTCCGAAGATGGAAGGCCACTTCCAGAGTAACGGCGAGCAGGACTGCCGAAGATAAGTGAATAGGTCTCCAGCAAACTTATGGCTTTATAATTGGTCGTGATCATGTGCTAACCTGAAAGAGGTTACTGGGTAACAAATCCGCTTTGGCGACCACAGAGTAAATCGGCATACGAACGTGACGATGGAGCATATGCATACATCTACCAGAGACTTTTTGATCGATATCATGTGAATGAAACAGAGAGGTGAAGTTGCAGGATAGAAGCGCATGAGCCATGCAGATGTAGAGACGACGTGACACTCAGCAAGACCGGGGTAAAGTAAAGCAGGAGCACTGTGTTGAGGAACACCTGGACTGGTGAAGCTTGTGAATGCTCATCAGTTACACCACTGACTACCGAAGCAATACGGAAAGATATTTCGGGGAGGGATGTTGAATGATTATTCTGGTTAAAGAATGGACGGCAATAATAACTGTGCAAAAATTCGAATGTAACGTCCACAAGGGCAAGTTCTGTCCCGAGGAGTGGACACGATAGTAGAAATGACAGGCAATTATTCAGGCGTGAATCTCACGTAAAGCAGGTAGAAGGGATTAGGCCAAAAGTGTTGGGCAATGTATGTAAGCTAAAGGTGTTCCAAGAAAAAACTTTATGTGCGAGGCTAAGAAATATGCAATAATAATTCCTGAATGATTAAGGGAACATTTGAGGGGTGAAAAAAGGAGTGGTAATGGCAACATTGACAGCTTGCTAGGGGAGAAATCAATGAAGTTTAGGGAAGATAGCACAAGCGGTATGCTTACAAAAGACGAACGACCATATAAGTAAAAGTTTTGACAACTGCAAAAGGTCCCGGTAGTTGGAACTGACCATATGCTGAACACCCAAAAGGCAAACTACTTCTGACGGCAAATGCAACCCGCCCGCCTAGTTGCGCCCAAACATCCTTCCGGCCTCCTGGTCGCCCGACATGAGCTGAGCAGAGAAGTGGACCTAAACGCGCCTCGCACCGTCGACTGAGCTGGAACTAGCATTGTCACATTTAACATTATGTAGATCACAATCCAACGGAGAGGTGTTTTCCAATTTCGTCAGGTTTGCTAAGGATCCATGAGATCAAGGCCAATGTTTCACGATTTCCTGAGCCCCCTCACCGCGACGGTGGACCCCACAAATTCATCTGACAAGAGAGAAGACCGGTAGAGCTTGAGAAGCTGCGTCGCCGGTCCAACTGAAATGACAGATCTGGGGAGACTAGCTAGCCAGAGTTGAATCAGTGAGTCGGTGATGCGCCAAGATTCCAGAGCAAATGGAACAAAGTTTGATCGTGGGCCGTGGCTGGGAAACATCAGGTTTACTTAAACGAACACCACTTAAACAGCCATCCCCTCACTCAGGGTGATTGCAACTAATGTTATAAATGTGTGCGGAGTCACCGACCAGTCTTAACTGATCTGGGACGGGTATGACAGGGTGACTAATGAAAGCTGCCCAAGTAAGTTCGGCATTCCGTGAAGAAACCATCTGTGACCTAATTGTGCTGGTGTGCAAGTCGCGCTTAATTCTGAGCCGCTTCTAAAATCAGAAACCTGGTGATCCTGGCCACGGCGACGTCGCAAAGGCTACTGGTAACCGATTATCTGGTGCTGAGTCTGGGTGGGCTCCCGGGGAGAATCTTAATTCCAAGTGCGGTCAAGACTCACTGGCTAGAAGAAATGATCGAGGATTTCGATTTTTGTATATTCAAAGAGCCGCTACGCCGGTTATTCTCCAGAAGAAAAACCGAAAGAGCCCTCCGACATAAACAAGCACTATGAATTTAGGTGAAAATCCAGCTGGCTTTGCGATTCTGGAAAATGTTTGGGCTCCATACCTCCAAAGTAATTACGGAACGTTGGGTGAAAAAGGGGCGCTAAGGTTTACTCATGGATGAAATGATGGTGTACCTCTCTCTTCTTTATTCAAATATGCTCTCAACGGGATAGGGGCTTGACGAAAATATTTATAACGCGTATGATCACTGAATGGATGACGAAAATTTCCACAGCGCTGTGAATCTTCGGTAATGTACGATACCTTTTATGTCGGGGTAACTCGATCGAATACTTCTTGAAGCGGGTGCGCAGTACAACAGGTAAGTTTGGAGCATAAAATGTGCAGAATCTTTTAGAACAATGCCATTAACCTAACGAGCAGGAAAACGAACGTGCCCATTAGATCGAGTGCATTGAGTTGGAAACAGGTTATATGAAAGCCCTTTTCCTCGGGTCGATACTGAAAGTCCTCAGGCGGCCAAGTAACTCGATGACGAAGGTTTTACCTGATCAACGGTGAACTTAGAGGGCCTGAATAAACTAGAGTCCATGCTCGACGATTTGAATTAAGACGAAGCACCCATATACACTGTCCCATCGGCTGTGGATTGGAAGTCAGTCGATACCGCGGCCGAATTTGAATGCTTGCTTTGTTAAGCAGGTGATCAGTGAGACAGCTGGCTTGGTCCCCAAGGTCCACAATAGGCTCGTTTACTTCGTGAGCAACAAATTCACCGGGCAGACACAATGTGGTTCCCCATGTCGCTGACGTGTGTGTAAGCTAAAAGTCAACTCTCAAGTTGTTCCGAATAACCAGCCGTACCGGTGGCAAGGTATCCGTCCATTAAGGACTGTTGTGTGTACTCAAGGATGCTATGAGAGTTCGGTGAAGGCGTTCGACCGACCCGTTTGCTTAAGGGTGATAAGCAGTAGCGAGAATCATGTGCCTACCGGTCGTTTGGGGGAAGCTGGAGGAAGATGCAGGTTCGAATTGAGCCTATCGATCTGTGGAGACGGACATCCAAACCGAGATATCCAGCGTTCCACGAATGAGTGAACATTAGTCTCACCAGACAGGCCCGACCTGGGTATAGCCAACTAGTGAATCGATCAATGCAGGTACGAAGGTGACTCGTTCTTTGAGTTGGTGCTAACGGGCCGAAGTCGGTGTAAACGTGAGCAAAGAGAGCTTCTGGTATTTCCATTGAGCAGACCGAGCTGGAGATGTCACGGCAAACCTTAATACATTGGCATGCCGCTCAGCTGCGTGCCCATTGACGAACACAGTGGTCTTTGTTGGGCCAGACAAAACGGGATCTGATGAGCTTGCATATGGCCTTGAAGCCAGGGTGTGAAAGACTATGGAGCATATCGGAAACGTGAAGTCCATGTGTGATTGGAGCAAAGGGCCTCGGACTCTCCAAATATGTGCCGCAGAGGGTAGTGCCGTTTGAAGACGGGAGTGATGGACCCCTCACTCATAGGCTAGAGTCCCAGACCGACCGGTAAAAGTCATTAGAACAGAGGGAAGATAGGTCGCGAAATGCAAGCATTCCGTTTACTTTTGTCAACCTCGGGCTAAGGTCTTGTCGGTGTATATGCATGATGCAGTATGGGAGTAAATGCAACAATAAGTAGGCACGACTGAATTTTGGGGACAGTGCGGTCTAATGTGTAACCACCAACGTAAACAAAAATTAAAAGTCATTTGTTTTTGTGCACTGAGTTCTGGCCGATGCGTCATGAGCAGAATCGCTTTAGTGAAAGCCAACAATTTGTGTTGGATTGCTCATCGGAGCCTTGAAACACTGGGGCAGGTCAACTTTGTGACGTGATGCAATCGATTGTCTTGCAGTCGAAGAAGCTGGTGGTTTAAAGTCGTTGTGTATTGCCCTAGCCGGTCGAGTCACCAAGACTGACAGCCATTTTGGCATGTTTTCTGGCTCTCACTGAGTCAAGCAGCTATCCCACCTGCCATTGTATGCGTCATCACAACTGCAAGTGAACTGGTATAAAATATGTGAGATGTTGGGATCAGCTAGGCTGTATGAGTGATCTTGAGAACATAGCGTTTTGGTCGTTTGCAGCGAAAGCAACTGCGCCGCCGTTTTCGTGTGCCTTGGAGCTGATTTAAGATTACAAATTATCTAAACAAATAAATTATCAATAAAAATCGACGAGCAAACACGTGCCTCTTCCCGGTGTTGGTTGTTTTCTTTTGTAGAAGTCTCTGTTTCTGATGTGGTTTGGTGAAGTTTTCCGGATAACCGTGGTCCAGCAGATTTCTTCCTTTAAACTCCTCTTCGTTCTGTACTCCATCTTCTGTACAGAGTTTCTTGGTTCTGTTTTAGAGGGTTCCAACCAATGCACGCTTGTAAGCCACGGGAGTGAAGTTTAAGCACTCGCCGTACCCTGCAAATCTATGGGTGAGCTGACAGGCTGAGTGACTTTGTGTATACAAGGCAGCACCAACAGCCATTTTTTCTTAGCCCGAGATCTGTAAGATGTTCATGGGAAACTAAGAGGTGAAATACATTTGTCAAATCTGCCTAAAAGGGTGCCTATTTGGTGTACTGTAGAATGCACACAACAATTGATGGTGGTCCGCGAACATGGTGAACTCCCGTCTTTCCAAAGCGTGACGGAAATGACTTATTGCAATGCTGATGGCGGGTAATTCGCTACCAAACGAACTATATTTGGCCTCCGCAGGGGATAGAGTAGATCAGGATGCCAGAGGTTCTCACACACCGTTTACTGCACTCGGTAGTAACATCCGAAGCATTGACTTTATTACTGACCAGAGCGGTGAAATCTAGATGGAGCGGCAAGACTGTAGAGCCCAAAGCACATCCGAGCTTGCTGAAGGAGTCTTTTGCTTGACCTGTCCAGACGAGCTGGATTCACTCCCCTAGCAGCAAGTCAGTGGTGATCGCATTGTCGTGGCACTATATGCGATGAAATGACCATAGCAACTGACAGAGGCTCTAAAACGTTTAGGCTATTCAAGGCCTGTTCGAAGTGCTAATTCGGCAACATCGTTGGCCTCATCGTCGGTTGAACTAATACCACTGACATTGATGAAATGACTAAGAAATTTAAGCGATGGTTTATCTGCTGCGGACTCAGAAGCTTTGGTAGTGATCCTGCGGCCGGAGAGTCGTTGGAATACCTGTCAGGGATGTGACTCGTGTTCTGCAATGGCTGAATTTGCGACGAGAGCGCCGTTGATGTAACGATAGCAATAATAATGGAATATTTCTCAACCGTGGTAGAGAGACAGGCATGAAGGCATGACTGAGGTTTACAATCTCACTCAATAAGATGAGAAATTCACAAATTTTAAAAAGGGACTCGCACATTACAGTAGCAGGGGAACAGTAGTGGGGAAGGTGTAAATAAAGTAAAGTGACCACGAAATAAACAATAAGTATGATTCGATTTCGAGTCGATGGGAGAATTAGTGAGGAATCAGCCGGATGTAGGAATGCTGAGATGGGCCCTGTCTTAGGACTCAGAAAAACCACTATCCACAAGGATGTTGCAAAAGAATGGTCAGTGATGCATACTCAAGTTTACCTAAAAGGGTGACGAGGCAAGGAGACAGGCATGAATTTCACGAAGGCACGCACAGGAATACCGATTTTCGTAAACTTGCGGATGTAATAATAATGGTTTACTTCAGGGCCTGAAAGCTGAGATAATTTTCATGCGAAGCAACAAGTGTCATTTAACTTCGGGAATATGCAGCTGGTGGAAGATGGGCGGGTGTCCAGGAAGGAATAATCAGCAAGGGAAATACGGTATCCGCGAGATGCAAAATATTGCAAGAACCCTAGCAGTAGGCCAGGTTAGACTGGCAAAATAACAAACAAACTGTGTTGATGAGTTTCCTGTAGCCTTACCGTGTCTGTGTTGGGTTTTTTGGTGAGGGCTGGCAGCGGTTTGCGTCCGCTTTTTCATCACAGGAGGGGGAAGGATA
The DNA here is from genome assembly GCA_948099385.1 of Fasciola hepatica. Taxonomy (NCBI): domain Eukaryota; kingdom Metazoa; phylum Platyhelminthes; class Trematoda; order Plagiorchiida; family Fasciolidae; genus Fasciola; species Fasciola hepatica. The sequence goes on along the minus strand of CANUEZ040000099.1, from coordinate 5,699,426 downwards.
TTACCACAACTGGGCTATTGTTTATTTATTTTGGTACCCTTGAGCGGTGGCTTAAATAGCTCCGACACAGGAAGAGTCTTGTAGTCAGAAGTTCCCGGTAGGTCTCAGCGAGGCATATGCAACAATACCGGGACTTCGTGTGGGTGAAACCTGGTAGCCAGATCGTGCTGGTGGCAGCTAGCCATGGGCAAGGTTGTACACAGGCAGAGAAGGAGATAAGCTGTCTGGGCGATACATTACAGCCATGCATCACGATGACCGGCTGGTTCTGAAATTCAAAATGAGAGGCATGCAGTCTGGAAGATGTTCTAACTGGAGGTTAGCGTGAGCAAAATGACAGATGGAGGTCCGAAGATTGGAAATAAGGCACAATGGTCTTAGTGACATGAGAAGTCATAGGTATTGCAGGTCGGCGCTCGTAACTGCTAACTGCGCCTGCACCATTAGGCCTAGGTATTGATTACGAATTTGGCAGTGTACCGGGAAATTTTATCCTTGGGTGTTAATAGAGCCGTGAAGGTGCATTGGGGTTACCTGGTCTGAGGGCCACGCAAGGAAGCAGCTGAGAAACACCGAGAACTTGGGTGGCAAGTTTGTGTACTAGGTCTAGAGGATAAATGAAATCCTACAGTAGGGTTTTTACAGGTCTAGGGCTGCAGATTGGCCTTTGGTCCCAATAAATAGAAGGCCGCTGCTAGGTTGGGCTGTGAAGTCGAGAATGGTTTGAATGCTAGGACAAAGTAAACTCAGCTTTTCCATGAAAGGGAGGAAAAATAGGTAAGTGTGGGAGAAAAATGGGAGGTTTCCCCCACGTTCATATATGTGTGCTTGAATCGTTATTCGTATTCACATAAATACACTTAGTGCTATGACGAGGCATGTTTGTAGTTTGATGTACCGACTTGTTGTCCACATCAGAGGTTTGCAAGTTGGAGCCAAGGCAGCTTTTTAGCTGATGTCTACAAACATGCCAGGCGTGGGTGGGAGGGTGCAGGGTAGTAGAAGCCTACAGCGGGAGGCGAATTACCATATATGGAGAGTCCAATTCGTCGTCGCCTCAGTCAGGCTTGTGCTCTCCTGGAAAGCGACGTAGGAGAGCGGAAATCTATGTGGGTCCCAACCGTCTTCGAGTTGAAAGCCACCTACGGGTAGGTATCCAGTGTATACTTTAGAAAGATCGGTGACCCCATTACTCTTGAGCGTAAACTAGTGCTGGTGATGGCCGGTATCGACCGGAGGGATAACGAACATAACTGACTTCTCACGACCAAAATTTGGAGGGCCTACATGGTCAGCGGAATTTGGCATCGGCCACCTGGTAGGAAATTGGGCGAGGAAACCGGGAGGGTTTAAACTGAGCGAGGTGGGGTTGGCTTCTATGCGGATAGCTCGTTCGGCAAGCTAACACCCCGCTCAGGGCAGGCAGAAATACTGAAGGCTTGGCTTGTAAGCTCATTTGTTTTGGGGGCATACCATCATCAGGGTCGGGTGATGGCTCTAAAAATGGTTCGTCGGTAAGTGAAAGGGCGCAGAGCATGAATCCAGTACCTCCGCAGCCAGAACCGTCTTAGGTACTTTGGTTTTTTCCTTTTTTCAGAGGAGCGGGAGAGCATGCGTACCTCATAGGGCGTAAGTCCCATTTCTCCACCGCCCGCCATTCTTCAAGTATGACCCATGGGGTCCGTCACTGCTAGGGTTGGCTGTTTTTCCCTTATACCAAGAAAACCACAGACTTGTTGCCGTTTTTCCAACGGTGGTGTAGCGGCCTCTAGCTACGAAAGAGATAAAATGTGGGCAACGGACACACTCAAATATTTCAAAACTCAAGGAATCCATTGGTGACCGTACGCTTCAGAAAAGCCCGGAGTCCGTCGACCCCCAGTTTATATGTAAGCCAGCTGCTGTCAGCAAAATCTGTAGTGATATATCGAGACGACACACAGGTGGTTATTCTTTTTGAAATATTTATGATATGGTGCCGCCGTTTTAGCAACCAACCCCGTCTTTGTGGGCCTGCTGTTCGATGACACTCTGGCCGACAAGAGGGTTTGCTTTGGGAGCAGTCAAGAAATGGCCTAGTGATACTCTGAGCTGAAGATTTTTATTGGGATTTTATTTTAAAACCTTCAGTATTTTTAAATAAAGAGCTTAGATATTCAAGTTGATTTTGATCTGGGAAAGGAGAGCTGCCGTGAGAGATGGCTTATGGCATAATTCGTGGAGAAGTTGAGACGGATGGGTTCAGTACACGAGAACGTTATGCGGAGATACGGCTTAAACAGAAAGCACCAACTGAGCTCCATGCGGCGCAGCCGTAGATGGTCAAGAGTGAGTAGGATGCGTCGATCTTTGTAACACAAACTGGGAGAAAATTCCACGAATTGTTTAGTGAATTGACGCTGCACGGATTTCAGAGAAATTCTTTCAGATTTCTTCACGTTTGTAGACCTTATGGGGCAATATTTAAGGAGAGGCCTGGCGCGGGACTTGTAGGTGACCAGCTTGCAACAGCCTAACCGAAAATTTCTGGAGACGAGACCAATGGTTCTTCTCGTCTTGACAATCTGCGGTGGAATATACTCCAAAAACCTAGAGCTACAAGAGTAATTAAAACCAAGGTCTCAATCTTACGGGCTGCACGACTTGGGTGAGTCTTAGATAAGCGGGGATCCGGGGGCCACTTGACATCCGAAGGTCGTGAAGCAGCTGTTGGGGTTTGCGAAGTTCATACTCCGAGAAATGCATCAGTTTCCGAGTCACTTTAGTTCACCAGATATATCAGGCAGCATAGTGTCGAGGTACTGACGAAGAGACTCAAAGACAGTCTTGAAGTGGTCAGCAAAGGGGAATTGGGTACCACGGTGCAGAACGGAAGATATATCTGTTGCGACCATCCCGATGTCTAGGGCTGTGAATCTAGCAGTAACTTAGTTTCTCTAGCTACACGCACGATATGGGCAGAACACGATTACGGGCAGTAGAACAAATTCCAATCGAATAACCGTGTTTATCGATGATTCGTGTTTCTAAATAATACAATAAACATAAATATACAGCAAATAAAGGACTTACAGCCAGGTGAGAAACCAAGAACAATGGGCAGTAAGCTTCCGAAAATCGGGAAAGCGCAGAAAATAAAAACGGTCCACTTAGCAGGCAGCTGAACGAAACTGTAGCGCATTTCGGTTGTGGTACAATCGATAAATCGAGAACGTTTATCGTCAAAGATCAATAAATCGATTACAAACGCGTGAATTGGACTGTGGTTGCAATGGTAAAAAGTGTTATTAACAAATAAGTACAAATAAGCTAAGTCTGTGGAGTAAACAAGAGTACGTGCCAACATGAATGGGCGAATCCGGCAATAGATCTGTTAATGCTGTTGACGTATGACGGCCAATAGTGGAGTGCACTGACAGAACGCTAAGACTGGGAGTTCGAGCCTCCGCTCGGCAGTACAAATGAAACACTCAGAAAGATTATATAACAGCAGAAGTGTAAACCTTCGGGAAAACAAGGTTACGAACAAATACGTGAACTGTTCATGTAATAAGCACCATGAAACTCAAGTATAAGCTGATGTGATACCTTAGAAACAGGGAAAATACATTACGAATGTCCGGGGTTCACGATGCATGTACTCACTACTAATAAGTAACTAAACAGAAGACAAAAGGACAAACACTAATTACGATTCGTAATTAACACTGCCCCCGGGGTGGGGGAATGTCACGAACCACACTCATGAGCATAAGTCCGACTCTAGAAGACACAACTGTCGTATGTCTCTCCGGTGAACACCGTTGGCTGTGCGTACTGCAACTTCTCTGATTCGTCCATCGCTTCCCATAACCGTTTCCTCAATTATCCGTTTGGGCCACGCCCCTCCGTGCGTGCGTGTCAGCTAGGAGAACCAAGTCGCCTACGTTCAGCTTTCGGCTAGGCTTATTCCACTTTGATCTTGTCTGTAGTGTTGACAGGTATTCCTTCAACCAGCGAGCCCAGAAGGCATCTGCCGGCCTTTGCGCCTGTCGCCATCTTCGGTTCAACCGGTTGTTTGATAGCTCGGAAGGAAATGTCGCTGGTATACCTCGTAGGAGAAGAAGGTGATTGGGTATTATCGCGTTGAAATCATCGGGATCATTCGATATTCTGGTTAGAGGGCGATCATTAGGTATTCTTTCTACCTCGCAGAACATCGTTACTAACGCCTCATCTACGACCAACTGATCAGCCAGAAGTGAAAGCAGAATTCGGCTGACAGACCGTATGATACGCTCCCATACATGATGATGACTTTCCTTCGGTGGAGAGAAGCGCCATTCACAGTCTCTATTCCCAAGTGTCTTTAGAATTTTGTCTTGGTTCCAAGCCTTCAGGCAGCGCCTCAAGTCTGCTTCAGCGCCTCGGAAATTTGTTCCACTGTCACTGTAGACAACACTGGGACATCCTCGTCTTGCCACAAACCGAGAAAACGCAGAAAGAAAGGAATCGGTGTCTAGGATGTAGGCGACCTCTAGGTGTACGGCTCTCATGGACAGGCAAGTAAATATACACCCGTAACGTTTCTCAGTGGCTCTACCGTGCTTCACCAAGAAGGGACCGAAGTAGTCTACTCCGATAGCAGTAAACGGATTCTTGCCGAATAACATTCTGTCCTCAGGAAGTGGTGCCATGACTTGACTTTGTGCCTGGGAATGCCAATGTTTACAATGAAAACATTCCCGTAGTATAATTTTAACTGTAGAGTAGCCGTGTGTAATCCAATAACGTTCCCTTAATAGTGACAACATATGTGCTGCACCAACGTGGCCATTCATTTCGTGATAATGTTGCACTAAAAGTTTGATGATGAAGTGATCCTTCGGTAGAATTACAGGATGTTTTGACTCGAAAGGTAGAGGTGCCCATCGTAGGCGACCTCCCACTCGTAGTAAACCACAGTTTTTAAACGGATGGAGTTTCTGCAATCGTCCTGAGACTGGCCGGGACATGCTCGGGACCTCTGATCCTTCGGAGATTGTGCTTAGCTCCTTACTAAAGCAGTCTTTTTGCACCAAACGAAGTAAGGCTAATTCTGATGACTGTAATTCTGATGACTGTAATTCTGATGGTTTCAACTGCTTGGCGATGTTCAGCTGACTAACACCCGTTTCATGTCGTTGTCGAATCCAAAAACAAAGCCGCCTTAACCAAGCAATCTGTTGCAGCAAGCCTAACCAAGATTTGCCATTGCGGAATCTTTGTATCCAGCCGACTGTATCTGATGTTTGCACTGCATTCACGCGAACCCTTTTGACCAATTCGATATGAATGGATACGGTGGGACTAGGCTGTGCAGACCACGAAGACACATTCTGCAAGAGAAATCGTGGGCCATTAAACCAAAGTGCATCTAGCGGCCTTCTCGGGCTGGTACCTGTCGAAGCCATATCAGCTGGATTGTCCTTGCTGTTCACGTGGACCCACTGTTCAGGTTCCGAAAGTTCACGGATCACCGCCAGACGATTGGCCACAAAGGTTTCGAAACGAGACTCGGTATTTCGTATCGACTGCAAAACAATTGGCGAGTCTGTCCAGAACGTAGTCGAGCAGATAGGTGCGGAAAGTTCTTCGTTGGCAAAGGCAACTAATCTTACTGAGACAACAGGAGCCGCAAGCTCCAAGCGCGGGATGGTCACGGATTTCAAGGGAGCTACACGAGACGTCCCCAATATGAGAGAACAGTTTATCATTCCATCTTCAGTAACAGATCGTAAATAGAGTGCTGCTCCATAACCCAGTCCTGAAGCGTCACTGAATGCATGTAGTTCCATTCTTGGATCCGTTTTCTCATCCATCGGACGTATACAACGGTCGATTCGTAGACTAGATACTGCTTGAATTTCACTGAGGCATACAGTCCATCGGTCGATTTCTTCCTGGGTTATTTCCTCGTCCCATTTGGTCTGTCTTCGATGTAGGTCCTGGAAAAGCAATTTAGAAGGCAACAAACTTGGAGATACCAGCCCCAGGGGGTCGTAAATTGAAGCGATGTATGTAAGTACACCTCTCCGGGTATATTTTTCCTCCCAAGGTGGATCCCATTGTACTCTCAAATTTCGCTTTACTTCAGCTGGCTGTCGATCAAGGAAAATGGGTTTGGTTTCTGCTTTCGGCAGTTCTCCCAAAGCATGTGGCACATTTCTGAAGAATTTAGTCAAGTTGAAACCTCCTTGCAGTAGAGCGTGCCGCAACGTTCTTCCCATTCTTCCAACGTCCTCCATTTTAGGTAAACTCATCAAACAATCATCTACGTAGAAGCTTTTCTTGGCTTGATTGATCACTGCAGTGCCGTGAATTGCCATATTACAGTCGATAGTGTTCTGCAAAGCTAAGCTGCAGCATGACGGCGACGAGGTGGCCCCAAATGGATGAGACGTCATACGACATGCTTTTGCTTTGTTGGTCACGTTACCGTCAGGCCACCAGAAGAACCTCAGACAATCGCGGTCGCTTGATGGGACCTTCACCTGATGAAACACAGCTTCAGTATCGGCTACCGAAGTGTACCTGTACTCATGAAACCTCAACAGCACTTGACACAAACTATTGACAAGGTCTGGTCCCGTTAGTAGTTGTTCGTTCAGTGATGTGTGATTGACCTCCACAGCGCAGTCGAACATCGCTCTAACCTTGGTTCGGTCGGCGTGTTTATATACGCCGTGTTGCGGAAGATACCATACCTGGAGGCCAGTTAGGTTTTGCTCAGTTCCAGGTACCATCTCAGCGTAACCTTTTGATATATATTCGTTAATTGTTGCGCAGTACTTTTCCTTCAATAACTGATCGTTTTCAGAGAACTTGTTTGGCACTGGTTGTTTCTGAGTCAAAACACGAATTCCAGGTTCCTTGACGGATATCTGGTCGACAGATTGATCATTTGAAGTTGGGAGAGACTGTACATAGTTTTCGACTCGTTCGGGCTTCTCAAATGGCTGCGGAGTAGGTGGTCGAGAAGTCTGGGCCGACAGTATTGACCGTTTTTCCGCTTCTAGCTCACTTATGTTCTCTGCGAGCCTCATTCTGATATCACTGATATGTCTTTCGGTTTCCAGCTCCAGCTCCAACCTTTTTATCTTTAATTTTGCCAATTTCAGCTCTCGATTCAGCTTCCAGTCGGGGGATGGGCCTTGTGATAACTGACGTTTACTGGAATATTGACGGGACTGCATTTGACAGAATTTCCTTCAAATCCGATTCGGGCAGTATATCAAAGCGGCGGTTTGGTTAACTGGCTAACTGTTGCGACTATCCCGATGTCTAGGGCTGTGAATCTAGCAGTAACTTAGTTTCTCTAGCTACACGCACGATATGGGCAGAACACGATTACGGGCAGTAGAACAAATTCCAATCGAATAACCGTGTTTATCGATGATTCGTGTTTCTAAATAATACAATAAACATAAATATACAGCAAATAAAGGACTTACAGCCAGGTGAGAAACCAAGAACAATGGGCAGTAAGCTTCCGAAAATCGGGAAAGCGCAGAAAATAAAAACGGTCCACTTAGCAGGCAGCTGAACGAAACTGTAGCGCATTTCGGTTGTGGTACAATCGATAAATCGAGAACGTTTATCGTCAAAGATCAATAAATCGATTACAAACGCGTGAATTGGACTGTGGTTGCAATGGTAAAAAGTGTTATTAACAAATAAGTACAAATAAGCTAAGTCTGTGGAGTAAACAAGAGTACGTGCCAACATGAATGGGCGAATCCGGCAATAGATCTGTTAATGCTGTTGACGTATGACGGCCAATAGTGGAGTGCACTGACAGAACGCTAAGACTGGGAGTTCGAGCCTCCGCTCGGCAGTACAAATGAAACACTCAGAAAGATTATATAACAGCAGAAGTGTAAACCTTCGGGAAAACAAGGTTACGAACAAATACGTGAACTGTTCATGTAATAAGCACCATGAAACTCAAGTATAAGCTGATGTGATACCTTAGAAACAGGGAAAATACATTACGAATGTCCGGGGTTCACGATGCATGTACTCACTACTAATAAGTAACTAAACAGAAGACAAAAGGACAAACACTAATTACGATTCGTAATTAACAATATCATTTACGTAAATACGGAGAAGCGAGGGACCGGTTACACTCCCTTGTATAACTCCACTGGTGACTGGGGCAGGTTGTGAGAAATATCTGTGAATGGAAGCCGCTTGGGGGCGGTTTGATAGGTATGATGTTAGCCATTATAGGAGGGCCCCGGAAAAGCCGTGAGCTTCGAGTCTGGTTAGTAGTAAATAGTGCGGGACACAGTCAAAAGCGTGAGTCATGTCAAGGTATATCATAAAGATAGATTTGTTGTTGTCGGCGGTAGCCTTTATGAGGTTTAATAGTTGTGCTGGCAAGTGGTGCATGGACTTGACTTCCAGAAATCGGGCTGCCAACTGTGAATAATGATAATAATGATAATAATACCAATGGTGGCATACGTCTTGACCGTGATTAGAACACATGCACAAGGCATGGTCAATGGGTACAACGCCGCACTGCGGCATGAACTCTAGAACCGGGATTCACACATGTTAGGAACAGTACTTTAAATCTAGGCTGTGTTTGAAGGAGCTAAAATGGGTACGCTCAACGCGATTAGTGGGAGTCAATTTCGGTTTCGGGAACGGGGTAATGCGGTGACTCAGCCATGCATGAAAACCGCCAAAAAAGCATTATGAAAGCGTGAATCGTGAAGTGCATATGATAATTGTTTGAACAATCAATTCTGGAGAGATCGAAAACGAATTGGAGGTGTGCAGAAGAAAAAAGGAAAAGGAAAAAGAAGAATGGATGCACCCACTGGTATTCTGAAGGTTCCATATCGAAAACTGGAGAGACAGTTCTACCAAATAATGACCAGTCATAGAAGAGAATAGATCCAACAGGGGCCTTCAAAGAACAAACGGTGATATCAGCAGTGCATAAATGAGCTTACCTCCCTTGAGGTCACTCGGACAAATCACCGGGCCAGGGAACCGGTGGTTTGAAACACCCAGTGAGGGGTGAACATGTAGAATAAATGCCAGTGAGTCAGACAATTTTTTTGCTATCTTTCTCTTGGGATATTTCAGTGGCAATACAGAGGGAACGACGTTCTACCTGACGGTGACAAAAAAACAAATCACACGGAATGTGATGGAACAGCACGGATGGTAGTCGGGTGTTCAGCTGAGGAATTTGAAAAAAGGTGTCATTGAAGAGATATTCGCCTGGAGTTAGAATATGGAGCAGATGCGTCAAAGCGAATGCAAAGAGATCATAAAGTGAGGTGAATATGGAAGCAAATGCCTGTTGCTGTGATTGGCACAGAACCCGGTTCGTTGCAGTAGCAACCGTTACTCGTGTGTGGAAGAAACTTATCTGTGGTTACCATGAAAGTATATACCGTCATGTTCCAGCCAACAGCGAGTGCCTGGTATTTTATTTCCTAATGATCTTGACTTTCACGGTTGGAAGGTTACGAATTAATGCCTGAGCAAGGGCGGGCTTACCAGACAAGACTGATCTCCACTGGGAAAATGACTAGGGTAGCGGGCAAAAAATGGGCCAACGGGGGCTTGTGACCCGAGCAGTATGGCTGCAATCACAGTGGCTTCCGATGTACAAGACTCCATTTAGCAAAGGCCAGCGTGGGAAATAGTTCAATTTGATCAATTAGTTCGTTAAATCCGTGCTGTAATCCGGTAGTAATGTTTAGAAGAAATATGGCAACACAAGTAACCAGCATGAACTGGAACAGATTGCAGAGGTAGCAGTCAGTAAAATGTTTCAGCTTGAGTTTATGACTACCATTTTATTAGAAAGCAAGTAATTACAGTTCAAAGAAACGTACAAGCCAAGGTCTCGAGTAAATGGGGAAACCATTAGGTTGGAAGTGGTTTCGGCTGTGGGTTGTGGTAGCAAGCGAGAGAAGCAAAGTCGAGGTGGGAAGATAAGTTCCAGGTGTATAAAGTTAGAGCAACGGACGGGTAGACAAGCTTGCCTAGGCTGTAGAGGCGGACCGGTCATATTTCAGTAGTTTACTAGTGGCATCTTTCGGTTCAGCAGACAAATAAGAGAGGAAATCCGGAGCCAACCTTGCGTAACACGGAAAGATCATTAGTATCGGTAATTAAGGAGCTGTGACTGGTCAGAGGTCTTATAAATAGTATAAAAAGTACTGGATTTTGAGCACTCATAGGGAGGCACATATATACATAAGTGGAATTATCAGACGGGTCATGAAGTGGGTTTTGGACGCAACAGACCGTGACTCATTGTGGCCTAATAGTCAAGACAGTCTTTATAAGCTTCATCTGTGTTTATGCTATTTCAGGCTGTGCTGATTACAGAAGATGCTTCAACCAGTCTGCTTAGTGCTGCTCTAAATTGTTTTGGAGTGCTTTACGAAAGCAGCGAGTCAGAAAGCTTATTCCAGGGACTAAGATAGATAACCGAGAAAAATTTGGGTTTGATTGAGAGCTTAGATTGAGGGGTGTAATGGTGAGGGAGGGGGTACTAAGTCTTACTAGAGAGACTTAGTGGGTTATCAGATAAGTGGGCTGTTGAGTGCAAACATTTGCAGAGAAATGAAAGACTGAGCCTGATTCGACGTAACCACAGAGGTTCAGGCCGGAGTAGTAGGCACCTAGTTTTGTGGTTGAGGCTGGAAGAGGGGCCAAGTAATTTTTCAGTGAAGGAGTGTTGCACTTTTTCTATATCGACCCTGTCAGCCTTCCCCATCAAAGTGAAGACCTGGGGCGGTATCCCAACAGAGACCTAGCGTGATTTTTGAATGTCAGGAGCTTCCTCTCCTGAGTACGGTATGCTCTGATGATAAGTGCAATTATCCTTCTTGCCCTGTCAACTTCGGTCATTGCTTGTTCGTGGCAGTTAAACAAACGGGAAAAGTGCAGGCACATGCCTCTTACCACGTCGGTAGTGGAATCGGCAGGCCGTCTTTTGTGAAAGAGCCAGGTGGAAATTGGAATTTGTAGGACAGAAGAGAGTTCTTAGCCACCGTAAACTTCATCAGCCATTGAGTATACCATTCATCAAGGGACTTCAAATATGACAGAATATTTTTAATAGCTGAGTGCAGGGCGCTCGCCTTAAAGTCGTATACCAGCCTTATGTAGCCAGCAAAGAAACATTTCATGAGATGACGCACTAATTGGAAGACGTCATCTATGTACGTGAGAGACAAGAGAGGGCCTAGATAGCTACCCCGTGAGACCCCGCTAGTAAGTTGTTTGGGCTGAGGAGGTGTCCCATTGACGATGACGGTCTGAGATTTTTCGGAGAGGTAAGATGATAGCCAGGACAGGAAGGGGTCGGCGACTCCCTTAGAATTTAATTTTTGACATCAAGCGAGTGCTAGATACTCGATCGAGTGCTTCGATCATATCAAGAAAGATGACGATGATTGACTTGTTGTTGTCAGCACTCGAAGTGGTTAAATTGAGGAAGTTCATCTTGCACTGGAGGCACAAACGGAACTTTGGAAACCCACGTTGAAAAGGGTTGACAAGGTTTCGAGAAGTCAGGAAATTTGCAAGCTGATCCTTTGCAATCCCCTCCATGAGCTTGGAAACAATCGAAGTGAGATTTATGGGACGATAGTTCCCGGATCATTCAAAGGACCTTTCTTGTAGTGTGGAAATATACGGGATGCTTTTGCAGAGTCAGAAAGACTCCAAATGACATGGATAAAGTAGAGACGTTCAGACAAGTAGTACTAGGTTAGGTCCCACAAACCGAAACAGGTCAGATGGAAAGTCATAAGGACCCCGATGATAGGAGGGTTTAGAGTTGGCATGGAATTTCCTGATGTTGTCCGTGGTGGATGTTATGGTTGATACCGCGTCCTGTGTGAGCAATGAATGGTGGGGTGGAAGAGAGTGTGTCCGTAATAAGAGCTGAGGCAAAATAGCGATTGGAAGCCTCAGCCATTAATTTTGGGCTAATAAAGGTTGGCGCCATTTTGGAGGAGGAATGAGATATTGTTTTCAGTGCTGCGCGAGTTGCGAGATTTTATCAGTCCCGCAAGGAGCTTCACATCATGAGGCCTTTGTAGAGCCTTTCTTGCTTTTTGAGTTTATTTTCAGTTGCTGCATAGAGATCACTGCACAGTCGGCTAATTATGAGTGTCAGAGAGTAATCTCGATTCCTGAGGACTGAGTTCTGGATCTCACACAGCTTTCGTTGAAGCTTGTCAATTTTGGTAGTTTTGGCTCTAATATGCCTAACGGTTGGGGCAGGACGATTTACGGAGGAGAGCAACTTGGCGTAGAACACGTCAGCTGCCTCTTGTAGATCAGATGCTAAGAAGAAGTAAACCAGTCTATGTCCCGGATGGAAGTAGGCAACCGGGCCAAGTCAGTCAGTTTATAGGGGCTTTATTTTTGGGTTTCAACAACTTCAGGTGGGCACGATTCATGCTTAACAGCGAGGTGACATGTGGCCATTTTGGGGTTACTACCGGGGGGATTTAGTGTGACGGAAACGCTGACGTCAAGCAGACCACGGGCGAAGACTATGTCAAAGATATTTTTATGCCTTGTAGTGGTGGAGACATGCTGCTTCCGGAAGGAAATCGGATAAATGAGAGGGGCGGTCATTAAATTCCAACATATACTGGGAGTTTTAAAGTCTTTTGTCATGAGCTTTGTACCCGATGATAGAGTAGAAAAGTACTCAAAAGCCTCCACTATGTGCGGAAGTTTGGAGTAACTGGAAGTAAGCGCTCGATGGACGCACTCAATATACGAAACGTTTCCAGGAATTTGGACAAAGAGCTAAAGAGGTTTGGAGATACTGTCGAAAACTGGGTGGTGGAGGAGGGTGGTAATGAATTCCTGTTTACTGTATGTGAGGCGGTAGGAAGTCAGACATCCGCTGCTTGACGAAGCCTCCTACCAAACAGAGGAAATTGTAGTGTGGCCGACAGGGTGGTAGTTCTAGGGGCCATGTATCAGCCCCTTCTTTTGAATTAGGATGGTGGCCGAAGTCTTCCACTGTGAGGAAAATACACCAAACTTGATGGATAGATTGTAGACCTTGAATAGTAACGCTGTGATATTAGTTCCTCCGAAACGTAGGGGTTGTGGTGGAAGGCTATTCTGGCCAAGGTGTGAGGACTTTCAGACACGGGTAGGCTGGCTGACCACCTCTTTAGAATAAGTTCCAAATCAGATAGGATGTGCTTGGTGATAGTGTCTAAGCATGGGTATAAATCTGAAGGGTCCTCAGCCCTGTGAGCAGCAAAGTAGGAACTGAGCCCAAGGCTATCTCTACAGGTGAGGCAGTATGATCGTTGTTTGGTAAAATCAGAGAGGAAATACCGGTGGTCTTTTCCTCGTTTCCGTCCTTCAATATGCACGCCAAATCTGAGGAGGTATCATGGCCTTGCAGGGCGGATACTTTCTGTTTCTTAGGCATATTGTCACTCTTGATTCTCATTGCTACCGAGAGACGCCGGAGCTGCAAGTATGACCATAAGTCACTATTGGTATGATATACCTTCTGGATCTTCGGCTATTCGTTTTGTGTCCTGGTCAGGAATGAACTCCGCACTCGGCTTGGCGTGATGAGAGATATAATGGTTGCGGATAACAGGTTGGACAAGTTAGAATATGGTAGGCTAGTGGCCACCTGAGGATTGCTTTGAAGGATAGAGTCGTCCCAGTCTAACGGTCGAAACTTGCAGATGACTGTCCCGGTTGACTGTTGAAGAGAGATGATTGGGTGGACGGGACTCATCAAAAGCCTGTGGAGCCGCGAAGGTGTATGGCACTATTCTGCGGTCACTCCCCGGGACGAGGTCGAGCGTGCTAGCTGAGACACCAGATGAAACAGTAGCAAACAACAGATCGAGGGTGCTTCCACCCCTGGTTGAGACGGGTACGTGTTGGATCTAGCGCCCTGCGCGGATGCATGACACAAAGTTTAATAAGCTGTTTGGGACAGGAAGGTATTCCAAAAAGTGCTCGGTGCGTTGAAGTCCCCAGCAATGAATTAGGAGGAACGAGGCAGCAACAAAAGATAGTTGAATGCGTCAATAATCTTGGTAAGATCCATGGTTTTGGAATCAGGTGGTCCATAGATACAATCAAAATGAAAGTTGGAGGTAGGTTAGGGTATTGATAACCACAGGGAACCCTGAATGGCGTCCAAAGTTGTGTTTGAGATTGGAATGACCGGCAGGTCGTTTCTGACAGGTTATACAACCTCCCTACGACAAGGCCTGTTCCCTCGGAACACCTGGTAACCAACTAGAAGGACTCGATCTGACGGGACGGAATCCGTTAGCCAAGTTTCAGCTACGATGGTATTATCAAAGTTGGAGGCCTGAGCAATGCAGCCGATGGTTTGAGTTTTGTTCAGTATTGAAGGGCCATTTATGAGTGTGACTGTAGTAGATGATGCCGGTTTTGGTTTTGATGTTAATGGTTGAGATGATAAGGGACTCCGTGGTGATGAAGGTGGTTACTCTAGTGATGAATAAGGCAAGGAGGAGATATCGACCTCAGTTGTTCTTAGGGCTTGAAAATTCGTAGCATGAAGAGAGCGGTGTAAGAAAGGAATGCTGGAGAGGTACCGGTCAAAAGAGTAGTTAGAGTGTGGCGGATATTCTTGGGGAGGCCGGCAGGAATAAAGCGATCAAGGTTGGGCAGCAATGCTGGACCAATGGACTTGGGTGAATCATGTGAGAGTGAGAAGTTATGTGAGGCACGGAAATGATTCCCAGGGAATGACTAGTTACGGAGTAGTTTGTACGGCGGATGGAAGTGTAAAGGAGCGGTGAATGGAGGGGGATAGAGTGGATCATAACAGAATGGAAATAAAAAGGCAGTTAGCCGAGGTCAAACAGTGGGGTGCAGATCCACAAAACAGGCAGGTAAAATTTCGCTCCACTCAGCCTACTTCTCCATTGTTTGCATGTGCTTTACTTAGGCCTTGCTCTTTGGGCGACGAAGTGTGAATTTATGAGGGTGAGCGTGTACTGGGAGCTAATCAGAGGTGGTGGTCTGGATGATAACCAGAAGCATTTGGATGAGGAATTGGAGAGTGCACTGGGTGGGCTTAGAGGCCTGGCTGCTTTACCAAGAGTGCCGGAGTATCAGGATGCATAGAGGTGGGGAGAGACGGGGTGAGGCTACAAAGGGTCGTAGGTATGACTGAATAACCGGAGGCTGAGCTTGTAGATGGAGTGGGGTCATTTAGACCAGTGGGGACCGCGCTCAACAGCGGGAGTTGGAGGAGCCCCTACCAGATTTGTAGATACTGGGTGCTTGTTCCAGTCTAGATATTTGGCTGGACTATTTTGCAAGTTGAGACATTTGTCAGGCGGTTCATTTGGAGAAGAAATAGGCTCTCTTCCCAGGTCTCCAGTTGTATTGCGAACCGTGGTAGGCGGCGAAATCTATTGATGGCCAGTGATAGGTAGATCAGAGTTTTGGGGTGGACTGCTGGTCACATTTACACTAGGGGCGTTGTTCTAGGCTTGGCTCTTGTGAACTTACCTCTGCAACGGGGTTTTGTCAGGAAATATCTTTGCGCACTTGAAGCCAGTTTTGGCCACAACTGATGATTGCCGGTTAATAAGGACCTGGGAGGCATCTTCATCTGTAAACTGGAACAGCAGTGGCCTGGTGAAGCAATGTGAATTTTCGCGGAGTCTAACCCAGTGGCAAGGTTGTGAGCCAAGGCCTCAAGCACTTGGGGTCATATTTCTAACTGTTGAAAAGGCTGTTTGGCCTTGAATGACGAACGCGATCGCAATATTGGTCTTTTTTATGCTTTTGAAGATTCCCGAGGCAACTGTGGCCGCATACGTTGTAGTCAGCAGTAAGCTGGTTCGAGTGTGGTATGCGGCTGGTGCGTCGGCTGGTAGGGGATGCAGGCATACTTGTGATGGTACAGATGTGGGTGGCCAGTCGGAACAAGTTGCGGCCATATGCAGGAGTGGGAAAATGATACGGGAAAAGATGGGTAAGTGCAGAGTAAGGCCACCGTATGTAGGCCCGGGGGAAAATCCTTGTCACGACAGGTCAATATCCAGGGAATCAGACATTTACTAGTAAACAAGCTAAAATCTGCAAGTCGGTTTTGTCGAAGTTGACGTCGGGGTGTTTATGGATGTATTATGCAAGTCAAGAATAAGGCTGAATAGTCGGGGCATACTTTATCCTAGGCGGCGTTTATGTAACGTGCATTACGGAGAAGATGTCCGACGCGGTATCTTGGATCCTACTAATATTGTCCGATGGAAACTTTTGTTTCGTTTTGCTTCTACTCTGAAGGACAGTTCAGGGGTATTTTTTCGGATATTATACCAAAACGTCGCCCAAAAGATAAGAGTTCGCAGGAAAAAACCCTGAATTTTTCTCAGTTATAAAAATTCTCTAGAAGCTTTAATTCTTAAACCCCCTAGTTAGCTCTATTAAGCCACGACAGATGTATTTTTCAGGCCAGGAAGAAGGCTGAATAGTTGGAATGTACGTTAGCGTAGACGGCTTCAGTCACTTTGCGGAGATGCCTTCCAATGCAGCATCTTGGAATCTGCTATGGTTGTCTGACTGAGATATGCTTCGTTTTGCCCCCAACCTAACAGCGGTTTGAAGATCACTTCTGCCAGCATCTTTTGTCAACAGGAAGCCCATAAGAACAGTATTCAGAAAATTTTGCTGGATTTTCTCTAGTTTATAAAACTTTCCTAAGGGCTGCAGTTTGAAGAATCATCCTGGAAGGCCTAATAAAATCTATACTGTTGACAGTGAAAAATGCGGCCTAAAGCAAGTAAAACGAAACGTACGCAGCAGGTAATACCACCTGTGAAAGGCTGGAACTTTGGTGATGCAGTGCGCAGCAGTGGGCTTGCTGAGGCGACTGCTACAACCAAGGCTGTTGCAGCACCACCGCCATGATGGGAATGCCTTGAGCGAATTGAGATACTGGACACAGTTGATCTGCTATGAGGTTTTCCGTTTCCCTCTCATTTTTAGCGGGGATTCGAGGAAATACACTCGGCAGTAGTGGGTGCATAACTGGTGTGCATACCATCGAAGGAATTCTGGACGCTCGATTGGCCGTGGCCATTACCTGTCCTGTGCAAAGTGAACTGAACTGAACTGAACAAAGGATGTGAAGGCTTCTGATCGCTGAGTGCCATACAGCTTAGTAATCGTTTGATCAGTTTCCCGTCGGAGAAGCACTTGCGATCCAGAATCACCTCATGCAGAACACAATGACGGGTTTTCTCAGGTGGTTGGGAGATTGTTGGACACCGTTTCTGAAATTTCTGGAGTAGCTTAACAGAAGGATATGCACTTTTATGCTGTTGAGAAGTAATCCGGGCAGCTTCGAATGGAACTTCTGAGTACACCAGCCATAGCGTGAAGCTACCAGGCAAAAAGAAGAAGACCTCACCAGGACGAGCAAGCATAAACGTTCCCGGCATGGTAGAATCGGAAAGAATATTCACAGACATATTATAATACATGTGTAATAATAATAAATAATGAAAGGAAGTGAGAAACGCATGGGAAGGACTTGAGAAGAATAATACTGAAAGGAACTGGCTCAGCAATTTTCTCGACTCACTGAGTCTTCCGATCTCGACCGTGGACCCCACAAATTCATCTGACAAGAGAGAAGACCGGTGGAGCTTGAGAAGCTGCGTCGCCGGTCCAACTGAAATGACAGATCTGGGGAGACTAGCTAGCCAGAGTTGAATCAGTGAGTCGGTGATGCGCCAAGATTCCAGAGCAAATGGAACAAAGTTTGATCGTGGGCCGTGGCTGGGAAACATCAGGTTTACTTAAACGAACACCACTCAAACAGCCATCCCCTCACTCAGGGTGATTGCAACTAATGTTATAAATGTGTGCGGAGTCACCGACCAGTCTTAACTGATCTGGGACGGGTATGACAGGGTGACTAATGAAAGCTGCCCAAGTAAGTTCGGCATTCCGTGAAGAAACCATCTGTGACCTAATTGTGCTGGTGTGCAAGTCGCGCTTAATTCTGAGCCGCTTCTGAAATCAGAAACCTGGTGATCCTGGCCACGGCGACGTCGCAAAGGCTACTGGTAACCGATTATCTGGTGCTGAGTCTGGGTGGGCTCCCGGGGAGAATCTTAATTCCAAGTGCGGTCAAGACTCACTGGCTAGAAGAAATGATTGAGGATTTCCACTTTCGTGTTTTCAGAGGGCCGCTACAAATGAAAGCGGCAAACGTTTTGACGGACGTGTAAGGGATCAGTATCCGATGTTGTATCCCGAACAGTTGCGGATGTAGTACACAAGGTGATAGGACGTAGTAGAATATTATACATATATACATGGTTGGAGGACCGAAAACGGAAAATACTAAGCAAAGCGCAGTCTGGTTGGGAGCCAGCTGGGGATTAACTCTCAAAATTTAGAGCAGGCGGGATCTAAGCGAAGTCGGTTTGTGCAGACGAAGGGTGGTCACCGACCGTGGTAGCGATCCTCGCGTCAAGGGGTAGGTACATAGTAGAAAGCGGACGACTACCGGTCATATACAAATGCCACTTTATAGGCTGAAGCCTGATGTGGCTCAAAATCAAGGGGAAGTGCGGAATATGGAAGTGCACAGGCATGGTTGATGTTATTGCAAGGCCACAGTGGTCAAAACTTCGCGCGGTAGTTGTTGCTGCCAACACGAGCTAGGGCTACGTCATAATTGCAAAAGAGAACATGAGGTGAGTCAGGCCTTGCAAACTATTGCGGGCAATGGTAGTGGCTGGAGTCACGGAAGAAAATGGCACAGAAGTTAAAGAATATGTGTCTTCTATATGTGGAGCGGTAGCTGATGGTCTTAAAAGTGCTGCTAGACAAGCTGAAGTCTTCCGAAGCTTGAAACTAATGTTTATGGCACCCAGGTAAGGATGTGGGGGAAGGTCTTCCAGGTTAGCGCGCTGGTCATTCAGAAGAAGGTAAAGTACTTTATGTAAAATATGGTCAACGCTGGTTATAAAAGAGTGATACCCCACAAGCAGGGCCATAAGCGGGCGAAAGCTTTCATTCTTCAGGTAAAAGGCAGTGAAGGGTTATCTCGCATGAACCCCATTACTTTGTACCCCACTGGCTCAGCTAGATTCAGATGCCTTGCCAGTAAGCTCTCAGGATATGGTCCAGTTTCCTCTTGATCGATGTCTCGTATTTCTGTTACACTACCTCATTCAGGGGAGTGTCCCAAAGATTGAGCACTCTTTAAAAATCCATATTTGGCCGGTACACCGGTGCAGCGCACCTCACGGAGTGCGGGTAGGCCTCCGCGAGCACGGGCTTTATTCCGGAACGGGAATTCATCCAGCTAGACAGGTTACAACTCACCACGGACGATCTGCCTGGCATGGATGAGGTCGCCTCAAAGAAGCCCATAAGCAACGAAAAAACGACCCAGTGGCCCAGAAACCTCCCTTATAGCTGATCCCACATAGTCCGGCCACTGGGCGTGTGACGGCGTGTTGCACTTGTTCCAGTTTGGCTCTCCTCGCCAACTTGCAGGAGCAGACCACCGAACAGCCATGTTCCGGGCAAGGTCGTACATGTGAGACATAGAGCAATCAAAAACCATCCAAGGATAGAGGCCTGAACAAAAGATGAATTGGGCCAAGTATCCTCCTTGCTGAGGCACAGCTCCTCCCAGTGTGTGCTCGTGTCTTCAGATTGTGAGCGACCACAACTCCGAGGTCATCTTCCTCAGGCCGAGAGGAAGTGCGATACTTCAGAGGTAGTGGTAGGGATCATCATCGCTCAGTTTTCCAGTTTTTTGGGTGAACCCCGGGGTAGTCGACCAGGTGGACAGTGCATGGAGATCCTCCTGTAGCATCCTACGATCCTCTGCTGATTGAATGGTGCTCGGGACCTTTGGGCAGTCTGTATAGTTAACCCGCTGGCACTGAAGGGTCTGCAGTGGGTCGTTCACAACCGTCAGAAATAACAGAGGTCCAAGAGTGGGACCTTGCGGCTCACCACTGCTGACTGGATACCAAGCAGAAATGGATTTTGCAACTCCCACGGTAAAGGTCCTCCCGAAGGGGGGGCCCTCAGTTCAGTGAGGCAAGGGTTCGGAAATACCGACTGCCTGGAATTTCGGTAGCAGCCTATCATGAGGACTTCCACCAAATGCTTTAATAAGGCCCACGAAGAAAAAGTCCATTACAAAACTTTCCCGCCTCGGCTTTCAAAAGCAGCTAATAGGTTTGTCAGACATGACTTGTTTCTCCGAAAACAGTGCTGCCATGTGCACAGCAGTTAACGTTGCTCCATATGTTCTCGCAATAAAGGAGCCACATGTCTTCCAATGAACTTTTCGACCACAGCGGTAGGGCTGACGGGGCGGTATGCAGCGACATGCATCTTCTTTCGTGGTCTTAACACTTTCATTGTTTAACCGATAGCCAACTGCCAATCGCGGTTGCCACTTGACCGTCGCTCTCGCCCACGCTCTCATGCCAGCACTCAAGTACTTGCTAACCACTATCTCTCCGCAATCGCCTCCTTTTTCTCACGGGTCGTAAATAATACGGTTCTGGTTAGCTTGTTCGTGCAGCTCCGAGTATTACAGTAAAGGGGAGGTGGTCCATGCAGTACAAAGGGCCGAAGAACATGTTCAACAACGAAACCGCGAAGCAAGGCTTAGCGACCTCACAAAGTGGTTTGGACAGAGCCGGGGAGTAGGCCATAAGCAAAGGCCAGACAAGTTAAGCCTACTTTCTTTGGAAGGAGAGAGAAAGGGATACGACTTACTGGGCATTTTCAAAACTGTCGGAGGGGTGGCCATATCGGTCGGGTCTAGGGGGAACTCTCATTAGGCTTCAGAAGAATGACAGACTACCACGGTACAGGCTCCAGCACGCAAAAGGCCGAGTAAAAACGGGGCTTAAGAAAAATCTTTCGCCGTAAGGCCTGCCAATAAGTGGGGAAACTGAAGGGGAGGTAAATAATGCTATCTCGGATGTTGTCTTTAAAATCCGACTAAGTGAATCCTGGGAGGGACTGTTTAGTGCAAATAGTAAACAAAACCCTCTCTGATGCCATTCCGTTCCTCTCTTTCTTCCGTTTTTAGTCATTTTTATGGGATGACTGATCGGTCAGAGTTGATGATGATTTTACATTTGAATCGGCATGAAGCACAGTGATAGGTCTAATCAAAAATTTTATTTCCCACGGCTCCGGGATGCTTCTGAAAACTTCTGCCTCTCGGAAACAGAAAGTCATGCAGTGTTGGATCTAAGGAAGAGCTCCGACAGTGCGATTACCTGGACACACGATTGGTTCTTGTCAGAAATTCAAGTACAAACTGAAGTGTACTGAACTGAAGGGACGACTCTTCATAGAGTCAATTACTCGGGAACCGAAGAGCTCGCCGGTGCAGAGAACCGGATGGTCTGGCAGACTGACGTCAAGTTCCGAAAATTGAGTCAAGTGATTCGAGAGAGTCGAGTTTACTTGACCTGGTGTTCACCAGATGCCCGGAGGAAGTCGGTAAACTAGAGTTCGCTGCCCCTCTTGGAAGAAGCAACCTTGTGGTCATCAGGTGTCTGATCAAATCCTCCGCGGTGCCACATAAGATACGAAGGAGCTTCAGGAGTCCGGGCGTCATTGCGATCAAAGAAGCAACTGGTAGAGTTGACTGGGGCGCTCATTATCGGATGGTGGAAGAGGGGTGATCCGTCATCAGAGACCACCTCCTCAGGTTGACCGACGAGTTTGCCCCAATGAGATGCGCCAAAAGACTGGGAAAACCACCAAGGTGGGCTAGCCGATCATCCAGAAAGCAACTGGCAAAGAGCAAGGTGTGGTGTCGTTATCGGTCAACAAGTGGGCACCAGAGCTTGGTGCAATATATTCGAGCCCGTGAGTGTGCATTTAGGGCGCAGCGAGGTAGGATATGAAGCGGCGCTAGCGCGTACAGTCAAGGCATGTCCTAGGGATTGCTATAACTACGTCTGGTCCCAGACTACACCAGGAGTCTCTGTGGGGTGTGTAGTCAACGAAAACTAGATGGAGTCAACCAGCTCTTACGGGAAAGCGCAGAATCTGAAGGACATCTTTGAGCGTGTGCATAGACGAGACACCGAGAGACAGCACGAAACAACCGAAACCCAGCAGACTATCATCACGGATGAAGTCGTCGTTAGTAAACTGGGATCAAAATGGCGATGAGCAGTAAAAATAGCAATAAGACTGTGGAGCCAGATGGTGTTCATCCGGCCATTCTAAAAGCTCTAGCCAGAGTACTGGCCGAACTGCTGGCACAGCTGTTCAAAGCAACTCTAGACTCCAGGTGTAAGAGTCCTTTGAGCAATTTCCAGCCAAATTTGAAACGAAACCCGAAATCGGGAGGCAATTATTCGTGAAGTTCCACGACACTAGGCCATCAGGTAAACAATGACAAAACAGATACAAACCTCAATTGCGCCATTACAGGGACCCAGAAAACGAAAGCCAAATTGCGCCGTGCGAGAAGAGAGCATGTGCTTTAAGCAGGTCCAAAAAAGGATATGATGGAGAAGCGAGTTGGGCGCGAACAAACAAACGTTGTTTCATGAAAAACTGCGTGAAAAAACACAAATAATGTATACGAGCGAGTGATGTCAAGTAAGCACGAAGCTGCGGTGTTTCTGGCGTGATTTTCCACAACGGGTCGTTACACCGCCTATCGAAACCCTCCCGAATCCTAGCAGAGTCAAAGGTTCGAAACAAAGGTACTGAGTCTCCCTACCTAACTAGACCCTGTTGTCTGCGCGAGTACCTAATACTCCTAACGTCAACACTCTGCCCACGGTTGTACGTGATCCGGTGGCTACACCGGCGCCATGCCACTCTGCATAGTCCATGAGAATGGCTGATCGATTGTTGGGGCGAAGGGGCAACATAAATGCTCTCCTCAGGAGGGCCATTGTGCGTCGGATGCGTGTGCTTGGATGAGCGTGTGTGCGTGTGGGTGTCCTGGGCGAGGCCGCACTCTGGTATATGGGCAAGTAGTAACAACTGCCAGCTACTGTAGAAACCTTCGCCAAGTCAGTGATAAGCGAGGAACAATCAGCGCTACGACGTGTTTGGCGATGATCGTGAAGCATAAATGTGTATCATGTACGTGTGCGTGGTTGACAGTGTGTGTCTGGGTGTTTGATCGAGTCACAACTTCTACCACATACGGGAAAAGCCTTCTATAACGTCAAAAATAACGGTGAGCGCTGCAGCTTGTTTGATGGAAATCTTGAAGCATAAATGTGTATCATGTACGTGTGTGTCCGGGTGTATGACTCAGTCACAGCCCCTATCTTTTACTTTTGTTTTACTTTCAAGCGACTATCTCCTGCGAGAGGATAAGTCGGCTCCATGGATATCACGAACCACTGCTGACCACGCGCGGCGGTCGGAGGCGAGCTCCGTACCCCAGCTTGTTGTCTTATCACCTCGACCGCCGGGACACGAGGGGCGTCGCTTATCCGGGAAGCCGTAGCATGATGAGCGCTTGAGGTTCCGTGAATAATCAGAGAGAGTCGCGGGAGTAGGGTACGAAGCGGTGTCCCCAGCACCGTTCGGCCTTTTTGTTCGAGGTTGCATCTCTAGCCCTTGCACACCCAAGTGCAGACTGCAAGGCAGCAGGGTGTTCCCAGAGGAGCCGGTGACCTGCTGTACGGTTCGTTCGCCTCCTCTGGAATGCCGAATAAGGCAGTTGAACAGGTCTCCTTTGTGGCCGTTGGATCAGTAGATCTCGTCCGCCCATTCAGAAGGATCTGTCTTCACATGCCGAACACCGTCTCGCCGAAGTATTTTAGACCTCGGTAACCCTCAACCTGGTTTAGCCCGCCTGTCGAGCGGTTTACCGGGGTGTGGCCGCTGATGCATGCTTCAGCTTCGTGGAGCCACACGTGAGAGCTGGGTGAATGATGGAGACCAAAGAGATGGAGGATGCCCCAAGGGACACGACAGTCAACCAACTCAGAAGTGCTACTCCTCTCAGACACCCCATACAGCTCCTATCACACGTGAGAAACGTCTTCTATAAAGCCAGTAGAAAACGAGAGACGGTGAGCACCGTGACATCTTTGTTAAAGACGGTTGGACGGGAAAGTGTCTCATGTGGGTGTGATTGGGTGTGCGTGTAGTTCAGTACTTCAGTATTTCCTAAATGCCTTCACATACGGGAGGTGCTTTCAACCACTTCAGCGACGAATAGGCAACATTCTACTGGGGTTCCGTGGTGTCGGCTTCTCCGTCTTCACTCTCGAGGTGACTGATACTGCGTACGTCGCGGGTAAGCATTCCGTTGGCGGCCTTCACCTTCACAGTTCTTATCATTTCGTGGAAGCTTTTGATAGTTTCCGTGACGAAGTCCAAAGGCCAGGTGCTGAAATGTGCGTGTTTGTCTGCTATCATCACTACTTCCCCAGTCTCCAATGGTCTTGTTTTGACCAGCCACTTCTGTCGGGCATGCAGAGCCGGTAGGTACTCCCGAAGCCATCGTTCCCAAGAAACCTTGGCAAGATAGTTGGCCTGATTCCATCCGTGAAGGTAGCTCCCACGAAGATGCATGGGTCCTTGGAAACCCTTGTTCGATCATAACGTCAATAAGTCGTTCGGGGTGAGCGCCAGATGGGTGGGTTCATCGTTCGTTACTGGAGTTAGTGGGCGGCTGTTCAGAATTCTCTCGACCTCAGTCCTAACGGTGATCAACGTTTCCTCGTCAGGTGGCTGTGGCTCAATGATCGACAGCAATATTCGCCCGGTGGACCGGGTCAGGCGTTCCCATAGGCCACCACTATGAATGGCCTGAGGGGGATTGAAGTGCAATCGCATACCATAGGCCACGGTTGGGTTCAACAGTTCATCCCTGTCCTGCTGCGCTACACTGCCACGGGGTGTTCTTCGTTATCTCTCGCTAGTTATATAGGTTTCTAGGAACTTAGCTGGTTATTTAGAGGCAAATCATCCCAAAACAATACAAGAATTCTAAAGATTTTTTTCGAATACTTTTATCATGCCTGTTACTCAAAAACTTCGACCCAAGATTAGAGTTAAGAAACCGCTAACACAACTGAAACAATGCTCTATACCACTGGTGGACCTCGCGAACGATACTATCTTCAGTGCTCGTATTCACCAAGAGGTTGAGAATATCCCAACGAGACTCTCGATTCTGGATGACAATATAGCCAAGCTTGCTCCGCTACTGTGCCTGATGGACCCCGCGGCAAGCTATAGACAACAGCAGCCTAAACCAGCTACTAACATCCTTGACTCTGTTTCTACCGAGATCTTTAAGCGCATCTCAAATAGCAAAAATGCGATAGCCATTAATCTCCCGGACAAGGCCTCAATATCACAACTGAAATCCGTCTTGCTCAGGGCAGTTGGCATGGAACACCATCCTTGCACGTGCACAAGGTTACACAAACGTTCACCACGCCACACATGTCTTATCCTTTTCCAATTCCCTTCCGATCAAAAAGCAAGGGAATTCATCAAAAAGCAATCGTCGCTTGCCCTGAACACAGCTCATAAATCGGTCAGGATTATGGCAGACAAGACTCCTCTGCAAAGAGAGGCGTCAAGGACAGCCATTACAGCAGTACCTCCCACTAGTACCTCACAAACCGGCCCTCGGCTGAGGCTAGCCTCACGTACTTCTAGATGCAGCTTCGACCCCTACCCGCAGCGTATCTACATCACCTGCCCCTAACAACGGCACGGTTGATCGGGCATTAGGGGCCTCTCCATCACCGGCCATACCTCCACCAAGTAAGCGGGTTCGTAGGATGCAGGCTACCTCTACTCCCACCACTCCATCCAGTTGGGCCCATCCGCCTGTCCCCCCTGCCCTTAATAGATCTCTCAATTCCTCCACGAACCTTCCCGGACCAACAAAACTTGCTAGCGCGAGGCCCATTCCGGCCCATCATCACGCACAAACAGATAGAGTGGGGCCTCACTGCCAGGGCCCTCCTACCATGCAATCCGAAGTAAAACCGGAAAGCAGTTGTCAAATATTTTTGGGCTCCCGGAGGCGACCGCACCGATCCACCCGCAAACCTGAACCTAACCGTGCAGACTCTTGGCCTACAGAGGGCACTAGCTCAAAGATACAAGCATCCAGCCCACTCGAGCTGCGCTCGAATTGTCAGAAAACTCACAATAGGGTCCGACCCACGCCCAATCCCACTCAATATAAAGCCTCCCCAGAGACCCAGTGGCCGGCTCTCGACCTGTGTTCAACACCACCACGTATGTCCCCACGGATGATACAGGTTGCCCCGATACTAAATATGATGCCGAGCAGACCTTTCTTTCCACCACTGGCCCAACATGCCTTCGCTTCCGTGGCCTATACCTCTCAAAACGGGGTATTCGATTCTACCCCTCCGGGGGTCCTCCAAGACCCATATCACCACCAGGTTCAACCCTTCTTGTCGAATATTCCTAGTCTCCCATTTCCTCCTTCGGTGGACTACCTCAGTGCAGTCCGCAAACTTGGCACAAGCTTCAACTTCCACCCCACCCCCGGACCGCTCCCGTTTTTTCGTCCTTATCCCTCACTCATCCTCAATCCACATATAGCATCAAGCCCCGGGCTTATGGAAGACGTTCGAGAGCGGCTGGCGAACGTGTCTCTTATCGGGTCTAGCAGCGAATACCAACGATATCCCCTCTATCGGACGAATAGAGAAGACGTAAGTTGGTTTACAGATGCGAGGTGTATTCTATATATCGTAGCACCGAAACAGTACCGATGCGAGAGATACACCTAACGGAAAAACGGAACGAAACGCGACGGCTGTGCAGAGGGCGAACCGCGAGTGAACGACCGAAAGTGAAAGTGATTTGAAACGAGGTCCACGGAAACCTCGGAAGTCAGTCCAGTAAAACGTAGGCAACCGGAGAACACTGAGGTCAATGACAAACGTCAGAAAAGATCGTGGAGAAAATAGATCCAAAATGGTGTCCAGAAAATAGTCATTTCTCAAAACGATCGAGGTCACTACAGCAGCCCCCCGCTAGAAAGCACGGAAAGCTTTCGAAAAAATGTTAAGGAGGAGATGGCATATAAACGGTACTCGTATGCGAGAATGCGTGCAAAATACATGAATGTAGCTGTGCTGTAGGATGCTGACGGGCAGAATCCGTGGTATGCAGGAACCGTAGGATGATGGTCGAGGGTAAACCAGATTCGTTGCCAATGACATCGGTTACGTGAATCGTCGCCAAGGTGTGCCACACCAATAACGTCCAGCGTCGGGTAACCGTTAACCAATATGATATCCGGAAGCCAAATCGATAGGTTCGTAAATGGCCAGGAACGAGAACGACAAGGCCTATCCAGAATGCAAACGTTGGTGCCAAAATTCTCCAGATTTCGTGGGACCGGCGAAGCGTACCACATTGCGAGGTTCCATGAAACGAAAAGAAACGGAAAACTGGTGTAGCAACCGCAATGGACTTAACTAGAATACAGTAATAACTAAACGGGGCATGTTAAATCGTGTCGAAACGATAAACACGAAAGTTATTACTGCGAAGTGCAATGGTTAAGATCGTGTTTGACCTAGTCGCGAAAACGTGCTGGGCAAACGATCTTCCGACCGGAACGTGAGACGGGAGCCTCATTCACGGACGGGTGCGTAGGCGTGCTCTGCTGACTTGAACGTGAGACAGTATTCTCATTCGAGGACGTAGCAGGGCCAACTGGCTGCTGACTTGAACGTGAGACGATAGCCTCATTCGAAGTCGTGGCAGGCAACGCTAACTGCAGACCTTGACGTGACACAGAAGTGTCGTCAACAGGCAGTGCAGGGTTAACATCGAATCTCATGTCAGCGAGCGACACGCTATCATCAACGTACGCGGCTTTGAGACGATCGATGCTAACGGTATCGACGCGACCGTGTCGATCAACCTTAAAAGTATTATCGTGACGAGAAATCACGCGAAATGGACCTTCGTAAGGCCGTTGTAATGGTTTCCGTACCGAATCAACACGAATGAATACATGCAAACAAGTTTCGAGTTCGGTCGGAACAAAAACCTGTCGTCGCTGCATTCGAGTGTGCGCCGGAGCGAGATTTTGCATGTACGTAGACAAACGGTGAACGT
Organism: Fasciola hepatica; assembly: GCA_948099385.1. NCBI lineage: Eukaryota > Metazoa > Platyhelminthes > Trematoda > Plagiorchiida > Fasciolidae > Fasciola > Fasciola hepatica. The sequence goes on along the minus strand of CANUEZ040000099.1, from coordinate 5,671,262 downwards.
AAGTCTGTACGGCAAGTGAATATGTACTCCGTGGCGTAAAGAATTCCCCAGGCAGTCGTAATGTCGTGCCGTAGACAAGCTCTGCGGCGGAACATTGGATATCTGCCTCTATGCAAGTCCTGATACCAGGCAGAACTAGCGGTAACGTTTTACACCAGTGGGGGCTCTCGTGTGCTCTAAGAGCCGCTTTGAGTTGGCGATGAAAACGCTCGACTAAACCATTCGATGCCAGATGGTACGCGGTCGTGCGAATGCGTTCCGTGCCCAGCATGTGAGTTAATGAAGAGAATAGATCGGACTCAAATTGTTGCCCTCGACCGGTAGTGATTGTGGAAGGACAACCATATGAATCTATCCATCGTTCTATCAGATGTCGAGCCACTGATTCGGCCGTGACGACAGAGATGGGAATAGTATAGTACAGTATAGTATATTTCTTGACCGTGGTCAGTACACATGCACAAGGCAAGATCAGAGTGTACAGCAGTACATGTCAATGTGAGGTATTCACAAATTCTAAATTTATAAATCACACAGCAACCGAAATACACCAGTAAAGTCATGTAGTTTTTGAGTGACCAAAGTGGTAATGGTTGAGGCGGGAATTCCGAATCGGTTTCAAAATCGCTGGGGGCGGTGTGGATAGCTGGGCAGTAGTAGGATTGCTGATATAAGCGACAAATGGACGGTCACTAACGAGTAATCGGGCGGAAGAGATGCCAAAGAACATTGTTAGAAGTAAAGCAAGCGTGGGGCTTTCAACGTGCAGTCAGAGATACCAGCGGAATATTGGACACTGATCCAGCATTGGGCAACTAATTGTGGAGGAAACATGTGAAATAAAGGCAAGTGAGTCAAAGGTGATAATAAAACGGACCTTTTGTGCAGGTTATTACAGTGTCATATGGAAATTCAAATGGAGGCGAAAAGCTTCGCAGGGACTTCAGTGAACTTTTGAAGGGCATGAATGGTGTATGAACGTATAACGGACTTTTAAAGAAAAGCCGTCAATGAAACGGATTAGTGGAGACAAACGTCAATGGTTCGGCTAGACAGAAGTTGGAAGAGTGTAAATTTTTTTTGTATGTGATAGAAAATTGTTAACAAAATTATGGTTGGCTGCAGATGGCTGGTATTCTGTTCCTTGAAGACCTTGGTTGCAGATGGCGGCAGGAAGAATGTTGAGGGAAGCGGGTAAAAAAGGGCTGGGTTCCGGTCATTGGTTTCGTACTGAAACGCAGGAAGAATTGAACTGTTGGGTTGAATTATTTGGGAATAGACGTTGAGCGTATGTGTTGATAGTTGGTTTCAGGAATCATCTCTGCGATCCGGTGAGACTTTCTTGAGGTTTTGTTAATCCGTGTACGGTGCCCCAAGTAACGTCAGCAGGCGAGAGTATGGGTTTAAACCATTGATCAAATCATCCAGTCCTTACGGTAATCCGGAACAAAAGCCGATTTGGCCGATGGCTACCCAAGTAACCAATGCAATCTGGAAGAGATCAGGGGTGCGGCAGTCTGGAGAGTGTTCCAGCTGTGGGTTATGATTATCGTTTTTATGGAAGCAAGAAAATGAACATTTTGTTATCCGAACAATTAGTTATCGTTTGGCTAGTAGACCGGTCTATTAGGGATCCCTAGACGGAGACTGGTAGCTTTCTAGGGTAGTTGGGTGATAGTAGAGATTTGGGGCGATATCAGGTAGGCGGTGGATGAGGAGAGGGTGTCCGTTTGGGAACCAGGAATAAAACAATAGTAGAGGGTATGGTCTGAAAGAAGGATGAGAAAATAGGAAGATAACAGTCTGGTCAGTTCACCAGCTGTGGTCGAGGACGGCAAACAGTAAAAAGGGAGAAAAACCCTGGGTGTTAATGTGAGGATTTTTCATGTGGAAGCACACGTGCTGGTATTCCGCAGGGTCAAGAGAAATCAGAGGTATACGGATTCCGGTTGGAATGAGGTCTTAACTTACCATGAGCATATGCGCAGAGTAGTGAGGCCTAGTTAATAAGGAATGGTTATCCGTGCGACAAGGCTTCAGTGTACGAGAAAGGCGCAAAAAACAGGATGGGACGGCTGAGTTCTAGCCTGAACCGGGAATTAAGTGAGAGCGAGCACCCATCGCTAAAGGACGGAACGGCTGTTTTTATATATATGCAAATTATGTTGTAAAATGGCACAATCTAGTTAGGAAGGGGGGCAAAAGTGAGTGGAGCTTACGCAAGGTATACGTACATATATATATATATATATATATATATATATATATATATATACATATTGCTGTATACGTGGGTGCGATCATCATACGGGTCATGCGATAGCGGTTGGACGCGAAAGACTGGCAAGGAAAGTGAGATAGAGAGACGCAGTCTGGGTATAGCCCAGCTGAGGATCAGCGTTTAACGGAAAGCAGAACGAAAGTTAGGCACGGGCTTATCGGTGCAGCGGATCCCTAAGGCACATTGAGGCCATGAAACGTGAGACTAGAAGGGGAACGCCATAGTGTGGCTCAAACTTTCAATGGGAAAGTTAGTATTTCGCCTAGAGTGGTCATTGAGCAGGAGTAAAATCTAAGTTCTGCATGTAATCACAAAAGAACCTTAGCTGGGAGATAGGGTGGGAGCAGAAATGGTAACGGCATAACTGGGTGTTGAGTTCAGTTAGTGAGTCACGCTAGGTGAGATGAGTCAGACTGGATTTTCCAGTTCGAAATCGCAGAGGAGGTGAGAGAAGTATATGTGGTGGGACCTGGTGCGAAAAAGAGGCATTGTAAGCTAAGAGATGTTGAGGAGCGTTGAGTTACTCACCATGCTTGTGTTAATATTTAAAGGACACTAGTGAGTATATATATATATATATATATGTTGGGACTATCCCGATGTCTAGGGCTGTGAGTCTAGCAGGAACTTAGTTTCACTAGCTACACGCTGGATATGGGCAGAACACGATTACGGGAAGCAGAACAAATTCCAATCAAATAACCGTGTTTATCGATGATTCGTGGTTCTAAATAATGCAATAAGCATAAATATAGAGCAGATAAAGGACTTACAGCCAGGTGAGAAACCGAGAACAATGGGCAGTAAGCTTCCGAAAATCGGAACAGCGCAGAAAATAAAAACGGTCCACTTAGCAGGCAGCTGAACGAAACTGTAGCGCAGTTCTGTTGCGGTACAGTCAATAAATCAAGAGCGTTTATCGTCAAAGATCAATAAATCGATCACAAACGCGTGAATTGGACTGTGGTTGCAATGGTAAAAAGTTTCATTAACAAATAAGTACAAATAAGCTAAGTTTGTGGAGTAAACAAAGGCACGTGTAAACATGAATAGGCGAATCCGGCACTAGATCTGTTAATGCCCTTGACGTATGACGGCCAATAGTGGAGTGCACTGACAGAAACGATAAGACTGGGAGTTCGAGTCTCCGCTCGGCAGTACAAATGAAACACTCAGAAAGATTATATAACAGTAAAAGTGTAGACCTTCGGAAAAACAAGGTTATGAACAAATACGTGAACTGTTCATGTAATAAGTACCATGAAACTCAAGTATAAACTGATGTGATACCTTAGAAACAGGGAAAATACATTACGAATGTCCGGGGTTCACGATGCATGTACTCACTACTAATAAGTAACTAAACAGAAGACAAAAGGACAAACACTAATTACGATTCGTAATTAACACTGCCCCCGGGGTGGGGGAATGTCACGAACCACACTCATGAGCATAAGTCCGACTCTAGAAGACACAACTGTCGTATGTCTCTCCGGTGAACACCGTTGGCTGTGCGTACTGCAACTTCTCTGATTCGTCCATCGCTTCCCATAACCGTTTCCTCAATTATCCGTTTGGGCCACGCCCCTCCGTGCGTGCGTGTCAGCTAGGAGAACCAAGTCGCCTACGTTCAGCTTTCGGCTAGGTTTATTCCACTTTGATGTTGTCTGTAGTGTTGACAGGTATTCCTTCAACCAGCGAGCCCAGAAGGCATCTGCCGGCCTTTGCGCCTGTCGCCATCTTCGGTTCAACCGGTTGTTTGATAGCTCGGAAGGAAATGTCGCTGGTATACCTCGTAGGAGAAGAAGGTGATTGGGTGTTATCGCGTTGAAATCATCGGGATCATTCGATATTCTGGTTAGAGGGCGATCATTAAGTATTCTTTCTACCTCGCAGAACATCGTTACTAACGCCTCATCTACGACCAACTGATCAGCTAGAAGTGAAAGCAGAATTCGGCTGACAGATCGTATGATACGCTCCCATACATGATGATGGCCTTCCTTCGGTGGAGAGAAGCGCCATTCACAGTCTCTATTACCAGGTGTCTTCAGAATCTTGTCTTGGTTCCAAGCCTTCAGGCAGCGCCTCAAGTCTGCTTCAGCGCCTCGGAAATTCGTTCCATTGTCACTGTAGACAACACTGGGACATCCTCGTCTTGCCACAAACCAAGAAAACGCAGAGAGGAAAGAATCGGTGTCTAGGGTGTAGGCGACCTCTAGGTGTACGGCTCTCATGGACAGGCAAGTAAATATACACCCGTAACGTTTCTCAGTGGCTCTATCGCCCTTCACCAAGAAGGGACCGAAGTAGTCTACTCCGATAGCAGTAAACGGATTCTCGCCGAATAACATTCTGTCCTCAGGAAGTGGTGCCATGACTTGACTTTGTGCCTGTGAATGCCAATGTTTACAATGAAAACATTCCCGTAGTATAATTTTAACTGTAGAGTAGCCGTGTGTAATCCAATAACGTTCCCTTAATAGTGACAACATATGTGCTGCACCAACGTGGCCATTCATTTCGTGATAATGTTGCACTAAAAGTTTGATGATGAAGTGATCCTTCGGTAGAATTACAGGATGTTTTGACTCGAAAGGTAGAGGTGCCCATCGTAGGCGACCTCCCACTCGTAGTAAACCACAGTTTTTAAACGGATGGAGTTTCTGCAATCGTCCTGAGACTGGCCGGGACATGCTCGGGACCTCTGATCCTTCGGAGATTGTGCTTAGCTCCTTACTAAAGCAGTCTTTTTGCACCAAACGAAGTAAGGCTAATTCTGATGACTGTAATTCTGATGACTGTAATTCTGATGGTTTCAACTGCTTGGCGATGTTCAGCTGACTAACACCCGTTTCATGTCGTTGTCGAATCCAAAAACAAAGCCGCCTTAACCAAGCAATCTGTTGCAGCAAGCCTAACCAAGATTTGGCATTGCGGAATCTTTGTATCCAGCCGACTGTATCTGATGTTTGCACTGCATTCACGCGAACCCTTTTGACCAATTCGATATGAGTGGATACGGTGGGACTAGGCTGTGCAGACCACGAAGACACATTCTGCAAGAGAAATCGTGGGCCATTAAACCAAAGTGCATCTTGCAGCCTTCTCGGGCTGGTGCCTCTCGAAGCTAAATCAGCTGGATTGTCTTTGCTGTTCACATGGACCCACTGTTCAGGTTCCAAAAGTTCACGGATCACCGCCAGACGGTTGGCCACAAAGGTTTCGAAACGAGACTTGGTATTTCGTATCCACTGCAAAACAATTAGCGAGTCTGTCCAGAACGTAGTCGAGCAGATAGGTGCGGAAAGTTCTTCTTTGGCAAAGGCGACTAATCTTACTGAGACAACAGCAGCCGCAAGCTCCAAGCGCGGGATGGTCACAGATTTCACAGGGGCTACACGAGACTTCGCCAATATTAGAAAACAGTTTATCATCCCATCTTCGGTAACGGATCGTAAATAGAGTGCTGCTCCATAACTCAGTTCTGAAGCGTCATTAAATGCATGTAGTTCCAGTCTTGGATCCGCCTTCTCATCCATCGGACGTATACAACGGTCAGTTCGTAGATTAGATACTGCTTGAATTTCGCTGAGACACACAATCCATCGATCGATTTCTTCCCGGGTCGTTTCCTTGTCCCATTTGGCCTGTCTTTGACATAGGTCCTGGAAAAGCAATTCAGAAGGCATCGAACTTGGAGATACAAGCCCCATGGGGTCATAAATTGGAGCGATGTAGGTAAGTAAACCTCTCCGGGTATATTTTCCTCCCAAGGTGGATCCCATGGTACTCCCAGAGTTCGCTTTACTTCAACTGGTTGTCGATCAAGGAAAATGGGTTTGGTTTCCGCTTTCGGCAGTTCTCCCAAAGCATGTAGCACATTACTGAAGAATTTAGTCAAGTTGAAACCGCCTTTCAGTAGAGCGTGCCGCAACGTTCTTCCCATTCTTCCAACGTCCACCATTTTAGGTAAACTCATCAAACAATCATCTACGTAGAAGCTTTTCTTGGCTTGATTGATCACTGCATTGCCGTAAATTGCCATATTACAATCGATAGTGTTCTGCAAACCTAAGCTGCAGCATGACGGCGACGAGGTGGCCCCAAATGGATGAGACGTCATACGATATGCTTCTGGTTTGTTGGTCACGTTACCGTTGGGCCACCAGGGAAGCTTCAGACAATCGCGGTCGTTTAGTGGGACCTTCTCCTGGTGAAACGTAGCTTCAATATCGGCTACCAAAGTGTACCCCAGCAGCACCTGGCACAAACTATTGACAAGGTCTGGTCCCGTTAGTAGTTGTTCGTTCAGTGATGTGTGATTGACCTCCACAGCGCAGTCGAATACCGCTCTAATCTTGGTTCGGTCTCCGTGTTTATATACGCCGTGGTGCGGAAGATACCATACTTGGGGGCCAGTTAGGTTTCGCTCAGTCCCAGGTACCACCTCAGCGTAACCATTTGATATATATTCCTTAATCGTTGCGCAGTACGTTTTCTTCAATAACTGATCGTTTTCAGAGAACTTGTTTGGCACTGGTTGTTTCTGAGTCAAAACACGAATTCCAGGTTCCTTGACGGATATCTGGTCGACAGGTTGATCATTTGAAGTTGAAAGAGACTGTACATAGTCTTTGACTTGTTCGAGCTTCTCAAATGGCTGCGGAGTAGGTGGTCGAGCGGTCTTGACCGACAATATTGACCGTTCTTCCGCTTCCAGATCACTTATCTTCTCTGCGAGCCTCATTCCGGCATCCCTGATACGTCTTTCGGTTTCCAGATCAAGCTCCAACCATTTTATCTTCAATTTTGCCAATTTAAGTTCTCGATTCAGTTTCGAGTCGGGGGACGGGCCTTGTGATAACTGACGTTTACTGTCGGAATCGTGACGGAACTGCATTTGACAGAATTTCTCACAATTTCGATTCGGGAAGTATATCAAAGCAGCGGTTTGGTTAACTGGCTAACTGTTGCGACCATCCCGATGTCTAGGGCTGTGAGTCTAGCAGGAACTTAGTTTCACTAGCTACACGCTGGATATAGGCAGAACACGATTACGGGAAGCAGAACAAATTCCAATCAAATAACCGTGTTTATCGATGATTCGTGGTTCTAAATAATGCAATAAGCATAAATATAGAGCAGATAAAGGACTTACAGCCAGGTGAGAAACCGAGAACAATGGGCAGTAAGCTTCCGAAAATCGGAACAGCGCAGAAAATAAAAACGGTCCACTTAGCAGGCAGCTGAACGAAACTGTAGCGCAGTTCTGTTGCGGTACAGTCAATAAATCAAGAGCGTTTATCGTCAAAGATCAATAAATCGATCACAAACGCGTGAATTGGACTGTGGTTGCAATGGTAAAAAGTTTCATTAACAAATAAGTACAAATAAGCTAAGTTTGTGGAGTAAACAAAGGCACGTGTAAACATGAATAGGCGAATCCGGCACTAGATCTGTTAATGCCCTTGACGTATGACGGCCAATAGTGGAGTGCACTGACAGAAACGATAAGACTGGGAGTTCGAGTCTCCGCTCGGCAGTACAAATGAAACACTCAGAAAGATTATATAACAGTAAAAGTGTAGACCTTCGGAAAAACAAGGTTATGAACAAATACGTGAACTGTTCATGTAATAAGTACCATGAAACTCAAGTATAAACTGATGTGATACCTTAGAAACAGGGAAAATACATTACGAATGTCCGGGGTTCACGATGCATGTACTCGCTACTAATAAGTAACTAAACAGAAGAAAAAAGGAAAAACTCTAATTACGATTCGTAATTAACAATATATATATATATATATATATATATATATATATATATATATTGTATATACAAATGTTATATCAATATACATATATATGTATATATATGAATAGGTATATATATGATAATGTTATATTTCTCGGCCATGGTCGAGACGCACGCGCTAGCGCATGATCATGGTGTGACACATTACTCGATGAGGTGGAATATTCACAAATTCAAAGTATGAAAGTCGAGAGTATCAGCGATAGATAGACATAGCCAGCAACAGTTTGAATGGATCACTTTACTAATGGTTTGCTCGGCAGTTTCAAACCGGTTTCGATTCCGGGCTGGGCGGTGGAGATATCGAAAAACCGTTGTTGCATTGTCAAGGACGCATTATGAATGAGAATGATGCAAGCTGGGAAACGGAGGCCTGCTAAGGTTCTACAGATGGAGTAAATTTTGAACAAGAAGAAAAAAATTGTAAGGAAGTGTTCTCGGGAAAATCGGTGCATGCGGAGAGGATAGCGATCCATGAAGATGATGCAGACCCTGAATGTCGGATTTACCGGAGTTCAATAAATGGAATGAGTGTCGAAACGGTGCCGAGACCAATTTCGTGAAAGTGAACACTGGTGGACGTGGGAGAAACAGCAGTCCATAAAAAGGTGGGTTTAGATTCAGGATCAGTAACATGTAACATTCAGAAATGAGAAAACGCAACTGGAAGGTCCTCGAGGAGTGGAGAGTCAGTTTCCAACCGGCTACGGTTCGGAGGAAAGGTGGACTGTGGTAACGGATAATAAAGTGTGAAATCTCCGCATGGAGTTGAGCGTTAATATGCTGTTTCACCAACAAATATACATATATACATGTTGACGCATTTGCCTTCAGTGATATTTAGCGTCGTTTCCGGTAACGTACAACATCATATGGGTATGTTTCGTCTAGCAGGGCAAAGTATGTGTCGGACAATCGGCTGAGTGTGATGGTATATTAGCAAGATGCGCATGCACTGAAATGTGTTGGTTGCTTTCGAAAAAGCTGAGTGATCTGATAAGCAATTGGCAGTATTTCCTGTCGGGTGGCTTGATTTCGGTCCCGGTTGCTATGGTAGGTTCTATTGAGTCTCTGTCCGTTCGAGTCAAATTGGCGTCCTTGGTTATTCGGTTTGGTGACTGCGATAGTGGGAGACAACAGACCTGAAATAAGGGGGGGTTGCAGTCTGGACGTGGTTCCAGCTGTGGGTTATGATGATATATGAAGACAATAGATAATGGACTGGTTACGTCTGTGTGAGTGAAGCATGGATAAAGTTTCATTTGAGCAGTCAATGGCACCTACTCCACATTCTAAGTAAAAATAGGCTCGCGGTGGATTTGTGCTATACTGCTGCAGGCTAACGGAGTTGCGTACACTAGTTTGGTAACGGTGTATGCATCCCAAATGATTTATGATTTTTCACATTGGCACGGCATCGCTCGGATGCTAATGAAAGACCTAGGGTCTCATGGTTTAGAGCAGTTAGAAATGATAGCCCTCAGTACCGTTTGCTTACGCAGAAAGCTGTTTGGCAACAATGCGATAAGATAGGTTTGAAATAACAGACTGTGAGCGAATGTGACTGGCACACTGGTAGGGTTTATATGAACGGTCAGTGGCACATTTCATATTTTGGTCTGGGTTAAATTCGAGAGTTTAAATAGCGTAGGGTTGATAAACACTACCTCGGGCTTGCAATATAGCGTAAACCGGGTGGGCTGCTGCGTCTGCATTTCAAAGGATTAATTGTTTGCACGCAATTAGAAGTTCTGAAGAGCAATTAAGGAAGAATGCAGATTACGGGAATCTGGCTGAAACATCAGATAAACCAATCGTGAACAACAAATCAAGGATGTTTTTACCTCTAGTTGGGACTGTTACATGTCGGGTCCAGCGCCCTACGCGGATGCGTGACATGAAATCTAATAAGTTGTTTGGGGCAGGTAGAGTATTCCAACAGATGCTCGGCGCATTGAAGTCCCCCGCCATGAGTTTGGAGGAACAGGGCAGCAATGAAAGGTAGTTGAACGCGTCAATAATCTTGTTAAGGTCCATAGCGTTGGAACCAGGTGGCCGATAGATGCAACCAATATGAAGATAGGAGTTAGGTAAGGGAATCTTTAACCACAGAGAATCTTGAACGGCGTCGAGAGTTGTGTGTGAGAGTGGAATGGCCTGAAGAGTGTTTTTGACATAAATTAGACAGCCTCCTCCACGACGAGGCCTATTCCTTCGGAACATCTGGTAGCCCACCAGAAAGACTCGATCTGACCGGACGGAATCCGTTAGCCAAGTTTCAGTTACAATGATAATGTCAAAGTTGGAGGGCTGAGCGATGCTGCGGATGGCTTTAGTTTTGTTCAGTAATGAACGGGCATTTACGAGTATGACGGAAAGAGACGATGCAGGCCTCGATGGTGGTGGATATGGTAAGGGGTTCGGTAGTGGTGATGAAGGTGGTAATTCCAGTGGAGAATAGGGCAAGGATAGGGGGAGGGCCTCAGTTGTTCCACCGATGAGGAAAATACACTTGTCGGCGGAGAATTTCATCGCCCAGGTTGAGCGCCATTCATCAAGAGCGGCTAAATCAGCAGAGATTTTAGGGATAGTAGTACTGAGGTTGCCAGGCGAAAAAGTGTAGACTATCTTAATGTCGTCCGCGAACAAAAACGGCGTGCCATTAAGTTTTGTCGGAAACATATCATTTATATATAGGAGGAAAAGCAGGGGGCCCAAAACACTGCCCTGAATAACACCGCTAGTAAAAGGCTTAGGATTAGAGGTGTGCCCGTTAATTAAGACAACCTGTGAACGATAAGATAAGTAAGACGAGAACCAAGAAAGAAGTGGATCGACAATCCCAAATGACCGTAGCTTTGTTAAAAGGTGGGGGTGAGGGACACGATCAAATGCCTTGGATAAATCAAGATAAAGAACAACAAGAGATTTCCCACTTTCAGCAGAGTCGGTGACGAGATTCAGGAAATCATACTGACAAGTCATGCAGGACCGTGAACGGAGGAATCCATGTTGGTTGTCATTAATAAGACTGAGGCTTAATAAATAGCTAATAATATTATCTTTAACTATTTTTTCCATTATTCTGGATAAAATGGGGGTATGGTTTATAGGGCGATAATTGGATACCTCATGTAAAGGTCCTTTTTTATGAATGGGAAGGATTGCCGAGCGCTTCCAGTTAGCAGGTACGGTGCTACCATTAAGTGAAAGAGTGGAAAGGTTAAGCAACAACAGGGGGAGATCCGGTCCACCACTGACGAGTGCAATTGGTGGTAAGCCATCGGGGCCTAATCAAAGGGAGGGTTTGCTATTGGATAGTAGCTTAGAAATACTCTTGGCATCGAAGGATATCGTAGAAAGGACAGAGTCGGTAAGTGGTAAAGATGAGGGCGGGGCAATGACAGTGGCTGGAGCCAAGGCTGAAGCAAAGAACGCATTGAAGGCTTCGGCTTTACAAGGTGGGGAGGTGATAGATGAGTTATTATCCAGAATCAGAAGTTGGAAGTCGGCCTCAACATCAGCGTTTCTAGACTCATGCAACATAGAAAGAAGTTGCGACTTGTCAGGATGACTCAAAGCCTTAGCTTCTTGGTCTCGAAGTCGAGTATTATCTTGTCGTTGAATAAGAGTGGAGAGGCGGTTTAGACGAATAAAAAGTGAAAAGTCGTTGGAATTATGTAGTTGTTTGAGAAGTTTATGGTACTTCTTATGGAGTGGCAAGACAGACGACCTCTTTTTAGGTACAGCCTGGGCAGTATTTGACAATTTTTCCAGACAATCGGAAAAGAAGGAGTAGAAAATATTTGCAGCATGCTGAGGGTCCTGGGTGAGAAAATAATCACCCCAGTCTTTCTGCCGAATAAGCGTGACTAGCAAGGCCCAATTTCTGCTTAGGAATGTATTGTTGGGGGGGAGAGGTGTGCGGGATTAGGTGGGCCACTAAGGGGCAGATGGCAGATAACCATTTTATGGTCACTACCGGGGAAATTTCGTGTTACGGTCACGTCGATGAGAGGCATGTTATGAGTAAATACCAGATCTAGTATGTTCCCACTTTTGGTAGGTTCGACAACATGTGTCCTGCCATCAAAATGAAAGCTAGTGATCAGGTCCATAAGGTTGGGAGGAGCCGAGAGGGTGGGCCAACAGATGTGAGGGAGATTAAAGTCACCCGCAATAAGGTTGGTTCCAGAAGGAAGCAAAGATAGGTATTCGAAAGACCTAATGAGAAGTGGAAACAATGAACTGGGGGAATTTGGTGAGCGATACACGCAGCCAATGTGAACAACAGTGGTTTGGAGGTTCATAGTGAACCAGAGAGAATCGAGTGCCGTATGTAAAAGAGGGGTCGTGGTGTAGACTTACTTGACGTAGGCTAGGCACCCCCTACCACGCCGGTTCAGTATGTCGGTCCTTAGAAGACTGTACCCTACCAAAGATAATTGATCATTGGGAGTGCTCTCAGAAAACCAGGATTCCGTTAATAAGATAATGTCGTAATTATTTGTAAGGACAAGTTTTTTCAAGGTGCGGGAGTTTGTCAAGAATAGAACGCGAGTTGAATAAGGCTAGAGATATACCATTTGTGGGAGGTGGTATATGCACATCAGGGGGATGGTGTAATTTGGAAGGAGGCAGGCTGTCGCAATTGGAGGGAGCGGAGATTAGGGTCAAAGGGGAATATGTTGATGTTGAGGCTAGTGGAGGTTCAGATGGGGTGGCTTCCAGCCAAGCTGGATTAAATGTTGCAGTGAGAGGGACTGCTGAGAGGTAAAAAGACTGGGCATCAACGGAGGGGGAAACATCGGAGCAAATGGAAAAACCTGTGGGGTTTGGCGGGTCGATATCAGACAGGGGTGATTAGGGGCAGTCGAGAAATACCGGCCAGTCGGAATCGAGTATTGGCTGAAGGGGGGTGCAGAGGGCAGGGTTGAAAATGTATGAATAGCCTCGGGCCACATCGTAAATCTATCGATGCACGTTAGTAAGTAGGTATACCCGTGTGATGGGGTCAATGGACCCACAATGTCCACGCGGATATGATCGAAGCGAGCATCAGGTGTAGCAAAAGTACCGATAGGCGAAGCTACGTGCCCACGCACTTTAGATCGTTGACATTGTAGACACTGTTTTGCCCACATACGAACATCTTTATTCATGGACGGCCAGACGTATCGTGCAGGTACTAGTCGGAGACTGGCTGCGATGCCCGGATGTGAGATCCCATGAAGGGTATCGAACACAAGACGTCGATATGCAGAGGGTACGACTGGTCGAGGTATACCAGTTGACATGTCGCAGAGTATAGTCCCAGCACTAGTGGCCAGAGGGACGGACTGACACTGTAGCGACGATGACTGAGCTGCTTCCATACATGAAGAATCCTGTGCCTGTGCTGCAGCCATGGCAGGGATGTCTAAAACCGGAGATTTAATGGCATTAAGCGGAATACGCGACAAAACATCTGCAACGCAGTTCGACTCACCTTTAACGTGTCGTGGGTCAGTCGTGAACTGAGAAATATAGTCTAAATGTCTGACTTCTCGTGGAGAGTAACGATCAGACTTAGTATGCAATGCATACGTCAGAGGCTTATGGTCTGTAAAGAGTATGAAATATTGACCCTCGACTGCATGGCGAAAGTGCTTGACGGCATTATATGCAGCCAGCAGTTCGCGACCAAAAGCACTATATTTGGTTTTCGTGGGATTGAGGCGTCGAGAGAAGAACTCTAATGGCTGCCATATCCCAGAAACAGATTGTTGCAGGACCGCTCCGATGGCAAAGTCGGATGCATCCACCGCTATGCTTAGCGTGGCGGACGGAACTGGGTGCATGAGGAGCGTGGTCTTAGCTAATGTCGCTTTAATCTCCGAAAACGCTACTCGTGTGGCATCCGTAAGCGACAGCTTACGTGGATTGCCACGAAGTAGGTCTGTAAATGGAAGCAAACGTTCAGCGGCATGGGGTATGAAACGACGATAAAAGTTAACTAACCCCAAAAATGCCTTAAGCTCCTTGATTGAGGACGGTACGGCGTAATCTAGAATAGCGCGCACTTTATCCTCGCAAGGCTTAATACCCTCTCGAGTGATCTTGTGGCCGAGGAACACAAGTTCCGGTTTGCCAAGTTCAAATTTATCAGGATTGACTGCTATTCGATGTTCGGACAAACGTTGAAACAGTAGCGTCAAATGTTGGAAATGTTCATCTACGCTCGACAATGCGACTAGCAAGTCATCGATATAGACGTGAACAAATTCCAAGTCTCGTGTAATGCTATCGATAAACCTCTGGAATATCTGAGCAGCATTTCGCAAACCAAAAGGCATACGTAGAAACTAAAACAAACCAAAAGAAATCGTGACAGCGGTTTTCTCGACATCTTCAGCGGCGACTGGGATCTGGTGATAAGCTTGCGCCAAATCGATCTTGGAAAATACAGTCGTGCCGTGAAGTGATGCCGTGATGTCGTGTATGTGGGGTATCGGATAACTATCGTAACGGGTAACCGAATTTAGTGCGCGATAGTCGCCACATGGTCGCCAGCTAGCGCCATCTTTCTTAAGAACCATGTGCAGAGGTGAGGCCCACGGATTGTGAGAAGGACGAACAACATCTTCGGAAAGTGAAGTGTCAAACTCACGTTTGACGAAAGCCAATTTGTCCGGTGCCAGTCGGCGAGGTCGTGCCGTGACTGGTGGTCCGTTATTGACAATGTGGTGTGCCACACGATCGGTCACTGTCTCTATCTCTTCAAATGGTTTAGTCAATACGGGGAATTTAATTAAAAAAGACTGAAAATCGTGCGGAATGTTAGAAAACAATCCTGTGATTCAGTGTGCTTCTGTTCAAGCTGCGAGACCAGAGCTTCAAAGCAATCGCAGACAGAGTGAGAT
This sequence comes from Fasciola hepatica, assembly GCA_948099385.1. NCBI lineage: Eukaryota > Metazoa > Platyhelminthes > Trematoda > Plagiorchiida > Fasciolidae > Fasciola > Fasciola hepatica. The sequence continues at coordinate 5,656,256 of CANUEZ040000099.1, read as the reverse complement.
CTGTGTGGAGCTGCGCCTTATCCTCTGACATGGTTACGTTGCGATAATATTTCGTAAAGAATATATACACCGTGCAACGGAAGGAGGACGTGATACAGCAATAAATCACAGACTCACCGGGCGGGCGAATAATCCGGGAGGTTCTGGAAGTTCTTGGGCTCACCACTATGGAAGACGTTTGAGAGCGGCTGGCGAACGTGTCTCCTATCGGGTCTAGCAGCGAATACCAACGATATCCCCTCTATCGGACGAATAGAGAAGACGTAAGTCGGTTTACAATTGCGAGGTGTATTCTATATATCGTGGCACCGAAACAGTACCGATACGAGAGATACGCCGAACGGAAAACGAAACGAAACGCGACGGCTGTGCAGAGAGCGAACCGCGAGCGAACGACCGAAAGTGAAAGTGATTTGAAACGAGGCCGACGGAAACCTCGGAAGTCGGTCCAGTAAAACGTAGGCAACCGGAGAACACTGAGGTCAATGACAAACGTCAGAAAAGATCGTGGAGAAAATAGATCCAAAATGGTGTCCAGAAAATAGTCATTTTCTCAAAACGATCGAGGTCACTACAGGCTAATGCACTAAATGTCCATAATTTTTTTACCACCTCTATCCCCCTCTAGCTCCTTCCACGCCTGATTCACCCCCTCCAGGATTCGGCTGTTTCAATTAGAACCCCCTAACCGCTCTTCAAATTACGCCCAGCTTTAAAGCCCAGCGGCGCATTTAGTCACAGGCACAAACTCTTCTTCTGAAACGCGGTTAAAATGGGCCGAGCTTCGACTGCCCACCGTAAGCCACGCCTTATTTGACGATCCTTCATCACCTAGTCACAATGAAATTACGGCTCAGTCTACTGAGAACCTATCCAAAAACACCTTGTCGCTCTTACTACTTAACGTCCGCTCTCTCCTCCCAAAAGTGCCCCTGCTTAAAGAGCTTGCATTAGACCTACACCCTGACGTCTTACTAGTTGCCGAGACGTGGCTGACGGATCACACCCCATTAAGCCACGTACCTATACCCGGCTATCAGGCCACTGCCAACAGTAGATCTGACCAAAGAGGAGGCGGCTGCATCATTTACATCAGACACATTCACGGCGAGTAGGTTTCATCATCCTATTCCAGACAACATTCCAGACTCGGTCTGGCTCACTATCAAAGAAGATCAACTACTCCTCGTTGGATGTCTCTACCGTCCTCCAAACCAGGGCAGGCACGAGTTGACAGCAATAATAGACGCATTCAACTATGTCTCTAACCTCCCCGTAACTGCTAAAATTCTAGCTGGTGATTTCAACGTGCCTGAAATATGCTGGCATTCCATGACATCACCCCCAAAACTCCATGATTTCCTTTCGTGTATCCATGTGGGTAATTGGGTACAGCATGTTTTATCCCCCACTAGAGGGAGAAATACATTAGACCTTATCTTCACTATTGGTATCAAGAATTTAGATACCCAAATCTTAAGTCGCTTCACCGGTAGTGACCATAAGATGGTATCCTGTATTTTTACGGCACCTTGGCCTCACACTGATAAGTCAGCAGAAACACACCTTCCGATCACCAATAAGCAACACCATAAAGCTTGCTGGAATGGTCTACTCTCTTTTATCCGTTCCTTAAACTGGGACGAATCGTTTTTATCTAATGACCTAGAGATAGCAGCTGCCCAACTGTATACTAATCTTCACTACTGCCTCGACAAAATCAATCCAGCCTCGAAGCCTATCATACGCAAACAGCGGAACTCTCTAGATCGTCTTAACGGTAACTTAGCCAAACACCAACAAAGATTCACTAACACGAGGGACTTCTCGTCGTATCTTCAAATAATAAGTATATCCCGTACGATTAAATTGCTTTCGGATTCTTCGAAGAAGAAACAGGAACTAGATGCCTTAAGCCACCCAAACAAGGTGGAAGCACTGGCCAGGCTAATGAAGGTCAGAAACAGGTAACCTAACCAAGAAATCCCATATTTGAATTATAACAATAATTGCTTGCATGACCCTCTTTTGATTACGGAGGCTTTCAGCGCCTATTTTGCCTCCTCTTTAGCGACGGATGGCGCCACATCCATCCCCGTTCTAGATCCGGTGACATCAGTAACTTTCTCGACGGTAGTGTTCTACCCTGAGGAGGTTTCAGTCCATGTTGCAAGAACAAGACCGTCCTGCAGGCCAGGTCCAGATGCATTACCACCGGCCAATTTTAGTCGAGGTGGCGGAGATGTTCCAATGTTGCTGACAAACATATTCAATTTGTCACTCAGGTGCAGTGTTTTCCCTTCCCAATGGAAACCTTCAACTGTCATACCGATGCACAAAAGAGGATCACGTCTAGATCCAGTTAACTATCGGCCGGTGAACCACACCCCGGTCGTGTCCAGAATCATGGAGAGAATGATCAAGGAAAGGCTGACACGTCACCTTCTTAACAATAATCTAATCAACGCTGGTCAGCATGGTTTTCTGAAAAACAGATCATGTGCGACATGCATGACCGATTTCCTCAATCTGGTCACAGAGGCTGTCAATATTGGTAAATCGGCAATCATGATCTTTTTGGACATGACCAAGGCTTTTGACAGAGTATACCACGTCCGGTTACTACAGAAGATCAAAACTTATGGAATCGTGGACCCGATGCTCGCTTGGTTTGCATCCTATTTAACAGCCCGAGACCAGGTTGTATGTATAGGCGGAAATTTGTCCGAACCCCGTCCCGTAACCCGTGGGGTGATACAAGGTAGCGTACTGGGCCCATTACTGTTCCTAATGCGCGTTAACGATTTATTTACCATTTTCCAACGGGGAGTTCTCTTTCCTGTTAGCAGATTATATATCAAAATCGTGTACACTTTTGAGCCCGCGGCGTTAGCCCCTACCGTAGATGACATTGCAAGGGAACTGCTCGCTCTCAGCTCCTGGAGTGATGATTGGAAAATGAGTTTTTCCGCCGATAAAAGTAATATTATTACGTATAAATGTCACGTCCCCACTGGGAGATTTAGTATAAACGGCAAGTTCATCCCCAACAACTCTCAGGTACGTGACTTGGGTCTACACTACTCATGTACGTTTGACTTTTCGGAACACGCAGCCATCCAGGTGGCTAAAGCACGCCGTACGATCGGGCTAATACATCAAACATTTATTTTGCTAGAAAGTAAACTAAACATTTTTAAGTCCCATGTTAGACCTCTTCTGGAATACGGCTCGATCATTTGTCCCAACATGCGACAAAGGGACCGTATAGCGTTCGAGAACGTACAACGGGCATTCACGAAACAGCTCATGGGTTTTTCTCTCCCTCTAATTACATGGAACGTTGTGAGCGGCTGAAAATCGATCCCTTATGGCTACGCCGCATAAGAAATAACCTTCCATTCTTTCACAATATATTGAAGAATAGATCATGTAGTTCAGCACCGCAGGCGAGAACCCTTTCCACTTATCCCTTACGTAACAATGAGTTCTTGGTGTCTGTCCCTTTGCCGAAGCTTGCCCTTCGGTCAAACTTCTTTATTAACAAGTACGCTTCATTGTGGAATAAGCTACCACAACGAGTTCGGGCATTATCACCGACATCGGGGGCTTTCAAACAGGAAATAAGCATAGCCCTAAGGGTGGACACACTGACTAGGATATACAATCCGTATATTTCAAGGGCTCAGGCCTTCGAGGTAGGTATAGGGTACTAATAAATCTAATAACCGCTTTGAGCAACCTAGGCTCAATTAGACCCGCATACGGTTGGCCCCATCGCTGTAGCAATTACGGAACTCAGCGGTTCATTCATACGACCTAGGACAGCAAAACAATCCCAATTTTTTACCATCAACTTCTTCATCCTGAAATATGCAACACTGTGGAATAAACTCCCAGCTGATGTACGTTCCATAGATTCCCTAATTATGCTTAAGTCTAGACTACACATAGCTCTGGACATCCAAAAACTGATCGCTCTTACGAATCCTTATATGTCTTTTGACAGAGCTTATGAGGAAAACGCTAGATTCTAACCCGAACCCTTGATAATCTAGGATGTGCCACACCATACGCCGTAGTTGCCATCGCCTAAGCGTAAACCTTCCAGTTTACAATGCCTAAACATAATAACTCTCATGACTGAGGCCAGTGCTTCGGAAGTCGTATTTGATTATATTAAATACCACTGGAAGCATGAAAGATAGTCTTTGAACAATTCCAGTGCTGATTATTATTAGGTTTTTGCTTCTGTCTCTAACCCAAGATGCAGCACCTGTTCCACTCCTCAACCTCCATCCAGTAGTCACCATTAGACATTCACAGCTCAAATTCTGTCCCTATCACAGAACTCTAGCATCCTCCACGATTGGCCTATACAACATTTGATACTTAGCCAGCAAAACTACTAACCATCTGTGGATGGTACCGACGAATCACGTCGTTAGTGCTGCAAGTTGTACCCCATCTTTGTGCACACTGGCGTTTTGTTGAACAAAAACCCCATCGAATAACCGCTACGGATTGACTGGTGTGGTTGACCTATTCCCAACGCGGCTTGTTACATGCGGTCCATGTTTCGGCCGGAGCTTGGGAGCTGTGGTCGCCCACCAAAAGCAGCTCCGCCTTCTCTAACAGCCAGATACCTGACTGTGATAAAACCATTAAAAAAATAATAAGAACGTCGAAAAAAGCGTGGATCATTCTTGGAGCGCCACGTTCTGGATGCCAGTAGTTGTGTATCGTGCTACCTCCCTACCTGAAGCACGCCCTTGTGCCGCCTACCATGAGCACCGAATGAAGACCGTTAGAGTTTTCTTCCCTGATGAAAATTCGGACCCACCTCTCACGGTTCCCCAAACCGGTCCTCACATCGGTGTAGTCCTGCATTGCAGTACGATAATAACGAAAAAGATACCACGGTAACCATGCAATCATATCCCCATCAGATTTCCTTGCTCACATTGGAGCTCAATCTCAGTACGATGGCACTATCGAGGAAGAGCATAGATGAACTCACGTCAATGTTCCAAGGCAAGTGACCAATTACCTCTAATCTATAACCACTGTCACCCCAATAGTTCCTTCTACTTTGACTCCTCAGAAACTACTCAGTATAGAACAACCACTATACCGAAAGAGACAGTAACAGCGTAGCGCCAAGCAAACAGTATGTTAGTCCTACTCGCTCTGTCTGTTATTTCAAACCTATCTTATCGCCTCGTTGCCAAACTGCGTTCTGCGTAAGCAAACGGTATTGAGGGTTATCATTACTAACCACGGGCAAATCATAAATCCTTTGAAATGCATACAGTTACCAAGCCGGTGTACGCAACTTCGTCGGCCTGCAGCAGTATAGCTCAAATCCACTGCGAGTCTATTTTACCCATGCCCTACTCACATAGACCTAACCAATCCATTGTTTATTGTCTTCATATATTATCATAACCCACAGCTGGAACCATGTCCAGACTGAAATCTCCCTTTATTTCAGGTTCACTGTCTCCCACTATCTCAGTCGTCAAATTGGCTAACCAAGGAGGCCGCTTTGACTCGTACGGACAGAGACTCAAGTGGAACCTACCATGGCAACTGGGACCGAAATCAAACCACACAACAGGAGATACCCCTAATTGCTTATCAGATCGTTCAGCGTTTTCTAACGCAACCAACACGAATTCCAGTTCACGCGCATGCCGCTAACATACAGCCACACTCGGCTGATTGACCGATACATACTTTGCCCTGCCAGACGAAACTTACGCATTCGATGTCGTACGTTACCAGAATAACACTGAAGGCAAATGCGTCATCACATACATATATATTTGTCATTGAAACAGCATAATAACGCTGAAGTCCATGCGGAGAACATTCCATCTTATTGAGTAACGTGTTACACCATGATCATGCCCTACAGCGTGCATCTCGACCATGGCCGAGAAACATACATACATATATATATATATATATATATATATATATATATATAACTAGATGGAGTCAACCAGCTCTTACGGGAAAGCGCAGAATCTGAAGGACATCTTTGAGCGTGTGCATAGACGAGACACCGAGAGACAGCACGAAACAACCGAAACCCAGCAGACTATCATCACGGATGAAGTCGTCGTTAGTAAACTGGGATCAAAATGGCGATGAGCAGTAAAAATAGCAATAAGACTGTGGAGCCAGATGGTGTTCATCCGGCCATTCTAAAAGCTCTAGCCAGAGTACTGGCCGAACTGCTGGCACAGCTGTTCAAAGCAACTCTAGACTCCAGGTGTAAGAGTCCTTTGAGCAATTTGCAGCCAAATTTGAAACGAAACCCGAAATCGGGAGGCAATTATTCGTGAAGTTCCACGACACTAGGCCATCAGGTAAACAATGACAAAACAGATACAAACCTCAATTGCGCCATTACAGGGACCCAGAAAACGAAAGCCAAATTGCGCCGTGCGAGAAGAGAGCATGTGCTTTAAGCAGGTCCAAAAAAGGATATGATGGAGAAGCGAGTTGGGCGCGAACAAACAAACGTTGTTTCATGAAAAACTGCGTGAAAAAACACAAATAATGTATACGAGCGAGTGATGTCAAGTAAGCACGAAGCTGCGGTGTTTCTGGCGTGATTTTCCACAACGGGTCGTTACACCGCCTATCGAAACCCTCCCGAATCCTAGCAGAGTCAAAGGTTCGAAACAAAGGTACTGAGTCTCCCTACCTAACTAGACCCTGTTGTCTGCGCGAGTACCTAATACTCCTAACGTCAACACTCTGCCCACGGTTGTACGTGATCCGGTGGCTACACCGGCGCCATGCCACTCTGCATAGTCCATGAGAATGGCTGATCGATTGTTGGGGCGAAGGGGCAACATAAATGCTCTCCTCAGGAGGGCCATTGTGCGTCGGATGCGTGTGCTTGGATGAGCGTGTGTGCGTGTGGGTGTCCTGGGCGAGGCCGCACTCTGGTATATGGGCAAGTAGTAACAACTGCCAGCTACTGTAGAAACCTTCGCCAAGTCAGTGATAAGCGAGGAACAATCAGCGCTACGACGTGTTTGGCGATGATCGTGAAGCATAAATGTGTATCATGTACGTGTGCGTGGTTGACAGTGTGTGTCTGGGTGTTTGATCGAGTCACAACTTCTACCACATACGGGAAAAGCCTTCTATAACGTCAAAAATAACGGTGAGCGCTGCAGCTTGTTTGATGGAAATCTTGAAGCATAAATGTGTATCATGTACGTGTGTGTCCGGGTGTATGACTCAGTCACAGCCCCTATCCCACGTGAGAAACGTCTTCTATAAAGCCAGTAGAAAACGAGAGACGGTGAGCACCGTGACATCTTTGTTAAAGACGGTTGGACGGGAAAGTGTCACATGTGGGTGTGATTGGGTGTGCGTGTAGTTCAGTACTTCAGTATTTCCTAAATGCCTTCACATACGGGAGGTGCTTTCAACCACTTCAGCGACGAATAGGCAACATTCTACTGGGGTTCCGTGGTGTCGGCTTCTCCGTCTTCACTCTCGAGGTGACTGATACTGCGTACGTCGCGGGTAAGCATTCCGTTGGCGGCCTTCACCTTCACAGTTCTTATCATTTCGTGGAAGCTTTTGATAGTTTCCGTGACGAAGTCCAAAGGCCAGGTGCTGAAATGTGCGTGTTTGTCTGCTATCATCACTACTTCCCCAGTCTCCAATGGTCTTGTTTTGACCAGCCACTTCTGTCGGGCATGCAGAGCCGGTAGGTACTCCCGAAGCCATCGTTCCCAAGAAACCTTGGCAAGATAGTTGGCCTGATTCCATCCGTGAAGGTAGCTCCCACGAAGATGCATGGGTCCTTGGAAACCCTTGTTCGATCATAACGTCAATAAGTCGTTCGGGGTGAGCGCCAGATGGGTGGGTTCATCGTTCGTTACTGGAGTTAGTGGGCGGCTGTTCAGAATTCTCTCGACCTCAGTCCTAACGGTGATCAACGTTTCCTCGTCAGGTGGCTGTGGCTCAATGATCGACAGCAATATTCGCCCGGTGGACCGGGTCAGGCGTTCCCATAGGCCACCACTATGAATGGCCTGAGGGGGATTGAAGTGCAATCGCATACCATGGGCCACGGTTGGGTTCAACAGTTCATCCCTGTTCATGTTTTTTTGCCAACACTGCATTTTCTGGTGAGCTCCCACGACGTTCGACCCATTGTCGGAGTATATATCTGCCGGTACGCCTCTTCGGTTGATAAAGCGCTGCAAGGCCCGTAGGAAAGAGTTGGTTGTCGTCGAATGTGCAACCTCCAAATGCACCGCATGTGACTTCATGCACGTCGTGATACACCCAGATTGGTTTCACAACCTCTTCCCACATTTGATCCGCACGGGCCCGAAATAGTCCAGCCCGGCCACCAGCTCGGAGTCACGGTACTTTCTGGCAGCGGAGCCATATACTGTTTACCCGCTACGGCGCTGCGTCTCCTGTAATGAACACAGCTTGAGATTACGCGTTTTACATTCGCTCTTTTTCTCAGTAATCAAAGGCACTTTCGAATAACGCTTGTCAGGTGATTTCCCCCGGCTTGTCCCACTACAGCATGGATGTGTTGAATCAGTGGCGCTATCATAGTTTGTCGAGCCGGCAGCGATATGAGGTATTTCGAGTCAAAACTCAGGTGAGTGTTGGTCAGCCTACCATCTACCCGTAGTAATCCATTGTTGAGTTTGCAGTTTAAATGTATCAAATTGCCTTTCGGAGATGATATTCCCTTGTCGGTTGGTTCCGCCAGTTCTGCCCTCCGGAGTTCTCGAACGAAGGCCTCCAGATTTATCATTGTGAATAAATCGTGTTCTGCAGCTCGTAGTTCGTCGGGACTTATCGGGCTCACCCGTGCACAGCTGAAGGGGCGGATTCTTTCCATGACTAGCAAATGTCTCTTGAACCTGGCCGGCCAAACCAATGAACGAAGCACCCTCATCCGGGGGGAAAACCCGACCAACCGCGACAAAATGAATTTTTCTTCGACGAATGTCGCAGTCATCACTGCATCCTTGACCTCCAGCTCCAATTCCGGAGGGGTTTCAGTTCGTACACGGGCCGGTCCTGTTTACCCATTTTCAGGAATTTCGGCCTTTTCGTTCACTTGTCCAGTTGCCGGAAGTTGGTCGCACCTCGAGAGCACTGATCGGCTGGGTTATTGCCAAACTTGGCATGCTTCCACTGGTTCACGGCCGATTCGTCGTGGATGATCGTGAGATGGTCAGCAACGGAAGCGCCAAAACGACTCCTGACGTTATTAACGTAGTACAGTACTATTGTCGAGTCCATCCGGAAACTAGCTGACAAAATATAGAAGTCAAAGCATCCCTTTATCGTTTGTACCGCCCCTACTGCTAAAGGCTGTGTTGAGCTCAACGCGCGGGATCGAAACCGATTTCAGTGGAGCGATGCGGGCTTTAGCAAACGGAATCCTCGCAGTATATTGTCCGTCTCCCGTGTACCGTCGTCCGTACACCTCAGCTCCGTAACTGACTTCGGATGCGTCAGAAAAGGCACGTAGTTCTCCAGTCCATGTTGCATGACCAGGGGACAAAACATCGTGGAATCCGTGTGTCTCCTAGTTTCTTTGAGGCACTCAGAAATTCTTCCCAGTCCAGCCGGTCTTCTCGGTCCAGCGGCTGGTCCCAATCTACTTTCTAACGGCAGAGCCGCTGCAGCAGGATCTTTTCGGGTAACAGCCACGGAGGGACGAAACCGAGCGGATCGAACAAACTAGAGACAGCAGATAGCATGCCACGGCGGGTACTGGCAACTCGGGAAAGTTTAGCTGGAAAACAAGGTCGTCCGTTTCCGAATTCCATTGTATTCCTAGCTTACCTTCGGAAGGGACAGGAGAGCCGCCCAGGTCTCGAACCCTTCCGACCCTCATGGTACGGAATGACTTCGAGCACTTATGAAGAGTTCGACATCCATTTCGTGAGATGGAAGCAGCCCTCTTCTTGTTGGGCCCCTGAAATGCGCTAGGGCCGAGTCTACATCATCGATAGACCCAATGTAGTCGTCCACGTAACAGTTTCCAATGACGCTATCAACCACCGACCGATGGACCAGAGCTCCACGCTAGCTCGCTGTGTCTCGAAGGATGTAGTTCGCACAAAAGAGTGATGATATCACCCCGAGGGGGTGAACGGTCATCCTATAATTTATCACTGCTTTCTCCTCCCACCACAGGAAACGCAACGCAGCCCGTTCTTCTGTCGGTATTTTCACCTGATGAAACATTTCTTCGATACAGGCGGACAAAGCCACTCTACCTACTCTGAAAGGGCACACAACTTCGACCAATGGCTTGGTTCAGTAAGGCCCTTGTAGAAGGCGGTCGTTTACCGACTTGCCCTGGAACTTGGCTGCACGGATGAACACCACCTGCATTTTTTCGGGTTTGAGATGAGCTGCAACCCCAACCGGTCGGCAGTCATTATTTGTGTGCCGCACCCCGTGTTCACTGCTAACGACACCGTACTTTTAGCGAGCTCGTGTTTGTCAACAAACCACTCTTTCACCAGGGTAGTGTCCGATCCACTGTCAACAAAAGCCGCCTCTTTGACCGCCCCAGTCGATGTCATCACCCCCACGGAAAAACCTCCTAAATTTGTTGGTTTGCTGGTTGACTGTGACTTTGAACAAGTTGCACTGGGCTTTGTGTTCGTCTCTGGTGTAGTTTCTCTCGCCTGGTGTAACAATCGGTGGTGCCTGCCCGCGCAACCCTTGTGACCGCATCGGGTCGTTGTTGGACAAGCTGCCGCCCAGTGGCTGGTGTTGAGGTATATAAAGCACGCTCCTGTAGTCCTCGTTATTCCCTTAATTTCGTCTATCGTGGCGTTGATGAACTTGGGGCATCCTAGCATCCCATGGCTAAAGTCACAGGACCAGCAACTTGGATGCGCTATAGCCTCGCGTGAAATGGCGTGTGCATTGGTCCAAGGCCGGTATTTCGGACATTGCCGAGCAGTCGTTTGAACCTGGCTAGCGATAGATTTGTTTACTCGGTTAGTCTCCCGGATGAGTCGGACAAATCTACTGTCGGCTATCTTGGTTTGCCTGTCCAAGTATTCGGTCAAGTCGTCGAAGTTAGCCTCTTGATCGCCTTGGCTTATACGTTCCGCCTCTTCCGCCCAGCGATCCTGCAGTTCAATAGAGAGGCGACGGACTATGCCCTCCAAGGTATGCATTGCATCGAGGTCAGCCCTGTAACCTAAATGTCAAAGGCTATTGAACAGTTCTGCATTTTGATTACTAGGCCGGCCCTTGTATAGACGTCACCCTCTGTGCTTTTTCCTCTACCATCAAGCCCTCCGTTAGATAACGGGCTACCTGGAATGGGTGGCCGAACAGGTCCCTCAAGATCTTCCTCGCTCGTGTGTAGCCCTGTTCTGGGTCGGGCATGGTACACCCGTCGATAGCTTCTCTTGCTCGGTCTCGACAGTAAAATGTCAGGTGGAAAAGCCATGGCCCAGTGTCGGTTATCTTGTTTCCGACGAACGTTTAATAATGGTATATTTCTCGACCATGGTCGAGACGCATGCGCAAGCGCATGATCATGGTGTACAACGTTACTCAAAACAATGAACTATACACGAATTTCAAGAAAGCGAGTGGAGTCGTCAGAAGCAAAACAATATAGCTAGAGATAGTTTGAGTCGACTGAAATTATAAAGGTTTGCGCGGCAAATACGGTTTGGTTTCGGATTCGACTGGTTGGTGGTGGTCCGTGAAAATACAAAATATATCGTGAAAATATAGCGCTAGGGATGCGTTATAAGTCATAATAATACAAGATGTGGGTAACTGAGGCCTATTGCGGGTTCTATGCACGGAATAGGTAATGGACATGGAGAGGTTAAAGAAATGAATGGGAGTACAACCGTGAACTTTGGTGAATATGAAGAGAGCGGCTCTCTATGGAGATGAAGTTGGCCCGGAATGATGGATATTCCCGATTCTAATAGAGGGAGTTCATCATGAAATGAGGGGACATGAGGAAACTTTGTGGAAATGGACAGGCAACGTTGATGAATGTGGAGGAAACAGCAATCCATATATAAGGTGAGTTTAGGTTCGGGATCAATAACCCTTATCATTCAGAAAAAAAAGGCAGCGCAACTTGAAGGCCTTTAACTGGTGAAGAGTCAATTTCAAGCTGGATACCGATCGAAAGAAAAATGAAATCTTGGAAGAGAAAACGGAGCGAAAAATCTCCTTGTAGGCTCGCGCCTTATTGTTCTGTTATGCTGACAAATATATTGACTTATTGACTCTCAGTGATCTTCGACATCATTGTTGGGAACCAAGGATGTGAGGGACAAGTAGACTCGCGTTCGGATAACGTATCGAATTTTAATGAGAGAAAATTCCTGTGTTGCGTATTCTGGCTCTGTTATTGGATTGTTTCACATGAGACCAAGGTGATGTGCAGCATCCCGTGGGTATGGTTCATCAGGCGGGGTAAAGGACGTGTCAATCAATCAATAGAAGTTTGCTTGCGAACTGTTATTTCTGAAGCCTCCAACAGTGACATCAGTAGTAGAGGTGTTGCGTTAGGAGACGTCTATCAATCTGCTTGTGAGCATTTGGGGGTGTTTTAGGTCGTGTGGCCCGATTGCAATCCCTTTTGGTATAAAAGATGCTATTAAGGTCTCTGTCGGTACAGGTCAAAGTGTGGACATTGGTCACCGAAAAAGGTGCCCGAGAGAGTGGGCGACGACAAATCTGAAATAAATGGTGTTAGCACTCTGGACGTGGTTCCAGCTGTTAGTTATGATAATAAATAGCGACAATTAATAATGAACTGGCTGGGTTTATGTGGACTGTCAGTGTTACATTTCGTACTTTGATCTGGGTTTTAATTAGAGAGCTTAAGTAACGTAGGGTTGCAGGGGGTTGATAAGTACTACAACAGGCTAGCAAGATAGCGTAAACCCGGTGGGCTGCTGCATCTGCATCTCAGAGATTTAACTTAATTGTGAGCAGGCTGCGGTAGTGATTGTAGTTGGCAGGAGGCAGTGGTTACTGTTAGGTAGGGTTGTAAACCTAAGCGTGGCTTGGATGCTAGGACATCGAGAAGACCGCTTCCTAAAAAAGATGACGGAAGATAGAGGGGTATAGATGGAAGAGGTGACCGGTTTCCACTATGTTCATATCTCTTTTTTTCCTTTTCCGGGCTTCATCGAGGTTGCCGTTATTCGTCAGGTACGTCGATACTCTGTCCAGGTCAATGGGTTGAAGGTCAGGGCTGTGGTAGCGATTGTATTTGACGTCGACGTGCATGCTAGGTGCGCTTATGGTGGGTATGGGGTGGTTGAAACTTAGAGCGGGGGGTGGGAAAGCGTATGTGGAGAGTCCAGTGCGCTGTCACCCCAGTCAGTCTCGAGCGTGAAGACCAAAGCTTGTCGAGCGAACAAGGGCGATGTGGGGTTTCCCCTTTCGCAGGATCAGGTCTGAGCTGATGGGATACTTTCCCATAGATGAAGGTTGCCCAATTCTTTCACAGCCCGATTTCAGTGGTATTTGGAGATCGAATCGATCCCACGAGGTCTTTTTCGTTTCCACTGTTCTCTTTTTTCAGTTTTATTATTATTATTATATTTTTTTTTCGTTTCCTAACAGAGGGGTGGTTGAGCCCATATAGGAACTTTCTATAGCCCCTCCGCCCGATCGTAATTTTATGCGTATTTGTCTTTTTTCGCAACTGCTGGGGGTGGTCTGTTTTCCCCACGTTCCAACGACGCAATGGTATGGGTGCCGTTGACATCAGGGGTTTCGCTAGCATGGGCTGGGAAAATGCAGGATGGGATTATGCAACACACGGAGTAGGACAACGAACGTTGTAAAGCACAAGCTAGCATACGTGTGTCAGTCTCATACAGCGCCAGGCCATGCCTAAGACCATCAGAGTCCATTCCGGGCTAGCTGGTGCAGATGAGTTTAGCTCTGCTGATGGGAAATGGTGTGGTGCATAAGAGAGAATATGATAGTAGTTGGTGGATGGTAAATACAGAGGTGAGACGAGAGGAAAAGCCACCAGGTAAGTACTAGCAGGTGGGCTTCTGGGATAATAGATTCTGGAATGAGGTGATTAAGAAAGGCTAATTGAGGCCGGGCATAAAACCCAGGTGAGTGGTGGTAGCCAAGATGAACGGGAGAGGAGTGAAAGGATCGAGTAAAGTGGTAGACGGCGGAACTCAGTGTCCTAGGGTCCGAAGCCACGTACTTATTTGCTGTGGAGATATCTAAGACTAAGAAACTTAGACTGGTTGGCAATAGAACAGGAACATTGTCTAAAATTAGGAGAACCGGCAAGCATTAAACTAGGTATAGTTATAAAAGTCAGCAAACTGTGGCTACAGTAGTATAGATTGTAAGCAATATAACGTAAAAGAGAATAGTTGCCCTGGCGTTTGTCATCGGGTGAGAAATGAAAGTTCTAGTGCAGTAATCCTAGTAATCAAATCCGTTTTCGTAGGCCACCTCTTCGGTGACGGTCAAGCCGGTAAGAAGGATCACATTGGGAACAGTCAAGAACTGATCCAGCGAGCCTCTGAACTGGGAAATTGAGAGACTCTCGCGGATGTTTAGCGGGAGTTTATTCCATAACTTTGAGTATTTTATAAGGAAAAAGTTAGATCTTAACGCTAGTTTTGATCTAGGAATAGAGAGCTGCAATGACCGATGGCGTAGAGCATAATTCGTGGAGGGAGTGAGACGAATGGGTTCGGTACACGAAAAGGCCGTACCGTGGTACAGCTTAAACAGGAAGCACAAATTGAGCTTCATGCGATGCAACCATAGAGGGTCAAGATTGTGTAGGATGCATCGATCCTTGTAACACAGACTGGAGGAAAAGCCTACTAATTGTTTGGTGAATTGGCGTTGCACGGACTCCAGAGAAATGCGGTCGGATTTCGTCATGTTGGTGAAGATAATGGGACAGTATTCAAGGAGAGGCCTGGCGTGAGACTTGTAAGTGAGCAGTTTGCAATCATTTAGCCGAAAGGTTCTGGAGATGAGACCAGTGGTTCTTCTGGTCTTTGCAATCTGGAGTGGAACATACTCAGAAAACCTAAAGCTAGAAGAATAATGGAGACCAAGGTCTCGAACTAAAGGGCTGTACGAAATGGGTAGGTCGTGGATAAGCAGGGTTCCGGGGGTCACTTGACATCTGAATGTTGTGTAGCAGCTCTTCGAGGTCGAAAAGTCCATATTCCATGAATTGCACCAATCCCCGAGTCGCTTTAGGTCACTAGAGATATCATCCAGCATGATGTTCAGGTTTTGACGAGGAAACTCATAGACAATCTTAACGTCATCAGCGAAAAGGAATGGGTTACCATGGCGCAAGATGGGAAATATGTCGTTTATGTAGATGAGAAATAGTAAAGGACCGAGTACACTGCCTTGTATAACTCCACTGGTGACTGGAGCAGGCTGTGAGAAACACCCATCAATGGAAACCACTTGTGAACGGTCCGATAAATAAGATGTTTACCAAGATAAAAGCGAACCGGAAAAGCCATGAGCTTTGAGTTTGGTTAGTAACAAAGCGTGAGGGACGCGGTCGAAAGCCTTTGTCATATCAAGGTATATGATGATGATAGATTTAGCGTTGTCGGCGGCCGCCGTTATGAGGTTAAAAAAGTCGTACTGACAGGTGGTGCATGAACGTGGTTTTAGGAAGCCATGCTGCCCACTATGGATGATGTTATGGGACAACAGGAAGTCGGACATCCGCTGTTTGATTAAGGCGTTCCATCAACCTAGAAGCAATTGGAGTGTGGTTGATAGGGCGGTAATTTGAGGGGTCATGTATTGGTCCCTTCTTATGGATTGGGATGATGACCGCAGTCTTCCACTGTGAGGGGAATATGCCAAACTTGATGGATAGATTGTAGACCTTCAATAGTAAGGCTGCGACATCAGTTCCTCCAAGACGTAGAAGTGTCGGCGGAACACCATCATGGCCAAGGTGTGAGGACTTCCGGACACGGGTAATCTGGTTGGTCACCTCTTTTAAAGTAAATTCTAAATCAGACAGTGAGTGCTCGGTGACAGGGTCTATGCATGGGGATAAAGTAAGGGGGTTCGTAGTCATGGATGCAGCAAAGTAGGAGTTAAGCGCCTCGGCTATCGCTAGAGGTAAGGTAATGCGGTCGTTATTTTCTAAGATTAGAGAGGGGATACTTACTGGTTTGCTCTGATTTCTATTCTTCATTAGGTATGCCAACTTTGAGGAAGTATCATGGCATTGCAAGGCAGATACTTCTTGTTTTTTGAGCATATCATCAGTCTTCATTCTGACTGCTACCGAGAGACGTTGAAGCTGCAAGAATGACGATAAGTCATTATTGGTTTGATACACCTTCTGGAGCTTCAGATACTTGTTTTGCATTCGGCTCAGGATTGAACTACGGACTCGGTTTGATGTGATACGAGTAGTAGTGATTTTGGACAGCAAGTATGATAGGTTAGAATATAGTAAATTAGCAGCCAGCTGAGGGTCGCTTTGCAGGAAAAAGTCGTCCCAGTCTAGCGATCGAAGCGTGCAGATAAGATTGACCCAGTTGACTGCTGAAGAATAATGATTGGGTGGGTGGGATTTGTCAAAAGATTGCGGAACCACGAAGGTGCAGGACACCATTTAGTGGTCGCTTCCTGGAAAGAGGTCGAGCGTACTGGCTGAAACATCTGATAAACCAATAGTAAACAACAAATCAAGGATGTTGTTACCTCTGGTTGGGACTGTTACGTGTTGGATCCAGCGCCCAACGCGGATGCATGATATAAAATCTAGTAAGTTGTTTGGAGCGGATAGAATGTTTCTAACTGCCTGATGAACTTGCAGTAATGTTCAGATCTTCCGTCGGAAACTGTCAGTTATACTCTTGGCAGATCGATCGTTGGTGGCGTTGATGTTTTATATTCGGCGATCGGCAAAGATATTCTTAATTTAATTTGTCCTGACCTATCGGATAGGTCGTAGTCGCTGACCTTCTGCTCAAGCTCGTTCTGTCTTCACCTCTCTTCTACTTCCTGGGCCTGTTGACTAGCTGATGACAGTTTTTGTTCTAGGGCTTATATCCTTAACTTAAACAGATCGACATTCTCGCAGTCCACATTATCCGTAGTAATACATGAGCTAGCACTGATAGGACTAGGTGGCCTAACTGAAGAATTAAAAGTAACAAAACCTCCACAATGACTTGCCGTGTTGCTTCCTGTCCAGATTCCAATTGCTTCGATACTTTTCTTGGTATGTTGGGTACTTTCTGGTTCCAAACTAATCAACTGAGTATTGTAAGACACGTTCGAGCAATGCGTAGCTAAATTCGCAGAGGATCCCGAAATCAAAAGGCGGTTATCCGTGAAATTCTACGATACTGAATTATCAGAAGAACAATGACACGAAACAGATACAAACCTCAATTGTGCAATGAAAGGACTCAAAAAACGAGAACCCAGTTGCGGCGTGCGAGAGATGAGCACTTTCGTCACACAGGTCCAGAACAGAGAGTGGTGTAAGTTCCGACCTGGCTTTGCGTAATGCTGACCTCAAACAGCTGACTGAGTAACTTTTGCAATAAAATTTAAGGGAAACACCGCAAAAGTGTGCTTTATAGAAACGAACTTTATAAAAGTTCCTTTGTAGTTTTTGTTGAAACTTGTTTTACTTGGTCAAATCTCGGTGGTTAGCTTTCCCGTTATTGGCTTAGCCATTGCAGCTTGTTGATTGGGTTATTGGTCATATATAATCCGTAACCCTATGCTTCATATTCACTTGCCATTTCTTTCTCGCACTGCTTGGTTCTCGATATGGAGCGAAATATCGCTGATGATTATGCCCAGTTCAGCGCAAAGGTTGGGAAGATGTACCCGAATTTGGATGCATTTAGATCCGATTTTCGGGACTTCCAATCAACCACTTGTTCGAGTTTTTACGTATACCATTCACGAAAAAGGGAAAGGGCAAGTAAACGTGGTATTATTTTACTACCTGGCACGCAGAACTATTTCATCATATATTGCTGCGTCCATCGGAGAAGAAGAAACTGTTCTGAAAGAAGGTAGTTTGTTTCCTTACTTGTTCCTTATATTAACTGTTTGCAGATACCCCAACCTTGGTTGCCAAGCATTCGTCTCAGTGCGTGCCGTCGGCTCATCCTACATGGTGTCGCAGTGGGCCATGGTCCATAACCACGACTTCCAACGAGACACCAAGGGTTATTACGTCCGTAACCGCCGCTTGACCAGTGACCAAGAGAGTCACGTGTTTAGTATGATGGAAAGCATTCATAATACTGCCGAGCTTATGGATTACACCCGACGAATGTTTAACCGTCGCCTTCGCAGTCACGACTTTCTCTCCATAAGGAAAAGGTCAGGGTCCGTTGACCTCACTAAGGATGCAACTCGTGTAGGAGAGTTATTGAGAAGTCAGGGGTATTCACAGGTCTTTAGTGACGAAAGCATGATTAAGTTTGTTCTGTTTGTTCCTCTTGTAAGTAACGAGCTTGTCGGCAGGTTTGGTGATGTGATGTTAGCCGATGCCACACACCAAATGAATTACGGTGGATATGTTTTGTGGCACGTTATGGCCGTAGACGACACTGGGTTAGGGCACAGTATTTTGTATGCCCTTATGCCCAACGAAAGCGGCACTAACTACGAAACAGCCGTTGAATTTTTGGTCCAATCTCTGCCCCAGACTAGAAATTGTAAAACCATAGTAGTAGACCGCAGCCTGGCGCAGTATAACGCTCTGAGGACACAGTAACCGGAGTCGCAGGTTGTATTCTGCAGGTTCCACGTCGTAAAGGACATGCGTCGAAGATGCGGTCTGCTGTCACGTGTCTCCATCACAGATAGAGGTAGAATATTCCAGTGGATGCGGAATACGGTGTACACGGAGGACGGCGCAGCTTTTATTGGGTTCTTATCCGCCACTGAAAGTCGAAGTTCTGAGGCGTCCCAGTACTTGAAAAGTACTTGGATGCCGTATAAGACTAGCTGGGCTGCACATGCCACCCGGCAGTATTTGCTGCTTTGCAGCACGATAACAGCGAAAAAGATACCACAGTAACCATGCAATCATATCCGCATCAGATTTCCTTGCTCACATTGGAGCTTAATCTCAGTACGATTGCACCATCGAGGAAGAGCATAGATGAACTCGCGTCAATGTTCCAAGACAAGTGACCAATTACCTCTAATGTATCACTACTGTCACCCCAATAGTTCCTTCTACTTTGACTCCTCAGTATAGAATAACCACTATACTGAAAGAGACAGTAACAGCATAGAGCCACGCAAACAGTACGTTAGTCCTACTCGCTCAGTCTGTCACTTCAAACCTATCCTGTCGCCTCGTTGCCTAACCACGTTCTGCGTAAGCAAACGGTATCGAGGGTTATCATTACTAACCAATCATAACCGTGAAGCCCCAGGTATTTTATTAGTATCCCAGCGATGCCATGCTCACGGGCAAATCACAAATCCTTTTAAACGCATACAGTTACCAAGCCGGTGTACGCAACTTCGTCGGCCTGCAGCAGTATAGCTCAAATCCACTGCGAGTCTATTTTACCCATGCCCTACTCACATAGACCTAACCAATCCATTGTTTATTGTCTTCATATATTATCATAACCCACAGCTGGAACCACGTCCAGACTGAAATCTCCCTTTATTTCAGGTTCGTTGTCTCTCACCATCTCAGCCGCTAAATTGGCTAACCAAGGATGCCGCTTTGACTCGCACGGATAAAGACTCAAGTGGAACCTACCATAGCAACTGAGACTGAAATCAAACCACACAACAGGAGATACCCCTAATTGCTTATCAGATCGTTCAGCGTTTTCTAACGCAACGAACCCGAATTCCAGTTCACGCGCATGCCGATAATATACAGCCACAGTCGGCTGATCGACCGACACATACCGTGCCCTGCCAGAAGAAACTTACGCATTCAAAGCCGTACATTGCCAGAAATGACATTAAATAACACTGAAGGCAAATGCATCAACACATACATATATTTGTCAGTGAAACAGCATAATAACGCTGAAGTCCATGCGAAGATTTTCCCACTTTATTATCCGTTACCACAGGTTATCCTTCCTCCGAACCGTAGCCGGCTGGAAATTGACTCTCCACTTCTCGAGAACCTTCCAGTTGCGCCTTCTTATTTCTGAATAGTACATGTTATTGGCCATGAATCTAAACTTACCTTTTTATGGACTGCTGTTTCTCCCACATCCACCAGTTCACTTTCACGAAATTGGCCTCATGTCCCCTTGAATCAAAGCTCATTCCGTTTCTCAAACTCCGGTAAATCCGTCATTCAGGGTCTGCATTGCCTTCATGGATCGCTATCCTCTTCGCATGCGTCGATTTTCCCCCCTCTTCTTCTTGTTAAAAATTTACTCCATCTGCAGAACCTTAGTTGGCCTCCGGTTTCCTTGGCTTGCATTATTCTTGTTCATAATGCCTCCTTAGCACTGCGTTAACGATTTCTTCGACATCTCCACCGCGCACCACTGCCTAGCCCAGATTCGAAACTGGTTCAAAACTGCCGCGCAAACCATTATCAGAATGATCCATTCAAACTGTTGCTGTCTATGTTTTTCCATTTCTGATACTCTCGACTTTCATACTTAGAATTTTGTGAATATTTCACCATACTGAGTAACATGTTACACCATGATCATGCGTTAGCGCGTGCCTCTCGACCATGGCCGAGAAATATACCAATATTATTATTATATTACCACAAATAGGGTTGAGACTGAGAAACGGCATTTGAAAACCGGTCTGTCTAGGAGGTCGTCGATGTATGATGTATTTAAGAAAATTCTCGAACGCACCGAGTCTTTGATGAATGTTCGTAGGCACCGACTTGCGAGAGAAAGGATGATTCCTTTTAAGGCTCCAAAATATCTTGCATGGACGCAGGCTGTCTTAGGTCTGTCAGTCGACCTAGACTGAGAGATATCATTCGGTTACCAGGGGACGCGAAACCAAACATGCTCTATTTACACCCATCACTTACGTCACTGATTACGCCAATGGTGTATTGGCAGGTAGAAAAAAAACAGTACCCGTATTCCGGCAGTTACGCTTTCAGCCCAGCTTGAGCGGGTCAGGTCACATCAATCAGTGGTCATTCGGAAGGCGCACCACCATAAGGGCACGTTTTTCACACAAAATAGGGATTTCGGGACAATGATAAGTCAGGAGCATTTTCCCAAATAATAAGGAACAAACAGTCCGAGGTTTTCAAAATATTTCACACCTTTTTAGCCATTTCCAGATACGATTCGACACCCCAGTTCAAATTTGAAGTCGGCTATACACAAATGATTACCATTTCGCTGAGCGGAACGTTTTTACCAGGCGAAAATCGCCAATTTTGTTTTGATTGTAAATATAACAGTTAAGTCACTTACAACCAAGCAGGTAACTCGTATTTAACAATAATCTTGGCAGATCAATTCCGTGGTTTTCAAAACTCCCGCACCAGAAATCCAGGATGACGAGCCAATTCAAAAATTTCCGGGTCGGAACTTACACCGCTACCGTCCAGAACAAGAATATGACAGAGCAGCGCGCTGGGCACAAACAAACAAGCTTTGGTTTGTAAAAACAAACAGCGCGTATAACAAGTCAATAGTGTAAATGAGTGATGTAAATGAAACATGGAGCTGCGGTGGTTTTGGGGGATTTTCCGCCACCGTCGGTGCAAATGGAAGCTACCTGACGAGTGGAGACTGGAGCAAAATGTCCCCATTCACAAAGGATGTAAACGCGAGGTGGCCTCTACCTACCAGTTCATAAGTTTACCACCAATCGCTTCCGAAGTACTGGGGGGTGGGTCAGAGGGCGACTAACGGAACGTGTACGGACTCACCAGGTAATAGCTAGCCGGTAACACGGGTTGTCTAAAGGAAGGTCCTGCCTCACCAACCTGCTATCATTTTTCGACGAGGTAACTCGCGGGTCGGACCAAGGGGAACCGGTTGAGGTATGCTACTTAGACTTTCAGAAAGCCTTTGATTCGGTAAGCCGCCGCTTCCTGCCGGGCAAACCGAAGGCACTTGGAGTGGCCCCACAGACTGTGAGGTGGATCGAGGGTTACCTAGGTAAGAGAGCCTTCTTCGTACAGGTCGAGGACACCAGTTCTATAGTGACCCAGGAATGCACTGGTAGGCCGCGGGGCTCCGTGCTGGGACCCCTGTTGTCCCTGGTATACGGAATGGCCTGGCACCCATACATAATACTGCTCGGGGTTCCTGTTCACAGATGATATCAAAATAGCAGTGAACCACTCTCAAGGCAACTGCAATCCGACTTAAACAGGATCAGTGCGTGTGCTGAAAAGTGGGAGTTGACACTGAATGCAGCTGAATGCAAACACTTGCTGGCAGGCAGGGAAAGCAACTAAGACAAGTACGTAGGGTTATCCGTCCCAGTCAGGATAGAATATGCCGTTGTGGTGGGAGACATGGGCCAGCCAGTGCACAAGAGCTTCAAACCTGCCGAGCAGCAAAACTTCAGGATCCGTCGGGGCAAACAGGACCCTTTTCGACTTCAACTGAAAGTTGGTGTCTAGAGAGGCCGCTGTAGTTCTACCTATTTACGAGGTGACGGTAAGACACCACTTGAATACTTTTGCTCAATTTTGGGTACCGAGCCTAGTGAAGGAGAGAAATGTATTAGAAGACCTTCAGAAGGTTCACTGGAATGATAAAGTTGTACCAAGAATGACTAAAAGCCCTAAATCTATTCTCCCTGGATCATGGTAGGCAAAGGGGGGATCTGATACAGTGTTATAAGTTATATCACGGCATCACTACGATCGACAGTCCATTACTGACTCGTTGTCCAAATGTTGCACTCAAGGGACAAGAGCATAAATTGAACAAACCAATGACAAGTAAGAGCACGAGGGCATACTTCTTTTCCCACCTTGTCATAAACAGGTGGAATATAGTTCCCCCCACACGTAGTGATAGCAACCCCGGCCGTTGCCTTTCAGCACAAACTGGGCGCGTGATGGGCAGAGGTATTCCCAGACTGTTACTAACCATCCTAAGACGCTTTCCTTTTTGTTATTATTATCCGTCACTTCTACCCTCCCAAGTAACTAGATTATACTGCATCTCATCACTCTAGAGTTTCCTAACGGCACCCATCTCTACCACAGCCTTCATGCCACCCTATTCATCATCACTCCATATTAACACCCTTATATTATTCGAGGGCTCAGGGTATGTCTCACATGGGAACAGCAGTGAGTTAAGGCTCCGAACCTATATTAGTGTGAGGTTGCTGTTCCCGAAGGGCGAGCCTGGTGGCACTGTCCGAAGATAGATGACAGTGCGACCCCTGCCAGTCTGGGTGTTGTGGCAACTCCTATAGAGATGGATTGGGAGTCGTCGGAAATTCTGGATCGTCAGCCGGCTTCATGCACACCAGTGGGGACATCCGAAGCAAAAAAGTGTCATCATCTCAGGCCCTGCGCCTGAGAAACAGGCAGGAATGAATAACAAGAGACACCTAGGCGACGGAGCAAACGAGGTGGTGTTATATACTAAACCGTGTAGCATTAGAAACAAATGGGCGGAACTCGCCAAAACCGCTGACGAGCAGAAAGCGTCAATAGTTGCCGTCACGGAAACGTGGCTTTCTGAAGAAGACCATGTGCCAGGCCTAGTAAGTAACGGTTTTGCAGTCTATAGACAGGGTCGAGAACAGGATCGCCTTGGTGGAGGAGTAGCCATCCTCGTTAGGTCAGGTACAAACCACCTTGAGTCTCAGACCAAGATGTGCACTCACAATATCCAGTTATGCGCAGTTACGATCATCGTTCCTGGCGGAAGGGTTAACGTTTTCTGTGTCTACAGGGCACCAAGTATAAACACGAAGAGGACGTTTGTTTACTGCGGACTTTGACTGAACTAGTTAAGGACGCACAAAAGACCCTCATAGTGGGTGACTTCAATCTTCCGCACATCGACTGGGTGGCTGAGGTCTGCATGCCGTGATCGGAGGGAAAACCTACTTAGAATGGCTGCATGCCAATGCGTTGCACCAGCATATTATGGAAAATACCAGATATAGGACTGGATGCCTTCCATCCTTGCTGGATCTAGCAATAACAAACCTCTCCAACGAGGTGTCTGGACTGCACTATCGTGCACCGCTAGGCAAGAGTGACCACGTGTGCACTCGGCAACCCAAGGTATCTTCAAGGCTGGTCAGACACTTCGGTAGTATGAACATAGATAGGCTTCGTAATACGGCGATGGGTTTGACCTGGTACACGACAGATGAGGCTACTGTCGGGGAGCGCCGGCAGACCATAAAGGGATTTCTGACTGCCCTACAGGAAGAGTTCGCACCCTTGAAACAAAGGACTGGGGAGGGCAAACCCATGTGGTGGAAGGCTGCAATAGCCAAGGCCATCGGACGTATAAACAGCTGCTGGAACCAGTGTTACGAACGTTTGAGCAATGCGTAGCCAAATTCGCAACGGATCCCGAAATCAGAAGGCGATTATCCGTGATAATTCTACGATACTAGATTATTAAAATAAACAATGACATAAACAATATACAAACCTCAATAATACGATCACAAAGACTCAACAACGAGAAACCGAATGGCAGCGTGTGAGCAGACAGCACGTGCGTCACGCAGGTCCTGAGCAAGGATGTCCCAAAATAGCGCTCTGGGCGCGAACAAACAACAGTTGGTCCAGAAAAACAACCAGTTCGTAAAGACAAGTCAATAGTGTATGGAAATGAGTGATGTTGGGAAAAAACACTGAATCGCGAGGGAAAAAGGGGGATTTTCCACGACCGGCTGTTACACCGCCCACCAAAATCTTCCTGGATCCTTAGCAAAGTCAAAGGTTCGGTATAAAGGTACTGATTCTTCCTACCTGCCTAGGCCCTGCTGTCAGTGCGCGCGTCTAATGCTCGTCGTCAACGTTCTACTACTGGTCGCACCTAATCCACTGGATACATAGACGTGAGGCTAGTCTACATCTTCCACAAGACCAAATGACCGATGGCGGGCGTGAATGGTCACATAGACGTTGTCCTCGTAAGGGGCCGTCCGGTCCTGGATGTACGTGCTTGAGTGTGTGTGTGTATGCGTGTGTGTGTGTGCCGGGGTTACAATGAAATCACAGGTATGACTACACATCAAAGGAGGGCTTTCTGCAATGTCAACAAAAGACCGCGTGGCAAGAAAACGAGTAAATGTAGCATGTATGTGTGACCTGAGCTCCGCTACTTCCACATATGCAAGGGGCATTCGGTAGCGTCAACAAAAGGCAAACAAAGAACACTGTCACATGTTTGATGGGTTTACGGGATGTAGAGTGCGTCGTGCATGCGTGTATGTATCGGGACGTATAATGGAATCGCACTCATCACCACATATCGGAAAGAACCTTCTGTAATGTTAACGAAAGGACCGCGAGCACCTTAACGTGTTTGACGGAGATTGTGTGGTATTTATGGTGTTTCTTTATCCACCTCGATTACTGGCGTGAAAAAGGTTTACTAGGCCTCAGGGATATCAGCTTCTCAGTCTTCGCTCTCGAGTAGGTTAATACTGCGTATGTCACGAATGAGCACTCCGTTAGCTGTCTTCAACTTCACCGTTCTTATCATTCCGTCAGTGCTTTTGATGGTTTCCGTAACTACTCCCAAAGACCAAGCGCTGAAACGTGCGCGTTCGTCGGCGATCATAACCACGTCCCCAACTTTGAATGGTCTTGTTTTGGCCAGCCACTTCTGTCGAGTCTGCAAAGCCGGTAGGTACTCCCGTAGCCATCGCCTCCAGAAGACCTTGGCCAGATAGTTCGCTTGCTTCCACCCGTGGTGGTAGCTCCCACGAAGGTTTACCGGCCCTTGGAAACCCTCGTTCGACCTTAGCGTCAATAAGTCGTTCGGGGTGAGCGCCAGGTGGGTGGGGTCGCCGTTCATTACTGGAACCAGGGGGCGGTTGTTCAGGATTCGCTCCACCTCAGTCATGACGGTGTTCAGCGTCTCGTCGTCGGGCGGCTGCTGCTCCACGATTGACAGCAATATCCGTCTGGCGGACCGGATCATGCGTTCCCATATGCCGCCTCGGTGACTGGCCTGTGGGGGGTTGAAATGCCATCGTATGCCGTAGGCCACGGTTCGATTCTGCAGTTCGTCCCTGTTTATGTTCTTGTGCCAACGCTGCAGTTCCCGTTGAGCGCCCACAAAGTTCGATCCATTATCTGAGTATATATCGGCCGGTACGCCTCGTCGGTTGATAAATCTTTGCAAGGCCCGTAGAAACGAATCGGTCGTCATCGAATGCGCGACTTCTAGGTGTACCGCACGTGATTTCATGCACGTCATGATACATCCGTATCGCTTTTCTAATCTTTTCCCGCACTTGATCCACAAGGGCCCGAAATAATCCAACCCGGTGTCACTGAACGGCCACCAGCCCGTAGTCACCCTGCATTCTGGTAGTGGGGCCATGAGTTGTTTGCCTGCTGTGGCATTGCGTCTCCTGCATTGCACACACCGTCGGATTACGCGTTTTACAGTCTCTCGTCCTCTCAACAACCAAAGACGCTTTCGGATGACGCTCGTCACGTGACTTTCCCCGGCATGTCTCTCCATGGCGTGGACGTGTTGAATCATTAGCTCTACTACAGGTTGTCTCGCAGGCAGCAGTATAGGATACTTTGTGTCGAAGTTCAGGTGGGCGTTGGTCAGCCTACCATCCACCCGCAGCAGTCCGTTGATGAGTTTGGGGTTTAAACGCTTCAGCTCGCCTCTTGGAAATGGCATGTCTTCATTGGTCGGCCCCCCTTCTTCCGCCCTCTTGAGTTCTTGGGCGAAAGCCTCGCGTTGTATCATTCTGAAAATATCATACTCTGCCGCTTGTAGCTCATCGGGACCTATCGGGCCGACCGGTATCCGACCTGAGGGCCGTAGCCCTTTCATGACTAGTAAATTTCTCTTGAACCTGGTTAACCAAACTAGCGAACGAAGCGTCTTCATCCAGGAAGAAAACCTGACCAGTCGCGATAGAATGGACGACGCTTCGACGACGTTGGTACAAAGCTCCCGGCAGTCAGCTAGCCTGGAACCGCTATACAAAGCTGAGAAACGAGACTGTGATCCTTCTGAGAACTTCCAAGCGGAAATTTAAGCTCAAATTAGCCCAGTCTGTAAGACAACAGTCGAAGAAGCTCTACAGCTATGTACAGTCTAAAGGCTCAACAAGAAATGCTGTAGGTCCGCTATCCACTAGATGCTATTGTGTTGTCACTGATGACCAGGGCAAAGCAGAAGCCCTGGAGGAATACTTTGGTAGTGTACGTAGAATGGATAGTGGGGTACTAGTAGATCTGACTCTGGTGCATCCTTCTCCTCAGTTAAACGAGCTAGACCTCTCAGAGGAAAGAGTGTGTAAGTACCTACAGGAGTTAAACAGCCACAAGTCAGCGGGCCCAGATGGCATTTATCTAGCTATCCTCAAGCCGTTGGCGGCTTTCACAGCTCCATCTGTATGCAGGCTGTACAGATCCACGGTGGACCAGGGTAAGCTGCCTCAGGACTGGAAAGCCGCGGCAGTCGTGGCAATACATAAGAGTGAGGTTAAGTCGGCTATGCAGAACCACAGGCCGGTAAGCCTAACTAGCATCCTATGTAAAGTCCTGGAGAAGATCATCCATGCCCACATCTGCCAGCACTTACAGGAGCACTCTATGTTAAGTACGGCGCAGCACGTATTCCTGAAAGAGAGTTCTTGTCTGACCAATCTCCTGCGCTTCTTAGACGAAGCAACTCGACGACTGGACGAGGGTAAGGAAGTAGAGGTATGCTGCCTCGACTTTAGCAAGGCTTTCCACTCCGTTAATCATCATCTTTTGCTATGCAAGATGGAGACTTCCGGCACAGGTGGGCCAGTATTTAGGTGGCTGGAGAACTTCCTCTCCCACAGGATGTTTTACGTCAAAGTGGGGGACAGGTGCCCTAGTTTGGTGAATGTCAACAGTGGTGTACCTCAGGGGTCCGTCCTAGGCTCGGTCCTATTCTTGTTGTTTATTAACGACCTGGAATCCATGCTTCAATTGCCCAGCTTTATTTTTGCGGATGATGTGAAGATGGTTGGATCCAAAGGTAGGGCGGACTTGGACAGGGATATAGGTATTGTCCTAAACTGGGCGCGCAAATGGGACTTACCCCGGAACGCTGAAAAAAGCCATTTGTTGTCAAGGGCAGCAGAGAGCCTAACTGTCGTTCATGATCGGGGGATGTTCACCACAGAAGCAGTCACCAGTGGTAAAGACCTTGGGGTCATCATGAACAGTGACTTCAAATGGTCGGAGCAGTGCAAAGCTGCTGCGCATAAGGCTCGTGGTGAGCTCTTTAGGCTGCAATCAGCTTTGTCTTGCCGGAAGCCGGAGGTATTCGCACCTATTTGCATGGCTATAGTACGACCTCACTTAGAAGGTAGCATACAGGCTTCGTCACCCTTCTACAAATAGGACGCCGTCTGCCTAGAGAAGGTTCAACGTCTCGCCACATGAATGGTTGAAGGGCAGAGGGGTAAGACTTACGAGCAGAGACTCTGTGACCCGAATCTCTTCTCGTTGGAAAGGAGGAGAAGTCGAGGAGATCTTGTAGAAACGTTCAAGGTAATGACGGGCTTTTCTGGCCTTAGACCAGATAATCTATTCCAAGTGGATTTAGATTCCAGATTTAGGGGGCATGAAAAGAAGTTGATAAAAACCCGATCTAAGTTGATGGCTAGATCGCACTTCTTCAGCAACAGGGAAGTGAACAACTGGAAGGGTCTGCCTGGTGGAATGGTAGATCTGCGGACAGTCCAATCCTTCAAAGGTGCCCTAGATCGCAAGTGGTGCGAGATATTTCCTCGTAGTGAGCCTTGATTTTATCAACTGGATGGATGACGGGTAGCACTGTGTTCCTTCTGGAGTATGTTTTAATAGACTTTTTCGCTCATTGCATACAGTCTCAGTGAAAGCTCACGATGCATAATGTCTCTCGCAGTTGATGTGCGGTGAGGTTTTCCGTTTCCCTCTCATTTTTAGCAGGGCTTCGAAGAAATACACTCGGCAGTGGTGGTTGAATAACTGGTGTGCATACCATCGAAGGAATTCTGGACGCTCGATCAGCCGTGGCCATTACCTTTCCTGTGCAAACTGAACGGAACTGAACTGTTTCTTTTCCTTCCCCTCAGCCACTACAAAATACCGAATTGTATTGGATACCTGGAAGTCGCAGCTAGGCGGAAACCTTTTGGGCTCGCAATGCAAGAAACTGGACGTTTACGTGAGCTGAGCTGACCTGACCTGAACTGGTTTGTTTTTCTTTGCTAAAGTGACTTTCGTCATGACACCAGTCAAGTGGTTCTTTCGTAACAGAAAACTGGGTGGTGGACTCCGTCGGCTAGTCTCAAAAAAATTGCTACCAAAGTTATCAACTAACACTTACAAAAATGCATTCGAAATGCTAGAACTTTGTCACCGATGAGCCGAAAAGTATCCACGAAATCATTCCAGATATGCGTGCTAAACGAGATCTTGACTTTAGGAGGCTCAAAAACCCTACCAATGTCTACATTTAGATATGCGGGCACCTGCAGCCGCCTGGAAGACGAAGCGTTTTGAGATACTGAAACGACAACAACACAATTATAGCAGCCCATCCTCTGACGCGGAGGAAGATGAGCCCTATAGTGTCTGCTGGAATGTCTAGCAGTATCAACCAGAAAATCAAAAGGATGTTTAGTCCTGGAGAATTTCATTTCATCAGAGATAGACTTGCAATCAAACTGGATGCCAGCGAGATCTTTTGGCTAAAGTTTGCTTGGCTATATTGAGGACAACGCATTAAGATTTTTGACGTGTGCTTTATATAAAGCACATCCACTTGACCTGAGGACTGTCGGATGTATTGATCTTAAAAATTTCCATATATGGAAGCGGGTGAAGCTCAAACTGATGCTCCTATAGAAAAAAGTGACTAAGGAATCTTGAGGTTCTGGTTCCTCGGTCAAGGAGAAGACCTACCAGATATGCTTCGCCCCGTGTAGCAAAACCGTTCACATACCGATCGGTTTTCGGTCGGTTTTCGAGATGTTCTAGGACGGTTTTAAGTCGGTTTTCGGTCGGTTTGTGCTATTAAGAAGACCGGTTCTCGAGCGGTTCAAAACCGATCCTATGGGACACAGTACACTGCTATCATCTCTTGTTTTTATTGTTTTATTATTACTATCCATTTGTTTATTATTATTTTTTCCCTCTTCCCCTCAATTAAGTCTCCATTTATTCACTTACTCCATTATTACGGCGAGCCCATTTCAACAATCTCGAGGGAAAGATCTTTCCCTCCCAAAATCAAGAGAGGAATCT
Organism: Fasciola hepatica; assembly: GCA_948099385.1. Lineage (NCBI taxonomy): Eukaryota > Metazoa > Platyhelminthes > Trematoda > Plagiorchiida > Fasciolidae > Fasciola > Fasciola hepatica. The sequence continues at coordinate 5,625,784 of CANUEZ040000099.1, read as the reverse complement.
ATAGCTATGTGCAGTTATCGAAAATGCGTACAAGAATGCCGTATTCTGTCAACTCATCTTCGACCTGTGGATGAAAAGACCAAAGTACAGACGTGGGATAAATTTTAGTGCATGTACAAAACAAACAAATTACCTGCAATAAGCGAATTGACCGAAATGCGTTCAACAAATGTAAAAAATTGCTTTCATTGTTTGAACTTGTTTCACTAGAAACGGATTGTATATCGACACGTACGTCTTGGATATCATGTTGCCCGAACTGCAAATATAGAGAAGCATCTGTGCTGAACATGAACCAAATATATTTGGTAGATAAACATACGGACAGTGTGCTGATGTTTCATACCATGACTCAAATTCTGGTGAAATGCAGCACTGTGGCGGTGGTAATGCACAATGAATGAAATCCTACCTTGCTTATTCCGGCGACTGCACTTCTCCGGCGACTGCACTTCTCCGGCGACACGGTGCTTGTCCTTTTCATCGTCCGACAAGTCACTGAAAAGTAAATTTGCATAAACCGCGTTTATACTGACGTACGTATTTAAAGATTCCAGTTTATCTTTGATGGCGCAACTAATATGCATTTGTGCTACTGATTTTCATCCTGTGAGATTTGTTTTTCCATCGTCATTACAACTGTACAACGGACAATCGCGTTATCGCATGATATAACGTACTCACTGCGTTCACACAACCATTTGCGATACTGGAAGTTGTTGCTATGGGCGTAGAAACCTCCAACTGTCCTGCGGATGAAATTGATTACTATACTTTTGTTGAATACGTATGCACAGCTCCTTTATTAGCATCCAACAGATCTAAGAACAAACGTATAATGCACTCAATGGCCGTTGACTATTAAAAATGGCAGTAAATGCACTATATGTTCATCATATTCCCATGCAAATCATGGAATAATCCACGTATGTATCCATTAGTTACTCTACAAGCGTATAAACTGGTGAAAATAACTCACCAACAGGCTCCAGCATTTTATTCTATGAAACACCAATACGAGATAATTGAAAGCAACATTAGTGGAATCAGTGTGGTAGCACAACTAGCATGAACCGCAAAACGGCTGGACCTTTCATACTGCTACTTATTTTTGGGATTTACCAGATGAAAAATAGTATTGGTTCAGAAATATGTCAGCACACCAGTGAAACCTGGAAAAATTTCCCATTGACGAGGTACAATCACAAGATCATTGGTACCACATAGCGCAAAGCCAAACCATTTTTGCGAGCGGCTTCCAGCGATCACTGCTATAAGCCTGATATTGATTCATTTAAATACTGGTTTCACAAAAATGTAACACAATTTATGATTATATTTCCGTACAATTTTTATATTCTCATGATGGTTTCGTAAGTTCTGTTCCAAATACATAGTGTTCTCTTTGCTAAAGTGACTACTAAGCAAACCGACCGAAAACCGGCCGAAGACCGCTGTTACGAAGGGGCTGTGTGCTACAAGGGCCGCTGGTGGTGAAGGTCCTTCGGAAGATTAAATGCAGGGGCTAACAGCATTGGCAGATTTACTGGGTTTTTGATGTGGAGGGCAGCGTGGAAGAATTGTGGGGGAATATCCGAAGCAACTTACTATGATTGACAGAAGAAATGGCTCCACTAAACAGAGTTAGGAAAAAAGACTTACCCACGTGGTTGAAAAGCAGTAAAACCCAGGCACAAAAGCGTAGACACCAAGCATGGAGAAGGTTATAGGAAACCGGTGTGCATGAATGCTAATCCAAAACAAAAGAATAAGCAAGCAGATAGTGAAACAACAGAGGTCTAAGGAAGCTAATAGCACAGTATGCGTCAAAATCGCGACTGATTCACCGGTCGTTAGCAATAGGCAAGTGGTGTAAAGAGTCTCAGAAACGTCGCTTGGCTTCTCCACCTGTTTGTAACTTAAACTGACCAATCAACGGGGCTTCGCTGCATCGCGTGCCGATTGCGCATTGTCGGACTCCACTCCCCTGACCAACGGCGTTGCGTTAACAAACCAATAGCATTGCCCAAAAGCACGAATGAATTTTCGACAATTTTTGCGCAGCTTCTCTCATTTTGCCAAAATCTGACCTCCCAAACGTATGTGATAAGCGCTAATTAGCTAAAGGCATATAACCGCCCCATATGAACAAAAGTAATGCATGTTACGAAGTTTTGAAAGTTTATTGAAACAAAGGAGTGCATGTAGTTTGTTTAAGAAAATAACTAAATATCATTCGGGTGCGCATTGTGTAATTTTTTCTTGGCTTGGTTCGGACTCCGTGGGAATATAAGCATGAACAATAATAGGTGCATTCTATCACCTTGTGGTAGTTGGTTACAGCATCGTGCAGCCATCCACGAATGATCAGAACTAACATATCCTTCCGGGCATCCTTTGAAGGGCATATTGTGAAAGGTTTTTCCGATTCCGTGAATCTATTCTTACCCATGATGTGTTGATTCAGTGAACTTCTACGGAATCCGTGTGCTCCTGAATAGTTTATAAAAGACGTTCGAGAGCGGCTGGTGAACGTGTCCCCTATTGGGTCTAGCAGCGAAATACCAACGATATCCCCTCTATCGGAAAAATAGAGAAGACGCAAGTCGGTTTACAGATGCAAGGTGTATTCTATATATCGTGACACCGAAACAGTACCGATACGAGAGATACACCAAACGGAAAACGAAACGCGACGGCAGTGCAGAAAGCGAACCGCGAGCGCGTACAATCGGCGAACGACCGAAAGCGAAAGTGATTTAAAACGAGGTCGACGGAAACCTTGGAAACGTCAGTCCAGTAAAACGTGCGCAACCGGACAACACTACAAGGTCGATGTCAAACGTCGGAAAAGATCGTAGAGAAAACAGATCTAAGATGATGTCCAGAAAACAGTCATTTTATCAGAACGATCGAAGTCACTACAAGTTAATTAAGTCCGCCACTTTAGGGCTGGTGAGACGGCGTGTTACGGTGCGCACGAATTTTTGTGCCGCCTCATGACAACGTAATGGAAGTAGTTCATTCTGAAGGTATTCTTGTCAGGTTAGCAAATTTACCATTTGGGCCCCGACCTCCGATGTAGTGGTGGTAATTTCCAACAGATTCAGCTGGTCCCGCTTGGTAACTGAAAATCCTACTTCATCGGATGCTGAACTTTGAAAGGTAAGGGACGCCACTGTTCCCTATAAATCCACTATCATTTTCTACAGCACGTGTCTCGTGCGAGAGGCTTTGAATCAAACGGCCGCACGCCGCTTTTTAGATAAATGTCATCATTATCGAATGCAAGTATTGCGAAAGCATATATCCGTTTGTTCTGAACAAAAAATAACTATCCTGAATATGTTTTACTTACGATTATTAGGCCGGGACACTTCCAGACTTGGGAAAGTTCTCTCCGAAAAGTTGCCTAAATATATAAGAACGCGCAAACTGATAGCTCAGCAAGTGGTGAACCTGTATGTCTCCTGGAGGAGATGTCATAACTCCACACTCATGAACATGTCACTATGAAGAGATCTTTAGACCAATAGTAGTAAAAAATATGTGTATTGATCCGGAGTGCATTTTCCGTGAATACGAGCATCTGCAGCCTGACAACTAAAATAAGAAAAAGCACATTATACTTTCACCTTTCAATGACATGAGCTCACAAGGCGAACTTGTTTGACGTCCTACTTTTTCGGAACAGTAGTTAAATTGAGGAGGAAAATGGATATTTACCAGCGGCACTCGGTATTGAAAAGGCATGAACTGTTAAGAACAAAAAATTAGAAAAAAGTTTTACCATTAGACATCGACGGTTGTTCCGCATCATTCTCACCATCTGTTGAGAAGTGACGAGGTCTTTTCCTGATTTGGATTAGCTGCTTTAAGTTATCCGCTTACCGTTGTAGCTTGGATGGAAGACCCAGTGAGATGGTCGAGTCACTGGGCGAAAGGCTGTCTTCCTCGTACATCATCTGAATCTCCCAAGCATGTTCGAACGTCCCTAAAATTCAGCGCCTATAGTTGATTGGAATATCTCTATAACAATTAATTTAAATTGATACATGAGCTGAGCATCACCAGGGTGGCGGAAAAACACCCAAAAGTGTTCTATAACTATGTCCAGACCAAAACGGCCATTAGAGTTGCAGTGAGTGGGCTAAGGTTTGGGAATGTGGACAAAGCTGAGAATAACGTGCAGAAGGTAAAGGTACTTAGGAAGTACTTCGAAGAGGCCCAAAGGAGGACTCGGGTGGGCTACCGCCGCCACTAGGGTGGTCTAGGCCTGGTCCAGTGGAGGAGCTTGTGATATCACCGGGAGATTTTTGCTGGTCTTAGAGGTACTCAATCAGGGGAAAGCCCCAAAACAGACGGCATACGCCCCGAAGTCATAAGACCGCTGGCCAGGACACTAGCATGTTCTTTGGCTAAACTGACGAACCATTTCCTCAGGGAGGCACAGTTGCCTGCTGAATGAAAGGCAGCGAAAATCGTGCCAGTTCACAAGAGTAGTAGAAGGGATGTCTTGGCAAACTGTCGGCCCGTTAGCTTGTTCCTACTAGCTTCACATCGGCATCAGATGAACTACAGTTCACCGTAGTATCCATTTATCGGCTAGATACGTCGGATTCCCTTCACATTATCACACGCCATTGGCCAAGACCATGTCAGTCTCATAATGCACGCGATTGTTCTCGCCGTTGCAGGGAAACGGAGTGGCTGCCTGTGTTACCGTGGACTGCATACAGAGTGGTTAGCACGGGTACGGCCGTGCGCATCATTCCATTGTTTTCTCGTGCAACGGAACAGGGTCTTAGTTACGCTCATGATTCTCCCTGGTTGTCACTTTTGTCTGACCCTAAATCAGCCAATCAGAGGAAAATATCGAAACATAGGGTCAAACAAAAGAAAAAACACCTTTTTCAAAGCCCTTTTTGACCCTAATTATACTTTCTGGGCACATTATACATGGATATTTGGGGCCAAAACTGATGGTTTCTTTTCACCAGAGAAAGCGAAATCAGGCACTTTTTAAAAGAAGAAATAAATAAGCTAGCTCAGCGACAAGCTTGCCATTGGTGTTCTCACCACCTTCCAGTGGAATCTTTGGTGGTCGGTTTGAAAATGACTTCTCTGGCTATTAGTTGCTCACCAACACTCAACATAATATTCACGAATAACTGGGGTATATATATATATATATATATTTATATATATATATATATATATATCCCACCAAGGCAGCGCGATTTTTATCTGATCCTCAGATATGGTCAGGTGACTGTCAGTAGCAGAGGGATATTTGCAACCCACAAGAGTATCAAATGGAAACGTTGTGAATAAAACTTAATTAGTTAACATCTCACAACGTTGAATATGCAGCTGCATTATTTCTGTTTTTGTCTGACATCATTTTTCAGTTAAATCTCAGACTTGTCCTGTGAGAATAGAGTTTACTCAAAAATTAGTTGAAAAGATGACATAAACAATCCTCAGGTCAATTTACCATCTCTTAGGGCATATAAGGATTTTCATTCATCTGTACCCTGCCGAAAACCAATGTGATGGCCGAGTGTCCATTGAGGTGCTGGTCACAGACACCAAACCACCAGTGTCATCAAGTAGCGCATAAGGGTACATGCATTATATATCATATGAAAAGAGTACCGAACTCGGTAAAACATGAAATCCTCCTGCCGCTACGTAAGGCTTTCGTTAGATCCCAGTTACATACAAAAAATGGTGGATAAAATTCTCAAGCAGATTCAGCGCCGCTCCAAAAGTGGTTTGGTGGTCTCAGGAGGTCAGATTATGGACAAGGTCTGGAAAAACTTGATGTACTCTCACTAAGGAGAAGAAAAAGATGAGAAGATCTGATGGAGACCTTTTCAGCGCTCACGCCTAACGGGATGAATGGTGTACGGATGTGGTTGATGGCTACAGTAACGAATCGAATGATACTTCGCTAGTAGTCAGGGGACCAAAGTCGCGGGTCACATAGATGTTTACGCGTACCTGCAAAACAGAGAGTACACAGTGGAGAAAGATCAGGGAGGATTCGCAAAAGCGCGTGCTATTTTGGCGGGCGAACCACGAACAGTTTGATTCGGATTGATAAATAAAGTTTATTCATGGACCGGCAATGAAAATGATGATTGCCAGAGATGAATGCAACATCACTACACAATACCCCCCCCCGGAAGACTGAAGGAGATGTCTCCGAAATGTTAAATTGTGATAATGTTCGTTTCTGCCGAAGAAAGTGTTACTCGGTTGAAAAAAAGGCGAAAACATGTAAATAAAAAAAATAGGATGTGGACAACCACTAGTTTGTAGTGTGTTGGAAATAGAAAGAAAAGATTTGGAATGGTACGCCCGTTAGTCTGCAGGTTTGCCTTGTGACTCGATGATCGCCCCAATATTTATTTTAGTTAAATATGTTCTTCCTAGACTCGGCGTGCAGATTCGTCGTAACGAGTTACCTGCCAGTGCAAAACTGGTCAGTGTTGCAACGGAAAGCCTAGGCATACAAAAACCTTCACATGCGTACAGATGGTGATATAAGAGTTGCCTTACTTCTCCACAAACCACTCTATTTTACCTGCTTATCACAGGAAGGTGGGTTATCGATAAAAGATTCAATATATAAGAAAAAATCAAGGGGAGAGGATAAACGAAAACAAGTGCATGAGTGATCGTCCTAAGTGGCTCGATATGCTCAGAAAACTAACAAAAATGGCGGAAATGTTTTTTTTAATTTTCTATCCTTCTTTGAGAAAGAATAGTCACTTTAGCGAGAAAATATTACCCACGATTAGATATAAAAGAACTTCTGTCTGCGAAACATATTGGTATCCACACAAATCGACCGCGGCAGTCGTACTGCACTAGAGGCTCCTGGTTCGTTGAACCCTTGCCGGTTGGCGTTGTTGCCCCGGTTGCGGATACGACAGTGGGTGCTGGGCACGGTTTGAATGAATAAAATGGCATCTTCCATTCCATTAAAGCCAATTTTAGTCTATCGACAGAAACCGTATCTCATTCAAACTTAAGTTCTAGAACACGATACGGGCCTGAATAAGAAACATGAAGCGGTTACTGTGTACTGTCCGCATGCAAGATGTGTGTACACGTAGACAGCTCCTTATATATGTACGCTGGGGTTTTCTTCCGCAGTCTGTGCTGCGTGTAGGTTACGCTTTTGCTGATAAGATAATGGAAGGGATGATATGGGTAGTGAGCAATAGTGAAAAGGTCAATAGGTTCAGAGGAAGCGGCACACTGGAAGGACATGCATGGAGACTAAAAGCGAGAGACAATTAATAAGGATAAGATGCTCTTCGTTAATTGTAAGAGTGGTGGATGCCTGAGTAAGGTTGGTTATACCTTATAATGTTGTTTCCTTATTGCACGCATTTCTAAACCCTTTCTACTATGTTTTGACCACCTGACGCGTACGTTTAGCGGACGTAGGGGTCATTGGTGGGGATTTCAACGCCCAAGTTAGCCGTTTGGGAGATTTCGAAAGGCACATTGGAGGACCATTTCTTATCCCAGCTGACAGTACCGATAACGGTGATCGTCTCATCCAGCTGTGTTCTGACCACAGATTGTTTCTGGTGAGTACGAACTTCTGCCATAAGAAGCGGCATAGACACACGTGGCGTCCTCCTTGATCTTCACAACGTTGGACTCAGAGTGACCATATTGTCATTGGTCACCGCTGGAGTGAATCACTTGAAGATTGTCATTCTTTTTGGTTTACCCCTGTGGACTCAGATCACGCCTTTGTACGTGCTCACGTCTGTTTACGTCTCGTCCGTGGTCGCACCAAAGTAAATACCACTTGTCACGCGCAGTTGCTTTTAGACGATAACCAGCGACACAGTTTCCAGAAAGAGCTGTCTACACAGTTATCGATGCAGCCAGATGTTCAGGACCCAAACGAACGTTGGCGTCAGAGCAGGGAAGCTTTGTATGCCGCTTCGAATGCCACAGACGGCTCTGGTTCAAGTTGGTCTCACAACCGATGGATATCTTCGACATCAGTTGCTCTGTTGGAAACATACAGATCCGTCCCTCCGGATTCCACATTCTATGAAGTGCGTAAATCCCTGAGACGCCAACTGACTAGGAGCCTGATAAATGACCGTAAGAAGTGTTGGATTGTGAAATGTAAGGAAATGACAAAGTCTGTGTCCACTGGCAACGCTCACAACCTTTACCGTTTGACTAGAGGTACCGGTCAACGGAAGCCTGGTGTGAGTGAGTTAGTTAGGGATTCGACGGCCCACTGATTCACTCTCAGGGAAGTCATCTGGAGCGCTGGGTGGAGCACTTTAGGGCACAATTCAGTTGACCCACTTCAAACTAAAACCTTCTAAATATATCTGCCAGCGAAACGATGCAGGTGGATATCACTCCTTTATCAGAAATGGAGATTATGCGGGAGACAGGTTACTTGAAAAGGTATAAGGCCGGTGGACCGGATGGGTTGTCTCGGCCATTTTTCAAGGATGGAGACGAAGCTTTGGTTTCGGAGTTAACAGAACTTCTCCGTATTATTTGGGATAGTAAGCAGATTCTGAGGGAATGGTGTGAATCGGTGATTTGTGCCGATTTACAAGAAAGGTGGCAGGTTCTCTTGTGAAAACCACAGAGGAATTAGCTTGGTAAGTATCGCGTCTAAACTGCTCACCAGTCTTGTTCTCCACCGATTATCCAGTGCCCGCGAAATGTGTACGCGTGAGAATCAAACAGGTTTCAGACCTGGTGGAGGCTGTATCGACCATATTTTCACTCTCCGGCAAACCTCAGAGCACAGACACATCTTTCATAGGCCCACGATCTCTGTCTTGATCTGAAAGCGGCGTTCGACTCAGTCGACTGCATAGTTCTCTGGAGCTACCTCTCATTGAAGGGTGTGCCGGAGAAGTTTATTTCTCCTTTTGAATGCTTGCATGCGAACAACAGAAGCCGAGTTCGTGCTTACGGCGATCTTTCCCCTGAGTTCACCACGGAAAGTGGTGTTCGTCAGGGTTGCCCTCTCTCACCCTTCCTCTTCAGTTTTGTAGTTGAAATAACTCCTGAGATAGCCCCATCTTCGTATGAGAATATCGGCGCCGATCTTTGCTCAGACAGTAAACTGTCTGACTCGGAATATGCGGGCGATATATTTTTTCTGAGTGAAGATCCAGGTAAGTTGCAAGCTCTTTTAGATGGCCCAAACAACAGTGTAGCAATGTTTGGGATGCATTTTGCACCTTCAAAGTGTAAAATGCTTTTGCAGGACTGGGTTAGCTCAACACCAAACCTCTTCTTTCCAGGGGAAGTTCTAGCAGAAATGGATAAATTTTGTTACCTGGGCAGTTACATCTCATCAGGTGAACATATATCGAATGAGGTGTCACCACGTATACAGAAGGCGTGTTATCTGTTAAGGGTGAGGTGTACACTGCGGCAGCTAGGTCCGTTCTTTTAAATGGTTCCGAAACATGGCAGTTGAGGGTAGAAGATAGGCGAAGACTGTTGGTGTTCGAGCACAGATGTCTCCGTAGCATTGCCTGAGTATGGTGGGACCACCGTATCAGCAATGCTGAGGTTCAGCGTAAGGTGTTAGGAACCAGAGATCAGCAGTGTAACATTCTAGGTTTTTTGTGTGCTGGTCTCAACTAATAAAATCATTTCTCGATGGCAATGGGAGTCAGAGTAAAATCTTCATCCACCATCAGCCAAATCTGACTGAGCAAGCAACCCCTATTACTGACATACATATAACTGACGACGCGTGTTGAAACAACCTAACGGACTTGTTGCAAACCCTTTTTCGGCAAACCGCCCATCGCTAGTGATGATGCGGTGCCACTGTCGCTAAGGATTTTGTAATTTGTGGACATATTTCGCAAGTGCTTGAAAGCATTATGTGAGATTGATGGTACTTTGTTTGGTTGACTCTCCTTTGGACCCCACCTTTCACACACAAACCCCAAGTCATCCGACCAAATCGGCGCCCTGAAGCACCAGACTAGGATTTTGCTCCTGTCAGAGCTTATCAGGGGTGTATATTCTCAACTGCACTCAGGGTTTGAACCCGAGCCCTTTCATCTGGAAGGCGTGTGTCCTACCACCGCACCACCCTGCTCCCGTCCGGGCTGATCTGAATCAACCAGTTAAGTTTGTTCATATATCGTCCTCTATGACACGCACGACTTCGAGGTGAAAAGGCCCGGGTTCAAACCCTGGGTGAGGCGGAAGAAATGTACCACTGTTGAGCTCTAACAAGAGCGAAACTTGAGTCTCCCTCCGAGTGCAGGGTTGGCCAGATGACCTGAGGTTTATGTGTGAAAGGTGGAGTGCAAAGGACAGTCATTCAAGCAAGATAATTTATGAGTAGTAGTGGAGCTTTCCGATCCATCCAGCCTGTTCGTCTTCCAAAGCGTGCTAGTTGAAAAGCTAGCTGCAGCTACACCTGATAACGTAAACCAGGACTGGTTGCCCATCAAGAATACTTCGCATTCCGGCGGCTAGTGAGTTGCAGCCTGTCTTGTCACGCCGTAAGACCCTGGGTTTCCACGGAGTCCCTGCGTTTTCTCGACACACGCCGGCCAATCCTGGCTGGAAACGAGTATAACGAAGCACGGCTTGTGGTGGAACGTGCAATTAACGCGAGTCTTCGTGGGGACTGCAAAATCTGGTGGTCACTACGTGCATCGGAGGTGGAACGTGCTGCACCCTGGGAACTTCAAGCAAGCTATTCTGTCTAAATCGAGTCACCGGTAGGAATCCACTCGTTGTAAATTGCGCGATCTGTGAAACTGAAGGTTCGCCAACTCACAAGCTGGTGGCGTCTCGAATGCTGGATGGAGCATTTTCCGACACAGGCTAGTTGGCACTCAGCGTCAGCCTCCCCTATAGCTCTTCCGGCACATGTTCAATGGTCCGTTTCGACAGAACCACCCACCGAGGAGGAGATCCGTAAATAAATTACAACCTTTTAGAGTTCACAATGTGCCAGATGGCCTTCCCCAACCCTTTTTAAGGACGGTGGAATGCAGCCCGTTAGAGAACTTAGTGTTTTATTCTCAAAAGTTTGTAAGTCCGAGCAGGTTCCCTCTTTTTGGGGGGATCAATTGTTATCCCCATCCTTATGAGAGGCTAGCGCAGTGATTGCACTAGCCATTGGGGCGTAAGCCTTCTCCCAATGGCGTCGAAGCTGCTTGTATCTGTCATATATATATATATATATATATATATATATATATATATATATATATATATATATATATATATATGTATATATATATATGGTGAAGAATCTCCTGCTATCTTTCGCATCCACATCAAGCAAACTGCAGTTCACCATGGTATTTATTAATAGGCTAAATAGTTCTCAGACATCAGAAATGGTCCATCAGTCCATCGAGTTTGCGTGTTCATTTTCAATGTCACGCACCAGTGGCCGAGACCATGTCAATTTCAAGGTGCACACTATCATGCACACCCTTGCGGTAAAACTGCTTTGTTGCACGGCATGCCCTTGACCCGCCTAATGAGTGGTCAGCACGGGCGTAGCATGCGACTTCCTAGTATGACTTCAACCGATCACATCGAAAAAGATCAGCCTCGTACACAGCGCCATTGTTCTGCGGTGTTATTTTGTTGATACTCGTTAATCCCAACGAAGACCGACAGTGCGGCGGCCAGGTGTGATCTCAGGGCAATAATCGTCCACCCCATCCGGTTTGTGTTTCTCTCGTGATGTGCAATATGTTGGAAGTGTGTCCAAATGTGGGAGTGCAATATATTTGAGCCCCAGGAAGGAGCGTGGCATGTTCAACTTCCGACCGAATCGTTTCACGCAGTTGTGCAGCAGAACAGGATATAGTTACGCGTAAGGACTTCACTGGTAGTCATATTTTTTGACTTCAAATGAACTGATTACAGGATATCGGATCAGGGGGAAAACGCTCATAGTGAAGGCCTATTCCGAACTCACGTGTGCTGGTTGGGTATTCATCACGGAGTTTGGCCAAATTATGGGAATCTCTGCCAACCAAAACCCGTGAAGCGAAAGACTGACTGCATTACCAAGTCGGGAGGTGGGACACTTCCTCCTGAGTCCTTGTTAGAATGCATCCCTGCTAAGAAGATACGAGTGATAATCGTAAAGATCGGTGAAATTTGTCTCGCTTTTTTCGTTGAAAGCCGTATAACCACCGTATATTTCCAGTCAGTGAGCATGATGAATCATAAATCAACGATATTAGGGTGCTGTGGGCACGTTCAACCCCCCTTAACGGGGTGTGATAACGATCTGCTGGCTTTCATTGTCTCTTAAAATGTCCCCCACTACCACCCCTGCGATGGTCGCTGGGTTACCGATATCGGCTGATCAAGAGTCTCCTACGGACTCTACTTGTATTTGGCCAGACTTTTGCGAAGACAGAAGTCCGCATTTCGGTACAAAAATTTTACAGTTGACCTCATCGAGTCAAAGGGATGAAAGAAGAACGATTTCACATCAGAAGTGCCAAAAAATTCGGCCGATACTCGTGCCCGGTTCGTGAGAATTCGGACCATATGGAACGGTGGATTTCTTGTAGATGGTAATGCGAGAGGGTATGGATCGAAAGGAAGAAAGTGTAGAAGCGAGACAGTTACACTTGGATAGATCACTGTATAAAGAGTGAGTGCTGTCCGCAAAAGTTTTGTGAGCGAACTTTTAATATGCGGTCAGGTTTAATTCGCACAACGTAGCAGATAGTTCAGTTGAGAGTGTGAAAATACCCGACTGATAATAGGTAGATCTGGACGATGAATTTCAAAATCGTTCTTCAGTAGACCAAAAAAAATAACAGGGGAACAATAAAGTGGAACAGGAAAACATTGATGAACGAAGAGGGAAATAGCACCATGTTTAACATTAAAATGCCTAAGTTTTCTGATTTGGTAAGATCGCTGGTGTAGGTTTTTCACATAGTTTGGAATGTGAGTTGATCACTTCAAATTTACATCGCGGGTTATTCCGAAGTACTTGGAAGAACCCACTCTAGCTATTGGTTCTGTGGAACTGACAGATGGATCACAGAGATGAGCCGATCAAGAAGGTGCGTGTATTCATTTAAAACATTTGGACATATTCAAAGTCAGCCCGGATCGAACAGAGAAATCATAAATACCAGACGTCTACTGGGAAAGTTATTGAAATCCTAGGTTTACAGATATAGCTTGACAAAGAGCCGCATGATCGGCATATTTAAACAAATGTGCCGGAGACCTGGATGAAAGGTCACTAATGTAGGCGGAAAATAAGTAGGGGTATATGACAGCTCTCTAGAGCACTCGCGAATTATTCACCAAAGGTTTGGATACTTTAGAACTGCGGAATGGAATCAAAAGCGGATGAGTAGTACAGAAAAGCGCATCCCACAGACTTCACTGATCCATCCAAAGATTTGGTTATATGATGGACTAAGGAAGTAATAGCATCCACAGTGCACCTTATCAGTTTATATGCAAACTGTAAGGGGTCATTGGGAGAGTTTATCAAGGAATTCAAAAGCAGTGATGGGACGCTCTGTGAGTTTAAGACCAAAAAAAGTTAGAGCAATGGTATGAAAGCTTTAAGCTATGACAACAGAATTGTAAGGTTAGGGTAAAGGAACAATAGCGACTGGCCTCTTACAGTCGGGAATAGAAAACGAGTACAATGATTTTTTAAGAGAGAAGTAAATATATCGGTCACGGCAGCAACGCCATGTCTCCAAAATGATGACGGTAAGCCACTAGGACCAATACCTGAGGTTATTTTAGAAGTACAGTGAAGCTGAACTACTTTTTCTGTAGAGAACGGCGTTGGATGAACACCATCTTCTGGAATGCATGCAATTGGAAATTCATTTGATTGGTGAATGAATTCACTATTGATACTGTCAACATCCGCAGAAAATCTCACTTTTTTCGTTTGCTTTCCACAAAGAAACCGAATGGTTTGCCACATTCGGTTGCTGTTGTGCCTGCATAGGAGTTGACTAACATACAGCGAATCAGTGCGCCTAACTTCTTTCTTTATTAGGAGAGAAATATATCTTACTTTCGAGTTATCCCGGGCTTTTGTAGAGATATTCTTTCCGTCTTCTTGAGGACTTCAACATAGGAGAAGCGGCACGGACATTTCAAAGAAAGAGGGTTTCTAAGGGGCAGCACATGTCGAAAATTAAACTGACCGTCTCCACAAAAATTTTGGCATTGCTACCTAATGACAGTTTGAGGGAAAACCAGGAGGATGCATGAGAACGGGACTTTCGTGGGACAAGAATGTTGTCATGTGAGAAATTTCGGAGACAGATTTTGATCCGTATGGTTTTCTTGATAGAGGCAAAAGTAGACCGGGAGTCAAATCTCAGGTCTCATTGGAAGCAGACAGTGATCACCGGTGGACATAGGTGTACACAACTTAAGGGAGAATAGTTCAGGATGATTGACAGCAATTCTGTCTTAAACAGAGTGCCTCTGGTTGAGGAAACACAAAGACCAACTAGATCAGGGGCAGTGAGGGATCGGGTTGAAACATGACTTAAATCGCCTACTATTATGTGAAAGTTTCATATCACTATCCTAGAGCCGTGAATCGTTTGAGAACCATCAAAACTGATCAAATGAAATAACAATGCTTGTTTGCATTTTAGCGGTCCAATACACTTGAAGGCAGTCGTTATTTAGCCACAGGATGCAATCTTGTGGCTCATATGTCTTGGTTCACCTTATTGCGTTCGGTCCTTCTGACGTGGTCTCGTCTGTTTCAATTCACAGCTGTCCGTAGTTGCGTCTTGAGCAACCAGCTACTCGCTTATCCAGTAAGTAGTATGTGCATCCCACTACACTATAGCGAGAAAATTCAGGATGATTAAATCGATACCGTTCACTAAGTGTGACTAAACGACTTCAGACTTACCACATCAGGCGGAGTTGATATACATGACCACTCCGCCTCCAGTCTTTTTGTTGGTGGAACTCCCGTGCTGCGGGAACGGTTTGAAGCTGTCTGTTGATACGAGCGAGTCAGCAGCCTATGGGTTTGGCCACGAATCTTGTATGCAAATCACACAAGCATGAACATGAATACGAGGACGAAGAACAAGGGTTAGATACGACATTTTCACGAACAGAGAACGCATGTTGGTATAGGTCAGTGACGCGAAGGATATCTTCACTGGAGGGATGTAATTAAGGATAGGCTATGTTATGATCGTTACTTGCACTCGAGAACTAGTACTATCACAACGAACGCAGTAAATGCTCCGACCCGAACTAAACGCACGGAAGGAATGAGAACACCGGTTGAACTGGAACTCAATTCGAAATTGTACTCTGCGCAATCTTTGTGTACAAGCATTCGAGGATGTAATAAGACAATACAAATAAATGTCATTAGCAGTCATCACAGGCTACCAGCCAGCACGGAAGCGTTTTTCGGATCTAGAAGGAAGTCCTTGGTATAAATGATCAGTTAAATCTGACTAAGCATGAAATCCAGTGATCCGAGCAAAAGTATTTTTGACCGCGTAAAACGGCGTACATCGGCCATCTCGAGAAAATTCCTATAGTTCAATAAGGTGGTAATTAATACAAACGTAGCGCAGCCAATCAAAGGGCGCCACGGATTTTCCTGTCGTTCAGTAACCGTTGATGATTGTTGAGCAGCCATTGGCGATCGTTTAGTAGCCACTGTCTGTTATTAAGCAACCATAGCCTAGGGTATAGTAACCAAAACTTTCCGACGTATCCATACCGAATAGGATCATATCACGTGTGAGTTATCGCTCTTAGTTACGGGACTTGTAGCCTTGAAGCCTTGCACTCAATACACATTTAACTACGGTCACTTTTCTAGTCACCAGCTGAATGACTGCTTCAACATCCGCAAAATTACCGCTGGAGGAAATCGAGATAATCGACCTAAATGAACAGGTGAATATAGATTCGCGTCGCAAGTGGGGAAAACAGTTAGTGATCAAGACCGCAGAGGAATTGTTCAGTGTACAAGGAAAGGTGAAGATCTGAAACTTCTGTCTTACCATCTTGGAGTAAACCTGAAAATCTGCAGAGCCATATTCAAACGAGACATCGAATCTAGCCTTGAAAATGGATTCACGAAACGTAAATTTTTCGATGTATTCGCAATGGATCTATACTCAGTGGTAGAGCAGAGTCCTACAATCACTTTGAGTTGGATGAAGAAAAAGATGTAGCTGATACACCCGAATCTATCGATCAGTTTATCTTGATCGTCTTCTCAATGGCTATGGTTACACCACAAAGAAACTAAGTATTTATCCGATCGAACGATACAGGACTGAGGTCAAGAGAGACGGAACATGGTGGCTCCGTCTTACATTTCCACATAGATGAGATCAGTTACAACATATGGTGCTCGCGTTCACGAGGGCGATCAATGAAGGGGAAAAAGTGCATCAGGACTTTACCGTCAAACAAGGGTGCAAACCTCAATGTTGTTGCTTACCGTTCTGAGATGGGTATGCTATATTATGAATACCGCTCCAGGATGAACGCCGACATTTTCATCAGCTTTTTGGAAAAATGTTCCTCGAAAGTATCAACTGTACAACCAAACACTGATACCGTATTTCCGTTCGACAATGCTCTAGTTCTCCGACGGGCGGGGTGAACAATTGCTGATCACCGGATATGCGGTTCGATATATCCCTCCCTATGATCTATTGTTTAGTCCGATCGAGGAGGTATTCAGTGTGTTTAAAGGAACTGTCAAATCACTTCTGCAAGAAAATGGAGCCATAATTCGCAGCGTTTCGTAAGATCAAACCCCCAACGAATATAGTTTCGGGATGTTGTTGCAGTTATGCAAACAAGCAATGCATCGGATTTCACCCGTTTCATGAGCTGCATTTGACAGACACCATTTCACACTTATTGAACCTTTGAAGAATTATTCCAATTTGTAAACCTGATTTTCTCCCATGTGATAAAACTTTACTAGTTGACTCAGAGATTTTCCTTTGGTAACTCGCACAAGGCTACCATGTCCCGTATTTAGGAGCGATAACTCACACGTGATGTGATCTTATTCGGTATGGATATGTCGGAAGGGTTTGGTTACTGTACGCTAGGCTATGGTCGTTAAATAACAGATAGTGGCTACTAAACGATCACCAATGGCTACTGAACGACAATAAAATCTGTGAATGGGATTAAGCCCACTTATTTCATAGTAAGAGAATGACGATAGATGAGGGTAACTGCAAACTTTACTGTTACAAAGTAAAATGTGCATAGCATTTGTAACCCTTCAGATTCAGAGATAAAGTTTAGTTGGCCCCTATTCTATGAAAAAAATTGTGAGAAATTAAACTGACCTACGTGAAATACGTTTGTGGAATACCATTTGGGTTTGTGGCTCTTATCCTGAAGTCAGTTTATGATCAATGAGGAAAAGCGTAACTGCTCTGTTATTCGGAATACTTTTTGTTGAAACACTCAGCCTTGTTGTCAGTTGAAACGCGTGCCAGAAACTAATTCATGTCTCGTTATCTTCCGGAAGGCATATTTGTTATCCGCTCAGGAATAACTGACGTTCCAGGTTACTTGTTTTCCTGCTAACCTCAGCGACAATGATCTTATGGAATGCCCGAATTTATTACCGAAGGATTAAATGAGAAACGCATCCTGCAAAAGGTCTAAGTCCTTCAATTCTTCCAAACCTGAAGGCGTAAAAACGTATTCTGGTGGAGTATGCAAAGCTCCGTATTCCAGAATTTGTGGTCGCTGGTCCAATTTTTTCAAAGGCTTTCATGAGAAAATGAAACTCATGCTGTTCCATGGACTGTGGAGTACGTTTCCTTCTGGCTGTGAGGTTGAGGTATAAATCTATTGACACCGGACGCTACCAGAAATCTCGTCTGCACCCTAAGTTCTATCTGACAGTGAGTTTACGCCGACAGTATCACTGAGTGACCCCAACATTTCACCTGCATCCAAAGCAGAGCTCTCCGTGGGCATGAGTATATGCTTGCTAAACCTCGTACCTAGTCACATCAAGACCAACGTCTTTACATGCCGAGTAATAAAAGCATGGAATCATCTTCCTAGAGATGTATTAGTAGCAGGCGTAGTAAGCGAGTTCAAAATACACCTTGATATGAAATGGGCAGTTTTTTCCCTGGGTGCCCGTAGTTCTATCCGTATATTTACCCCGCTTCTACTATTTGCAGACTTTTAACTTGTGCACAACATTTTGCTACTTCTCATCGAACTTCGGCCCTAATTTTGAGTAAGCGAATAATGTGTTGGGTGATTAAGCAAATGGTGGACAATAGGCCCGTGAGACTACCACCTGACCAGCGCCCTAGTTTCCCGCAGGACGTTGACCAAATCATCATTCACAACCGGAGTTCTTGACGTCGTACCACACGGGAATTCATTTTGAAGCACACTTCTGTAGGAACATGAACTAACCTGTTGGCGGAAGCCGCAAATCCTGTGATCTGATCAGAGGCTGACACCCAGTTGTTCCAAGATCTCAGTTCGGTTCAGCGCAGTTTGCACAGGGCACGTAACGGCCACCTTCAGTCGAGCATCCGGCGTCTCTTAAACAGTGTGCACACAAGTTAGGCATCTACTGCCGTACAAAAAGTTCGCTTGTTCCTCGCTTAAAATAAGAAGAGAACGTAGAACTTTATCACGCATCCACTGCGATGATCCGTGAGCAGTCGCTAATCAGGTCGGTATTCAACAACACATCAAAATCTTTGCAACTGAAGGGACCCTTGATGGACCTTGCTGGTACCGTCTTCACATATAGCGGGCGTACTCAATACTCAACCTCTGATATTATACCGTCCCACTTACATTTTGGAGAATCTTGAATAGCTTACAGTTACATCAGCTCCTCAGGTAGACTGTCCCGTTTGTTTATGCACTGCAGCAGTGAGACCCGTGCTTCTGTATGGTGCGGAGACATGGCCACTGCGGGTAGAGGACATACGAAGATTGACGGCATTTGAACACTGATGTCTTCGTGGTATTGCTTAAACCTGGTGGGAACACCGTATAAGCAATGCTGAAATTCGGCCGAGAGTCTTAGATTCACGGGCCAAATCATTAGATGAAACGCTAAAAGTCACAAGGCTCGGATGGGTGGGACATGGGTTGTGCGTGTCCCCTGACAGGACCCCACGGAGTGCTATGTTTACTGAGGCTGGTACCGGTTGGAAGATGAGTAAGGGTGGTCAATCCATGACTTGGAAGAAAGGTATGAAAAGCCTAGTTAGTGGACTTGGCCATGTAGGGCTTGTTAGACTTCTTGGGTGGGGTCCAAGGGACCCTCCCTCTCAGTCGTTAGATACACTGGGGGATATGGCTAGATGCAGCGATCAGTGGCACTCTTGCATCCACAAAGTTTCTTCATCGACTTAATTCCATTTATGTTGTTCTCCTCTTACTCTTTTCATACTCTTTTCTCCTTCATTATTTCCTTTTGAGGTTGCCGCTAGGAGATAGCAAGCAAAGCCACCATACCCAGAGCACGGGTAATGATTGTCCGAACTGAACTGAACTGAACTGTCCCATTTATTTGTTACTCTGTTGCTTAAGCAATCCAATATGATTAAAAACCTTGCTCGAACTTTCCCCAGCTTCTTATGACCCCTTGTTCGGGAGCCTTAGGTCTCGTGGAAGAGATTATGTGGCTTCGAACTGGTAAAATCTTTTAGTATCCTAAAAGCCTCCATAAAATTTCAAATTCTTCTCTTTCCCCAAGAGAAAAGTTCGATGTTACGGAGTCTCTGCTCGTCCGTCTTGCAACTCTGACCTTCAAACATTCGTACTGCGAGTCGTTGGATATTCTCCAAATAGACGGCGTCCTTTCTTCGGAAGGATGATCATGACTGTCCGGTGTATTATGAATGAGGTCCAACGATAGTCTTGTACAGCGGTAACTATAACTCCGGTTTCCGGCACGAGAATGCTGACCTCACCTGGAGGAGCTTGTCTCGATCTTTAGCGCAGTCTCATCATTATCAACACTTGGATGTGGCCTCAGCAGAGAGAAAAATGACACGATTTAGGAACACAGGCACCTTGAGTTTCTTCTAGTCATCCTGTTCCGCTTCATCCGATAATAGTGAGTAACAAAATTTGAAGACCCCACTGAGCATTCGGTACACCAACGGTAACCTAGTGAGTTATAACTTCACGAAAGTCATTGGGTACCATATTTTGCAGGTGTGTCATCTGCTGTGTCTCGGATTTGGTAGTCAGAAGGAAAGCACTTCTGGACGGATGAATGTGTATTCAGCACCAACGTACGGTGATCGCAAGTAAAAACAAGAAAGCGAGAAAGCAAACACAGGCAAGTGCGTGAGTCAGAGTTGTATGCAAAAGAAATCGTAAGCCAAGTGTACATCCTCCTAATGGTTGTCCTCCTCCGTATTCTTCATCGGTTAGTGCACATTCTGAATCTTTATCTATTTCCGACGTATTTGAAATTCTTCCCAAGTCTAAACCTTCGTCTTCTACAGGTCCGGATGACCTGTGCCGTGCAATTTTCAGGCATGGTGCTGCCCAGCTTGCGGAACCCATGCCAATTTGTTGAGTGCAGTCCCTATCGGATCGTGCAGTCCCTGGTTTTTGGCGAGCAGTCACCATTATCCCAATTCCCGAAAGCCCCAACACAAACGGCATAGTAAAGCGTTTTCGTCCAATAGCTCTCACATCGGCAGCGCTAAAGGTTGCTAAGAAAGCAATACTTGGTCGTCTTCAAGCCCATCTAAATGTACCTCCGGACCCTTGTCAGTTCGCCTACAAACCCAAAAGGTTCACTCTCGATTGAGTTGTTTCCTTAGCTCACTTCATTACTAAATCCCCAGACCGATATGCCCGATCTGTTACCTGTGTGTTTCTCGACTATTTCTCAGCCTTCGATTCGGTACCTCTTTCTCTTCTTCTTGAAAAGCTTGACGCCTCCGATTGTCCTTCACAAACTCTCTCCTAGCTTTATGGCTATTTTCACAGCAGAATGCATCAAAACAAGGTAGGGTGCACATGTTCCAAACCCCTTGTCAACAATTCTGATGTACGGCACGGTGCCGTTCTGTCTCCCCTATTTTCCAATGTATATCAGCGACCTGCCAGTTTCTTCCTCATTCTGAGGTATTTATTTACACTTACTTCGTCAGGTTATTTTCGACCATTCCGACTTCTGAATCTTCGATGAGAATCTATCACAAATAGAACATTGTTCCACCCGATCTGGTTTAAAACTGAACCATTCCAAGTGCCTTGAATCTGTTTTTAGCAATTGCAGTCTCCCCTTCCCTACAGATTCTGTTTATTTGAATTCCAAATTCTTATTCAGACTAAGCTCTGTCAAGTAACTGGGTGTTACCCTGGCTACCAATTTCAGATGGACATCTCACATGCAACAACGTGTTGGTAAACTGTGATGCCTATCTTTTCAAACACTA
The DNA here is from genome assembly GCA_948099385.1 of Fasciola hepatica. Lineage (NCBI taxonomy): Eukaryota > Metazoa > Platyhelminthes > Trematoda > Plagiorchiida > Fasciolidae > Fasciola > Fasciola hepatica. The sequence continues at coordinate 5,604,293 of CANUEZ040000099.1, read as the reverse complement.
ACAGTTGTTTCCACAAACATTCTTCAACTTGTTCTCCCGGTATTCTTGTGTTGTTCAACCGTAATTTTCCACGGCCTTTTGAAACAAAACCTCAAAGCATTTCACCGCGGATTGGTAATTGTTATCCACGTTTCATCCAGCTCATTTGATTTTCTTTTGACTGAACTTGTCAACCAGCATATCCAATCTTGTATAGCCCTAGCCCAAAAAATATTGCAGGATCCAACGCATCCACTACACCCCGACTTTTCTCTTTGTCGTTCTGATTAATCCATCAGATCGGAATTTCGGCACCTTTCTTCCAGAATAAACCCTCCTGTGCCCTACCTGGGGTGGGTACTGATCAGAAAAAGACGGGATTACTTTCCAAATTCGATTGATATTATTTTTTTCACTCTTATATACCTTTGAAACCCATTGTTGTATATTTTGTTTATTTTACCTCAGTTTTGTCACAGCCCTTTTGAGTGAAATGAAAGCATATTGACAGAATGTATTATTGGCACGAGGAGCCTGAATCTTATATAATGGAAAACCTATATATGGTAGATTTTCCATTATATATGACAGCATGTTGCATGCAAAAGTCTGCCATACAAACACAATCGGATTAGACCACGTAATGTCATTCAGCACGTGGCACGATAGGATTGGTCAGTTCTGTCCGGAACGAAGCACGATCAACGTGTACGGCTGCAAGCGTGTTTCCATGATTCAAAGGCACTTGGATTAAGTGTGCACAGTGTGGGTCTGCTTGCGAGAATGTCCGTCTGAGCACGTGACTGTTCAAGCGGAACACAACAGCCACGACATCCATCTCATGCCACGGCACCAACTTTTTTCGCTACGGTTACGAATCCTATCTGCTCTGCGCTGAGGGTGCTCAGTGACTTTCCGTATCTGAACCCCGCTGACTCCGACGACTTGTTTGCATCTGGCAGGAACACCATGTGAGCAACGATGAGGTTCGTCACCGCACGTTGAGATAGAATAGTTTCCTCCTGACAGAACCAATCACTTTAAGTCTCGTCCAATTGCTTCGACACGTTTTATGTATACCTATTCATCGTTTACCATTCTGTGTGCTATTTCTGATTTCTAAGTACGACTGGAATAAATGAAGTGGCAATCAGACCATGACTTGGCATAAAAGTATGAAAAAGTCGACATCAGTATTGATTGCAATTGGTGCGTCCTGACTCCCTGGTTAGGGCCAAAGGGATGTGAGGTGACGCTGATTAGAGACAACGAAGGATATGCATCAGAACCCCGCAAATATTTGATGCATCAACTGTCTGGAATGCCAGCTAAGCACCAAAACACTTCAGCTGACTCACAGTATGTGGATAGCTTGAGGTGCACTCGGTTTCCGGGTGAAAGCAACTGGACACTAGGTACAAATAGTTCTCCTTTCTCATGTAAATAATCATGAAGAGAAATTTTTTCTCGCCTTCTGTCTTAACGACTGAAGCCTCACTTTTGCTGTAAACGAAGCAATCCACCAGTGTGAATTCACTTCAAAAAATTGCCTTCTTCTTCACCATTTTTCATTGTAATCCAGGTTAGCCTACGTGAAGCTTTGAAGTTTCAATTCCGATAAATATGAGCATTAAGAACGAAGCTTTATGAAAATGATTCACCTTAACACTAGGATCATAAATGCTCCTACTTCAAGGAGTTTTAACTTTCGTTAGCCCCAGCCGTGTTTACACCTAATAGAGTATTCGCAGTACGAATGAATCACTCAGAAACACACAAGCTCAGATCCCGTTGGACTGTAGCCCTGGGACGCCGATTTGACTGTTGCGGCGCCAGTGAACACGACTGATTAGCTTTTGCCGGACTTTCTGATTCGTCCTCGCATACACGATCGAGCAGTAGTCTTGAGTCAAAGTTGGATCAATTGGATTGTCCGGCGTAAGCTGATCACGTCGAATTGGAGTATTTGCTCCAGGGCGAACTTTGTGATTCCCTGATGTGCTGAAACTAAGAAGAGATATAGAGTTCACGAAACGAAATATAAAATGGAGAAGGTAAAAAACAATTCAAACGGAATGAAGGTGTTTGGAAAAAAAATAAGATAAATGTTCTTATCACTATTTGGCAGGTTAAATATGCAGCAAGAAGGTGAAAAATCGATCAATTATGTACATCAAAATACGATAATGACGGAGACTATTAAAAAGGAGCTCAAGCACCAAAAGTTATTCGTCAACTACGGAATAAACCCGTTCAAAAAGGGTAAGTTTTCAGGTTTACTAGAAATCACATCCAAACGCACACCAGTTTGCCCACTGGCAGATAATCCGAATCGAGCCCAAAGTGGTGACCAGGGAGATAGTGAGTACACAAATCTAATTTCCCTATTGCAGCTTAAGAGCATTTTTTGGAAGTTCTCGAGAGAGCAGCTTTAGAACCCACAAAAAGGTTTACGGAACCGCAAACTGAAAATCAGGAATACGGCTGGATCAGTGAACCACTGGTTAGTTGCATACTTTTCTCTCACACATTTTTCCTCCCTTTTCTGCTTATCTCACACTTGGATTAGATGGAGATCGATCGTTCTGATATGCGATTCTACTACCCGAAGAAGTCGTGTGAAATGTCCCGATTCATGGAAGCACTTTGGAAACAAGAGGAACAAAGAAAGCTGAATCAATGAACGAATGCATAGTTGAATTGCGAACACCCACGGCACGTATTCACTTACACACACACACACACACACACACACACACTGAAATGCAACCCGCTCTCAGATTGTTCTTATTGCTAATCACTGATTCAAGCGATGCCTTCCATTTGTACTGGCCAACTTCCTCTGTTATCCTCACAGAACAAGCTGTCAAAATTCAAAGGCTTCACACGGAAGATATATATATATATATATATATATATATATATATATATATATATATATATATAACATTCAAAACAAATATTTAAACTGTTGCTCTGGAGAAAATATGTGCCATCAGGGAGTATACACGTGAAACACATAAATACATGCGCTCAGTTACAATTGGAAGCCTGTCAAAACTCATCCATCGCTCGCTGATTGATAAATTGTGTACAAATTAGTCGAATCAGTAATTTGGAGTAATCCCATTACGAGGACGTCGACTACTTATACGTGCATTAAAACAAGAAAGAGAGAGAGAGAGAGAGAGAGAGAGAGAGAGAGAGAAGGAACATCGATGCGGTTTCTGGCAGATGGTGACCTTTGTTAGAAGGAATGTGTAAACGCTACTCCCAAGGTAGAAGTTCTCGTACAGTTCAAAAAGCTCTTCATCATTCACTTAATATTAAATTATTTTCTCTTCCCTCTGGTTTCTGTGACAAAACACTTTTTTTTCTTTCTGTCATAAGACAATGCGCCTATTTCTTTACTGAACAACAAGTGTTGCTTCTCGATCCTGATTGTGTGAGGGTAAACAATAACAGGTAGATTGATGGGTTGTATTATATAAAGAATTCTTCTTGTGACGTAAATTGATTACCAAATAATGTGTCTACTAACGTCCTCATCATGCTGTTACTTGGATATCAGTGTGGTTATATGAGGCGAACTAATTTGGGAAAAAGTTTGTTTTTGGTAACCGACATCTGCGTTGACTCCTCGTTGATGGACAGCCGAGTCACGCTAGGCGTCAGCGCCTGTGCCGTACCCAGCCCAAAGCTTGGACCTGTGACATCACGAACGACAGGATAGCCGTTCGATGGCATGTGCCAGATATGCTTAAGCCTCAAGGCTCAGTCGCCCACACCAGTCGGACCAGTATGTTATTTGCAAGGAGTGGATACACGGACCAACAACTTATGTAGTCAGAGTGTTTTACACCAATAAAACGGGACGGTTATCAGAAAGGAATGACTTCTAACTAGATTTAGCGGGTCAGCTCAAAGCCACAATCTAGTAAACCAATGTTCTGGTTTTCATCGTTAATCCTTAATGAAATCTACCGTAAAAAAATAAATATGAAGGTAAGGATCGTTTGAACAAGAGAAAATGAATTAAGGTAAATTCAGTCACATCGATGATCGGGAGAACCGGTCGTATTGCACCGCTAACCGAGCAGTACGAGAATCTCGCTAATTCCGATCTATAAGCTTGGCAAGTTCCACCGTACCAAATCCACTGGTCAGGGTTTTATACCCTCCCTTGATACCATAAACTGGTCGTCTTTCAACCAATACCAGTCTCAGAAAATATACAATGTGGTTGTCTATCTGAGGGGAGGGTTATGTACGATCCATTACTGAGTTTGGGTGGTTGACCAAGTGGGTAAAAGGTGTAACCACTATTCGATAATCAACGACCGCATTGCTGTCTTGGTGTTCCAATCACATTTGAAAATGCCCCGGAGTTCTTGATATATATATATATATATATATATATATATATATATATATATATATATATATATATATATATATATATATATATATATACTTTCGTGTCAGCAGTGACGAGTTTCTGAGGCAAGCCGAATAACTGAACTGAATGCTGCAGCATCCACTCGATCTTTCATGAAAAAAGGATGCCCTTCCAACATCAGATATAACTGAAATAGGCAAAGGCTTTCAGTTTGTGCTTTCTATTTGCACGAGAATACTTTGCCGAATATCTGAAGACGGAGTGAAACAAATCTGTGTGTAGACGACAGAAATTATCTTCCCGGCCTTTTTTCGGTTTCAATGCCAAACCAACACGTGTAAACGGCTGCAACTCATTACAAGAGCATTTCCGGTCGACCACGGTCCCTGGGCAATTTGTGCCTGACCTCAGCGATGCTGACCAACAGATTCAGCATGGAATTACTCAACGTTGTTTGGATGGATATGGTTAGGCCAGTTTTGTGGTCTGATTTAATTAGGTGTTTCACAATAAAAGATCTCGGAGATTTCGTGTCATTCTCTGTGACGGCATCAGGCTGCATTGCCGATTTCGACAACCAGGTGGCTATGTGCTCCGACGAGAGTGATGATGAATCGTGTTCAGCCTTTCTACTTCCTATTCGGGAACATCGACAATTTGGGGGGAAAATTTGCTTTCAGTACTTCATCTACTGACCAGTTATTGCATATTATATAACTCAGGGAACAATGGACGGAGATGCGGATACTGGTTATTTACGTTGGGTAGACAATGTTTAAAAGGAGATAAACTGAGAAAGGGATTGGGGCCGTGAAAGTTCACACACTGACTTCGTAATTGGTGATCGTTATCTGCGAAGAGTGAGGTACGATTGACGGCAGTTTGAACACGCGGCCGCAAAAGGCTAAGAGATCTTACGAGCTGCTGTTGCGCACATAGCAGAGCTGTTTAATCGGATTTCTATAGCCTCCGCTGTATATAATAATCTGGTCTTCACATCTCTGAACCGGGCCATCGTGATTGAATCAATCGGACAAAATGACCCTGTACATCTACAGCTTGATTCATTTCAACCAGGTGGATAACCATTGAGCCTCTAGCCTCCCGTATCGGTCTCCGACTGAGCCGGATCGGGTGATTTTCTCTCACCCGATGGGCCAGGCGCCTGATGGTACGACTGACGTAACTTGTCTTGCTGGAACAAATGGACTGATAAACACAGAGAGAAGTCATCTCCATCGGTAGGCTGTCTGCCAAAAGTCAGTTCTTCGGGAAATGCAATCAGTATATTTCTACAGCGTGCAACAGGGAAATCTCGAATATTGTTACTCATTCGGTGATTATTAAAACCTTTCGTGCCAATCAGATTACTCGATTTACAATGTGCTAAACAAAAGCCGCTGTTGAGGTAAAACAAAAACATATCCAACACATCCTTCTTCTTTTGAGGAATTTCTACTTGCCTACCGGCTGGTAACTTAGCCCACTCTGAGTTCTAGACGGTGAATGCTCCTGTCCGACGGGTGAACGTATAGTGTTATCTGAATCAGCCTCTTCATCATCGTTCTTGGTTTCCTCGTCTTTCCTTATTTATCGTTTCCATTGGTTTTATCTTCCTCACCATCACCCTCTTCGGATTTTCTCAGATAAGCCCTATTCTTTCTTATCCGACGATATCCAGAGCGTATTAGGTATGATTTCTTTGTTGCGAGCGATAGTACCTCACCCTTCGTCTAGGACTTTTCTGTAGGTTCTATTGGTTGAATCCAGGCTGTGTCACTTATCTTGAGTGGATGCAGTGGTTTACTGCCCCGATTGCAGAATCTTTCTTGCACTGCCGTTCACTTTTTTAGTTTAATTTTGACTACTGAAGGCGCTACGACATCTGGGTCTAGTAAACCATCACAAACGGGTAGGATCATGCATGCCCCTCTTCCAAATATGCGTTTCGTCGGGCTTATTCCTATCATCGCAGAAGACATATTTCGAAGCTCAATCAGAGCAATAAACGGATCGCTGCCCTCAGAATGGCACTTCTCAAGTATCTTTTTCGCCTGTTTGACAGCGCTCTCTGTTTTGCCGTTGGACTGACTGTGGTAAGGACTGGTGGTGCGATGGTTGAATTGCCACGAGTCCGAGAAATGCTTCAATTCCGTGCTGTGAAACTGACAACCACCATCGGAAATCACTCGAATAGGAAATCCATATCGTGCAAAATTTGCTCGCAGTTTTTTGACAATTTCTGCCGTTTTTTCTGTTTTCAGAAGGTCGACTTCGAAGAAATCACTGTAGTAATCAACAGTCACTAAGTAACTGTCCTTCCCATGGTAACAGATATCCAATGCCACAATTTTCCAAGGCCGGTCAGGTAGTGGGCACATCTCCATCGGCTCTCTCTTTTGTCTTTGATCAGATGGCCTGCATAATTCGCAGTTTGCTACCATCTGTTTAACCTGTTCTGCCATCCTTGGCAGATAGTATGATTCTCTAGCTGGGGCGATACATCCATTGATACCTGCGTAAGAACGGTGTAACCGGCACAGAGCGTCTTTCCGAAAAGCTTGTGGTACCACCAAACGCTCACCTCGAAAAGTCAGCTCATCCTCTGTTGATAGTTCATCGCGAAATTTGATATAAGGCAACTCTTCTGCCAATAGGGTTCTTTTACCTTTCGCCCAACCTTGAGCGTTAACTTCCTTCAGGGATTGTAGACAACGATCTGCCGTCGAGGCAATATGGTGCACAACGGAAGCTACTGCTTCAACTGTTGAATGCTAGGATTTGTACGCAAAATGTAACTCGTGGGTTGGACTTCTCGCTGTGGTTTGAAGACGACGCAGCACAACGCGTTCTGCAAGTTTCACCGCTGAAGAAGATGGAGCTACTGGCTGACATTTTCTCGGTTTTGTGTGGCTATAAGATTGTTGTGGTATAGGAATAATTGTAACAGGACGCCAACAATCCAGAACGGAATGTGATTCCAGTGAGTTGGTAATTACCAAAGTCATCAGACCACATAGAGAATCAGCTCCATACCTGAGTAGCTCCGTTGAAAGACCGTCTGGACTAGGTGACCTGGTTACCTTTGTTGATTTGAGTAACTTGATAACCTCTGTGGTTGATACCTCTTGAAATTCAGGCGAGACGGACAGCGGTAAAATGGGAATGGGGTTTTCTGGCTGTCGGAGAAATTGGACATTGAGAGGGTTTTTTTTTATCTATATTCACCTTCGGGGATTTCCCCATTTGACGGCAGAGAAACTTGATTCTACGCTACCTGCGTTTGATATTTTGGGAGTTTAGGAACTGTCGAGTGAAATTAGCATCAAGTCGTGTAATCTCAGATTTTATCAAACAACGACAACGGACGGATTTAAGCTTTGTTTTGAATCTTGTAGCTGCTTCAGGTGTGGAGAAGCCACTCTTCCAGACCGGAGATAAACAGTTTTATAAGACAGCAAGTGTTGAAAATCCGCCCAACCACTTCTGTAATAACATTTACAGAAAATACGTAAGTGACCAGTCTTTTAACCAAGATGTAACAACGGACAGTGAACGGTTGAGGAGCAATATACCATCCGCGGAAATAGTTCTTTGTTTGAACCTTACCTGTTTGGAATGTGTGTACGATAAATGACCCCGGTGAGAGAATACTTTAGGCCCAAGATGTAATACGCAGTGACCACTGGTGCTAATGGGTGCATTTAGCCTGAGAGAGAACAGTTCTGATGGGGTTGGTCAGGATGTGGCCTAACTGGGAGTCACCACAAGTCGGAGTATGACAGATACTGAGAAGATTGAAACATGAAAGGGGAAGCTTTGATGTTCGACTGAAGTCTCCCACTATTACTTGAAGATTCTCATCATGCATATGCTCAATGAAAGGAACAAAGGAGTCATTGAAGATGTTAACTGAGATTTGTGAGCATTGTGGTGCTATGTAAACGTTGCTGATGATAACTTGACCGAAACGAGAGAACTAGGGCGAGATGATACAGCTAAACAATCGATGCCATCACATGAGTAGGAAAAAATTACAGAGGACTTGCCGCACTACTTAGAATTGAAGTCGATGGCAAAGCCGCCATCTTTTTTCTTCTCGTAATGCGTACAGTCCTGACGGAAGCAGGTGAATTCTTTTATTTGCACCACAGCATCATTTATATTGTCGTTCAGCCAAGTTTCTTGTAAACATACACCACACGTATTTCTAAAGCTGCAGGCCATGAGCAGGTGTGTAAGCTCCGTTAGCCTGTTCAAAAGGGAATGCATATTATTGAGTTTGATACTAGGAACAGTCATACTGCTTGGCATTCAGCATTTAAGAGCAGCCTGCTAACCGGCTTTTATGCGTTTCTTTGCATGATGGTTCAGATTTCGGGCCTCGGATGGTTGGCACACATTTTGCTGTTCAAGCGTGACTTTTATCGACAGTATAAGCTGCTTCGAATGATTACGAGTGCGCAACACACCAATGATGGATTGAATAAAATAAGTAGTCCCGAAAAAAGTAATCCCAAGGGCGGACCAACAGGTAGCGCAGCCGTTCAACAGGCGCGCGTCCGCTTGGAGAGAGTTTTGCAGCCAAAAATATTCTGACCAATCTTTCAAAAGGGAAGTTCGTCAAGGACCACCAAGCGGTGCAATTTTTATTCGATCCAATATAAATCCGCTGCTAAATCCTCAGCCGACACTCGTGACTTGCCGCAGCTGAACAGTGTAATTTCATGTCACCGGTCGCTCCAGAGTCGAGGGAGGAGCTGCAAAAATGAACTGAACAATACTACTAGTCGGTAGTTTCTGCTATTAAGAAAGGCTGGCAGCCGGAATTAAAAAGAAATTATCCGCAGCATTTTGTGAGTTGAGAAGAATTATGTGTACAACCTGTACTGTGTCTCGGCAACCGGTTGGTCATACCTCCTCCCCTAAGTAAAACGGTTCTAGATCTGCATAAAGGTCGCCTGGGGTGGAGAAGATGAAGTCTTTGGCTCGGCAAATGTGTTGGTAGCTTGAAGTGGATGTGGACACATGTATGACGGCCAAGAACTGTTATGCGCGTCTACACAAACTAAGTTGAACCCAAACAGCTGGAACCCGGGGCCTGACAGCTACATGCCATGGCAGTGTGTACACACCGATTTCTGCGACCCGTTTTTGAACAGATACCAGGCTCTCGTATTGGTCGATTCATGCTCGAAATGGCCTGAGATGTTTTTAACATCAACAACAACCAAGTCGTTTGTAATCCGGGCCCTGAGAAAGTGCTTCAGCCGGGAAGATATCTCCCAAGTGCTCGTCACCGGCAATGGTTCCCAATTCTGTGGATCTGAGTTTAAATGTTGGTTGGATAGCACTGACTATCAACATCTTCGGAAGACACCTTGTCATCCATGTTCTAACGGTGCTGCGGAAAACCCCGGTAAAGACTGTAAAGAGCGCTCTCTCCTCAGCCAATCTGAAAACACTGTTGGAAGTGGAGCCGTTCCTGGGCAATTTTCTGTTACAGTATCGAAAAGCAGTGCATTCAACGACGAAAGAAACTCCAGTCATGTTGTTCAGATGAAGAAGTCTCAGATCGTCACTAAGATGCCTAGGTTCCAGTGATATAAGGTACTTCCAATGCAACAATCTCCAACAAGCCAATGGGGTCATTACAGGGCAACTTGGTCAATCCACGGTCGAGATCACGGATCCTAAAGATGCAGTCGTACACCGGCGCCACCTTAGTCAACTTTACTTCAGAGAAGCACTTGAATGTACAGTAGAAATTGTGACCAAGAATGATTTTCACGCTGCTCCAAATGAGGAAGACGAAAAAGTTAAGGAAACGATACTACAGCCTACCGCCCTGGTTCGAAGGTCTGTGCGTCAAGCAAGCCAAATCGATGAGGAACTTCCGAGACAGGAGGGTCGTGGTGATTCAAAAACCTTCGCACGTGGTCCAGTACACTACAGATTCATTTTCAGTATCCAGTAAATTAGATGAAGCCGTACTGTGACTGTTAGACCGTAAAGGTACTCCGAGACCGCGTTGTGATTCGTCGGCACCTTATCTGCCTCCTTTTGCATATAAACGAGTTACCACCAACCAAATGGGACAGGATAAATCTCTGCTGTTCTTGCCGTTCTCCCAGTGTGTGTAGTCTGGGTGTGAGTTATTTTATTAAATGCTATTAGGCGGATAGTTACGATTTTCAAAAGTGGTCAGTTTAGTACACACAGATCATATAACAGCTGTGGATTGATGGTTCAAGTGGGCCATTTTCTAACTTTTCCACAAGAACCGACAAATGGCGGTCCAAGTAGGGAACCCATTACTATCCCGCCCTTTTCGCGGTAGGTTCGACCATGTGTTCGGAAGAACAGCAGGGGTTCCAGAGGAGGGCCGGTCTTGACTGCATTGCTTCTGATGTAGTCACATAAGTAACCTACGATTTCTCTGAGCGGGACGTTATTAGGAAGCGAACTGACGTCCAAAGAAAGCACCCGCCATTCATTAACACTTAGCGCATTCAAAGAGTTCATAAATTGAAACGCATTTCTCAAGTTGTGCTTTGCCTTTTCCACTAAAATTGTCACCAATTTTTCCACTGCTATTTTGTGTTTCAAAGTGCAAACTTTGGGATTATCCCCGGTCGGTGATCACTCGATCATCCAAGCCCAACGGAAAAGCAACCACGAATAAGTACGGAAACTGTTTTCAAGTGTAACCAGAAATAAACACCTTATATAGCATGAGGCAGGGAATACATGGACACAGGTCGTCGCTATTGATTGCCCAGCACGGTGCGCAAATGTGATTGGTTAAGTCGGATCACAGTGTTTCATACGCCTGATTGGTTTGCGATTGGGTGTGAACAGTGATGTGTGATGGGCTGATCAGTTCGTGGGCACATGCGTGATGACTGCACTGCTATTTGGGATATGCGGTTCTTTTCGTTAGTTAGAGTTCACAAAGCACCCTGTCCGCGGATAGAAAGAATGCAGATTGAAGCCTCGCTGATGACGTGTTTTCAGGAGGGTTTCTAACTCCATGACATGATACAGTGAATTACACACGTCAAAGATTAGTCTTAAAGAGACTCCATGTATTTTCGTCAATCTGTACAATCAGGAAGTGATAGTTCTCGTGGGACGAATCTGCTTAAAAGCACCCCAATTTGTTGTCTTTTTTTTCGACATCGAAGTATTTGGACTGAGACTTCCCTGCTTGACGTGCTTATCATTTTTACAAGTTTAGATGCTACTCAAAGTTGCTTCCATTTTGCGACATGGTTGGATTTGTTGAGAAGCGCTATTCCCGTGCCCTTGTTTGGCCTCGAAAATTTTGATTTAGTGTTTTCAGTGGAAGTGTTTCAGGAACTAATGGTAGCCGACCACCATGTAATCATGACATCTTGGTAACTGTTGTACTTTGCGACCAGGAATAGCTCCGATTCAGAAGCTGGAGTAATTCCCGAATCACAATGCACAGTGCATTAATTGTCGTGTACGTGCCAGCGGTTCTGGTCAATCAGAAAAAAAATCATTTTATATCACATTATCTGTCAACTTAGATAATGAAATTGTTAGGATTGTCTTCATTTGATTTTCCACAATGCTATTCTGCCCGAATGTGCCAAATACGAACGGTAATCACAGAAATCCTCCGGCCATGGGTCTGAATTTTCGTCTACAGTTCAGGCTGTTCATGAGTAGTATCAATGAAAATTGTGTAAACTTATAGCAATTATATGAATAAAGGGAAAGGAAACGTGCATTTGCACGACACCACCGGTGTGAAATTGAAAATGCGCAAATTACTCCAAACTTCACAATGAAGATTATTACTGAGATTCACTAGTTAAAATTATACGTCTCATGGCTGAATTGAGTTTGTGACGCACAACATTGACGTCACTCTAATGTAGACATCCTTTTTCTGTTTTGAAGATAAGGCCATTCGTCAGTGCTTGTCGACTGTGGACATCTATGAGTATTTTTTCCGAGTCCCCATTGAGCTTTATGATTGTGCGAATAAAGCTTTGTTCTTGTCGGAGAACACTGATCGTACAAAATTACTCCAAAACGACCATAAAGAGTTCTCACCATCCAAGTTTTAAAGCATTGAGTGCAAACCTTGAGAAATGCAAGTGAGGATCACCCAATAAGTTTTCCCTTGAAAGGAGCGTCGAGTTATCCGGCTTTATCGCCTCGTGTTTTTGATATTTAAAACGTTTTTACAACTGTCTGCCTCGTCATAATATACAGACAGGTTTGGTTGGGGATCGAAAAGTCCACACTGGAGTTGGGTTTTGTATACTTATTTCGGGGACACAACATACATCTATGCTAAAAGTTTAAGAGTTCTGGCTGAGGCAGCCCGCTGCCCCGTGGACGTTGAAAACAACAAAATGAAGAGAATCTCAGGTCAGAAAATGGACTCTATTTCTTCCCGTCTCTAAATTGCTACCCCGCCGAGAACAAGTTCGCGGCCACTGGCAGCCTTTCAGAATTGGGATGTGGAGGATAAACAGCAGACAAAAGAAATGTTCCCTGAAGAACCGCTGGAATTTTTTGGGTACTTCGCGCTGCTCACACCACAGAAGAGGCTTTTCCTTGAAAACCCTAATCGGAGCTTTGGACTTCAAAATCTGATCCAAGAGGCAGTGGGACGTTAACTCAGCACGGAAAAGTGACCAAAGAACCCGTCAAGGTATTTCTCCTGGTCTATCATGTGAGACCCGAATATTGTACGCGGGATCTTGTGTTTACTTGTGCTTTGTTATCGATCCGCTTTTCGGATTCAGTCTCTAGTCCCATACGCCCAATGAAGCAAGCGGAACGTGGATGGGGCAGCATCCTTTGGGTTGGGGATTGTCCAGCTTAGGCGGATGATAGTTGCCCAATGAAGTACGATTATGTCTCCCACCGTCGAGAGAAGCTCAAGGTACTCTATTCCTACGTCGATATAGTACAGGTTTTTAGATCGTCAAACTGTTTCTCTCCGTGTTTAGTCACTGGAGTTTCCTCTCCAGTGGCATAGTGGTAAGAACCAGATGTTGCCCAGCAACTGATTCAGAGTGGACTTCATCTGGACTCTACCCATTGACCTGCCAGACATGATTGTATTTCCGGCCTAAGGGAGCCGTCCTGCATAGCTCTTTTGGTCATGGAGGCACGCAAGCCACCACACTACATCAAGATACAGTCGTGTTATGTTGGAAACGAACTACTGAGAGGTCCACGATCTGGTGAAACTACTGATAACGTCAAGCCACACGCACTTTCCTGGATCCAGCTAATGGAATGACAGTGTAGTTTCTATTCCAACCCCGAAGGTACCCAAGAAGAACTATAAGAAGAAGAAAAATATGTATAGAAATACATCTAAAGTTCATTCACGATGCCGAGACTTTCAACAGTAGGCGATAAAAGCTGAGAAAAAGAGAAATAAAAACGAAAGCCAAACGTTTCGCATGGGCCAGCTTGGAAATTAACGATCAACGTTTTTGTCGCGCACGTCTGATTTCGGCGGGAGAAAAAACTCACGAATCATAGGAATGTATGTGAGAAAAGCATGGGGGGGGGGTAGCAAACGATAACACGTGGGTTAGAAGAGGGCTAGAAAGTACAGACGAAAAAAGAACAAGAGCCGAAAACTGAGAACTACGAAATGTCAAAATGACAGAATGCTCATGATACAACGGGCAAGCACAAGTGTGATCGTGGAACACAATTGTGGGTAGAGTGATATAATGATTACGTTGTTGTCACACCAAACTTGGTGCCAAAACCACAAATACAGAAACAGGTAACAACGAGAGATCCGGAGTTCAGACAGTAGCAAAGAAAGAGATGGGGGAGGGCAGGTCAGGTCAGTAGTCAGTTAACACGCTGGACGAAAACCGAAACGTAAAAGAACTCATGAGAAAAACTGAGCGGAGGAAATGAATTGAGTGCAAGGCGGAGATCGAAGACAAGTTGACTAGGCTCTAAAGCAAAAAGTAGATAAGTGCTACAATGCGCCGTGAAAAATATGGTTGAATGAGACAGATATGTGTGACAGGGTAACTCATGGATGGATCATAAGGTGGCGTGAATCGATTAGATAAAAGTGACATGTGTTTTGGTTCGAGGACTACCCTTGCTTGTACTGGTGATGGCGCATTCCGCGGGTCGGGTGAGATGCAAGCCACGGAGTAAATTCCTTGGATCTCGTCTGCGAATTCTACGAAACAATTTGAAGAGAGGGAGAGAGATGATTAGCTAAATATCAGAACGAATGACGAAATAGTACAGCATCTGAATGACGTGTACACAAAAAATGTCACGTTTGTTTACTTCTGTTAGGTAATTTGATGACAGTCACCGATGGAGGGACGGAGCTGATTAGCGAGCACGTGAAATATGTCAAATATAAACCGATTACGACAGTAACAGAACAAAAAATTGCATATCTGTCAATAACTTAATCATGAGTAAATCCAGCGCAAGCACATGTACACACACAAAAGGCTTAGGGTTTCACTGCCTAAAGCGTTTTCAGTATGGGAAGAACAGGATATTCGATAAAGATCGCCAGATTTGCGAGAAAGTTACCACGGCAACCTCGACTGCGATCATGAGGCATAAAATAACGTCGCATCCGGAAAAAGCAAGGAGCACCTCGTTGCCTACAAAATATAGACGAATAAGGAAAAATAATGTTACATGCTTGAAATATTTCTCTGAAGCTACCGATAAAACTTTGTCTACCCAACTGTAGATACTACTTATATCAAGAATCCCAACTTGAAACCGCAGTGTCGTCGTTCATGAGGTTAGCTGCGGTTCTGAGACACCTCTCTCAGGGTCTTTAACCAACGGCGATCCCCACCAGGACGTAAGAATGCACCTACACGGGTCAACTGAGCCAGATCGAGCGCACTGAGACAAGCTGCTATTGGCGCCATTCTGTAGACCCCGTTGATACTGTTACTGACGTTCTGTGTAGTTCAGTTTACTTGACGTCGATGCAGATTTCCGACTCTACTAGCATTGCAGCGTTTCTCGAACTTCAATGTCGGTTGCTGATGTGGAAATCAGTGGTCAAAGGAACTAAGTGGTTTTGATAAGCAGCAGTATATGCATCGGGATTGCATCAAAGGCACAAAGTTTCCAGTCAAGAATGTTACTTGTGATTCTGATACACCAGTTACTCACAAACAATGGAATTATCAAGCCTCAACAAACTTAGTCGGGAGCAGTTTGCAACACTAAATCACGAGTAGTCTCATGAGTGACTATGAAACGCAGTGAAAATATCAGAAGAAATGGAGGTGGCTCTCACCGCAGAACACAGCCAATGTCTGTTCAAATCGACTCGAGAATACAGTGGTCGAAGAATCTCCTCTAATGTATCGATCTGCAACAACAGCAGACAACTGAATTACGACAAAAAGTACGTGACTTGATATTTCATTTAACACATAAACTCTTTTTGAACCATTAGGAGCGTGCATGGGCGAAAAGTTCATCTTTAGAATCCCGAGGTCACTGCTTGAAATTTATTTCGTCGGCTAGCCAAGGACAACCTTTAGAACAGGAACACACGGTCCCAAATGTCGATTTTTGGTATACATAGTATGGCAGCGTATCTGGATGATGGGAAAACCATTCAGATGAGATTAAGGGAATGAACCTGCTGTGGAGTGCTCAAGTATAGGGATGATGGAGAAGAGGTGTACCGGGCACGCACACCTGATGAGCGCCAACAACCGCGAAACTGACCATGTGCTCCCGGGGAAATTTTGCCGCATCATCTAGATACAATACCATAGTACCGACACTTCAGTTCGTTTAAAGTCCATTAAATTTACCAGTCATTAACTGAGATTTTTTGGGAGAAAACTAGTGAACGGATAAGGAGAGCGGAAGTAGAATCCGACTAGGGAAACTCCCGGCATTGATTCCCTTTCCAAAACACTCTTCCAAGCGGCTGAGGATTTCCTGATGGATTCAATTACAGCTGCGGTATCCGGAATCTCAAACCAGGAGTGAATCAACTAATGCGTTGAATCATCGACTATCCACATGCTTAAGAAAAGAATGCAATCATCGTGACACATCTAATACCTATCATAGCGAAATTTTCAGCATCCGTAATACTTCGCCGTCTCAAGCCTAATCGAGAGATAACTGAGCGGATGATGGTTCTCGTACAAGATGATAGGGAACGAAAATCTTGTTTGAAATGATAGGCTTTGCACAGCTTTTGTCACATCCAAAGAATCAAGCCCAAACCAGAGCTTGTATTGGAGAAAAAACTAAAAACAATTCTACCAAGCAGAGACCGCACGCGATCACGGGGAATGAATCACTGCGCATGTGATTAGCGAGTTATGAGGGAATAACCGAAACTGAGTAGGTCGAACCCACGCAGTTAACTATGCTAAGAATTGAAAAGCTCATTTTAGTTCGCTAAGGATAGCAAGCCCGTTTGTTGAGTGGCCCAGATCAGGAAATATTGACCCATATAGTGTGTTTAACTTAACAGTTTCAGGCATTCACAAAGTTACCCAGAGGTGTGTTGCATTGGTAAATGCATGTGTCACTCAAATCACCTGTTCGTGCATCACACTGACATAGGGAACATGATCTATTATAATACAGATCACGTTCGCACGCAGGATGCACCCGTGTAGAACGAACAGTATCAGTATGAAATAAGCACGGATGTGAACGAAAGGCAGATCCGTGTGATCACAGACAATGATCGATCAGGAAAAGTTGACGAGAAAAAAAAACACGGATCGAACAGAATACACGTGGAATGTAGAGAACAGCGGTAGGAAGGGAAGGAGAGGCAGAGGACATGAGCTCTTTGAATCATTATTGACGAAGGACAATGATGTGTTACGACTTAATATCACCCGTCCCTGCCGACCTACGTTCATCACACATGCCACTGTATGTATACAACGATGTGTAGTGAATAAAAAATTCTTGGCATCACGGGGAGTGTATGTCTCTAAGCTAACACTGCCAAATCCGATCGATAAACTAGAACACCATAATAGTCATAACGGAGGTTGATGTATGCAAAATGTTTACCGTGATACTTTTTTCTATCCATCAGTGTTCAAACCATGTTGCTAGATTATTGGTCGTTCTGCAACTGAACAAGACATAAAACTCAAATTCGCTCGCACGATCGTACCCCACATGGTCAAACTACGAACTGGAAAACTAAACACAATAACAGCCACATTATATGAGTTCCAAGTTTTTCACATAAACCGTAGAAAAAATGTACGAGTCAAGGTAACAGTTCAAGCAAACCGCACAGATTTCACGCCTAAGTGTAACGGATTGGTGTCGACAAAGGTGCGTCCACTTATCATGTACTACAGACTATCAGGTGAAACGAGCGACGGCTGAAAGATGGACAAATACAATCACACACTATACATACACGAGGTGTACAATCGTCCGGTTGGGAATCCCACAATCTACCAAACAACAAGATACTAGACGAAATGAACAAATAGTACAACCACTGTAGCAATAACTCAATTTTACCAAGACATGATGATGATCAGCAACGCCCTGCATCATCGCTCTGTCGTGGTTCACGAGTACCTCTTAAGTCTATGTATCCACGGAATAGTAGGACTGGGAGTGGTTCAAAGTCCTCATAGGAAAGATAATGAGTGAATCACAGTCAGAAATCACGATCCTCGGAACCATCGGTGATGTGGGCGGTCCATGCAGAACTCGGGGATCGAGATGCTCGGATCATGGACCGGAAAATGAGCGTGGGACAGATAGCCCAGTGTGCACAGCTAACATCTTACGAAAGAAGATACAGACACATCCGGGATGTCCCCTCAGCCCAAAAATCGAGGAGGCTAGAGGATCAGTTAGAAAACAGCAGTGGTTTCAGCCTTAGGTACCACGATCTTATCCAAATCGCATGTTTCTTTCCAAAAAAAGATAGGTTATCAGTTTAAGGTTACTGAAACCTTGGTGATACCAGCAATGTATTTATAAATGCTAAGTTATGACCTTTGGCGTGCGACATTAGAAATGTAACCCTAGGCTTGGAAGATGTCCTCCAACCTTAACGATGGGTGGTCAGCGTAGTGGCAGCTGGATCTACCGACTTCACTGACTGCTAAGTTACCCCAGAGATCAAGGCACCAAAAGACAAATCCATGGAGAGATTTTTTTAAATTACATTCTTGCGTATTAGTTCTGTAGAAGCCTCGAACGCTCGCTACACTCTAAAAGGGATAACACGCAACCGAGCAATGGAGTTCGCGGTGGAGATCCACATAATCTCAAGTGCGGTCTAACCAACAAAGCAACAGTGCATTTTACTGTCTACCACCGATTGCAACAATTTCACATTTCATCGTTCAAATCACCAACAAGGCAAAAACGTGTTAATGACAAAACCAAATGAGAGGCCAATTGAACGCAAAAATACAAACAATCTTGTGCGAATTCGACAGGTCGTCAAATCATACACATACACTTTGCTGGTATGTGGATCAAACCAATTTCGTTCGATCACAACACACACTAGAAACATACAAATCAACCGGGTCAAGCCGATCGTTTCGGATGAACGAAAGCAAACTCATTTGGTCTTGATTTCATAAAATCAGAGCACAATGTGAGTCGTCATATCGTTCATACATCTCCCGTTTGGAGCACACACATTCCACTCCGGAATTGTACAGATTTCAGTGAGGGATGAAGCAACGCAAGCCAATTCCAATGAATGACCGCGAACCAAACATACGGAATGAGGCTGATTACCGAGGTGGAGAATGAGAACAAAAGCAAAAGCACATCAACCACCGTAAGAACACGAACACCTCTCTACATTATCACACATACTAATGCCGACTATGCGAAACACACTTTGGAAAATATCCCAAATTGATGGATTCGTAGATTCGTTCAAAACACAATAGCGGATAGCACAAGATAATGGAAACCGATTATAATTGGGTTAAATGATTTCCACCAGAACCAGCAAGTGGAAACTAGCTATAACCGGTGGCATGAACATACAAGAGAAAAAAATCGAATCCTCCAAAGACAAACTTATATCGCACAGTAAAAACAAGCCCGATGGATTGAATACGAACCGAGCAAAAAATAAACAATCTAAGCTGTGGAGACAAAAAGGCTAAGCAGCTGCGTTAGAGGAGACCGCATGAAGATTTGCAAATCATACAAACGCATCCAGATCGGATGGTAGAATGAAACAAACAACACGAGATCGACCAGCGGAGCGGGGGTGAAAGGCTGATGTAGGTAGGCTTTGGCAAAACTTGCCTTATTTTTGTGGGCTGTAAAAAATCCAAACGAGTGCGCACAACAAAATGACAACAATTAGTTGTACACGGTTTGCACCTACGACTATTATATGAAGTGTGAATGAATCGACCTTAAAAGTGATCAGGAACCACGGTATTTTATTAAAATGGTGATGGTGAATCATACGTATCGGATAAAATCGGAACGTTTACGCAACGAACGGCCCTGTTTATGGAAAAAGACGATTTTTACCTGAATTGAATAAATACACATTTTCCGGAGCGCTTTGCTCATGTCTGTGTGTGTGCGAATGAGGTCATTGAGCGCGTACCAACAAAATGGAACGGTGAACAAGCGAGAGACAAAAACGACCAAAAGACAAGAAAGACCAAGCACTAAATGATTAGGAAACGTGACGGAGAAAGTGACTGTGTACGGAAGTAACTGTCATTCGCGAACGGGTACCCGCAAATCACGGTATCAGTGTCAAACGCGAATGGTAGCGCAGAAATGGGCTAAAGTAACGGTCATGACATGCGAATTCAGGTCTCAACATGGTACAAACAAACACAAACACACACACAAGGTAGAAAGTGGATAGCTATCAACCGAAGTGTGTCATCGACATACTATTTTCGAAATGACGTAAAAGGGATTCAAAGCAGATAAACCAAATTGTTCACACAACTTCCGTGTCGGCAGATCCAACGAAAGAAAAGGAACGAGGAATAGACTCCGTAGAATCAAAAACAGAGACATACAACATCAACCGACGTCAGGTCACGAACAACAAACAACCAAGACGAAAATCGACAACCCTTTGGAATAACGTACCTGGAAGTGGTTGTTGTAGTGGTGGTTGTAGTTGTCTTCCTTTCGGTAAATTCATTCTGTCAGACAGAAACAACAACAACAAAAGAAAAGCAAAGAGGTGCGATGAGGACAGATTGAGCGGAATAGTGAGTAGCACAGATGTGTTGAACAACTTCAAATGACTGGGTGAGTTGGTGGGGGAGAGGGGAAACGGGAACTAAAGCAACCCAACAGCAATCTGCTACTGCATACTATATATATATATATATATATATATATATATATATATATATATATATATATAGAGAGAGAGAGAGAGAGAGAGAGAGAGAGAGAGAGAAAGAGAGAGAGAGAGAAAGAGAGATTACAGCCCGGGCAAGGAGAAACGGCAAAGACGATGGTGAAGAATGGAGCTTCACAAAATACACAGGCACGGCAAAGAGCCTGGCCGCCGCGAACCTGTAATACCATCAAAGCTGACCGGTGGTAACGCTATTCGAAACCCAGAATGACTCATCTGCTACTCATACTACTCGGATACTGGTGATAACATGAAAAAGTCAGTGTTTCACCCTGTCTTCACATCATTGTTCTGCAAACTTATCAAGTCATGGTTTTTAGACTGCTTAGCCTGCAAATCAATGAATGCGGAAACAAATGTAACGACGCATTGCTTTGTGAAAGGTTCTTTGCCGTGTTTTAGTTATTCCTGGCGTCGTTTGCATATTTTGGAGGAATCTGATCTTCCTGATACCACTAAACACATCGGAGTTCAGTGACCAAACAAACGAAGATCAGGTGACCATTGAAAATCATAGCACTTCACGGCTGTTTCATTTTTGTATGGAATCATCAACAGTGCACATCCACCGAGACTCGAACTCGGAGCGAGTGATAATGAGTCGAACACCTAACCACTAGGATATCACGGTTGATTGTCAACGGATTGTTGAACATATGATATAGCGCCCTGCCATCACTGGCTTTTTGCAAGGGTACAACCGATCGTCCATACAGCAACTGAATCCTATAATGGGCGACTTCTCTGTAAGTCCAATGAAGGCACTCAGTTGGTCGTGGGGAAATAGCACAATTCCCTCAAATCTGATTCCCCAAACAAATGAATTTTCTTCAACATTGTTGGCTTATTGAGTACTTCTGTGATTTGATTTTTGTCTATCGAATCTACTTCGCTTTGCACCATATTGACATACACTTGCTCCGTTTCCTCAACAACCAATTGTATTGGTCCGGCCTTAGATCACGATAGAAACCGTAGAGTCCAATAAGAAAGCTCGCCTTTGGTTAAGCAGAAATACCAAGCTAAACTGTGGGTCTTGTCTTCTGACTTTTTCCTGGCATTGAATTGAATCCTCCGTATCAGGACTGGCGTGGTGAACGATCGATAAGACAGACCTATCCATATTTGTTGATTTTATCTAATTGGGATCATATCAAAATGCAGGAGTTTCCATGCTTCTCGAATTCATGATCCCAGATAGAAAAACTCGAAACAGAAGCAACGCTTCATAGGACGCAAACTTACCGGAAGACCAGCCCAAACACGTTCAATCATGTTAACAGCCACGCAGTTCCCCTTTGATTTCGCGATTGATAAAGCATCTTGTCCATCCTGTAACACAAGAAAAAAGGGGAGAAAATTAAGGTTGGGGGTTCAGGGATTTCAAGTCTGATAGCTTTAATTTGAACTCACATTGTCCCGCAGTGTCAAATCCAGTTCAGGTCGGTCCAACAACGCGCTGATCACGGACAAATTACCACTCTCCAAAGCGAACATCAGAGCCGTGTTACCCGAAGTGTCCTGAAGGTTCACCTGGGCTCCATGTTCAAGTAAAAGAGTGACAACTTCGCGCGATCCGTTTGATGCAGCCATCATGAGTGGAGTCTGTCGAGTGATAGTGTTTGCACGCAAATTCACATTGCCGGCACGGAATAGACGACTGAGAGTGGTCAACGCTGAACTATCCGACACCTGTGAGAAGGGTGGGGGAGAAAGATGAGAAAAGATTTGAAAAGGACATCACAGAACAAGAATATTTTGGAACATTCAGGGAGCGGTTGATCTTAGAAACCCATAGTTAATTTCGCCGAGATGTACGTGACGCGGGACCCAGGAGTGCAAGGATGACTAGCAAGATAATTGATGTGTGTGTATGCGATGTGCAAACAGACATGATGCAATCCCAATGTGAAATGCTAAACCGTACTTAAATCCCGTGAATCCGGTGCTTGTGTGTGTGTGTGCACGCTCGCGTACGTCTCTGTTCGTGCAGGCACAAGCCGCAGCAAAACAAAGGCATACACCGACCGTTTTCAGTGCAGACGTTACGGATGTCATGTATGCATTGAAACACTTTTTTAATCGATTGAAGCTGCTTGACAGATTCTAAATGCTTGGTTGAGGTTTATCAAGTGGCTAGTTGCTCGGACCAGATTTGTCACCCATTAACCTCACAATTTACCGCTCTAAGTTCGGCTGCGGTTGCCTATTGCAACTCAACCGAAAATGATATGATCAGTATCACGTGGTGAGTAAACGGATAAACGAGGAAAAAGTGCAAAGGAGAAATCAGGAAGACGAAGCGAGATGAGTGCAAAAACACCTGTTTAAGCTGTCGATTGCCTTCAGCCACTCGACAGACGTGTAACGAAAACTGTCATCGGGCCTGATCGATCATGCTAACGATTTTCCCTTATTGTTTTAGCTAGTCACGTCAACGAGAGCGAGTCCCAATAACAGTGGGGACATCGTTGGAGACCGAAGGACAATGTAGAAATTACAGAACACTGATATGTCATGCGAGCATATTTTATCTCACTCGCAGTGTTCTGCTTTTTGGTAATCTCAAACCTATTTCTTACCCTGGCTGACTGTCATGGACGCAACCTGAACAACCCAAAATACAGGTCTAACAAACAATACGCGACCATACTGATGTACTGAAGTTTTTGATATCTTTCCAAGTAATGCACTGACAGTCAGTAATAATTACCTAATAGATGCAGTCTCGATGAAAAACGAACACTGCAAAAGTCTACTTGGAGATATGCTCAAAGCATATCCCAATCAACAAAAACAAATGTCGACTACGTAACACGCTGCGGCTCTTGTCAGTAGTGCATCTCTGACGTAAGCGTCGACTGAGAACAGTGCTTCAAACAGATCAATGACCAAACACTTGCAAAGGTCAGATTCCAAAACCCGACAACAAGACTCACTCATCTGCGCAGCATACACTGAGAAGAACGAACAACATGCTGATATCACGCATTATTGAAGCTGACAAAACCTACACGCATCAATTTGCATACATAATGATGCTGAATTTCACATTCCATCATCACGCAGTAACGGCTGCCTCCTGGAGCCCATCTCTTCCATATTAGGATAAGACTTGATGTTGAACAAGCTTAGTCCAGGAAGGATTGCTTCCAATTTGAAGGTGCGAAATTTACTCTATGTGTATATCCAGTGAGTAGGCACAGATTTTAAATCTACTATGAATCAGACAAAAATAGGAGCACGACGGTCGAGGCTGAAATCACTAAAAAGCAGTAAGAGATAGTGCTGCGTAGAACCACTTACGCAAAACGTGTCTGGTCGCATTTGGATCACTCTTGAACCTGCCAAGATCCAGAGATTGACGGAACCTTGTGAAACTTACGTTACAAGTGTGCAGCGTTCCATCATTTGACGGGCGATTGCATTATATATATATATATATATATATATATATATATATATATATATATATATATATGGCTCAGAAACATGGCCGTTAAGGGTAGAAGATAAACGAAGACTGTTGGTGTTCGAGCACAGATATCTTCGTAGCATTGCCCGAATATGATGGGAACAGCGTATCAGTAATGCTGAGGTATGACTTAGGATGTTGGGAACCAGAGGTCAGTCTTTGGATCAAGTACTGAATCCTAACTGATTAAGATAACTGGGACATGTGTTACGCATGCCCACCGATAGGCTTCCTCGGCGTACGCTGTTTTCCGAGGTAACCAGCGGTTGAAAGCAGGCGCTCTTGTATCCGCATACTCTCTCCGTCAACTAGAAGCTACTTGTGGTTCTCTTGCTCTTCACATAATCTTGTTTCCTCTACTTCATTATTTCCGACTGAGGTTGCTGTTGCCAGATAGCAACCAAAGCCACAGCACCCAGTGAAAAGCTAGTGGTTGTGTGAACTGAACTGAGGTACAAGGGCTGAACCCCATCGACACCAGTCACCCTATGAGGGAAACAGTAATCCGCTGCCATCTCGTTCATTATCACGTCGGAACTAATAAAACATCCCAATTTCCGCACCATGGTTCTTTTGGGCCCTTTCCACTACACAATGCCTAAGCATGGATAAAAATGGCATTCATATTATGACTAACAACCCGGTGGAATCCAACAACGAAAACACACGAAAAGCGGAATAGTGGGTTGTCACCTTGAACAACAAAATGAGAAACTGAGATTAACGAAAGAAGTCCGAGAAACTGCTTTTTAGACAAATCGACCGGCATGCTAGACGAGGCGGATCCAGCAAACTGGCAAAACGTGTGTTCACAGAACAAACAAATTAAGTAGATATGATATGGAAATATAATTGGGTGTTTTCATCATAAAAGCAGTTTCATGTGACGAACTCCAATATAACGCTGGGATTACTAGCACTAGGTCATTTGTCACAACAACAATGGGAATGACAGGGATTTCATATTAGTATACAACGATTTGCTACTCAAATATTTTCATGAGTAGTGTCACGGTGGACAGTATTTATCCTGGTGGAGAATGAGCCACATAGCGAAAGTTCACTTGTTATTAACAAAACTGCTTCGTTATACCCTGCTCTTACAAGCACTATTCGAATACCGTATAACTAACCACATCTGCCAAATCTGTGCTCTATTTCGCGTAGCACAGTTCGAACAAACATCAATCACTCACGTGATTAACGTGATTTTGCTTATTGTTTCCAGATAGTGCAAAGTTAAAAAGCCATCAGATAGGTACACAGAGATACACAAATACCACACTTCGAAAATAAAGCACGCAATAATGGTAAAACTGTGTTTACAAACAACCGTGATATCTGTTTACGTCACCAAGTATTTCAGAGAAATAGAAAAGTTGATCCCGATAATACCACGCGAGGAGTGAAGCAGCACCAAGTTCTCAGGGCAAGATTTACAGCCCTCTGTAACCGGTGTTCCGATAACTTCCTTCCTCGTGGGAACACCGTGCGAGCAAAGATGAGATTCATCGTTGGTTGTTTGGTGCGTATGGCTGGACACTGACAGAAATAACAGCTCTGCCCCGCTTCTAGCGGCCCGGACAGATTTTACACATACTCGCCCATTGACCATCATTCCGTGCGTTGACTGCGCCTCCTGAGGACTAGGCTCAAAGAAGCAACGCGGCGGCCAAACCATGACTTGGTGAAGGGCTATAAAGATGATGACACCAACCCCGGCCTCAGTTAGTGCGTCCCGACTCCCTAGTTAGAGCTAAAGGGATGAGGATTGTCCTCGGCTGGAGACGTTGAGGGATATGGCTTAGAATCAGGGTCGGTGGCATGAATGCTGTACGACGAGCTTAGGGAGCTCTCAAGCCTCATGATTGTTGAGCAAAACTCTACAAAGTTACAAAAATGTGAGCGGTGAAACAGCAGTTTTTGTTCATTCACTTCCTGATGACCGTTACCCATTTCTGTATTTGTATTCTTGGTACCAGGCCCGATGTGTATAATAATAATAACTGAATATCATGTAAATCGGGTAAAAGAGATGATTGGTTTAGTTCGAATCAAAAACGAAAGGTAAGCTCATCGATAAGACACTAGTATGTACTCATTCACTCACACCTAAAGAGAGGCATGTTGCACACGAAACCATAGTAACCATTGATAAATTGACTGCACTTAGAAGTTTAACTGTTCTGATCAAACAGTGCATAAACAGGTAACTTTGGTATCGTATATCTGAAGAAATAGACGCTTAAATGTGCACTTACAAACCGCGAGGCAAGCACAAATTCATCTTTTACGGGAAGAGTAATTCCAATTCAGGTCGCTTTGGTGACATGTACCACGGAAAACAGGGATAGGTGATCATTGCCAAATTAGTTTGTGTGCTTCTACTTGAAATGGCTGTACGGTCGTTAGAGCTAATCTGAAATATCTTTGCACATGTGATACTTACATCCAGTCATACCAGACATCACTGATTTAAAAGAAGCAATCGAGAGCAGCAACCTTACGTATGTAAACATGGCTGATAAACTAATAATCCATCCGCTCCCATAACGATTTCTAACATATCACTTGACACAACTAGCGGTACAGTGATCGTTTTTATCGATTTTTAATGGTAAACGCAGTGTGCTATTGCCGAATTATTTACATCTCCTACCACTGAAACTGACGAAGTAGCAAAGTACCACTGTTAGCATATCGTCTTCCCTTCGATTCACTTAGGGCCTTATGAGATGATGTCCATCACGTAAGTTCATCACTGTTAGTGTCGAGTACTAACCGACTGAAGTGATGTGATCGGTGTGTTTGCTTACCCCCTGGGAGGTCAGAGGTTCGGACCGCACCACCGCCGGTTACTTTGTTGGTAGACAGTAATCCACTGTGACCTGACTTATTACCACGCCTGACCTACAGGGACCTTATGTGGTTCTCCATTCCAAGTCTCGGGATCTGGCTACTGGATATCCTCATTAGTGCAGCGAGTCTTTGAGGCTATGGGATGTAGTTCTTACACTATACCCATGCGCAAGCATGTAATAAAAAAAGCCGTCAAGAACTAGAAGAGCGGAGAATCACACCACTAGATTAGCCAGGGAAATAGATGAACAGGAGTTCGTAGATTTAAACTAAGTAAAAAATGAGAAAGAGAGAAGAACGACTGGAAGGGATACGGAGCTGTAAAGTTGTTATTTGGTGATGATGAGTCTATATCTTTGCAGACCTTGTTCCTAAATATAACGACGCGTTGCAAGAGGTACGAGCCTCACTTGGTTTGCCAGTCACAGTTTATTGGAATAATCCAACGTCAACACATCACCAAATGATTGTTGCTCGTGAAACGGCACGGGGATTTGTTGCGCAAATGACAAATGTGGAGTCACACGTGATACACAAGTGAGCAAGCACGTACACTGATTTACAAGTAATCGGTAATGGCGTATTTCCACGGATGATTGAAGCGAAATAGAGTACCGAAACAGTGACAAGTCGAAGAATTTTAAGATTCCTACTTTATTTTGCCACAGTATTGTTGCAAGCACCCATAAGGCACATACCACGAAAAACATACTTCTGGAATTTCTGACGACGCTACAATCATCATCGATTACCAGTGTAACCGCAGCCCGTGTTTCTTTTCGAGTTGGAATGTCAGCAAATGCGCACTGAAACATTGTCTTTCACGCAAATGACAGTTGAACTAGGCTCAATAAACAACACCGTATTTCTTCTTGGAGCGTTAATGAATGGATAGCACAGGATCAATTGTATACCAATCAGTTTACGAGGTTTTAACCTACAAGTGAAGCTAACTGCATTGGTAATGTGGTCAAAGATTTTGATG
Source organism: Fasciola hepatica (assembly GCA_948099385.1). Lineage (NCBI taxonomy): Eukaryota > Metazoa > Platyhelminthes > Trematoda > Plagiorchiida > Fasciolidae > Fasciola > Fasciola hepatica. Next base: position 5,576,188 of record CANUEZ040000099.1, on the reverse strand, counting down.
ATAAGCTCAACATCGCCGTAAACACGGCGTTATTGTAATGATCCGGTGATCGGAAGAGTGCCGAGAACGTTTTAGGACAAAAAGGCCAATTACGGATGAAAAATGGTAAACCCCAGGGTTTCAGGAGAAAAGATTGACGAAAAGGAAACTGTCGGGGCAGAAACGGAAGAGCAGAGGCCAAATTAACATCAACTATAAACTAAACAGTGGAGATTTGTAACCAATCAGGCAGATAGAAGAACACAGACTAGTCGACCTTGGAGAAATCTCAGTGTTTAGTTTAATGCAAAATGACATTCAACGGAACAATGCAAACCGAGTGAAAAACACACATCTGTTAGATCATGTAGACGAAGTCAGATTTCGGATACAAATGAATCACGGATTACGCGGCTCATTATCTCCAGCTGTTCAGTAGTTGGATTAAGCTCAGAGTCTAACACATCTCTCGCAAACAAGCCAACAGACTACGACCTCTGTGTTTCTGACAGGTTATGAAACGGACACCTCAACTCTCCTCCCCCCTGTCATCACCTCTAACCTCGGTGAACAATGTTCACTGAGGAAGTCTATTTGAGGATGTGCGCGAAACATAGCCAAACCAAAGCAGTTTGTTCAGACCAAAGACTGACTTTTGATTCGTAACATCGAGCACCAGAGCATACCTTACACGAGCAACCCCGTAGAGGCTGACTGACAAAAGACGCTGATTAGTGAATTCGTGCAAAATAATTCGGACCGAAAATCAAACAAGCTAACTTATGACAAACGGGAAAAAACAATGGCACTCGGGATCGATTCACCATGCGATCTTTTCATGATAAAAACCAATAAACGAAGAAAACATTATCCGTCTAGACGATCAAAAAAGAATAGAATTCTCATCACTGTCAACATCACGATGAACGGGAATACTCACATTGCACACGGTCGCGATCATGATAGGCGAAAAGCCGACCAGATTGAATCGATCCGGTTGGGAGTAACCGGAGTCCAAAATTAGATTGACCACAGCCCAGGCCCCGTGACCGACCGCGTAGTGTAAAGAGGTGCTACCCTGAATTGAATAGATAAAACACAGAGGAAAGAAACAAATGAAGGGAAACAACTTTTGGAGAGCAGATTTGTCTAGTACTTCCTCACACACCTTGAATAGGTAAAAACAAGTGGTGTGATTTGTTAACCGTTGTCTGGACTGAGAATCACTGCCAGGGTGAAACCCGAAAAGCAGTATTGACAGAGGAGGAAGTCAGTTATCCCTGCACGTCATCGATATAGGGTTTCCACGAGGAAATTAACTCAAAGCACTGGAATGAACAGTTCCATTCTATCAACTACTAACCTTACAATTAAACTCTACAAATTTTGGTTCCGATCTTCTCGCAACATAACCCAAACAGAAATGAGAAGAATTGAAGCTTAAGCTAAAGAAGGCATGAGGAGACTGTTGCATACACAGGAAATGTTCGAGTTCACCTAAACCACTGACCGCAAAACCTGGCCACACCGCCCAAAATGTGTTCAACCGACCTAACACGGTCAAGCCCAACGGTTAAGGATTGCAAACCATCTTGCCATATGACGAGTGAATATCTCGACCCATCTTCCAATCGTTACTATACAAACAATGACATTTTACCCGATTTTCCGCAATACGAAAAGATACGGGTGGCCCATTCACGGGGTTTCTTTTTATCAAAGCGTTAGGAATGTGTGCGACAGTATGCCCGCAAGTGATCGCCTCGGTGGAATGTATGGGGGGACGCCACCGCCACCGTTCACGATTCGGTCATGCGTGCAGGCACTTCACTAGCTGAGATGAGCTAACCAACGGGGCCGTAACAGAGGCTGCGGATACAATTTGCAAATGGATCATATTTGGTACCCGAACAAAATTGAGCAGCAGCTGTTCCAATCGCCGATCACAGTTGTGCACAGTCGCGTGCATCCTGTGATCAGCTAACGAACACGAGCACGAAAAATCAGGGTAGATATCGTGGCTGAGTCGCTATTTACCCGTTCAAATCTAACCGATGACAGATAAGCACATCGACGACAACGAGGAACAGCAGTGAAAAACCAACGAGAACCGATAATATGTGTATATAAAATCATGCACGCACGCAATACGATCGATGCATTAACTGATGTGCTAGAGATCTGCTCTAACTTGATTATTTTCAAGCAGGAACTTTGTACTAGGGGAAGATGACGGAGTGGAATGGGTGCGTCTGAGCAAACCTTATAAGAAAAACCCAGCATCACACAGTTTTCTTGAGTGACTTGAGCGGGAAAATAAATTAAGGACTGTGTCCCTGTAAAACTGAAAACTGGGTGCATTGAAATAGCTTCCGTTTGCCCCGTTCGCAAAGCTCGTACGAAACAGATTATTTGCTGCTCAACTTTGAAGTGAGATATTCGTTGTCGTTTTTTGCTGCTGCTACAACTATTTCTGTAACTGGTGCAATAAATTTCTCATCTGGTGATCTGATACGTGTCGAAACGTCTCGAGTGTTATCTATATTGTTCAACTGTCACACGTCAATCTAATGACTAGATTCTAGTCACAAACTCAGAAATAGTAAACCTATGAACTGTCTGTGAGAAATCCTTGCCACTCAATTTATAATTATGAAAAAAAAACATCATTTACACAAGGGTACATTGCAAAAAATCTACGAAAAACGGTGAAATTTAGATAAATAAAACCGTATGTACATGCACACAACAACAGAAACGAAGGAAGCGAGGTTTCAACGGTTTTGAATATTTCTGTTGATTGAGGATTAAATAACCATTTGCGCACTTCATTTCACGGTAACCCTTAGAAAGACTGCAATTCACTAGTTTTGTTTATGGGAAACGAAGGAGAGTACAGGATAGAAAACATACGTTCTAGATTGAATTGGACAGTGTGTGAACCTAGACACCACGAAGGAGGAAGAATACATTGAAACAGTTAATTGGTCCAATGACTGTGGCGTTTGACTGATGCCCAACGGAAGAATTAGCAACCAAAACGAAACTGGAGTCACACAACAACTGACTTAAAAGTTCACCTGCGCATACACGAAAGCGATGAAACATGCTAACGTACAATACCGAAAACCATTTATTATGGCAGTTTTTGTACCACGAAAAAACCTCGCTGAATTACTTCCGGGTATTTTTTTTCTTGCAACAATACTATGGATAGCATAGACCTTTTAGTCACAAAGTTTGCTTGCATCTTCTTTTAATGATATGCCTGCTACAAAGGCCCACTACAATATTAGAGATAACCGGCAACTAAACCCTGAGACCTGGAGTGGAGAACCACATAAAATCCCAACAGGTCAAGATTCTTGTCTACCAAAAAAAGTAACCGGTGATGATGACGATCGAACTTCTGACTTCGGAGGTGGTAGGCAAAAGCTCTAAACCATTCAACTGTCACCTAGAACTGCTGTTAGTCGGTGGATTATCAGTGGTATGAATCGAAATCGGTAGTAGTTCGCTTTGTTTATCATACTTAGGCTACTTAATCAGCGATGCAGAATTTTCAGTAGTAAAGCACAATGTAGTACTCAACAATTTAAATGACTCATTTAAGCGTCTTGAACTGTCAAATGTGTTCGGAAAAACCCTCAGTGCATTTCCGGAGGGTCTATATGCAAGCATAGAGCTGTGACAAGGAACAGTTCCAAATAACCCCCGCTCGTTTTAACCAAAAGAGTACTGAGCAGACCTACATAAGTAAACAAGACGCAATATCAGACAATGTTGATTCATGATGCGCATCAAATTGGAATTTGGTCAAAGCAATTCTCAATGCTATACACGCGGGTGATCAAGTTTATGAAGGCAACATTATTGTTCCCTAGTGTTAAAAAACAAATGATCAATATCTGGCTGGAGAAGACGTGTATCTGTACATGTGAAATGGAAAAACGAATACAATTCTGATTATCACGCGAAGTCCAAGGTTTGATCGTACAATTTTTTCCCATGTCACCCAATGTCCAGAACCGGCTGAGACGAGAAGCTCCTACTGTATCGAATTTTTCACTGCAGGTTCTCGTGTCTCTCTTCAGAGTCAGCTGTGGACTTCCATGTGATTTATTCTATCCCCACAAAGGTGTTGCGAACATGGTACGATGGCAGCAGACGGTTACTCTCTATTCATAGTACGTATTCCAGCCAGCGGAGACTTGGAAATTTGACTAGGTGGGATGATAAAACAAACACCACCTCGCTTATCCCTTCATTTTATTCGTCCGAGATTTAGTAAACAGTGGCGATCGGCGAACATCTTCGACATGCAAATTCGACGTCTCCGAATCGCAGAGCAAGACATCAGTGGATCATCACAGAAATTAGAACGAGAATACAATGGGAACAGAATATGCCATTGGATTTGGACTGTATGTATACAAACGTCAACCAACAAGTCAAGTAAATGCTTCATGCATCCCGAGAGACGAATATTCAGCTGTCACATAATCACGACATGTTATGAATGAGGAAATATAAGAAATCAAGGAAACATAGCCGTTTAATTAAAGATAGTTTGATCGGGCATGTGTTGGGAATCGTGCAAGATAGAAGATAACAGAACATTCATAAGTTTTTGTACGAGTGAATGTGTTTGTAACTTGCCCGAGTAGAAGAATTTGAAATACATTTGATAAGTTCACTGTGAAGCGGATATCTGACGAAAAATAAATGAGTTCAAATCGTCCCTAGGAATGCAAACAGACAGGGAGCTTCTGAAGTCCGCTGTTCCTCGTAGGTGACACAATCGACATAGTGGAACTTATCTCACTTTGTCTCGGAATCACCTATACCCTAATAGGAGGTCAATGGAGAGCAAATCAGCGCGGAAATAGTCATAGCTTTTGAAACCGCAAACCATCTCTGAAACCAATTTTATTTTTCGTTGGAGAAATCGGGGAAGATCCAGTATGGTAAACGGACCAGGATGAGGACGGTCAGTCTCTGTGATTAGAGGTACGAATGAGCGGAGTATGATGAATAATGAAATCAAACACGGGTCTTGAACCAGTGACAAGTGCAAGCAACAGCTCTGCAAAGCCTGTACTAAACTGAGAGGAAAGAGTGCATTTATGATGCTCCCAGTCACTTGAAACGGGAAATGAATTTCCGCGGATCAAAAGCATCCAAAAGCTGAACTAATACGATTCAGTCCTTTTCCTTTTGCATAAAATGTTATGATGTTCGGTGCCTTGAAGACAAAGACAGTGAATGATATGCGACATGGTAACTCAACAACGCCACTAAAATGACGGTTAGCGGTCGAATTTAGCGCCGCTTAAACTTGCTGCCAATCTGGCTGTGGGAATATAGATAATATCCTCTATCAAGCCATGTCATCTCAGTGAAAACTGTTATACATGCGCACGAAAAATTTCAGCAACAGCACCTCCGTGTCAACGCTGCTACAACGAGAACGCCATTTTGAAGACGCTCAGTTTCAGCACCACCAGTAAAAGCAGAATAACTCCAAGACAACGAACCGATGACTCATTAGTGGTATTGTATCGGATTTCTTATCCCCACGTTAAATCAAACCTCGGTCAATTGCCGTTGCATTAGACATGTACTTTTCAACCTACCTCGGGAGACCATCTCTTTAAGTTGTTACCCGCGATTGCTTGCTTTTGACTCAGTAACTTGGACCAAGTGGATAGCACTTGTGTCCAACGCGCTTGCACTATGTGCTTATTTGTTTACCCACTTCCACTGTGTCACACACTTTCTAACCTTTTTTCTTCTCGCTTGGTCCGTTATTAGTCTTATCTTTTTGCGTTGCTTCCCAATAACCTATGGTTGCCAACGAGTCACTGTTTGTGCGTCATTCAGTCCCGTTCTGCCCTCCTGTTCAGTGAACAATTGACTTCCAGAGTTCATGTCTGTTAATCAAACTTTCTTATTGTGTTGCTAACTGGCCCCACTGTTTTCAAACCGTGTTCGTTGTTGTTTATTGTTCATGCGTTCGTAATCATGATTCAAACCCGCGGTCGTCTGGTCAAATCTTTGTGTTGTTCATTTGTCTGTGACATCACTGCCCTCCTTACCCCTCCCCCTCACCTCGTCCCTTTGAATCTCTTGACCTGAACTGTCATCCGAGCGCTGATCGTGATTGGTCATCCTTCTCCGCCTGTCTCATGGAATTTCCCGCCTCTTTGTTTATTGTTCGACTTTGTTCTGGGCCCGGCCTGCCTGTGCGCGCTTGCGACCCCCTTTGGTGGACGATTTGATCTCCATTGATTGATTTGCACCTTGTGATTGGATTGTCCACAAATTGAGTACACGCGTTCTCTGACTATGGATTCGCGGTTCGCTTTCTACGAGTCACTCAACCACTGAACTGGAGTCCAGTAAAGTATGTAAAGGTCGAAGTAGTTACTAAAAAGATTTTACAACAGCGAAGAATAACGGTCACAGAATAATACTTTGAAAAACTGCAGCGTCAACATGGAGAGTATGTACCGTATGCCCATAAATATCATCAACATGAAGGATAAGTAGCCCTGTGAAGGGAACCAAAAGCGTTGGTGAACAAGTACTGGTCGAACAATTTGGCCCCCGAAGTCTAGAACGGAAACGCTCGATTTGTCAACGCGAATAAAAGAGGGTTGGGTGCCACTCTGGCGTAATTCCTACTGCCGTTGTTTGCTTCTACTTCAGTATACTTTACAAAATGTTGCCACAAGAGTTTTATACTGAAGTGGTGCATGGTGAAGACGCGACGTCACGATATGTCCTTTGACACGGTCTCTTAGTGGAGGAAAAAATCTTGCCGCATGTGTGAATGTCCTAAATTTGATTCTGATTTTTGACCAATTATTAGGGTAAGAATTACACTACAGTAGAATCGCGGTCTGGCAGGTCAAATGCGTTGCGTCATGGCTGATCATGCGGTTGAACATCTTTCGCTGAACGGAGTTGCAAGTTGTTGAACGATTTTCCTTCGACCATTTTATGTAAAGGTAGGTTCGGCGCATAAAGATCTGTAGTATTCCAAAATTACACAAGAATTGACATTACATTTGAAGAGGTTGAACAAAGACTTTATGAAATGTTACCAGTAAAATCTGCAACGTAATCTTTAATACTCAGAGGATTATTCACAGAATATTGATATATTTACAATGTTGCGAAGGCATTGCAGCCCTCGTTTTGTATAGTTATTCTTTGAGTTATTCAGTGAACACAACACGATTTCATCCGCTTTATTCATTTCACCCACTCAGATTGTAAGAGCTGACCGAGGGGCCTACCTCCGATTACTGATTGCGTTATCAATCGTCGCACGATGTTGATCCAGTTCAGTCGAAGATAGTTACTGAGGCTGTTAGTTCCGGTGGCGAGAAAATCGGGCTCATATGTGTTATTGTACGTGCACAACATTGCGAAAGAGGTGAAGACGATTGACAAGCCGGGATTCATACCAATCAGAATGACACAGTCAAGCAGGGTGAAAAGGGGAGTACAGCACAATGAGAGAAACAGTTAGTAAGAAAATAAAAGAGTAATTTTTTCTTTGTTCACCGTACACTTTTCGATGTTTTTCCGCCAATCTGTTTGTCGGGATGACATCTGTGTATTTACGGGACACCAGAGTTCGACAGACAAACCAAACGGCATTCGCGCCACTAACTTCTATTCTCGGCCACGTCCGTCGACGTCTCTAATCAACGACAATCCTCGTCCCTTGGGTCCCAACTAGGGAGGCAGGAAACACCAACTCAAGCCGAAGCCGATGCTTGCTTCTTCATACCTCTACGCCAAGTCATGGCCGCTTCTTCTACACTTACCCAGCACGTGCGAACAGAGCACGGAGAGGTAGACGATGGGCAAGCATTCTCAGAACATGACCGAGCCACCAGAGGCGGTGTAGAGTGATCACTTCGTCACGAGGGTGGCTATCCGTGCCGAGGAATGGCATGGAAATGAAATACGATTTTCACTGGATAAAAAACGATGCAAAGGAAATTAAACAAACCTGGGGCGTGGACAACATATGATAAGAAACGAAGAAAATAGGGAGAGAGGAAAAGATGCGGGGTACAGTGGGGTTGACTTACATTATCATCCACCGACTGCATCACATCACGCAACAATTCCTCATGATGTTCGTGTAAAATTGCGACAAAATCTTCCAACTTTTCCAATTCCAATTTTGTTGCACCGGTCAAATCAAACCAAATTGTGCGAAGCTTTTCAAATTCATTTCTCTATTTTAAAATAAAACAAAAAGTGGCGTTCGAATTGATTCTGCACCAGTGGGGGTTTTGAGACGCGAAAGGAGGTAGAACGGCAAAACACGACATCTGTGAAAAAAGCAATAAGGGTGACGGCTTTGAACGGTACTTGATCGAAATTGCATTTGTCTGCCCATTCCCATCCTAGTATTCCAAAAATAAAGTTACCGGCTACCGAACATGGCTGGCAGTGGTCAAACGGTCACCACGGGCTCGAATCTCCGCGCCGTCACTGGTCACTTTCTCTGATTGGCGGCTTTTAATCGGTGGCGACACGCTTCCTGAAATACTGTACTATTACTACATACCAGAAGGAAGTAAACTCAAAGATAAGATTAGAAAAAACTGAAATCACACAACGATCGTTTGGAGATGCTATCATAGTTAAAAGATCACGAATAGATGGCAAGTCAACAGGAGGATACTCCGTTCTTATCGGGTTTTTATTCGCTACATAGTATCAATGTTCAGTTCATCGGTAAAAACTTCTCAAACCACTACAACTATTTCATCTGATGACGGTGATTTGAAGTAAGACCTTCACAGCCCCTTTCACCAAAAAAAAACAGCAAAAACTGGAACGCACCGTGTTGCTCCACGACTGTGCAGTGGTTTGTTTCCTATATTGTTCTGTGAGAAGTTGACACGCGCTCGCAGCATCCGTTGGCATGACAAAACTGGAAAGTGAGAAATGGGTTTCCCAGGTAATATAGGGTAAACGAAGGAAAAAATGATGCACAAATGTGACCATCCAAAAGATACGAGAATGTTCACAGGAAAGGGATGCTACACTGTGATAAGGACACGTATTTCTGATGGTCGAGAACACACTGACAGTCCATGCGTTGGAAAAAGCGATTCCTGTTAAAAACACTGACGATTCGTTTCATCATTCGTTCTAAGAGAAGAGGGAATATAACATTTACGCGTTTGATAGCTGAGTGACGCATACCTAAGTCGTTTCGAAAAATATGGGCAATAAATTAAAAACAGCCCTAGCAACCTGTAAGCTTTTCTGTATCATGTGAATTACAGCAGCGCCTTGATTGGTATGAGTTCGTCCCATGCACAAGCTTACATTGTCACTCCGGGACGCCACAGTTTATCTTGTAAGGGGAAAAAATTGCCAAAGCAGATCAGTTTAGTTACATTGCCAGCTTGATCTTACATCGTGATCAAATAACGGGTAAGAGATGGATGCAGATTTTACTAATTGTACCCACCTGTAGCATCGACGCGACCATCTGTCAATTCATTAGAGTTCAGTATTCAGACTGAGGCAAATGCAATCGAGCACCTGCCGTCAGGCTTGCCTCCAGCGCAAGAATAAACTACGTCCTGCGTGGAAAGAAATGCGACACCCCGTGCACGTACGCTCAACCGCATAACGAGGATGTATTGGGACCAAACACACAAGTGATCACATGATCAGTGAAACGGACAAAAAAGCAATTACAGTGCGGTCCACATTGACTAAAATGTGAGTGAGCGCGGCCGTGTACGCAATTCACCCGAGATGGTTTACGAGCGCCATAGCTTCATTGGTTGTAGTCATGTTGTTAGGACAGAGAAATTCAGCATGCTGGAATGTCGATTATCATTCAATTCTTGATGGCAGTTACAGTGCGCGAAGAAGTTCAGTTCAGTTCGAACAATCACTGGCCATGCTTTAGGTATGGTGGCTTTGCTTGCTATCTCCTAGCGGCAACCTCAAAAGGAAATAATGGAGAAAAGAGTATGAAAGGAGCAAGAGGAGAACAACATTAATGGAATCAAGTCGATGAAGAAACTTTGTGAATGCAAGAGTGCCACTGATCGCTGCATCTAGCCATATCCCCCAGTGTATCTAACGGATGAGTGGGACGGTCCCTTGGACCCCACCCAAGAAGTCTAACAAGCCCTACATGGCCTAGTCCACAAGTTAGGTTTTTCGTACCTTTCTCCCAAGTCATGGACTGACCACCCTTACTCATCTTCCAACCGGTGCCCGCCTCAGTAAACATAGCACTCCGTGGGATCCTGTCAGGAGATATGCGTAACACATGTCCCACCAGATTTGAGCAATACTACGAAGACATCGGTGTTCAAATGCCGGAAATCTTCGTATGTCCTCCACGCGCAGTAGGCATGTCTCCAAACCATACAAAAGCACGGGCCTGACCGCTGCAGCGTACACTCGAAGAAAGTAAAGGATGTCCATTACTTTTCCGCTCCGGTATCTTCCAACGAAACCATATCCGATCAGAACGATCGGACAGACAATACGATACGGCATACCAGATCTCTGAATGAAAATATACACTATGTACATGGAGTAGAATAAGTTGTACTTACACCTAGTGGATGTGGAAGGGACACTCAGTTAAATGCGTAAGTAGAGGACGATCAAGGCCCAATAGGATATCGATGCAAAGTTTATCACAAGAAGTGACTCTATACAAGGAAACTGATTTTTTACCAAAACCGGATTCAATTGAATGGCTTGTAAAACAAAGTTCACAATCTCACAACGGTCAACTTTTCGCTACTCCTAAGCTGACACCCATTGTTCCGACGCGAGGTACAGAGTTAGTTGGTACGATTCGAACCATGCGCAGGAAATGGTTCAATTCCTACGACTGAGTCAGTACCAGAGCGCGTCTTTCTGGAGTTCTGATTGACAGTCGTTAGTGGGATACTGACCAAATAAAAAGGAAAGTGTCCTTGTACTTTTCACAATGGACATGAATGAAGAGGTACGACCTTCAGTGAAGAAAAAACCGCTATTTATATGCTTTTACAACCATCACGAATGATGAGTGGATATCGCAGACAACACGTAACGCAAATATTTCTGTCAGTGTGCTACGCGCAGACGGTCAACGGCTGTGTGGAAAAACATTACTGAACGCGCGGATCTGTTAGCGTTGGTCCACTGTTTATTTTTAATCGGAAAAATTTCAACATTCGATTAGTCAGTAAGTTATGCGATCACCTTGTCGCTGAGGGAAGGTTCACATCGAAAGAACACACCGAGAAATCGCGCATTAGCAAGTAGACGGAAGAGATGTACCTCATCAGGATGTACAATGAAGTCAGTGTCATGTATCATTCGTGTGCTACAATAATACGAGGACCACGCTGCCCTATAGGTACAACAAAAGTGCAACGCGGTGTTATACCACTTCGCAAGATTAATTCATTATTCTGAGTTAGGTAAAATATAATTTTTGAGTTATTTCATCACCAGAACTATCTCGTTTTGAGACGGATTCCAAGTGCCACATCACAACTGCGCTCCACTTCGTCGCATTAACTTTCGGTATATGTGACCACATCTGATTACAAACATTCAAATGCAGCCGGACCGGTTTGTAAAAGATATTTCTTTCCCGTGTTGTGACGGGAGGTGAACGTGCGGACATTTCGTCGTTCTGCCAAGGTTTTATCTCTCTCGTCGTTCTACACCCTCTCCCATTAGGCTTCAACCAAAACGCAATCCTTTAGCCACCAACCACCGCCCTGTAGTCTTGACGCACAATCTTTAGCCATGCTGCTGCAAGCTAGTCAGATCAAAATTATTGGAATATTAAGACATCAAGAGATATTGGGAAAATTCATTTTTAAATACAGAGAATGATGTTGCAAAGCTAGCTGGACAAATGAGGAAGTGTGATGATCGTGTGTTCTGCAGCTGTCCGTGGTAACTGTCAAATGCTACACCGAAACTTGACTGAAGGTTTAGACGATGCGCCCAAATCGTCGAACCATGCGGCACGGCCCGTATGATTGTGGTATTTTCAGTGAATCAGTTTATAATATACTAAAAAATCCAAACAAATCAAAATAGTAAAAACCTTATCTGCGTGACTATGATGAATGCCTCTTTCAGCGGGTCGGAAAATGAATACGTGTTCGATGATTGGTATTGTGCGTCCAAAGCTCTTTGATGAACGGACGCATTGTCGAAGATAAATACTTCTCGAATATCAGATTGTTCAGTAGCAACAGACGCTGAGCAGCGTGAAACTCATTAGAAATATGCCATGTAATCTTTGCAAGACGTGCTTGAATACACCGGCGACTGATGAACACCCTAATATGTTCAAGCAAAGTCTTCTGCTTGATGGCAGACTTCGTGTAGCATTACTAATACATTTTGAGTGCCCATAGCTACGAGAACGGCATATGTTGTAGTTCATTCCATCAAAATGCAATCTCACAGTTGCAGTACCTGAACACTGCAGCCAATCGGCATGTTCCGTTTGTTTGGATTTCACTGTGTTCGAATTTCGTTCCACTGGTCGAATAAACAGCTTCTTAACCGAATAGCGATCCCCATCCAAAAATCGATACTCTGCTGGACGGTACCAAATGTCAAGAATGTTTTTTTCCGCCACTTGTTCCCGGTTCACTGAAGGCTCTTCCACCACTGATTCTACTCTCCTCGCACGCATAAAGCACGTGAGATACCTTGATGCTACGCTGTAGCATAATCTGTATTGGTCTTCGCACACTGGGATCACAGCAAGGAAACTGCGCCGCTTGTAGTATCAAATTAGAAAACTACGACAATTTAGTGCTCCGCGGCTTGTTATTTTCACATTTGTCGGCGGCATTTCTGACTGAAAAGCAGCGTACGACTATACTCAAGCTGGTGTATACAACATACGATATTGGGACCTGGATCAGCCATCCGTACCACGTTTGATGGGCATTGTTGCCGGCTTTTCTTGATGATGTATTCGGCCTTTGAAGCCATGTGCTAGACCCTTACCAATGCGCCTGGGCTCGGTCTCAGTGTGCTCCCGCATTGTTCTCGGACGCGCCAGGGCTTAGATGAATGGTCCACGAAGTGGCGAGAAATGGTAACACTAAGCGGTGGGCTTGGTCATGTGGATCGTGTTGGACACCCAACATGCAGCGAATCAGAACTGTCTACCGGAAACTTGGGAATGGCACGATACAATCAAGGGACGTGGTCACTGGTGCCACCAAGTTGAAGCACTTACCACGCTTACATGACTAGCAGACAAATTTTATTGTTTCGATTTGTTTCCGGCCCAGTGAAACTAAAGTAACCAACAAAAAACGAGCTGAAGTGCTACGAATTCAGTGTTGAAAAAACCGGAGCAGGGGATACGTGCCAAAAACATCGGTTATGAAATACACAGTACGGAATTCCATAGTGTGGAGATCTCTGCCCAACAATCTCAAACAATAAAAGGTCTACATGGAACTTTACCGACTTCCAATCTATACCTGAATTATGGGGGACTAATTGCGACCACGCTTCACCCCGTTCTACTACAGATTAAAAATCTGAGTGGCAGACAGCTTATCAACATCTCTTGTGTGTTTGGGTTATCGAGCATTGTGAAAGCCTATAACTCAAAATAATGACCAACTCTATATTCCATACCGCACTGTGTACTGCGATATTGACGACTTGACAGTTCACTGGTCGGTGAATAGTACATTTTATTATTATTGCGATTCATAATCATTGCACAGTAAATAATGATAGTGATGACTGTCTATTTGCTAATAATCCACCGTTGTTTTTCTCAGTAATATCACTCACAAATGAGTTGAAGTGGAGAAATTAACTCAAAGCCTAATAATTATATAAGGGCAAAAATGATGTACCGATTCTACGCCAACTGTGGGATTATACGGTGAAGACGTTGCACTAATTCAGGTAGGGAATTCATATGCACTATTTCTGTTCTTTATTAGCTTGCCATGATAAAACAAAAATAATAAAAACCGACAGCCCATCTCAGTGAACCAATCAAGCACCGATCTGACTTTTGGAGGCAGAAAAAGTCGGAAATACACACACATTGGTAATAATATGTAAATGGAGAAATATACAGATTATCACACAGCGTGAATAGTCTTAAGAGTTAGTCATTTTAGTCACACACAAACACACACACACACACACACACACGGAGAGAGAGAGAGAGAGAATTACCTCTCGTTTTAGTTTTTTCAAAGACAGAAGGAAATAGAGGTGAGGCGGTTGGAACACGGGCCAACCGGTCTATTGATTTCACACGCACCGTTTTCTGCATCTAACGAACAGACTTTTCGGTGCTCGGTACCGTTCACGCACTGGGTGAGAATAACGGATTCATAAGAATGAGTCCAGTCGTGCAGCCCGTCTTATTTGAACTTTTTATCAGCAGAATGGAATAGGGCAGTGAACAACAGACGATTGGTGACGACGCTCAAACGATTCGACACACCGCAGTTAGTAACGTCGTAAATGTTTACATTGAAAGATCAGTGTCTACAATTGACCAGCTGCGTTACACCATCCACCAACCACCAGAGTGACCGGTGTGCCTGTTACTTATTTATGCATGAAAAAATTCCAATACGAAAGTAGATCAATCGGATACATAAAGCTCAGGTTGTGCATTTTTAAATTGAGATATCGGACACAATACAGACAAATTTGGTCGATGAATAGCCTGTACTTACAAAACGGGAGCCCGGTGGACAACTCCTACCATTTTTTGAATTTTGAAAACATTGGAAATGAGAGTCTGTACCAGCAGTAGGCTTTCCAAAATGTTTCTTAGTCACATGACAAGCTGCTTTACAATACAACTGAACCTGGAGTTCATCGACCAACGAAAGTGAATCAAGTCAGACCGACAAGTTCTGCTATATTCAAAGGAAAACCATTCGCCCAAACACTACTGTTCAGGACATTGCCTTGTGAGACCTTCAGGATGTGGGCGTCAAACTAGGAAATAATGAAAAGCTATGTGACCTAGATTACGCGGACGAAGTTGTCTGCTTGTTCGAATGCACGGAACATGCTCAAAGTGCACTAGAGCTGTAGCTCCATTCGGCATGCGATTTGCACCTTCAAAGTGCAAGGTGATGTTACAAGACTGGACGTCAACAGTTCCGAGCTTGATGCTCCGTGGGGAGGTTCTGGTAGTTGTCGACCGCCTCACTTACCTCGGTAGCTGCGTGACGACAGATGGGAGCACAGTAGTAGAGGTGAGCACGCGGATATCTAAGTCTCGAGCGGCGTACGCTAGACTGAAGCAGTTGTGGCGCCGACCTGATATTTCGCTGAAATTGAAAAGTTATGTGTACTGTGCTGCGGTGCATTCAGTTTTGTTTAGTTGTGAGATAAAGAACCTGCATGCGGAAGATGTTTTTCGCCTTCAGATTTTTGGACATCGGTGTTAACGTAGTATCTCTAAGATTGGATGGAATGACCGAGTGAGTAAGACTGGGGTCAGAAATCGAGCACTGGATACCAGTTCAGAGAATGTTTTATCACAGTATATTCAGCTTAGTAGACTTCATTGGTTGGGGCACGCACTGCACATGGTTAACACATGTCTACCGTACCGTGCCTTGTTTTCCGTTCTTCTTCGGGAATGGTAAAACCCATGTGGAGGCCAGCAGATGAAGTGGCAGTGGGGAATGAGAAAATGTACAGCAGACTTAGGAAAAGTAGGTGCTTCATGTCTTCGTGGTTAGGGTCCAAAAGATCCGTCTACCAGTTGGCTGGAGACAGTGAAGGATATGGCAGCGGACCGTGAACAGTGGCGATCGTGTTGTCACTTTCTATCGGATCAGAATGGTTGACCAATGTGTGTTGGCTAATACGACGTTTTTTTCATCTTCTTATCCCTGTGGTTCAACTCCCTTTCCATCTTGTATATTCATTCTTTCTATTTCTACGTGAAACATGGTAAAAAAGGTGGTGGTCAGTGGGGCTCGTCCAGCTACTCAACGCTGTACGAAGAACATTGAATGAACACACTTAAGTTAATAAAATACGATTTGTCTTCGCTTGTATTACCTGACACAGCGCGTCAGTAGTCAATTAACAACACTAGCATTCTCTATTCTCCTGAACACGCTAACCGAAGAATCGGTTTAATAAAACTCAGTGAAAAACCTCCAACTTCATATTTCAATGCCTTGGTTGTGATTATCATTTTAAAGTATGACGCATTCCGGAATAAATTAAATCGAAGAATAATGAGCAAGACGTACAGCGAAGCGCGATTAGAGATGAAAATAAAGGCTGAGAGGTACGGCAAAGGTGGTGATGGCCAGTCATGCTACTTGTTTTCAGCCTTTATTCCCTAACCAGCATTGATCTCAAACTGGGCACCTTGCGTGTCTTACATGACCAAACCCATCATACGTTTTCTCATCATTACGCCATGTCGCTTATTGGCCACCTTGACGTGTATCTCAATCGCTGCCTGTCTCGGAGAAAATGTGCATCAAGGGGGTGTGGTTGTGGATATGTAAAACACGTCTAAAGCCACGTAACCCGTTCAGATAAAATTTAATTCTGTTCGACTCATTTCCTCTCGTTTATCCACAAAGCCACGCATTTATGCCTGTGCTTTTGATTGCTCGCACAGTATATGATGGGCATGATTCGCTTACCTGTGATTTCGATTAGGAATTCGGCTGACATGCTGCGATTTCGTTATTTTCGTTTCCGTATCGACCCTGTAGGAATGTAAACAATAGTATCCGTTAGGTGCCTGCATAGGAGACTATATATATATATATATATATATATATATATATATATATATATATCAAGAACGAGGAATGTGACTAGCTAGGATGTTATTTTTAAATTTTTCAAGATACATAAAAACAGGGGCTGCTGCTACCCTCTTTCTTTGTTCGTTGATAAGCAAGCCAAGTGCAAAGCACGAGAATTCCTACAAATGTTACTGCGAGAGGGTATGGATCGAAGATTGGAATATTTTCAGGCGAGGATAACAGACAGAAAAGACCAGCCTGCAGTGGGTGCGTAAAATTTGAAAGATGAGACAGATCACGCCCCTAAAAGCCGGAATGAATTAGTAACATACCCTCTTATACATTTTTGAATACAGGACAAGTGCTGTTCGGTCTGACAAGTTACGACCGGAAAAAGACTACTGATTATCCGTCCATGAATTAACGGAAAGTGGAAAAAAGCTTGACCATAAGATTGACTGAGTAGATCAGTGG
Organism: Fasciola hepatica; assembly: GCA_948099385.1. Taxonomy (NCBI): domain Eukaryota; kingdom Metazoa; phylum Platyhelminthes; class Trematoda; order Plagiorchiida; family Fasciolidae; genus Fasciola; species Fasciola hepatica. Next base: position 5,558,918 of record CANUEZ040000099.1, on the reverse strand, counting down.
GGTGTCAGGATTTCTCGGGACCGATTCGTTTGTACCTTGTAGCGCAGTTCATCGTGTATTTAATCACTGTTTTTCTCATCCGCTTGTTATCGCTTTGACACGGTTCCCGTTGCTCTGTTTCTCTGTTACCGGCGGATGGCTGGCAGGCAGCAACAAAAACCGTAGCAATTGAATACCAGGTTGGTGCGCTGACCATAGGTCCTGATCACGTGGCACGGAAGGTTTCACATTCGAGACGCAGATCACAATGACACACAGAAAATAATCCAAATGACAGATAAGGCTGCAGTATAACAGAGAACGAGTGCAGGAAACACATGTGCAACGTTGTCAACACAACAACAGTTGCCACTTCTAGTCAGATGAAGCGTGATTTGGGATACAGATCTACAACTAATCACATACCATGCAAGAACGTGTGACATGTTGCATGCACATACTGGGCTTGTCGATTTATCTTGCCGACACAATGTGAAAATTTTGGTTACTTGTTCTTCGGATCCAAAAACAACCAAGAAACCGGATGAAAGCTAAAAATCAAACTGCACTGTAGTTGCTGCATAATTGCGATCTATGTGCGTTGGATGGAGGTCAGGAATGTCGGGTGATATGAAGCAGATCGTATTGGCTTTGGTTGTTGTCTCCTTACTGAAATCATAAACGGCAATTGTGATACTGATATGTGGAATGGCATTGAACTACCTACCGATGGTCCCAGTAGTTCGGGCGTGACGGGCAGTCGAACGACAGCAGAATTGCCTACTGATCTGCACTCGCGTCAGAACCATGTCACTGTTGACATTCAATCGGCTCATTTTTACGTTTGCGCATCCCGACTGATGTGGCTACACATAAGTCAGCTTATTGATCTGACTCGTTCGCATATCCTTACGTGCTATAAACCACTGGTCCATGCACTGCAACGGACACAAAACCATTTTCATCTTAGTTCTATGTTGCTTACTGCTATGCCCTTGATCACAGACATTTATGCACGCACGACTTGCGAGTCACTAGCTCACACACATCGACGCTTGCCTCATGTGAATAAGACGTCTGGCGTAATGATTTTATCTCCTGTCAAACTTTCTTCGCTGAGCGAATACGAAAGTAGAGTTAATGAAATCAAACTAACGGTATTACAAGCTATCATCTATCGATTAGGAAACTTCCGCAAGGTATCCATATGCATCCATGTGTTTGTAAGGGCGATTAGATTACTTCCACGGTTTGAATCAGAAGTAGACATCATTCGTACTTGGTCATCCAGGTCCCCGTTGCATTGCTTGAATCTGATAGTACGGTACTGATTGGCTGAGATAAACTGCTCGGCCAGATGCTCAGACGTCACACGTTACGTTGGCTTCGGTATGTGATGCGACTGAATTTCGTATCATGAAACAGCAGAACGACTTGATCAACGAATGTCGCGTATGTGAAATGTAGGAGGTTCTCCGCCTACCACACATGTAGCATCATTACGCGATGACTGAGCTAGTCGAGCAAAGAAAAAAACCTGCATCAAATAATTTCCAATTCCACTCATTACTGGGTATCCTCCTACGTCCCCCGCTTAACTGGGTTGTTTTAGAGATAGCACTCCGCAATCGCTTCATCAGATGCGAGATTCTTGTTCAGCTTGGTTCAGTTGAACTGGCACATTCATTGTCTTCGGAAACGAGATAACTGTGTGAGCAAGGTTTGTCGCGGATGGTAAAAAGATCCATCGAACCATTTTGATTTTTCCACCGAGTTGGGCAGTCTTGACCGATGGGTGACCGATCACGCGGATATCACGTGCAACTGTTGAACACAAACGTATTGACTCTATTGGATCACGAAAGAACCATTCATTTACATAAGAGACTGAAATGATAACAGCCTCTGTGAATGCGAATCGCGTTGTTCCTTTGTCTGTTGAACTTACCACAACTAGTAAACTTGATGCAAATGCAATCGTTTAGGTAGTTGTTAAGAAGAAAATCCCAATCAAAAAATAACAAATGAGTAAATAAGTACGATTACAGTACCACAAAAGGACAAGTGATACCACCAGACAGAAATAGTGTGTGAAACCCGGAGCACCAATACATACTCCCTGTCCGTGACTATTGATCAAGGATCCTGAGGGCTTACTATGCCTCTACTAGCGTCTGAGTGTACGGCGAAGAATCTTCGCGTTCGCAATTAATTTCGGAGTTAGACCGAACCCTTCTCTCACCGATGTTGTTCAACTATGCAATCGACTGGACAATGAACAAAGCCTTTGGCTGATTACTCCGGTGTTCAGTTGAATCCAGCGGTGCACATCTTGGACCTGGAGTTCGCAGGCGATGTTGCCGTGCTGGGGTATTCTCCAACCACACTTCGGCCAGTCCTGGACCGACTCGATTACTTCTCGAAGACTACTGGTCTCGAAGTCAATTCGGCGAAAACGAAGGCTTTTTTGACTTGCTCTGGGTCGTCAGCTCGGCAGGCGAACGAGTATGTACCCTCGTTTAAACATCTGGGGTCAACTGTGCTTCCGAACGGTCAGGCGAGGGACGAAGTACTATCAAGAACTGACAATGCATGGAAGGCGTTTTTTCAGCTCCGGTGTGTGATGTGGTCACGGAGTGAAATTAGCTTTCGAACGACGATTCGCGTTTTCTGTACCGCTATCTGACCCGTGCTCACATACAGGTGTGAAACCTGGCCTCCAAGAGCTGAAGATACCAGGACGCTGAAGGTGCTCAAGCACTGGTGTCTACGCTGAATTCTTCGTACAAACTGACAGGAAATGCTATCAAACGACGAAATCAGCAAGCGATGCTGGGACATCGACCAACTCTCACCGTCTCCCGCAGCGGTTCGGTCACATACTCCGGCGACCCGACATAGAACTGTCCAAATAAACACTCTGCGCTGCGCTGCGCTGCGTACAAGATGGCGCTGTCGCCTTGGTGGTCAACTGAAAACGTGGTTGAGCACCGTTCAGAAAGACATGGAGCGCCTCGGACAACATACGGTCTACAGCCTGCGATACTGGGGGGAAAAACTGGATGACGATTTGCGCTGAGCTAGCATTCAACCGCCATGCATGGTCGGCGATGACCCGCGATATCCATGGAGCGGTCGTGTAAAAGTAAAAAGCATTAAATGGGTGCGTCCGATAGAGTTCATCCAAGAAGTAAAACATATCTGGTACCGAAGGCAACTCCAACAGCTGACCTCATTGTCAACTGAGTCACTTCCAAAAGAAAACTCACGTGCCCGGGGGAGATCTGTCTGGGGACATATGTACCGCATAAACCGATCAACGCAACTTCACTAAAATGTGCTTCATCTGTAGTGATCCATTACAAACACCCAATACTTTACCCCGGCATTCGTGATCGAAAGTAGTGACCAGGTTTATACACTCATTCGAAACCAAATCGGCGTTCAAAAAACAACAAACTTCACGCTGTTGAAGATGAATATTCGCATGGGACAAAGGTGCATTCAGTATGAGTTGAAACTTTCTTCAATTGGATATCCGCCCATTTAGAAGTAAAACATCGCTGTCTTCCACTGAATCACAAGGGGAGCAGGCAGGCTCACACAACGAACATATTGTAAACGACTCAGACCTGCATGTGATGGTTTCTCCAGCCTGAAGTCTGGCTTCTAAGGTCACAACATTAAGTTGGATAACTAATTGGGGAAGACTGTGATTAGTTAAATGAAAACCATAAGCAAGTGATAAAAATGAAACGAACGCGCGACACCGAAATGAGCATAGGCCAACACAGGTGATTGAGTCGAGAAGATACTAACCGGGTGACAAGTTGACGTATTCATAATCAGACAATATCCAATTGGCACACATGGGCACTCGAGCGATGTTCATGAGCTCGTCACCAGGACTATATCACACTCGCCTGATTTCAGGCTGTGTGCCAAACAAAACAGTACAACGAAGGAAGAACGGGTACATGGTGTGAGAATCCATGATTTGTTTTGTTTGTGGGCGCAATACCCCCAGGTTGCCCAGGCCAAAGAGGTGGTTTTCTTACGAGTCCATAACCGGAGCTTATAGCTTTCCAAAGCTTAACCCACAAGACAGCGGAACAAAGCGTGGGATTCGTAACCCACTGGGGGCCGGTGACTGATTGCTCAGTTCATATGCCATTCGAATAGGGCCAAGCATCCTGGGTGTATAGTATACCCCTCCGTCACAGATGCCGATGAGCAGTGTTGTACGCTTCATACGCCATCCGTGGTTGGTTTGGAATTAGGGTTTAGCCATCTCCCCTAGACTGGCAATCAGTCGGTCAACTCGATGGGGAGCTCCGGGCGTTCGCCTTCGTTCTCACACTTGTGATAACACCTCCGCCTCTAGAAGGCAGTGAGAAGGACTGCCTCAGCAGAGTATGACACAATTTCTCATTCGAGCAGCCAGCCTTGCAACACCAATCTTTGTATCAAAAAAATTGATCTAGTGTCTTGGTACTATAGTATTCCGATACTTTTGATCTGAATGGCTTGCAGCGACATGGTATAAGGTTGTGCGTCAAGGCTAAAGAATTGTGGGTCGTGGCTAAAGCTTGCTGGGAAAAGGTGTAGTCTTGACACAGTGAGCAAGTTAAGTAGGGCCCAATATCAAAGTTGATGTTTCTCCGAACAGGTGATTGTAGGGTTTATTTTCCATCTGTCGTTTACCAAACGGCAGTTATATCCCTTAAAAGTTGCCAACCTGTTGTGTTCAGACACTAAGCGATGAGGTAAAAAAGTTTACCACATGATTTTTTTTATCTACTCACTCTTTGTGCGTCAAGTGGATTATACCGGGAAACAGCGAGCAAAACCCGTACATTTAAGTGACTGATTGGCAGTCGACGAAGTAGCGCATGGAATCAACGCTTATGCCTCCATTGCCACCGGAGTAGTGCCGTCAACAAGTCGTCCACAGGAGAACAAACGTTGCGAACCGAATCGGTCTGAGATAAGTAAATAGGCCATCGACAACAAACAACTCTAGTAGTTGGTTATGTGGTGAAATCACTTAGGACTGACTTTTCCCCATTAGAAACCGTATCATTCTGTGGAAACCACTGAGAAGTCGTGAACCTGGTTGGTCATTCAATACAGCTACTGCACCCTGGCCTATGTTCAGAAAACATACCGAACAGGTCGACCAGCTTAAAGCTTTCACGTACCACTTCAGAGGTCTGAACCCAGCAGCCAACAGTCACTTTGGTGTTTGATAGCGATGCGCTACGCCCGGCTTGTAACTACGCCTGAATTATTGGGACCCCGTGTGATACTCTGCCACTCTACGTCTCAGGCTCAGGCTCATGGCTAATCCTAATAGTGCAGTGGGCTTTTAAAGCCTTCAGTGTACTCATGCGCAAACATGTGCTAAAAGTGATTTTCAGAACACCTGGAACACAAAGACTTGTTGAATCTTCCCGGAAGAATCATGAACTACCAATTATCCCGACGACGCGCATGATTTTCTGAGGATCTTGTTACCAAAGACTCGGAGAGACGACTTATGCATATTTTTAGTAATCACCTCTCATGCTACGGAGTATGTCAGGGTATCGAAAGAACTTCCACGAAGCCAAGTTGCTCATCAATTTAAATGTACCAAGCCGATGCAACCAATCAAAACGCTTCTAACCACGCATGTGGCTGAACCAGCCATGGGAACACTGAAAACACCGGTCCGACATTACTAAAAAAACGACTAATCAGTGCCCAACAAGGCAACAGTCACACTGGAAGGGCGCGCTCAATATCATCCTGTTTTAACTTTAAATAGCAAATCGTCCTCTCACACCAACACACCGTCATCGGACGTGTTGTGTTGTTGCCTTCTGATTTACGCCAGCGGGCTGATCTAATAGCAATTACCACGGAGATAGATTGTACAGGCCGTCCGTAGGAAAATCGCAGGATAGAAACGCGAAGGATAACAGCAGAGTAAACCAATAATATACATTATAACCGTAAAATAAAAGTTCCATGAGATTCACACTGATTTCTGATTATTAGGATATATCAAAAAACATTCCCAATTGATGTGTAAGAAGCGACCGTCATCATGAAGACAAGGGAGGGAATATATGACCTTTTCCGGAGCAACTCGAGCGGTCCGTTTTTACTAGACATTTACGAAATGACACTTACCGCTCGTCTGATGCGCTCTTCTCAATTCGTGCTTCATTTGCCAGCTGTGATTCTATGCCGGACTGTTTTTTTGTCATACGGTGGGAAGTTAGTCTACTGGACCGAGTTGTTTGTGGCCCAATATCATCCGATTCCACTGGCATGGACAACCCCAAATCAGATCCGACGTCAGCTCGTTTTCGAGGCGGGACCGATGCCAGTCGAGTTACAGGCGGGGAACGTATGCTGCTACTGCTCATGCGTTCTACTGGGATAGTACGTATTTGTGCGTTGGTTGAATCCGTGGTTATCGGAGGTGAGTGAATGACTGGGATGTGAAATCCTGTTTCCACACCGATCGGACCGACTTTGGACGGTGTTGCGCTGGTACGCAGTGTCGGAGTGAAAACGGATTCAGATGGTGATGTGGGCATGAACGGAGACAGCGATTCCATCGCACCGTCCAAATGATGAATCACCTCAACCTCTGGTTGGAACTCACGTACTACATGAGTCGTACCAAGTTCTTTTGCTCGTGCTATTGCGGCATCCAACGCCTCCTGCCCACCACGTGATAAGGTTTCCAGATCTATATCACTCGGAAGTAGGTGTCGCTGAGACAATTCGTCAATCATTCGGCGTTCCGTAGACACAGTGTAAATCTCAGATGAACCACTCACATTATTCCAATACGGAGCCGATTGACTAGGACTTTCAGGCGTGACATGATTATCGCCTGTGGTGCTTGGGTGTGTAAAACGGGGGAAGTTGGATTCTGTGACTGTTTTCTCTGTGTGCTGCACTTTATTCGATGGGTTGCGTGACTGAATCGGACAAAAATATGGGATAGAAGAGGTCATGGGGCGCGGAACGTTTGAAGCCATATATATAATTAGTCGGTTATACGACATAAATTATCCCCAATTGGCAAAACTTTCAAGTCAAGTCAATGAACGCTTTTATGAACCCGATGTAGTGAATTTTCAGCAAATACGTGATTTACAGAGGAATCCAAAATAGAAAAGTTTAAGGGCTAATTGGAGTGTGCAGAGGAAACCGTTGAAGCCAAATGAATCAGCGCCTACATTGAGATCAATGATGAAGGTAAACAACGAGATCGTTGATTACTTGGTCGTGGTATACGAGGAAGCGGAAAACGTAAGAAATAAGGCTATTTCTATAGGCAGACGTGTGTGAATCAAGTACTTTGAATTCGAAGCGAGTCGAAGAGACAGAGAGAAACAGCTTCAAAGAGTGCCGGGCGGGGCAATGATTAGTGTCGGATAGTAGCCTGATTGTGAATTCGCTACAAGTATCAAAATGCTTGTTATGTATACCACTGAGTTATTTAATAATCTGTTTCGGTTAAATCTTTCTGTAACACTACGACAAATATTGGTTCTCGCTGATACTTTGATGAGTCCATGAGTATCAAGTACGACGTGGAAGCTCATGGTGAAAATACCCCTCGACGTGGTATGATGATCTGCGTGCCTTCATAACCCAGACAACAATACGGAATTGAGATAACCACAATGCAATCATACCTTACAGGTCAATTAGTAGAAACCATAGAAAGCTTAGCCTCAGTTATAGTCAAAAGGCAGTACTTGACTCAGTACGATTTGCTATAATGCACTTACAGACGACGCTCCACGGGATAAATATGAATAGAAGTTCAGTGATCGAAACCACCCACGTAATGAACGTAATCGACTTTCGCCCGTACGATGAGAAAACTCGTCGTGAATCATCGGGTAATAATGGTCCCTTAGAACTGGTCAGCCACCGATTCGAAAAATGTTTCTCCGTCCACATTTAACTCATCCCATTTTTGGTGCATAGAACTAAAGGACTGGAATCGAAGGACGGTACACTAGCAAACACAAGAACGAACAACAGAGTATCACGTGACAAATAAAACAGCTCCTTCGAAGGGGGCTTCAGTCACATCCCCGTGCTAGGTTACCTCTGCCCCTCCTCTCACCCCTCACCCCCCCGTTCGCTGCCCTATGACTGATTAATTGACTGATCGATCGAATTAGTAGGACAATGAGCGAATAAATGAATGAAATTTCAGCGTACTGCTTGCGTTGGTCCTCTATGCAAACATTAATACAAATGAAAATGAACTGATGCACATAATAACAATGAAAACTAATGTGTAATCAGAGAGATCCAAAGGTGCGATGGGGTACGAGATTATTCTTCACATAATGACCAATCATGCAGTATAAACACCTAACTCATCACTGAAAACCATAGAAGCACCGCACAACTGTTTCACCCTTGTTAAGACAGACTAGTGGTAAGGTGTTCGACTCAAAACCGTTCACACCGGATTCCAGTCCCAGTGGGGGCTCGGTGGATCCAAGTCCTAACAACAATGAAGTAGTTATGCAGTGCTTCCATGGTTTTTAATGGTGAATTGAGCACTGACACTGCACGGTGAATCATATTATGTAAAATCAAAAGAGAGATGAAACAGACGTCAATGAATAAGACATAGAAAGAAACAGTATTACCTTTTGTGGCGGCTGGGCCAGGGACTGTTGGCGAATGACTTCTGTGTGCACTACACGACACGGAGTTTGTGAAACGCCACCGCCTACGGGCAACGAGATTTTCGATTCCACTGTGGACTTTGGCTGTTGTTGCTGCTCTTCTCTTGTCGCCGTTGTGGCAGTAGTAGTACTGCTCTTCACAACAGTGTCATTCTGTTGTTCAATATGTTGCTGGTGCGACTGCGAGCGCTGCATGTGGGATTGCCACATATGTTCCATTTCGGTTGAGGATTCGGACAAAATTACGTCCGTTTCTACCGTTTCCGAATCAACTTGTACGCCAATTGTGGCCTGTCTGGTGTAAGAATTGATTGGATCCAGTGCCTGATCAACTGTCTGTGTCGGTTGACCAACCTGTACACTACAGGAAGTCACATCTGGCACGTCCGGTAATGCCTGAGAGCCTTGACTACGCAACAACGGAGTTTCTGTCTCACAGGCTACACATGTACCAGCAATATGTCGAGTCAAAACAGACCGATGAGACAAAGTCGGTCGAGCCTCAATCATCTTTGATTCGGTTTGCCGCTGATCTGTCTGATCCAATGGTGTATCTCCTCCAGATGCCGTGGATACCACACGTTCACTACGAGTGAAAGCAAACTGCGAACGTTGTTCCGGTTTGATCTGTAAACCAACATGGCGCAGGTCCCGTTTGACTACATGTAGGATGGACTGCAAGAATTCCTCACGGCTACGTAACGAACTTTCGAACAAACGATGAACCAACTTACGCGTGGCCTCGTTCACTCCAGTCAGACGATTATCAATCCAATCTTGAATGGCCGCTCCAGACTCGATTGTGGTACAGCCGAATTCCCGTGTGGATGCATGTGGACACATCACACCAACACTTTGCATAACCGGACTGACGGAAACACCAAAACAACGCCGTTCTTGTGGTGTAAGTTGAAGTGGAACAGCCATTGTGGCCGTGGTTCGATGCGTAGTGTCACGAGTTTGTATGCCCAACTCACGTGCGATGGGACGGCTTGAACAGAAGCGACTGTAGAACAATTCTTCCAATCGAGCCCAATAGGAAGCCGGAAATTGGCTCTCATCGATCACAGGGGCCGACAAATCAATCAGATGGTGCTGTGATATGCTCCGATTGCCGATACCGACGTTTTTACGCGCCGGTGGTACACTCTGAATGGCTTCATCCTGACATCCTTCCACATACTCAACGGGAAAATCCTGTCGTGTCGGAACTGCAGTCGGAGTGCGAGCGTGTTTGATAGTGTGAATCTCCTCCTCAATAATCTCTTCAACTTGATCATCATCAAGCAGACCAGCACTGGAATCATCTAGGATTGGGGTCTCTCCGTTTTGAGTATACTGTTTTTTCTCATACGTTTCGTTCAGTTCGTGCAGGCGCAGGTTCTCTTTGCGTAGCAGTTCATTTTCCCGAGCAAGTCGGCCATAGTCCGAATCCACCGCGGATAGACCGTTTTGCATGGTTTTTAACATCTCATCAGACTCCTCTTCAACTTCTAGGCCAGCACTGGTTGGCATGTGTAATGCTTCATCTACATCCGTCATCACTCCATTGACCGAGGTTGGTGGTGGGTAATTTGGGTGCATTGGGTCGTAGGCTGATCGTTCACCGCGCAGGGAAACACAAGTGCCAAATGTGACAAATTCATCTTTATCTTCCTCGGAATCACTGTTGGGGAAGAACTGAAGACCTTCAGACGCAACGGGACCAATCGAACCACCGTGGAACGACACTGTACTCAAATCGGCTGGTGTGTATCGTTGGATGGCAGGATCCCAGACAAAGGAGGGTTCCTGACCCGGGGACTGCATCAGGCGGGAGGGTGAATAGGGCTCGACGTATGGGGCTGAATGGTGAAGATCGTTCTGACCGGAGTGTACGTACAGGGTTGTCCCCAGGCTATACGGCGTGGACATGATGACAATTTTGACCCGCGAAGATTCAGCTTAAAGCAGAGAAATGGACACAGAAGCGAATGATCAGAAAAAGCACTGCACGGTACGATCGGTTGCAGACGAGGTTGAGTGCTGTAAGTCGGAAACAGAAATCAATGGTAAGTAAGTATGACTGGGGAGGTGGGTGAATTTGCAATGTATGAAACCATGCTGTCAATCAGAAAACGGCTCGTGCTCGCAACAGCAACGGTCGTAAATAACTACGATGAGAAGTCCGACACTATTGATTACAGTCGAAGAACGCTTGACCTTAAAAGAAATCGATGAAAAAGGATGATTCGCTTTTCAGCCAACTCGAACTGACCTACGAAAACAACTAGCAAGTTCGTAAGCCACTGTTGCTATTATAAGTATGCGGTTTAACTTGTATCAGTGACCATTCGTTTAGCTAAAATTCACAAAAACTATTGACAGATACGACAGGTGAGTACAGTATATATATATATATATATATATATATATATATATATATATATATATATATATATATATATATATATATATTGTGCTCGCGTTTATCCAATCGAAAACGAGTACGGGTGCCGATTCTCATTAATAGCACAGTGAGTATTTGTGGATAGGGGGATATGCCTCTTCCACTGCACTCCTGCAAAAAGCTAAATAATCATTCGACATACTGGGGTTTGATTCTGAGCCATAACCATTAACACAAATCTGACCACCGCAAGAATGACTACCTGTTGCCGCGCACACTCAAGCTTAGACAGACAAGCGAAAGTTACACCGACAAAAGAAATGAATCAGTTTCGTAACAGGAAAACGCATATTCTGTGTACGCAAAGGTACTATATCCGAAACACGATCACCAGCCTAGTCCCACATCGGGCACCATTAGGTTAGCCGTGGTAATTCGGTTCATTCAACCACTAACCTCACACACTTTTTTGCTCTGGTTTTAGCTGCCACCTCGCAGCAGTCAAAACCGTGCATCAGGAGTGAACCGCTAGAAAGAAAATGCAGAAATTAAAACCATGTAGCCAAAGAATGAAGTACATTGCAGCTACACAACTGGCCGCGATACTTAGCCGTATTATTTAATGTCTCCAAATATTTGATAGGCGCGTCTCGTTGACTCCAACCCAGAAGTCTGACACGTCCTACTGAACTAGGTCCACTGCTTGAGAATTTCACACCTTACGGTATGGCATGGACTGACAATCCCGACCTACATTCCAATCACTACCTGCCTCGGAGAACAATGTACACCGAGAAATTCTATCGGTGAGGATGTGTAACACATTTCTCAACCATCCTAGCCTGTTTTTATCCTCCACTTATTCCCATGATTGACCGCCGGTCCCCAAAACCCAACGCCTAGCCTCAGCACTGCTCACACGGCATTTTCACCATGTTCGACCAATACTTCGAAGACATCGATGATCAGAAAATTGATGGAAATCGCGTACGTTCTATCCGTAATAGTCGTGCTTCTAAGCCGTATCTACGGTTTGACATACCTTTTGCGGTGCAAACCCGACCCTCGATAGGCAAACTGATGTCACGTCGACGCTAAGCGAGGCTTCAAAGGGCTGAAGTCAGACAGTACCCTTGGACATCATCTTGTATCAAACCATCTTGCGTGGCGTTACTATAATTATTATTCTGCACCAGCATGAAATCAAACATGGTGCTAAAGCAACAATGAAAACTACAAAAATGGTCGGCAGTGCAGCAGAACAGTCAATCATCGTATCAATGACACCGTTCATGTTTGTGTTCTAGGCTGTTGTACTACTTAGTCGTCCGGCCCAGAGTACAACTCACCAGGTGGTCAGGTATTAGTTGAAGTGCCATCACATATTCGGAAGTTGCACGTGGCTTTTGTCAACTTCAGTCACCTCAAACACCGGCGTGGCATTCGAGTAGTTGTCAAGGTTTGTTCTTTCATACGGCTCAGAAACATGGTCGTTAGAGGTCTTTGGTGATCGATGTCTCTGGTACATAGTCCGAATATGGAGCCTCCCAAATGCCTCAGAATGGTCGGGGATGAGTGTTTCAGGTTCCGAGTTGACTAATCACCATGAATGCCTCTCGAAATGCTCCCAGATAACCGCGTGTCCCAAACAGCTTCTGCTGAGGAAGTCCTCCTCACTGCCTTCTAGAGGCGGAGGTGTTATCACAAGTGTGAGAACGAAGGCGAACGCCCGGAGCTCCCCATCGAGTTGACCGACTGATTGCCAGTCTAGGGGAGATGGCTAAACCCTAATTCCAAACCAACCACGGATGGCGTATGAAGCGTACAACACTGCTCATCAGCATCTGTGACGGAGGGGTATACTATACACCCAGGATGCTTGGCCCTATTCGAATGGCATATGAACTGAGCAATCAGTCACCGGCCCCCAGTGGGTTACGAATCCCACGCTTTGTTCCGCTGTCTTGTGGGTTAAGCTTTGGAAAGCTATAAGCTCCGGTTATGGACTCGTAAGAAAACAATCTCTTTTGCCTGTGGACCAGCGCTGCTGTCTTGAAGACCGCGCATGGTTGCGTACAGGCCAGAGATGCATCCTCGAATAAAAATACCCACGATGGACCGGGCAACCGAGTATTACAACAGCCCACATTGTTGGCAACAATGTAAATGATGGTATGCTCACAAAAAGTTGAATATGCTCTTCGAAGACACGCCCACACCAACGCTCTTACACCGCACACACGACGATTATTCGAATCCCACACCTCACTGCCCCCCCCCCCACACACACATTTCATATTCTTCGGGAGCTGCAGCCGACCGTACTTGCGGTACTGTCTCCGGGAAAAATGCTGTTTGATTATATATATATATATATATATATATATATATATATATATATATATATATATATATATATATATATATATATATACCACTGTGTCTCTACCTCATAATTTGCTCCTATTTCGTTTGTCTTCTTTTAGTTCGTATGCCTCGTTTTTTTGTTGATTAGAGCCTATCAATCAGTTGTCTTCTGAACTCTCATTCTGTTAACCGATCATAAGTTACAATTTATTCAACCAAAACAATGGACCGACACCTGCGGCAGGATCGTTTCGACGCAGACCCAAATCTCTTGGATGGCGCTGACTCCTGGGAACATTGGTATTATACTTTTACAAACTTTCTGGAATTAGTCAAAGAACACCAACCAGACAAACTAAAAACTCATGCATTTTTCATCGCCAACTGTTCAAAAATTCGTTTCTCAGTGCACCGATTATGATTCTGTCATCATCATCCTTCAATTCCTATACGCGAAAGCTGGAAGCGAAATATTCGCACGCTGTCTTTTGGCAACCTCGAAACAGAATACTCTTGAAACCATTGAACAATTCATGCAAAAGCTTATAAGTCTTTCCCGAGACTGTAATTTTCAGGCTATCAGCGCAAAGCAAAACGAAGATGCCATCCGCGATGCGTTGTTCATCAGCGGACTCTTATCAAATTATATTCGTAAGCGGCTTCTCGAGAACAAAACAAAGCTAAAGCTCTAGATCTAGCTCATCAGCAATAGCAGACATTTCATCAATCCAAACTCTCAGCGTAAACTAACGCTACGATAGATAGCTCCAGCGCCCTCAGTCAGGTATCTGATAAAGAGGCCTGAGCGACACTGGCCGCATCCCGAATCAGCTGGTTCTTTCACGTTTATGGCCGCCATCCTCGCGACAAATGTCCCGCGAAAGATGTAATTTGCAAGTCGTGTGATAAATGGGGACACTTTCAGAAGGTCTGTCCAACTTCTACGAAAACAAAACATACCGCACCTTACTCACTATTCCTCGTTTCCTCCATCGTCACAGCTGCAGCTCCAGCGGGCCTCAGTAAGACTGTTACGGAAGTAACAGTCAACGGAGTAGTGCGACAAGATCTAGTAGACACAGGGAGTGCTGAGTTACGTCTCCGAGGCGATTGTGCTACAGAACAAATGGTTAACTATGGCATCCAAAAGTACGATCATTCTCGCTTCTACCCGCATGATTAGCAGTACTAAAGATCGCTGTTTTGTCTCGCTGCTGCACAAAGACGCCCGGTACGAACATGTCAAACTATCGATTATCCATGACTTATGTGCTGAAGTACTGTTGGGGTATGACTTTTTACAACATATGTCGGTAGAAGTACCTTTACAAGAAACTCAGCCATTCTCCTCGCTTTGCGGTCTCCCTGCTGCTAACCTTTCATCCCCATCTTTTTTCGCACTTTTGGATCCTTCTTGCCGTCCTATTTGCACAAAACTGAGGAGATATAGCCATAACGACAAAATCTTTATTCAATCAGAGATCGTCCGGTTATTGGACGATGGTACAATCGAACCTTCTCGATCACCATGGCGGGCCCAAGTCTTGGTTACTACCAATGAGGGACAGGAACGACGAGTGGTAGTCGACTACAGTCAAACAATCAATCGATTCGCCTCCCTTGATGCATACCCGCTACCCCGCATAGACGATTTAGTGGGGAAAACTTCACAGTTCAGCACTTGCAGCGCTTTAGACCTACAGAGTGCGCACCATCTTACCCCCATAAAGGAAAACGAACGGCAGTACACGGCTTTCGAAGCATGCAACAGCCTCTACTAGTTTCGCCGAATACTGTTTGGAGTAACCAACGGTGTTGCCTGTTGCCTGCGCATGATGGACGAGCTTGTTCGACGTGGAGGACTCGAAGGAACGGTTGTATACGTTGACAAATTTACTATTTGGGAAAGATGTCAGTCTGAAAAGGTTCCTGCAAACGGCTGAGAATTATGGTTTGACTCTAAATCACAAGTGTCTTCGCCGCAGCCGTAGTTCGATTGCTGGGCTACGAAGTGTCTAAAGGAACGGTTAAGCCTGACCCAAAACGCTTTGACGCTCTCCTGAAACTTCATGCTTCTATGGATTTCAAGACGCAGCAAAGAGTAGTTGAAATGTTTTCATATTACTCCTAATGGTTTTCCCGTTTTTCGGATAAATTACATCTACTTATCGTCAATAGGACATTCCCACTCCTCGAAGAAGCACTTATGTTTTACAAATCATTGAAGTCTGAATTGATCCAATCACCACCATTGACAATCGATAAAGACACACCGCTCGTGGTCGGAACCGACACCTCCGACATAGAAATCTTTGCCACTCTCAACCAAAGCGGTCTTTCCGTGGCTTTTTTTCGCGTACTCTGTCGCCCAAGGACCGAAGTTACTCAGCGATAGAGACAAGCTAACGTGAAGTTGTTCGTAAGTGGCGACATTATCTCTTGGATGCACACTTCAAGCTTATTACAACTCAACGTTTCGTTGCTTTTATGTACGACATGAAAACCAGCAGCAAGACAAAGAATGACAAAATTAAACGTTGGCGCGTTGAGCTTTCCCAATTCTCCTATGATGTGATATATCACCCAGGTTCACAGAATCCCGCTGCCGATACCTTATCACGAGCACTCTGTGCGAGCACCCATCCCATCGGCGAACTGAAGCGGATTTATGAAAGTCTCTGTCACCCCGGTATTTCTCACCTATCATTTTGTTCGGACAAAAAACTTGCCTTTCTCTGTGGATAATGTCAAGGCAGTAATTTAGCAATTTTCTGTTGGTTCAAACCTGAAACCCAAGTTCAACAAACTCTGCAATGGCCCACTTGTTAAAAGCTACACAATCAATTGAACGTCTCTGCTGACTTCACAGGACCCATACCCTCTTCTACACATAATCACCACATCTTGACAATCATAGATGAGTATTCTCGCCTTTCGTTTGCTTTTTCTTGTTCTGATATGACTGTCTCCACCATAATTTCTCGCTTATTGGAACTGTTTGCTGCATTCGGCATGCCACGCTATCTCTTTTGTGTCCCGAGAATTGAAGACATTTCTTCACGAACGAGGTATAGCCACTAGAACGAGCTACAATCCTCATGACAGTGGCCAAGTCGAACGACTGAACGAAACAATATGGAAAACAGTATCATCGTGCCGCCGTTCGAGAGATCTAGCTATAAGTGGGAGTTGGTGCTGCCTGAGGCACTGCATGCTACCAGGTCACTGCTGTGTACTGCTATCAATGCGATTCCCCCCGAACGAATGTTCATTCACCATCGAAAATCTACTGTTGGCACCAGTTTACCTCAATGGTTATTAATGCTTGGGTCAGTGCTATATCGAAAAAACATCCGTTTGACCAAGTATGGAGGAGGAGGAAGTCGAATTGCTGGAGACCAACCCCGAGTACGATCATATAGGTCTCCCTGATGGATGTGAAGAAACGGCATCACTTCGTCATCTTGCTCCCGTAAAACGATTGACTTCTACACCATCGGTCTCTCACTCAGATTCTCTTACAGACTCTCCCCCGCTTAATGACGTGTCACGTAGCTCCGATTTGCAATCAACTATCTCTGACCCAGTAGAGTCTCCTAATGAACCAGAAACAAACGTTGAAGACCTTCTCTTGCAACAACAAAGATTGAGACCCTACTGGCTTCGAAACCGTAACAAGTAACACCGCATTCTTCGTTAACTTGTATTACCATTTTCTAATCCTTACCCACGGACTTCACGGAGCACAAAATACTAGGTTTCGTTTTCTAAGTGGTGGTGGGTGATATACATTTGGTACGGTGCCTCTGCCTCATAATTTGCCCCTACTACGTTTGTATCACCTAACATTTCGGTTGTCTTCTTTTAGTTCGCATGCCTCGTTTTTTGTTTGATTAAAGCCTATCAATCAGCAGTTGTCTTCTGAAATCTCATTCTGTTAACCGATCACACGTTACACCGTTCTTGATTTCTCGCGGCCTACCACTGTCTGGTATCTAAGCCTCGCCAAGTCCGCTTCCGCCAGCTGTTGCTGTTTTTAGCCCCCGGCGTCCTTTTGAACCTGCCACATTCATTGTGGGAACACTGATACGTATAGCAAAACAGGCATGTTCAGCTTGTACGCTGGAGACCATTGCCATCGACGTGTGCTGTATTCAAGAGACTCGCATCCAAGACTCCAGCTCAGTAGTTCAATAGATGGACCATCCAATCTTTCTGCGAAGTTTCACTTGCGTTTGTCTGGGAACCGAGGATGCGGCTGCAGCTCTTGCTGGCGCAGGCGTACCTCTCAAGAAGAAGGCTGAGGCTGTGCTACGTCACTCCTTTCCAGTTGAAAATCAGTCCCGGGCAGACGCTCCAAGGTTCGTTCGACGCAAGCACCATCACCACGAGACTGCATCTTGGTGTGGTGTGATGGCTTGCGTGCCTCCAAGACCCAAAGAGCCACGCACAATGGCTCCCTTAAGCCGGAGATGCAATCATGCTTGACAGCTCATTGGGTAGAGGCCAGATGAAGTCTACTCTGACTCAGTTGCTGGGCAACGTCTGGTTCTTTTACTTTTACTTTTACGCGACTATCTCCTGCGAGAGGATAAGTCGGCTCCATGGATATCACGAACCATTGCTGACCACGCGCGGCGGTCGGAGGCGAGCTCCGTACAGATCTTGATCCAGTCCTTTTTCCATCGCCGGGCTCCATAGACTGACCGAAGGCCTAGAAGCTCTACGTCTTTCTCGATTGTACTGGTCCACGTTTTGGGCTGCCCACCAAGGCGACAACGCCAACCAGGGCAGGGAGTGGGGCAGAGTGTTTGCTTGGTTAGCTCCGACTCGGGTCGCCGAAGCGTATGGCCGAACCACTGAAGTCGTCGACGTTGGAGGAGGACGGGGAGAGCATCGATATCACAGCATCGTCTCCTTACCTCGTCGTTGGACACCCTGTCGCGCCACTTGACTTTGAGGATTTGCCGCAGGCACCAGTGGTCGAAAACCTCCAGCCTTCTGGTATCCTCAGCTCGTAGTGGCCAGGTTTCGCAGCCATAGATGAGTACGGGCCGGATGGCAGCACGGTAAACACGAACTTTGGTTCTTAAGCTGATTTCACTGCGAGTCCACAGCGTTCGTCTTAGCTGAAGAAAGGCTCTCCTGGCGCTGTCGATCCGTAATACCACTTCATCTTTTGCCTGGCCGTTCGGAAGCAGAGTTGAGCCTAGGTATTTGAATGAAGGGACGTATTCGACTGGTTGGTCATTGATCGACAGTTGTTGAATTGTCGGGCCCAGATGGGTTGTGAAAGCCTTTGTTTTGGTCGAGTTTACTTCAAGTCCGATGGACCTCGCGAAGGAATTGATTCGGTCGAGGATTGGTTGTAGCGTAACGGGAGAGTCTCCAAGCACGACAATATCATCCGCGAACTCCAGGTCCGAGATGTATATTTCCTGGCTAAGCTGAACGCCAGGGTAGTTGTGTAATGCCTGTCGCATTGTCCAATCGATGGCGTAGTTGAACAGCACCGGTGAGAGGGGACAACCCTGCCTAACTCCGGTAGTGAGTGTGAACTCGCGGGACTCTTCACCGTACATACGAACCCTAGCACCGGTTGTTGAGTAGTATCCCCTTAACAGCCTTAAGAGCTTATCGGGCATTCCATCGGATTGGATTATGGTCCAAAGAGACTCGCGGTTCACCGAATCAAAAGCTGCCCGGAAGTCGATGAAACAAGCTACCGTCGGCTGCTGGAACTTATAGCGGTGCTCCAGTATTCGGCGCAGTGTGAAGATTTGATCCACACAGCCTCTGCCACGGCGGAAACCCCCTTGGTTCGGGCGAGTGCGCTGGTCTCTTGCCTCGGAAAAACGGGTTAGTAACAACGAACCAAAGATCTTTGCGGCCACATCGATCAGGCTGATCCCTCGGTAGTTCTCGCATGCCGATTTATCACCTTTCTTCGGAATGGGCAGCAGTATGGACATTCCCCAGTCCGGTGGAAATGCTTCCGCTCTCCAAATGGAACCAAAAAGTGTACACAACCTGTCAATCAATGACGATGAACATGCTCTATACACTTCTGGAGGGATGCCATCTTCCCCAGCAGCCTTTCTGTCTTTCAGTTTGTTTATCATCTCCGTGATTTCCGCGGTGTTTGGCGGGTCACAGTTGCTTTCGTACTGGGCTGGAGGGGTTGATATTGGTTGGTCCGTCCGGTGGTCCGTAGGCCGGTTGAGCAGCTGACTAAAGTATTCCACCCATCGGTCCATTTTCTTGCTCTGTTCAGGTATTAAGTTTCCTGCCGTGTCACGAAGAAGGGAATCTTGCTTACAAAACCTATTAGAGGCGCTGCGAATAAGGCGGAACAGTTTACCGAAGTCACCAATTCCGGACGCGGTCTCCATTTTTCCGGCTATTTCTATCCAGTATCTTTTGCGATCAGCCTTGGCGGAGCGTGTGGCCTCTCGCTGCAGTCTGCGGCGTTCGTTACTACCTGCCAGTCGCGCTTCGTGTGCTCTGGTTGACAGCTGGAGCGTGCTCTCCGAGATCCAATCCTTTGTCCGCCTTTTCGTTCTCCCGAGTACTGTCCAAGAAGCTTCCTTGATTGTCGTCATCATTCGAGTCCACTGCCCTCCCACAGAAACTTCATCTGCCTGTGCATTGGTTGCGCTGGTTAGTCGGGTTGTGATTGCTCGTGACAACGCTTCTCTGGATTTCCTAGGGCAGCAACGTTTATCCGAGAGGGTGCAGACACTTTAGCACGTGTGGACAGATGAACTTTGAAGCATGAGCGTAGGAGGACATGGTCGGTGCCGTTTGTGTTGCCCGTTTTTGCACCTCGGTACGCTCGGCAATCCTCCACAGACGAGGCCCAACGGGCTCTCACCAGGATGTGGTCGAGTTGGTGTGCAGTGCGGCCATCATTGGAGTACCATGTGAGTAGATGCTTCTTGGGGTGTTGAAATCGAGTGCTGCAGACAACCATTCTGTTGATGTCGGATAAACCAATCAGTCGGCCACCGTTCTCGCAGCGTTGGCCAAGGCCGAATCTCCCGAGAATATGGCGAGTAGATTCGTCGACCGTACCTGTGCGAGCGTTCCAATCTCCTGCGATGAAAAGTACATCGCGCCTCGAAACCCGGTTGATTACTTCCTGCAAATTAGTATAAAATTCGTCTTTGGTTTCGTCATCAGCTGAATTGGTTGGAGCATAGATCGCGATCACCGTCAAGTCGTGCGGGGAGCCTTTAAAACGTGCCAAGGCGAGTCTGGATGAGACGGGTTCCCAAGAGATCATTGCATCATTAGCTGCTTTGTTCAGAGCAAACGCGACACCGTAGAGACCGGAGTTGTCTTTCGGGCCACTGTGATAGAGCCAGTAGGATGTATCCACACCCGGGACCTTTATTTGTCGGCTACCTGAGTTGGGCAGGCGGACTTCCGAGAGGCAAGCAATATCTACGTCATAGTCGTGTAGAGTTCGCATTGTGATGCACTGACTGCCGACGTCTAGAAACGTCCTGACATTCCAACAGGCTATGTGTGTTCCTTTCCTGCAGCGAATAATCCCAGCTTGTTGCCTTATCACCTCGACCGCCGGGACACGAGGCGCGTCGCTTACCGGGGACGCCGTAGCATGATGAGCGCTTGAGGTTTCGTGAATAATCATAGAGAGTCGCGGGAGTAGGGTACGAAGCGGTGTCCCCAGCACCGTTCGGCCTTTTTGTTCGAGGTTGCACCTCTAGCCCTTGCACACCCAAGTGCAGACTGCAAGGCAGCAGGGTGTTCCCAGAGGAGCCGGTGACCTGCTGTACGGTTCGTTCGCCTCCTCTGGAATGCCGGATCAGGCAGTTGAACAGGTCTCCTTTGTGGCCGTTGGATCAGTAGATCTCGTCCGCCCATTCAGAAGGATCTGTCTTCACATGCCGAACACCGTCTCGCCGAAGTTTTTTAGACCTCGGTAACCCTCAACCTGGTTTAGCCCGCCTGTCGAGCGGTTTGCCGGGGTGTGGCCGCTGATGCATGCTTCAGCTTCGTGGAGCCACAGGTGAGAGTTGGGTGAATGATGGAGACCAAAGAGATAGAGGATGCCCCAAGGGACACGACAGTCAACCAACTCAGAAGTGCTACTCCTCTCAGACACCCCTATGCCACTGGAGAGGAAACTCCAGTGACTAAACACGGAGAGAAACAGTTTAGCGATCTAAAAACCTGTACTATATCGACGTAGGAGTGGAGTACCTGGGATTTCTCTCGACGGTGGGAGACGTGATCACACTTCATTGGGCAGCTATCACCCGCCTAAGCTGGGCAATCCCCAACCCAAAGGATGCTGCCCCATCCACGTTCCGCTTGCTTCATTGGGCGTATGGGACTAGGGACTGAATCCGAAAAGCGGATCGATAACAAAGCACCAGTAAACACAAGATCCCGCGTACAATATTCGGGTCACACGTGATAGACCAGGAGAAATACCTTGACGGGTTATTTGGTCACTTTTCCGTGCTGAGTTACCGTCCCACTACCTCTTGGATCAGATTTTGAAGTCCAAAGCTCTGATTAGGGTTTTCAAGGAAAAGCCTCTTCTGTGGTGAGGGCAGCCGCGAAGTATGATTTGCCCAGAAATCTCCAGCGGTTCCTCAGGAAAAATTTCATACTCTCGGCGAGGATAGCAACTTAGAGGTAGAGGAAAAAAAGAATCGACTTTCTGACCTGAGCATGCTCTTCACTTTGCTCTCTTCAACGTCCACACACTACAAAACGGGGCAGGCTTCCACTTTGCTGCATCGTCTTACACCGGCTCGCGAGAGGAATGTCCGCTAGCAGCAGGCTGGATTCCGCCCAGGTCGAGGATGCATCGACCAGATTTTTACTCCTCGCCGACTACTTGAAACGCGTCACACTCACCGCCGACCGACAATAATGCTTTTCTTAGACCTGAAAGGCGCCTTCGATTCAGTTGATCGAACATCGCTTTTCAGTGTTCTTCAGCGAAAAGGTATGCCCCAGAAGTTCGTGAACCTAATGAGATCATTGTATTCTCATACTTCTGGCCGCGTTAGGGTTTTCGGTGAACTATCCGGTCGGTTCGAAACGACCAGTGGTGTTAGACAGGGATGTCCCATATCTCCATTCCTGTTCAACTTCGTCATGGACGAAATAATGGAGCGTGCGTTGCAAAATCTTCAGGATGTAGGCGTCAAACTAGGAAATAATGAAAAGCTATGTGACCTAGATTACGCGAACGACGTTGTCTGCTTGTTCGAATGCACGGAACATGCTCAACGTGCACTAGATAATCTCGCAAGAGCTGTAGCTCCATTCGGCATGCGATTTGCACCTTCAAAGTGCAAGGTGATGTTACAAGACTGGACGTCAACAATTCCGAGCTTGATGCTCGATGGGGAGGTGCTGTCAGTTGTCGACCACTTGACCTACCTCGGTAGCCGCGTGACGAGGAAAAGTAGGTGCTCCATGTCTTCGTGGTTGGGGTCCAAAAGATCCGTCTACCAGTTGGCTGGAGACAGTGAAGGATATGGCAGCGAACCGCGAGCAGTGGCGATCGTGTTGTCATTTTCTGTCGAATCAGAATGATTGATCTGTGTGCGTTTGTACAGTTAGACTGCGTATTCCGTGTGTTGGCTACTAGGGCATTCTTTCCTTTTCCCACCCCCGTAGGTCCACTCCCTGTCCATCTTGTATATTCATACTTTCTAATTCAACGTGCAAGATGGTGAGAAATGCAGTGATCAATGGGGCTTGCCCTACTGTTTAACGCTGTACGATGATGATGATGATGATGATGATGCAGGTTGTCCTAACGAGAACTCTTGAGATCTTTAAAGCATGTGTGTTGTGTCTCCAAAACACGCACACAAAACCCAACTTTAGTGTTAACACTTCGATCCCCAGGTACAAACTTGGCTTTCTGTTCCGCTCTTCGCGTGCTCACCTCTACTACTGTGTCCCCAATCCGTCGTCACGCGGCTACCGAGGTAGGTCAAGTGGTCGACAACTGACAGCACCTCCCCATCGAGCATCAAGCTCGGAATTGTTGACGTCCAGTCTTGTAACATCACCTTGCACTTTGAAGGTGCAAATCGCATGCCGAATGGAGCTACAGCTCTTGCGAGATTATCTAGTGCACGTTGAGCATGTTCCGTGCATTCGAACAAGCAGACAACGTCGTTCGCGTAATCTAGGTCACATAGCTTTTCATTATTTCCTAGTTTGACGCCTACATCCTGAAGATTTTGCAACGCACGCTCCATTATTTCGTCCATGACGAAGTTGAACAGGAATGGAGATATGGGACATCCCTGTCTAACACCACTGGTCGTTTCGAACCGACCGGATAGTTCACCGAAAACCCTAACGCGGCCAGAAGTATGAGAATACAATGATCTCATTAGGTTCACGAACTTCTGGGGCATACCTTTTCGCTGAAGAACACTGAAAAGCGATGTTCGATCAACTGAATCGAAGGCGCCTTTCAGGTCTAAGAAAAGCATTATTGTCGGTCGGCGGTGAGTGTGACGCGTTTCAAGTAGTCGGCGAGGAGTAAAAATCTGGTCGATGCATCCTCGACCTGGGCGGAATCCAGCCTGCTGCTAGCGGACATTCCTCTCGCGAGCCGGTGTAAGACGATGCAGCGAAATTGAAGCTAATACTTTGGTGACTATGGGAATAAAGCTAATCCCACGATGATTACTGCAATCATTGCGTATTCCCTTCTTGAAGATGGGAACAATCAATGGCTCGCTCCATATCAACGGAATACGCTCCTTTTTCCAAATGTCACAGAGCAAGGCGGTCAGTGATTTTATCAACGCCTCATCACCCAGTTTGAAAAGAACTGAAGGAAGTTTGTCGGGACCTGCCGCTTTCCCCCACCTTAGTAATCGAATACATGACTCTACTTCTACTTCCGATGGGGCCTCAAGTGATACCACCCAAGGAGTCGCAGTTGTTGACACGGGAGTAACTACACTAGCGTGCGTCCAGCTAAACTGTTCCTTGAAGTACTCGGCCCATCGGTCAAACCTTTGCTGTTTGCTATGGATGGGTTCTCCATTTCTATCGCAAATCGTTTCACTGACCTGGGTTCGCCGTCCACCGGTGTCACGATTAAGTCTGAACAGTCTTTGACTGTTACCTGAAGCAGCTGCTATTTCCATTTCTTCGGCTACTTTGACCCACCAATTTTCGCGACCATTCTTAAGGCTTTTCGTAACTTGTCTTTGTAGCTTTCTCCGCATCTTATTCATCTCCTTACGGTTCGAAAGCTGACGCTTTTGCTCCATTATACTCAGCGGCTCTTGCCAGATCCAGTGTCCTTGACGGACAACGGATCTAGGACCACAGGCAAAACCTGCTGCCACGTGCATCGCCTGTTTGATATGAGCCCAATGCTCATCTACATTACTGTTCGTCGTAGATCCTAGCTCATGTGTTAACCTCTGCTGATAACGGGTGCAAACTTCTGGATCACACAAACGTTGCACAGTTGACTAGGTTTGCGGTTTGCGACGATAACCATGGTGCTGGAGAGATAATCGCAATGAAACTAATGCATGGTCCGACTCTACGCGAGCTGTGTCGGAAATTTGTGATGAACAAGAACAATCGATTGTCTGCACAAAACTGGAGAAATCTATCCCCGTTATCTGTGCGCTCAGCGGGTAAAGCACAACGCCCACCTAAACAGGCTTCTGACACACTGAGTTTGCCAACTTGTGCACTGAAGTCACCAACTAGCACTACAATGTCAGAATCTTTACTAATGCGAACGAGGGTGCCGAGTTCATCATAGAACTCATCTTTCTGCAGGTCTGAGCTGCAGTTCGTTGGGGCGAACGCCGAGATCACAAACAAATTGCGCTCAACACAACTATCCTTTCGAACGCCGACTGATTCTTGGAGTCACACAGCACATAAACGACTGTTAACAAGGATCCAGTCTAAAAGGGCAGCCTCAGCCTTGTCAGTCAAGACAATTCCTACACTACGTTGACCAGCAGCTCTAGCTGCTTCGTCTCCTGAGGTGCGCAGAATATACCTCGATGAGATCCCAGGAGCAATTAGTTTAATTACACTACTCGAATCCTGGATACGCGTTTCACTTAAGCAGCAGACATCAATCTTCAGAGAATCTAATGTGAGGACTAGGCACGCCTGCTGACCGGCCTGCATGAGTGTACGCACGTTGAAGGAGCCGAGATTCAGAGGCTGACGAGGCTTGAGGAAATGTGAGTTACCAGACAGAGAATTATTCCCGGCACTATTTGACAGTGAATCGTTGCGAGTATCGACCGTGTTATCAGTGGGAGCATTATGGGTGGATAGATGGGGCAAAGAGAGGTGGTTGAGGACAGACGACAAAGGTTGAATAGAAGAGAGCGAAGGTAGGTATCCCGGCGCTGATGAACAACGACGAAATGGTTGCAACAGATGAGGGAAAGGCTGAGACATTAGCCAAGCATTATCTGTCAGTTTATTCTGTGGAGGGAGGTGCGCCAATCCCGATGGTGGATAGCTCGCCGCTGTTCATTATGTATGATTTTGGGGAGCCGGAAGTGAATAAGATGCTCAAATTCATCAAAACCCATAAGTCCGCGGGACCGGACGACGTGCATCCGTTTATGTTGGAGTTGGCGGACCAGCTAACTACACCACTGACGCGGTTGTTTAATTTATCGTTGGCCACTGGCAGTCTACCTCGGGAGTGGAAAAAAGCAGTCGTTGTTCCGCTGTACATAGGTGGGGCAAAATCCACCTCGGCCAACTACCGCCCAGTTAGCCTCACTTCCGTAGCTGGAAAGGTCATGAAAAGGCTGGTGGCTGCTCGCATACGTGAACATCTGGAGCGCTGTCAACTGCTATGCGCAGAGCAGCACGGTTTTCGGCGGAACAGATCATGTCTGTCAAACCTGTTGACTGCCCGTGAAAGTTGGTCGAACTCCAAGGCCGAGGGATATGTCACGGACGTCATCTTCGTGGACTTTAGTAAGGTGTTTGACAAAGTTCCTCACAATGGGCTGTTGTTGAAACTCCGGGCCTCGGCATCTCAGAGCCCATGCTTCACTGGATTGAGGATTTCTTGGTCGAGAGAACCTTTTCCGTGAGAGTTGCACAGTCCCAGTCCGCGTGGTATCCAGTTGGCAGTGGCGTGCCGCAAGGCTCCATGCTAAGACCCCTGTTGTTTCTAGTGTTTGTGAACGACCTACCACAGACCATTCGATCCCAATGCCATATCTACGCCGATGACCTAAAAATCTGGCGCACCATTCGATCGACAGAGGATCGCGAGATACTACAGGAGGATCTGCAGGCTCTCGTCAATTGGTCGACCACCTGAGGTCTACCGATAAACGTGGACAAATGCGCGAGCATGAAGATATGTGGCCCCAACGAACTTCCGGCTACCGCCTTGAGAGTATCGTACTCCGTCACACGCAGGAAGAAAAAGACCTCGGAGTTGTTGTCACCAACAACCTGAAGACAAGTGCACACACTGAGGGAGCGTGCGCCTCAGCGTGGAAGATACTTGGTCCAATTCGCCGTTCATTTGGGCCCCTACCCCTGGACACTTTCCGACTGCTTTGTCTCACATGTACGTCCTCGTCTGGAATATGGCGGTCCGGCTGTCTACCCGTGCGCGGCGGCGGAAGTAGCCAAAATGGAACGAGTGCAACGTGCTGCCACACGCCTTGTGGCCGGACTGCGTGGGTTCAGTTATGAGGAACGCCTAGAGGTCACCGAGTTGTTTCCCATTGCCTGTCGACGTCTTCGAGGCGACCTCATCTATGCCAGGCGAATAATCCGTGGTGAGTTGCGCCGGGAACTACAGTCGGAATTCCCGCTCAGGAATAATGATCGTACCAGAGGACACGCCCTGACGCTTCGTAAGGTGCATTCCACCGGCTTACCGGCCATCTATCGATTGTCAAGGAGAGTGACCAATCTCTGGAACGCTCTACCGACCGAAGTGGTGGAAGAGGAAACCGAGACACTATCCAAGAGGAAATTGGACCAGACCCTGAAGGTTTATTGGCGGAGCACCGACATCCAGCCGAGTCAATAGAGTACGATGTGATGGGCTCATACGGGATGACTTCCCACTGCCCTTTACCTGATGACTGAAGACTGACTTGACCCCGGGTTCGAGTCCCCGTGGGGGCTCGGTGGATGTACGCTGCTGATGATTCCCAACAAGGATGAAACAGCTGTACAGTGCTTTCATGGTTTTTATTGGTGAGTTCAGCGTTCAAACTGCATAATGAATCATATTATATACAAAGCTAATCTCCTACTACTCAATAAATACATAAAATGCGACTAAATCTCACAAGATTCATCACCAAGTTACTGTTCAATCCCATGAAATCACCTAATCGTTGTCATCTGAAACTATTACTTAAACTTTTTATTAGTCTAAGAACATTGATTCCCGGTATTCCAATGAACTACGCCATAACGCCTACAAAAGTCCCTCTACTCTCTCTAAAACAAACCGTTTCTGTGGAAAACGTTGACTGAAAATATGAACAGAAGAACATTTTGTTCGATAAACAAATACGATTAACAACAAAAATGTATTAGGTTAACATAAGGATAGAATAATTACCCTACCTTAATTTATCAGTTTTACCACTAAATTAAGCTTTAGAATTCATCTTGAATTTTCAAAAAAGATTCTCGCAGCTAAATTCGGTACTGTGAACTTTTGATTCACTAGGAATAAAGCGAGCAACCCCCACCAAGCGGCCAGAACCGCAACCTACCGGCACTCCGACAACCGCGCCACCGCCCGACCTTGAAAAAGCTACAATCCACACACTTAAACAAACAATGTGGGAATTTTCTCCTGTGAGAAGCCAACTTAAAACTCTTTTGTATTATTCATTTCTCCTAGTCATTGACCGAGGTGGAATCTCCGATTATCTCTCTGGACCGAGTGTGTAAAATAAACTGTGGCGCAAACTATGATTCATGGCGTTTGTTTTCGCTGTTTTGTGTTGTGGTATCCTGAGAACTGTCGCTCCTGACGGTTTAATTTTGTGAACCTTTTACTCGATTTAATCGGCATCTAACGATGACGCAATCGACTGTGAGAAACAAAGGACTTGTTCTTAATAAACTATTGACTCAGTATGATGACCTGGATATGTGGCTTCATAATTACCTGCCATCCGAAAATATAACGGAAGATGAAAAGCAACATCTTAAAGATGTGATGATGCGCGATCAAGCGCTGAAGAAGATTGATGGAAACCGAATAGCGTAAGTTCACACTCTTCAATAGTAAATTATGAGAATTACCAGACGTGCTTGAATTCAAGAGTATATTCCCAATTATGATTTGAAAAGTTTGAAAGAAGTTCCAGCATACTTCTTTTATCAGTGTTATGCCTTCGTGTGATTACAAACTTAGGCCCTTCAAAGGATGGCAGTTTGTAGATATCACTTGGATACTGTGAATTTTCCCTAGCCAAAAATTTAAAGCATGAATTTCATAATGTGTCAGAACCGAGATCGGTTCGGAGTGTATCGAAAAATCGATGCACCATGGGAAATATTTTGGTAGAAATTTATTGCTCAGTAAAATTCGCAATAAAATTCTACCATGAACTTCATACTTTTTAAAACTAATCGCCACCTTTATAATTCAGAGAGGTACTTTTCCACAATATGCATTAAGTAACACTGCACTAAGTGAAGTGTATCAGAGCAATCCAGTAAACTCCACCTGATAAACGATTAATTTTCAACGCGCAAGGCTCGCCGGACAATTCACGCGAGCACTTATTGGTCTTACTCTCAGTTTTAGTGATATAACTGGTCCTTTTTTCTATTCACGACAGTTCATTATTGCTAGTATGGTAGGGAATTGATTGGGTATGATGAATAGACAGGAATACAACCAATAGTTTCGTACTTTGGAAACTTTCCAAATATTGTCTTTAAGCGTTCCTGTTGACGGGGCTAAAAACCCAATCGTTCCAGCACCATTTCGAACGCATTTTTCTGCCAAATTTATCGTATCGTTTTATTTCGCCCATTTTGCACAATTTCCCGTGTGATATCTAACCTTTGTTCGCTGAGGTCCCAGTTCCTCGTGAGTGCCAGACGCAAACCATCCATTCGCGCTTTGCTAACGCATCCAAACTAGCATCGTCGTTTTTTGGTATTTTTACGGATTTGTGTCTCACAGCATAGCACAATATCTCAATTATAGTGTTTACATCAAGATTTTGTTATCTTATTTCCGTATGATCTATTCCGAAAAAGTCCCAAGTCAGAATAGTCACGTAAATAGCAATTTCGACCTTTCTCACAAAGATATCGATAGTAAAATAAGAGACCAAAATTTTGATCACGTTGTAACTGTAAACTAAATTTCGGTTCCGTTGAGCATGACGACCTTTCTTTTTCCGTGTGTAAAACCAAATGTAACTGTTTTGCGGATAAACACGCTACTGATAAATAGTCGCTCTCTTGAGAGAGTACAATCAGACAATTCTTCTAACTGCACTTTACGCTAGCCATAGGATTGCGTTTCCTACTGTTGGGGGCACACTCCCTCAGCATCCACGATCGCGTTCGTCGAGGAAGTCAACGAGAAAAGACCATGGAGTGCCAACCACGCATATTCTCTTAGGGGCTGAGTAAAGAGACCGCACGCTGTCGTGTGCCGAGGAAGTGTGTCAGCGCTTGCGGTTGCGGCGAGCGCGAAACGTACAGTCAAACAAGCGATAGACAGAGTGTGATCGGCTGATCACTATGCTACGTTGCACACCACTGTGCCCGTGTGATTGCTGCGTTCTCGTGGGCTGCGCTACATAATTATCCGGTTCGGAACAGCATTACTCATGCAGAATTCATGAGATTTGTCAAGCAATATGAGCATGAAACGGCAACTCGTTCCCTAAGTCAATCATCTTTTACACTGGATTTAAGTGGTGATTTGTTACGTCTTTGTTGATCATCTGATTGTTTTTGTCGAGTCGAAAACCCCATGAAACTGTTTTCTTTTTCCATGGTTTATCTCACATGACTGCGACTCAGCACCTCAGTCGGTTGTGCATAGAACTGTTATTTCTGGCATGAGCCTGAGAAAAGAATCTACGAATATTTTATCAAAATTCTGAGTGACTGACTAACCGGCCCCTTCGGACGTAGACCAAAGTAGCTCTCAGTTTCCAGAAAACTTTCATCACTGCCGTCGCCGTAACGACTTGCCTACCAGTAATCGATAAGCCTGGATTGATATCGCGGACGACGTGCTTTATTTTTATCAACGCACTGGGTCAGCTTACACCCCAACAGATACTTGTACAAAATGGACGACTGTAAAAGCTGTTCCTCAAAACCTAACTCTTCTTACTGGCCCGAAGCATAGAAACTGTCAATCCTGGTTTTTATATTTTTCTGCAATAGGGACATGGGACTAAAGTTTGTTTCAAATGAAATCAAAGAACACCACTTAGGCGTAACTCCGACGGAGTTAACTAGTCGATTGTCCTCGTATATGATTCGTCATCACTCAGAAAGTCACGAGAAATAACCTTCGACACTGTACTAATGAGCGCACCAATGTGCTATTGAAAAAGTCAATCTCCGATCGACCAACTGGTAGGGCTCCTAAAGCTGACACGAATTATTTTAATGTTGATCTCAAGGGTAACTTAAATAAGTGCCTCAATTTCCCAGAGAATGGAAGAAAACGCCGAATTATTTTTCTAAGCCGTCAATCCCTTGTATTACCATTTTGTTATCTATGTAACTGATCATAGAAAGCTCTTTTATTTGTATTTATTGCACGCGTGAGCAATAACTGGTTTGAATAACATTACACAAATGATAATAATAATAATAATAATAATAATAATAATAATAATACTGATAAGTGTACTTTTAGCAACTAAATTGAAGACGAATGTTTCTACCACGCATTTTCATGCATATTCGGCCTGTAGTAATAATACTACTCAACACGTTTCGAGAACACAGACCGACGATCGAGCTCGTTTTCACTGAGTCATACCCGTGCCACCCCATGGCAACATATTATGCCATTTTGAGGGAATAGACCAGTTAGACGAATGGGTGGAAGTCACACGGATTGATGGCGATAAACCTCTGGTCCAGGCTTAACTCAAGACCGGATGTGAATTGTTTCACATGTCCGTTTCAATCTGGTCCATGATCTATTGTAAAGTGGACGGTGGACGAGAAGAGCTTGAGAGCACAGAACTTGATTTTGAGGACACAGAGGGGTATTGGCACAATATGTTATGATGTAGCGGCATGAGTATGAATCATTGAAAAAGAACTTGTTCGCCAACCTATGTTTTGTAATGATATTATAAAGTTCTTTTTACTGTTCTCAACGGTAGTAAATGAGAATGTGGTCAATTAAATGACTCCAAAAAGATAACTCGTCGTGTAATGAATGATTTGCTTTTCCTTGATTCTATTGAACTATGGTTTTTTGTGAATACCCGATATCGCTAAGTACTAAACAGATCCATGATTTGAATCTAAGCACGCAGTGTAGGCGAACATGTATTTTCGATGAATCATTTTGGGCCGCTACAACTGCTTTTATTTGTCATTAGATAGGGAGGATCCTTCGATCGACCGGCTTATCAGCTGATCGATTAGTCGGCCTATCGATTGGGTGAAAATGAATGAAAGGGAGGACTACGTGATGAACGTCATCGTATGAACACTTAGCGACCAGGATCGACAGACTTGCGTGAGTCCCTGGCCAAGAAAGCTCGAGGGCATGTACTAGCTTGCTTCGCAAGCATAGTTCAGGCTTAAGGACCCGAATACTAATCACTTCGGCCATTGCGATTATTCGACATCTGATCGCTTTAGATTCATTACGTAGTACTCTGTACACAACACGGAATGCGTTATTCACTCCAGTCGAATGCCTTCATTCTAACAAGTTGGAGATAATTGCACTGAAAACCGTACCGTTCGCCCTGCCCGAAAGCTATCATGAATGGTACTCTTTGATGGGTTTCGACAGACGCCTCGTCGATCGGTCAGTGTAGGTGGATGAAAGTGGGTCAGAGGCGGCAATGCAAATCTCCAGAGGAGATGAAGAATAGTTTGAAGGGGGAATGGGACGGTATGCCACAATGTAATATCACACGGTTGGTAGCAAACATGACTGGATGAGTAAAAACTGTTATGTCATCCAAAGGTGGCTCAACCATATACTGATGCGTGGTCCTTTAAGAACGATCACACCATTTAATTTATAACAAAACATTTTTATTTCACAAAGGATTTCACTAATGCACAACGTTTTGGTTATTTCTCAGAAGGGAGTTTTGGGGCAAGTAGGTTAGGTGCACTTGAACCGGTGGATGATGATCTAAGAGGTCAACAAAAGCAATTTGTCGTTGTTTTCATAACTGATGGCAAGATTATTTGAGAACGGGCATTTTAACTTTGCCGCGTTACATGTGGCTTTTAATGTAGCACATAGAACTCTACTAGTTATCTCAGCTGCACGGCCACCTTTGAAGGAGAGGCTGATGAATAGTTTTCTTAGTTGTCCATGGTAACCTACCCAGATAAATTTACAAATTGCAACACGGAGTATGGACGAACAACTGAAAGGTTGACCTTGATAACCATGGAAGCACTCGTTGCACAGCTATTTCATCCGATCTGTTGAGAATCAGCAACTTCATTGCACATCCTCTGATCTCCATCTAGAGGTCGAACTCGAGGTGAACCGTTGGGAGTGGAACACCGGACCACTAGGCTATCCTGGCTGACTTTCAACGAACTGCCTAACGTGAACAGATTAGACGTCCGGATGACGGTTAAGTACCGTACAAAAGCCACTGACGGTAGAGAACTATATAATGCAATGTGGTTAGGTGTTCGACTCGTACTCGTTCACCTCGGGTTGGAATCCCAGGTGGGACTCAGTTGGTCTGCACTGACGTTGGTGAGTCATAACAAGTCAGAATAAATAGCTGTTCACAAAGCTTCGGTGATTTTCAATGGCGAGCTGCTCGTTGATAATCTACACGACTAATTGTTCAACAAAACTCGCTGTCTTCAATTGAACATTGTATTTTCCCTAAGTAGTTTGATCCGTATTCTTTGGTTCTTTCCTCACTTCCTTGTTCCTACCCAATTCGGTACAATACCTCAGGTAGGGCGTCGCGGCCCATTAGAGACTGTCAACTGGGGTCTGATCTGCGGAGAGAGCGATATTCGAACCGGGGACAGAAAGATCCTAAGTCCACCATGATAACTGTTTGAGCATCACCTGTTATCACAATCCAAGATTATTCGTATCCACATTGTCAGTAGATGGTGATTGAGAAAGAACAGGAGTTATCTTTTTAAAAATATCATTACGGCAATACCGTCCAGTTTTCGCGCATTTCATCCCATTTGTTGTCGTTCCGGTACCGTGAACCACAGTTTGCCGGTAAAGTATTTTATGTTCTTCTGATTTACCACAAAGCATTTTGTTGAAAGTCATCTAAAGGACAAGTAACACGCCAGTTACCAAAAGGTATTGTTGGATTTGTTTGCAGTGCTGCTTATAGGCACCAAATACGTGCACGTGCCTATCTGAGTAGGACTCACACGTGAGCCCCAAATAACCTAGTCCAAACGTGAAAAGTCACATAAGTCACGTGGTCTGCATCGATCAATTTCGAAGGAAGTGTAATAAGAAAGGTATCGCTTGTTTATAAACTTTCAGTATGAAAGGCGGTACGCCACGTGAATAACCCGCTAAGCGGTATGATAAACCGTATGTTGTTATCTGACCAGTCGTAGCAAAAAAGGGCCCGAAATCCCCCCGACAATGCTCAAGCACAGCGGAGACAAAATGCAGAATCGTGTGGAGAATCGTACCATATTTTCTGGTTTAAATTATCTTCTCAGTGTGGAAAATGGACACCATATCGAAGACTCTACCGACGATGTTTCGAACGATTGATCGGACGACACTGATAATAATAAAATACTTTCGATATGAGTAGTATGGGACTGTATGTGGATGACTGGATTAAATTTCCCCGGAAGCACAACACCGGTTTCGCGGTTATTGCCGCTCATCAAGTATGCGTACTCGGTACTCTTCCGCCCAATCATCCTTATAATTGAGCACTCCGCAGTTGGTTTACAGCTGTAATCTCATTTGGAACGAATGGACGGGGAGTCCGTGCACGCTCCATTCGATTCAAATGAAATTACAGCTGTAAAGCAGCTGTGGAGTGCTCAATTATAAGGATGACTGGGTGGAAGACTATTGGATACGCATACCTGATGAGTGGCAATAACCGCGAAACCGGTGTTGTGCTTCCGGGGAAATTTAGTCCTGTCAACCACATACAATCCCATACTACTCATATCGAAAGTCCATACTTGGGACCATGTGTCCTCGTTCTGAAGGTTAGCCGTGTTAACTGACGAATCAACTTTGGAAGAATCACCTTGTGATTCTAAAAATGGACTCCCCTTCCATGCACGCTCCATTTGCTCAAATGAGATTGCAGCTGTAATAATAAAATAATTTTGATATAAGCGGTACGTAGTTGAGTGTACAAGATTACCGGAAGCAGCTGACCGGTTTCGCGGTTTTTGCTGCTCATCAAGTATGCGTGCCCGATACTCCTCTATCCTCTCATCCTTATACTTGTATGCTCCGTCTGTTTTATTCACTTTAATCTCCTTTGTGCATCCGAAGTGTAAACGGGTACTCCTCGTTACGGAGTTCCTTAGGGGATCAAAACTGTGATTCACCGGTTGTTCCATGTGAGCCAGTTGCAGCTAACCTTGAATGCGAAGACAGTGTGGTTGTTAGTCAAGATATTGCCACTAAGGATTATATAGACGAATGAGTGGACATAGAAGTACCGGGTACGCATACCTGATGAAAAAACCGCCAAACCGGTTGTGCACTTCCGATAATCTTCACCTACCCATCTGCATATTATTTACATCCAACATCTCAGCCAGCAACGGCAATGTCGTCGTTCTCGAGGTTAGTTGCAACTAAATTACAAGGAGCTATCAGCGAATCACAATTGGGATTCCCTAGTGGGACTGTTCATTTAGGAACGTCTACTCACGCTTCTGGCGTACGAATAAGATCACTGTGTATAAACTAATTTAGATGAATTGGATGATGATATTTTGTAATAATGTGAAATTTCATTCCGAGGAAAATAATTGTTGATTCTATCATCCACATTTCGTTTGTCTGCTACTCTCTGTTGATTATTCTGATCCATTTCGATCTAACGGACATGACTCGTGAATGTTGATGTTCATTGCAACTGACATCGGTGCTATTCAGAAAAGATCCAGACCACCAGTAATCTTGAAAGTCTTTCATTGCGCGCGCACATTATGCTATCAGTGGTCAGATGCTGTCACCTGGACTGAAGACGAAATGTTTGCAAAACTCAAAATTTCGAAACGAATGTTGATAAACACTACCCTTAAGCTTTCGGTGATGTACACGTTGTTACTGGTGTAAGATCAGAACACGTTTTCAGAGACAAACAATTGTTTTCAGTGATTCATTCTGAAGTCTTTACAAATTATATAGGAGATGGTTGTGTTCTGATGTCACAATGTGCATATTCCGGAATCTAAAGCAAAACTGCTGTAAGACTCATCACTTGTCTGTCGGTGTGACGGATGCAACTCAATTTAATTGATTTCAGTGTTCGTCACGATATCGAAGTAATCGGGTTGTTTACTTTGTCGACACACTGTTTCAGTTTGACTACATTCATACTTTGATTTATTTATTTCTAGCAGAAAATGTTAACATTTGACTCAGATACCACTTGCTGTGCGGTCAACCCATGTGTCATTGACATCCACACACGATTCCTACCCCGTTCGCCTTGCAGTCGTATGTGCTATACTTATTTGTACCACGCTCTTCATTGCTCCACTCCGCCAATCACATGCGGCTGTACTGCGAGACGAAAGTACAGAGCCCCCCTCATTTTCCCACGTACTTCCGCTTTCACACAAAGCCACGAAACCATACCTGGTCATAAGTGAATGTACGGTGCGATGCGACATACCAAATTTCAGAACAAAGATATGCACTAAGCACAAACTGGAGCAGAAAACTTAAAAACCGGGGATGAGAAAAGTGTAGGACCCCTTTTCCGGTGCGCTGTCCCGTTGAAAACTTCGCAGAACTGAAAGGACCATTGAGCCTGGAACCATGCTGATTAGCTCGGTCTGTAGATTTGGCGACTGACTAGCCGACGAACACCCGAATCACGTGATTCGTGTACATCATAGCACGTGAAGCACCCGAGTGACCTAGGTGGCTTTCATTCGCGTTGGTTGCACGTGTTGACTTTACAGAACTCACGCCAAATTTTATCTGCGCGATACTACACTGAAATAAACTAACAGATTTTGAGAAGGGCAATATATCCGCGTTCAACCAAATGGGATTCAGTTTTCATGTGATCTCCGGGCAATGAAATAGATCGAGAAACGTCATACAACGGGATCTGGAATATAACAGGCAATGTGCACCTAAAAGATCGATGGGTCGTCCAAAAAAAACTAACGAAACCCGACAAATGCAGAATAATTTGTCTAGCTTACAATAACGCATACTCCGCGTCGACATTGAAGTCTTTGATCGGAGTCAGTGTTTCGAAGCAAAAGGTACCAAGAATGCTGAAAGCGGATGAACATGGATGAAATACAAAAAAACGAAAAGATACATTGTTTTCATAAAGAATAAAGCTTATCGTGGGCTGAAGCACACGTAGCATGGAAGGAGAAGTGAGAAAATGTCTACTTTAGTGGCGAAAAACAATTTAATTTGGATAGACCGGATGCTTGGAATTACTACTGACACGATACACAAAAGAGGAAAGAATTTTCAGTCAAAGAAATTGCAACAAGAGTCCAGTGGTGATTTGGGGAGCGTTCTCAATCAAGGGCCGAAATGAGCTTCTTATACCTGAGTGTATATAAGATTCGAACATTGGAGCAGTTTCTGTTCTCATTAATGACCAATAAATTGCATAATGAAGCCATATTTCAACATGATAATGCTTCTGACCACTGCTCATACACTACAAAATGTTGGCTGTTGTCCCGCGGGATCAATGTCATGCAGTGGTCAACCTGCAACCCGGATCTAAACCTGACTGAGAACCTATGGGATATACATGTTCTCCAGGTGCACGAGGACTCCATGGTTTATCGGCCAAAGAGTGAATCGGTAACCGTCCTCATGCGAGGATGAGTGAATATTGGCAATGGGACAAACAGCTGTTGTAGGGAGTATCGAGGTCCTCAAGTAGAATGGTGGTTGAACACAATTTTAATTGGCAACTTTGGAAGCTGAGCCGTTAGAGAACACGGACCCTAAGATGTGCGGGGAAATGAGGGGGTCCTATAGTTTTGTCGTGCAGCATAACTCCGCGTGAGACAGACATTGATTCCTTGTTCTCGTCCGCTTGACACGTTTTCCCGCTCGTGCTTACCGTACGGTGTACCTGAACACATTCGTCCTTACGTACATTTTTTGTTCTACTGCTGACTAGTGGATACAACACCACTCATGAATCATGCGATGCGTTGGTTCATTTGATTATAAAATGTTTTGGTACAATAAAAATCCAATGAAGATTGACGGTGGATGGATTGCGCTACCAACTATCGAACTTTCCAAGGTGCTGCATTTGATTCTCCTCCGCAAAACAAACAACCCACGCGCGCACATTGGTCATGTGACTTTTGGCACATGTGATCACTTCCCCGTTGTTATTAGCATGGATGGGTCAATATTAAGTTTTATTGGTAAAGAGGATTGCAAACTTTATTAGTCAGAATGTGATCGATAGTTACTGAATTTAATCAGTCAGTACTTTTGCAAAAACAGGTTGTGCCCTGATAATCTGCCTATATTACATGCAGAAAAAGCTTTCTTTTCCGTGTCATTTTAGGCATACACGTATGTAGAACTTGACGACAGTGAGCAGATATGTAACCACACAGCAATCGATGAGTAGATGAGCAGTTAATTCGGCATCTTGACTATATGTGGGAATCTAACGATCCTTGTGTCATACCACAGTACATCGGTATAAGTAAATGAAAAGAAATGAATGAAATTTCAAAAGAAACCCAATTGAAAAGTTTCCGAAAAACCTCACGTCAAATAATTGATCAGGGAACAACAGACACGCAACTCGGGCAACCATAAATGTATGAGAGTAAGGTAAACGGGACGTGGGATTCAAAGGAAGAAGAACGGCTGATAATCACACGGCTTGTAGTGGATCTGATTAGATAAAACTTTCATATTTGAGCTTCGAAGTCTTTCCCGTATCAGTTCGTATCACGTGACTGGACTTTCCTTTTTCATCTTTCCGCCAGCTCATCATGTGAGAGTTCAGGCAAAAGGAATTTGCTAAGTCAATGATAACATCCCGAAGAATGAATGGAGGATTTAACGCCCTCTAACCAATAACATTTTCCAGTTGTGTGTTATTTTTATCAGTGTGCTTCACATGTGGAACAGATAGAATCTGTGCTAAAAAGGTGAAAGATGTAGCTCGCGATGAAATGTCGAAACCGACTACAAAACCGATGCGAAATTCTTACCCCCTTATCATGAATGTTGTCACACCAGCACACATTTAGGCTCTGGATCCCAAATGTTTAAGGAATGTAAAACATTTTATTAATGGAACTCCGGTTCTTAGAATGCCATCGGACTGCCGCACATGCAACGGATACACTCGGTTTTTCCAACTTAGATACAGCCATATCGGAACCAATTCTCACGTGAATGAGATGTACGAATATCTATCAGATTATTTTCTCTCCTAGGTCAATCATCCCTTGTGTCAGCCAGCCAGTCAGTCAGTCTATCTGTCTGTCGGCCTCTCTCCCGGTCAAGCAGAGAGCCAGCCCATTTCGTCAACACCACTTGAAGTGCTTTGCTTTACCTACATGTATTTTTATGAAGCCTCAACATTCGAGATGCGGTGGTGGGTCGTATTACTGGTTGCACATTGTGGTCGTTTATAGTGCACGTACTTGTTCAACGTGAAGACCTATCGAGGCAAGTGGTTCTCCGAGGGTGTGAATTTGCAAGGAATAGTACAAAGCATTTTGGGGACGAATATACTTACCCTATCCTCTAAACTTTAAAAATAATTAAACCAGGGAACCGAAACATGTGACCTCGAACAGATCCCCCCCCCATCCACAGAAAAAAGTCAGATTGTAGTCTAATCCATCCCATTGATTGTTTGAGGCACCGATAGTAATGAAACAAAACAAACAGTGGAATATTTAATTTTACGCACAAAGACAGGTTACACATACACTATCTGTCTTATTCGGGGCATCGAAACAGCGAGCAGGTGTGTGAAGCAATACGCACATCATACTGCATTGATCAAGTATTTCGAAATAGGGTTGCGTTAGTAGTACAATATGCATTTGGATAGCCAAAGGGGTAGACAAAAGCTGTTTTCACGGAAAATTCTGGCCCACGGTTCCAGTTGATCCACCGCATATTAGGTGAAGTATGATGCGCCTTGTGAAGATGACAAGATCAAGCACCGAAAATTTGACTGGTGAAAAAATCGAACGGTGGGATTTTACCTGATAACGGTTTTCAACATTGCTCGGAAACTTGGACAAAGAATAGCTTACTTCCATGTTTAATTACTTATATGTGATTCTGATATATTACTCAGAGAGATCAAAATGTTTCCTATCGTTTTTGGTCATGAAATGAGTATCTTGCACCCTCACAGAAATTCTGTGATCCCATCGTTTCTCCTTTTACTGACACTAGTTACGATTTTCAGCCAATCGGATGATTCTGCCTCATCATATCAGTATCGGATAAAGAAGCGTTTCGTCTGCGATAATTAATTGAATAATTATCCTATCCGCGGAAGTAACACTTAGAAATTAACCAATAAAGAACCGATAGATCACATGACGTTAAACACAAATCAAGACTCAGACTGTGTCAGAACCGAGAGGGTAACTGGTTCCGGGTCACACATTCAGGTTCCTAATTAACGGTTTTCTTCTGGAGAAAAGCACCAGTTTTAGACGGGCACCGCGGTCAGATAAAGCAAGCATTTCTTTGTTAATTAATTCGTCATTCCGGTCTGAAACGGATATGACACCTGTGAGCAGATCTGGGGCAACCAGTCATGTTTTGAAAGTAGCGCAGTGAGAAGTCACGCAAGTACAACACGACTTTCCCATGAGCAGATCGCCGCTCGTGGGAGGAATCGTGCACAAGACAACGGGTTCCCTCACAGACTTTATTCTGAAGTTCATGCAAGCACTATTCTTCTCAACAGTATTGTGCTCCCGAGATACCGCCACCTTCGAGGGCACCAATGTCCACTGCACTTCGAAGAGGAACTTAAAAGCGAGATCAAATGGATAGACATTAGATCGCGGTTGATTCGAAGGCCTCTTTGATGATACACTGTCGTTGTGGAATAGACTTTTGAAACCGCACGCCTTCTGCAACGCTCATCAGTTAGCATAAAATAAAAAATTCACTGATTATCCCGGTCGACAGTTGAAATACGCCTACAATAGTTAAGCATTGCCTAGAGCGACCCTTGGCGAACAAATCGGCTACTAGTTCCTCATCAGGTTGATTGAGCTATACATATGATCAGAGGAATCCAGACAAAACTGAAGACTTGTTTGAAATAGAAACACGGAACCTTTATCACGCACACAAATGGGGAAATGCAAACCCAGAAGTCAACAGTTACGGGCCACAGATCAATGGTTTAAAAATTATTCCATTTCAAGGCACTCGATATCGAGACCGAATTGTGTATAGTTGGCTCAATGGAAAAATTAGTCGCGGATTTGTGTCCATATTGAATCGGATGGATTGATTTTTAGGTAGGGAAAAATCTAAAGAGGAATTTAGGAGTGCGTGGAAGGGGGTAATAGCAACGAATAGTAGATCACCAATCACATTTCCAGTGTGTATTGTGTACTTGTCGCCAGATCGTTGTGACTCGTTTTCTGTTTCCCTTTAGATCCGATTTTAGCTTTATCCCTCTAGGATGAACACAAGGGCATCGGTACAAAATGTGAGAAAAAGTGCATGCTTTGTCATTCCAATTTCAGATGAATTCTGCGGAACTTCAAGTGAAGCCATTAATCGTACCTCTGTCCAAACACAGGCAAGTGACTGACCTGGTAGGGGTCACCTATCACCCGTTCACAAGATCTCTCTGTCTTGCCATGAACCCACCACGAATGATGAACTTTCCTGAAAGTTATCGACTTCCCACTTAGGTAATTACTCGCAACTGTAATGGAAAAATACATCTCATACTCATCCTTGGACCTAATTTGTAGTCCTGAGATCGTTATCACAGGCAAGAAAATTCAGCTGTTCGACTTCATGATCAGACAGTTGCTTTAAACGGTCTGCCACGATGAGTAAGCGAGTAAGGCCCGGCACTGTGTCTGCTGATCTTGAAGATCACAATTATCCTGTTTGTACCAAGGGTTTTAGCTAACAAATGTCGATCGTTTGCTTCCTTATAAGCCTTCAACATACATGTCTTGGTACCGGGTTTATGAATTGCGCCAGTCATTAACAAGCTCAACTTTGAAAACTAAATGACGATTTCAAGTGTGACTCAGCTTTTGTTGCAGAGCACAACCAACTATCAGTTCAGGGATATACCGTGTTGTTACGCTACATACACCCGAACGGTGATTATCGTGGTGTTTTGGCACACTAGGTCCGCTGACGCAGCCACCTTTCTGTTTGTATTAATCGGGCCCTAGTCTCTCAAACTCCATTGACACAACACACTTTGTGGCGATGTTTTTCTTGAGAAAATCATTCGATTAGTTCATCAGTCGGGCTTTTCGTATGCCCTACAGTAGCAGCCGTCAGTTGACACGACGCTCCTTCACCCATACAGGCACTCTCATGTACATTTGTAATTGTCACCCGAGAATTCAGCTCATTTGTAATGGGTTATGATGGGAAGAATTTGTGGGCAGATGATCAGTGACCACTGTTGAGCCAATCACGTGTCTGTGTTTGTGGGGGGGGGGGCGCTATGACTGAGAGCTTTACTCATAGTTACGTAGGATTTATTTGAAGTTACAACAGCTTTGCTTGAAGATGACATTGGTATAGACAACAGGATATTTAAAAAGTGAATAGAAACATTTGAAACGCTCGTTGGTGCACATGGTGGGGTTGCCTCATGGTTGGTTTGATTTGACTATCTAATTTACTCGGTAGGTTGGTTGGTTGGTTTTTCAATCGATCGTGCGTTCTATCTAAGCTGACATATGGTGGAGTGGGCCTTTCGGTTGAATAACTCGATATCACAGGTTCACAGTGAACTATAGCGTCTTCGTTTCAAGGGAGCTTGTGTAGCTCACTGATATCATGGGTGCAACGTTAGACGAAATTTATCACTTTGCCAATGAGCACTAATCGTGGACCACACAATCAAGGTTAAAGTCCACTTATGGACAAAGTCGATGGTTTTTGTAAAATCTGTTAAAGCGACATTCGTGAGTAAAATAGTTCACATGCCGCTCAGTTACCGTGGAAAGCCTGTTGTGAATCGTCTTGATCGATCACATGATTAGTGGTTTGCGCGGTAATTTATTCAAAGAGATAAATGATACAATTTCACCCGCATGAAAAATTGATGCCCGATCAAAATACCTAAATGAAACAGGTTTCAGTTTCTATCCGCACGATTTCGTACCAATACACATGGAAATATAGATAAAGAGAGAGACAGAGACAGAGAGAGAGAGAGAGAGAGAGAGAGAGAGAGAGAGAAAGAAAGAAAGAAAGAAAGAAAGAAAGAAAGTCACCATATTTGTCATCTAATGAGTCATCATTATACAAGATGACTAATACACACACACACACACACACACAACTTAGATCAACAGCGTACGACTTTGATGAGGAAATGACTCATCCTGCACTATCAGGATCAAACTCAGCGAAGCATGGAAGTAGTCACTGTACAGCTTTTTTATCTGGTTTATCAGCTGCAGTGCACATCCACAGAGCCCCATGCGGAACTCCAGCGCAGGATGAATGACTGTCACTCGTCCGTGAAATTCGTCCAGTGTTCTCATGCAAGTAGCCAGTTTGTTAGGAATGACCTACTTTTCCAAAATTCATGTCATTGTCAGCATATTAGGTCCTTTCTACCGATATGTACCCGGAGTCGAGTGACTATTAGGCCTTCCGTCACCATTCCCACCACAGATGTTAGACTGACAGGTCGATAATTGACAGCCTCGGCCTTCACCCCACCTTTGGGTAGCGTAACAACAAAATCTGAGAGGAATTTCCCGTTGGCTGCGAGGCGTTGAACAGTCTCGTTACTGGCTCAGTTACCACACCGACCAGCTTCTTTACTCCTAAGGGACGCACGCTATCAGGTCCAGGGGATTGGTTAACTTTGCGGTGCGCGTGGCTGCAGCCACCTCCTCGTCATCAGTTTCCTCGCACGATGTACGGGGAGAGTCTTCTACAATCTGCGTAGGATGATTATGCACCCGTTCAGAAGAATAGACTGATAAGTGCCTGCTCAATATATCCACCTTGTGTTCATCTGTAACTCCCAATGAGTTTCTGTCCTGTAGAGCTGGAATGGCAGTTGTAACTCGTATTCTCCGTTGCAGATAAGCAAACAAACGTTTTGGTGCACAAACCGAGTCCATTGTAAACATCTCAAATATACGTCGCCTTTCTCGCTGCAGTTGGATGCACTAATTACGGATGGTACGGTGACGGTCATACTCCTCTCCAGTTGTTAGACAGTTTCCATGCACGACTCTGACGCTTCAAAAGACGCCTCAGTTGCGAGTCAAACCAAGGTGAACCTTTTGGTTGCGGTCGTCGTCTGGATGGTGGAGCAAAGTTTCGTCATAAATGAAGGATTTCACCCCCGAATTACTCCCCAAGCCTTGTCTATGTCATACGGACCTTTTGGACACCACATCACTGAGGGTGTGACCTCCTTGGCTTGTTCGGACGGAGTTCATCAAACGCTGAATCGACTCTGTGATTGGATACGAACAGCTCTCCTCCCTTCCAGCTGACGGTCAACACCGCATGGTCATTGCCTCCCAGTGGAGGTAGGTACTTGATCTACTCCACATTGGGACATCAAGGAAATATTACCAAGTTTAGGACAGACGTCTGCAGATCTTGGGTTCTGGTTGACATCCTAACGCGCTGGTACAGGGAAAGCTCCAGCTTTGTTGACAGGATAGGAAAGAAAAATGAATCCACTCTTGATGTGCACCGTAGATTCCCCCTATC
Source organism: Fasciola hepatica (assembly GCA_948099385.1). NCBI lineage: Eukaryota > Metazoa > Platyhelminthes > Trematoda > Plagiorchiida > Fasciolidae > Fasciola > Fasciola hepatica. Next base: position 5,514,097 of record CANUEZ040000099.1, on the reverse strand, counting down.
AACGTTGGGTGAGTTGAAGTCACCCAAAATTAGACAGTGACCATCGCCAGCTCAGCGTCGCACAGCAGTCAGTATTTCTGGAAGTTATACTTCTGGGGACTGATAAATGACTCCGACCGATTCAAATCCATTGGGTGTTAGCTTTACGCAACACCAAAAGGATTCTCCAAAACCCTCCTGATCTATCTGAGATCCAAATGTAGTGAAGGGACATTGGCTCGGATATACATCGCCCCTCTCCCGCTCCACGTGTTTGGTTTCTGTCAGCATGGTGGAGCGAGTATCCTGGATGTGTCACTTCCGAATCCATCATCTCCCCGGCAAGCCACTTCTCCGCCGATGCGACCAATGTTGGTGAGTGGAAAACCACCCAAGCTTCGGGATCATTTCGCTTATTCGACAGATTCCTGACATTATTCGACATCACAGTTGCTTGTCCTCGTCTGTCTTCCCCTTCCGTGTGAACCCTCATTGAACCTCCACTGCCGGAACAGCCTGGTTGGCGATAGTGTTGGAACGGAACCGCTTCCACCGGAGTTGAAGAGGCCTTCTTTGTACACGGAAATCCCGGAGAAACAGGCCTGTTTCCCCATTGGCTTGACGTTCGTGTAGCTCTCGTGACGCCAACTCATACTCTTCTTTGTCCTCGTGGTCCAGATCCTGAAGGGATCGCACTTTCTGTCCTTTTATTCTGTAGGACTGCTGTACCACCGAACGGGATTCCTCATCGAACCCAAGACCACCTTTAGCGGACGTGGTTTGTCATTCTCATTCACTTCCCTAAGCGGGATATGGCTGTCCTTTAAGTTATTTGCCAGGTTTTTCTCTCTAGAGGGAGAACATCTTGGCGAATATGTCCCACAGGAGAGATAGGTCGTGATCTAGTCAACTTTTCAGCACAGATTCAATTGATTCCGGCAAATTCACGACAAGGAAGCATTGGGTTCTAAGAGGCGGCACTGTCCGTTGACATGGCTTCGCAATTTTCCACTGACTTGTCGTTCCCGATTGCCCTGGACTGGGGACTGATCTCCGCCGACTGTGTTAGACACCTACGTAACAGCAATGTTGTCTTACGAGGTGACAGCTATTGCGGCATTGTCAGTAACCACGGCTTTCTTTCGACGATATTTCTCTACTGCTGATGATGGGCTGCTCATAAAAGCTGAAGCGTGGGATCCGGAGCTCGTTGCACACGGTGCTGCGGATTCTCGGTTTACCACGGACACAGATTCAACGGTTTTCCTTTTTGTTGGCTAGAACCGTCGCCGCACACAATTTGCAGGAATGCAGAGCTGCATGAAATCAGCTACCCACATTTGTTCTTATTAGTTTTTGTGCACTTCAGGTGAACCCACCCGAGAACCCGAGAGCCAGTATTTTGCCTGCATGCCTAAAATGTCCACTGATCTGTAGAGGTAACTGGAGTCATATTTTTTAATAATCCACCGAGAGATCAGAAATATCACAAAGCAATATTCGCATCAAATATATCAAGTCCAACTTGAGTTGATTTTTTTGCGGTCGGAAGACGCAGTCACTTGGTTTCTACGCCCTGTTTTATCCCACTGCATTCAGCTCATATGGCAGTCACGCTCTTTGTCGCCCCGTGGTTCATAGTTTGTTGTGAGCAATGAGCTGCTTAATTTTGTACTGAGTAGTATGCATCCTCCACTACCCTATGATTTGGATGTTTTCAACAAAGTGTTTATATAACAGTTCTGTGGCAAGACTGCATACAATCTAAGTATGCCATACGGCAATCTTCTCATTGGACGCTACTAGTTCCATCATTGAGTGCTCTAGTTTAGATTGCGTCACCCCGGCTGCTCAAGAAAGCTTGGTGGTGATATAACGTTAACACAAGTGGTGAACATCATATTCCCACGAAATCTGATAGTTGTCGGAGATTTCGTGTTATTATCGAGTCATGTGAAAATCAAGAGAAAAATTGCTAGCACAGACGAAATCGGAATCAAATTCGTAGATCTGAAATATATTGATCTACGGAAATTGAGTTGCATAATAAACGAGCGACCAGAAATCATGTGAAACAATGAGAAATTCTAGATCATGTCATAATAAAGAAAGCAGGACGAGTGAGGCACGCTTGTATTTGACCGGCCAAACCACTCAAGTCTTGCAAAACATGTGCACCCATTTATATAATTCCTTTTCCCGCTCGCGATGTAGCAACATCGATCCTCTGGCTGTCTGAGTATTTCGGCTCCGTTCTGGTCAGGTGCCCGTCATCATCAGGTTGATTCTTTGGCTCACTATTTCCGTTCGGTTTGTTCGACTGATTCGGTTGATGACTTAATCGGTAGCCCCTCAAGTAGGCTGTCTTGTTAATTGCCTGAGATTCAGCTGAGTTCCGTCTAAAAGTCCGGATGCCTGTTTTTGTCTGTTGCGAAGTGCCTCCGACTTATTCACCCTCTGTTCTTTGGGCTGTGGCTCTCCATTGGTTGATTCGATCGGTTTGACACTGGACTCGTTCTGTTGGTGCAGCACTCCCCGCTACAGTGTGAGTGTCATAGGAAGAAAGACGTTCCTGAATAACCGTAGACTCTAACTGATAAATTGGATTGTACTCATAAAAGCGCTATGTACACGTTTGTGATAATAGTGCTTCTGAAACGAGTGAATCCAGGGAAACACTGAATATAAATTTGAAAACAGAAATCAACAAAAAACAGATTACTCGATGCATCCTGGATCAGTTCGCTGCATCTTTACAAAGTGCATACTGCAGTTGACATGGTTATTTTCATAGCAAAAAGGTTGGACAAATTGTTTATAAACAAAGGCAAAATCACATGCAGCACATATACATGGCTATCGGATAAACGTATGACAACTATCACACAACGTTACCACGGCAATTGTACGTGAACCGGTGGTATTCGAGTGGTTAAGAGAGTTTGATTGCCACCCCAGAGGTTCGAGGTTCGAATCCCCGCTATCACCGGTTACGTTGGTGGTAGACAGTAATCCACTGTCATCCGGATCGTTACCACACCTGACCTATTGGGATCTTGTGGTTCTCGACTCCAAGTCTTAGAGTCTGATTGCCGGTTATCCCTGATAGTGCAGTGGGCCTTCGTGGCTGTGGGCATACCCCTTCCACTACACTCGTGCAAGTGTGTGTCTATACAGTTCGGGTCGGATCGACAAAGATTGCGTATAAATTAGTACTTTGGTATTGGTGTTCGAAAAAATCACTTTGAAATTATGACTTGCGATGACGCAATGCTTAGTCTGGTAAGGCTGTCGAACAGTTGGTGATCTGATTGACCTTTACTCGGTTGATGATGCAGTTCTGATGAAACTGCTATTCATTGTCTTCTGAATCCACACTAGAGAGTGTTCACTCATTCACTGACGTAAGTCCTGTTCCGCTCTGCTTATGTAGGTGGCTGAGCCCCATATGTGAATTCGCATACTCAGTTTGCTTTGAGATGGATAGGCAATGGTTCTTCCGTCAACGGCTTATTTAACCAAAGACAAGCAAATACAGTTACATGAGTAGTAGGAGATTAGATTTTACATAATATGAGATTCATCATGCAGTATGAACGTTCAGTTCACCACTGAAAACCACGGAGGCACTGTATGGCTGTTTCATCCTTGTTAGGAATTACTTATATCATAGAGTAACCAAGCTCTGTAGGTTGTTCAACGTAATTCCTTCATTGTACCAGGACTCCTACTAAGAATTCGTCCAGTATAAGAATTACTCGGTATGCGGGAAATACCCTGCTAACATTCAGTGCCATTGTCGGAAGCGTGTTATATAATGTAGTGTATAAGTTCAGTGAATTGTTGTGAGCCAGCTTGGATAGCCTTGTGGTTAAGGTTTCCGGTTCACAATCGTCCACCCCCGGGTCCGAGTCCCAGTTGGGATGCTCGTTAGATGTGCACCGCAAATACAATTACCAGATTGGCTTCATCGTAGATGCGGATGGCAGACGACTACGGACGTTTTCTAATCAACTCACTTATACTGCCACCTTTGTAATGTAGTTTTAGGTGTAATTTCATCTTAGACGCTGTGACTGGAATCGACAGACATTAAATACCGTCTGCACAGTATGTGAAAACAGAGGTAGACTCGCCACTCCATAGTGAGTTTACGTAGGTCACCACTCTAGCTTCACGTTTTTTGTTACTCAGCACCTGATTTTGACGATGACACTGGAATCCGTCTACGCGAATCAGTGAGTCGTCAATATTCTCATCCAGACAAAATTCTTGAACACCCTACGTGTGTATGAACATGAATCCGTATCCGTAAAATGCTTATCAAATCTGACAATTTTGAGTGGAGAAAACGAACGTTAGAACTGATCACAGATGACATTGTCATCTTGGCTGAAGTAAAAGAACTAAGTGCGTCTTACCAAGCAGTACGTTTTCGTTGTTTAGTCCAGTTTAGCTTAATAGTGGCTACAGGCAAAGGAAACTCATCGGTCGAACACACAACACTGTTTCCACTACTATCCACAAATTCCAGTCGAGAATACGGGCGGCGTGCAGCCATGATAATTCAGTTGGGTGATAATAAATCCACACTGCCGGGAGTGCAGCCAATTGAAGAGCGCGCTACATTTGAGTCGAAGTACTAGTAACTTTGGGTTCAAAGAGCGAAGTTCTTTCTGCTACTCAGAGGCCCGAAACTACTCAGTCAGTGCTGGTGTTATAGTCCACAAGACGTGCCTGGGGAGTGAACTGTTTATGTGGTGCAGCTTGTTCGGGAATCAACAAAAACAAACCAAATGTTATAAACATGCTTATTTGCAAAGTCGCTGTCCTGTTCCCTTAGAGACAGTCAACATCTGATGAAGGAGCAGTCGCATGGTTTTCTTTGTTGTCGTTTGTCCTATTGCGTTTAAACTGTTGAACATACCGGCGTTCTTTAATCCACAACTGTCCATAGTTCCACTTTCAGTAACCAACTACTTACCAAGTAGTATATACACTCCACCACACTGGGAATTTTAAAAGTTTATTTGTCTCTACGGCAACCATGATAATCTCAATGGTCTTAAAAATTTGTGTTGGTCGTACTTCAGGTTGTTAGTTACCATGATGGCTGAATCTTCCACACTCACATCTTCGGAACTGAACAACCGAGAGTTCAGATATGAAAAAATGGGAACAACAGCACAAAGCACAGGAGATCAAGCCCCCCCCCCCCAAACGGCACGTCAACCGTCAAAGGTCAAAGGTCAAGTCAGTAGAAGCAAAGCCGAAAAACAAACGTCGAGCTTTGGACACATGGTTGTCTACGAGGCTCAACGTCAGGACTGATGACAAACCTATAGACACAAAATATCACTACCAACAGCGCACATGCACCGACGATGTCACCTCGACTGGTGATGAAACGTTTGTGACCTAAACGCCAAGCTCAGCGATCAGAACATCATGGCAACCATGATAATATTATCATCTAACCTGACCTGAGGTATGGGTTAACTAAGAATAATGATTGACGAAGAAGGATTCGGGAGAAGGGAAGCATATCACGTGTCAATGAGGTTTGAAGAACTTCACAACAACAGTGGGGAATGTAGATATGAATGTGATAAGAAGCCATTCCGTTTATTTTGTGGCAAACAGAGGAGAAGATCTGATACGTCCAAGAGTGCCGTGATGAGGACTAAAAGCCACCGCAGTTAAGCACGTGCGGACTGGTTATCAAGTTGTACTTTCCACAAGCTTTCACCAGTCATTCACATTTATTTCACAGACGTTTTTTCTACGGTTTTGGGTGTCGTTGAAAGTATGTTCAAAGATCCACTAAAAGAGGCAGCTGATTGTGACTTGAGAGGGGAATCTCCCTCTCGAATTTTTTCACACTTCGTCTCTAGGCGTGCCATGCTATTTATTTCGCGCAATAATTGAAAAATCCGAGTATTCATAGTACTTTTCGCTACGTGTTATCTAAATGAAACTTACTAGAACTTTGTGCCATATGATAACAATTCACGTCACCTACGAACTTAACTCAGTGGGTCATTCGTATCATGGACCGGGTGTCCACTCTGTGGCAAACTGTCATTCAGTATTCACTCGTAAATGTGTGTACGACCGGGGCTTAATGATGCTGATGTGTGAGTTCGTCTACGTGTAACGAGAAAACGTGATAAAATGTTTGTCACCTGCCTTCTTTACCGATGTCGATGTGACTGGGACGGGTGATTTGCTGTTTTTTAGTTCTTTTTTGAATCCGGATTCTGATTTCAATCAATTCTTGTGACTCTAAAAGTGGACCGTTATTTATGTGGTCATGTGTCACTTCGAGTGCCAAATGGGTCTTGGCACATAAAACATGGTGACAGCCTCTCCCTCAAACAGCTCCTAAGAAAGTCATCTAGCATTATTGTATCGATAATTTATGTTGCTTATGTAAACTAATCGAAGAGAGAAAACGTATGAACAACAAGAACAATAGGAAAATCACTTTTTGTTTCATGAAATGGAACATGTTGACCTTGATTCTGTCCGAGCCACGCAGTGTTGCAACGAGCACACACACGCACGCCGGCACTGACATGCTCATTGGCGCACGTGCATGAACAGGTACATCAAGGTCAGTTAGTCAGCATTGTTTCCACTACATTAATTATCATACTCGCATACCAGAAATGCCATTTCAAAGCTTATGATGTTGTAGCCAAATGTCTGCATGTTGATGATGAAAGAGAGCATCTATCTTGTGTTGGAGACTATAACAACCGTCTCGTGGTACATGATGAGGCGTAAACGAATTCAAAACTCCCTGTTTATCGAATAGAGCCGTGATCATACGAGGAATATGAGCAGTGTGTATCCGAGCGCTGCTTTAAACCAGTGGATCAAATTGGATCCAAAGCAACATGAAAATGGTACTGATTGATACGCGCAGACCAGAAACTTCCTTGCGATGGATGCGTGGTGATGCGCTCTGTGATAGCGAACAAATTGCTGATTTGACGGTGACTGGATCCGTGATGCTACCCAAAACACCGAGCTCAGCGATCACAAGCCCATGAAAATCATTAATCTGTGCGACGAACAGCACCACAATGATCACAACAATTCAGCCAAACGCGTTGGATATTCAACCATTTTAAATTAGGTGGCCAACCTTGAGACAATGAGTTTCGTTCCAATATAGGGGTTTCTCCAATTGTCGCTTTCCTCGAAGAACGAGCAGTACAGTTTACAATGAGAGTGAGTTCGTCCATCATAGGAGTCGGTCGCTGCGCCAATGACTGGTTGTTACTGTTAGAAGTTAGTGGAGAAATGATGCTTGTAGTGTTGGTTTGAAACAAGCCGTTCAGTGCCAACCAAGGATAGCCTAATGGTAACGCGCGTGTTTGTGTGTGTGTGTGTAGATGGGTATGCGTGTGCGAGATCGACAGTCATGCACTCCGGGTTCGAATCCCAGATGGGACTCAGTGGATGATATGCAATACGGCTGATTATGATTCCTAACAAGCCAGATGAATCAATGAGCACTCCCATGCGTCTTCAGTGGTGATGTGGACTTGTATTATGCATGATGAACCATTTCGTACACCATTCAATTCTCTTATTACTAATATTGATCCTGTAGATCCCTAGCAAAGCAAGAAACTTGACTGAATATTCGATTTGTTGGAGTAGTTAGAGATTAGAATTGTTCCGCCGAACGATCTTTTGTGTATTAGCACAGCTCAACCAGTAAATGACAATCAGCTGAAGCACGCGCCGTACACCTAGCTCTGTTTCACGTGACTTGTTAGGAACTATCAGCGGTGGCGCACATCTATCGAGTTCAAACTGGGAATTCAACCGCACGTCAATCATTTTCAGGTTATCTACGATGGTTCTCAACTGCTTGTTTTATAACATTATTTGACAGAGTGCCATGTTGTCGTTTACTTTAAATGGCAAAAATATGCCCTTCACGCTGTGAACCTTACCCGTGAATAGATGTGAATGAACTAGTAAATACAAGTGATGGGGCTGTACAGCCTGATTTGACGAAGAACGAACGAAGATGAAACATGGCACAACAGCTAAAACGAGTTTTGATACTCTTTCGATACATGCGCGTGTGTGTGCTTTGCCGTGTGGGTCGATTTAAGTCAAAGTAGTAGATTTCTTGTAGAAATGGAGTTTGTTATCTTTGCGGTTTAGTGTGGTAAATGAAGTAGATGCCTCTAATTTTTTTCTCTCTTCTACACGACACAATAAGTGTATTTGATGTGCATGGTATCTATAAATGGATGAACACTGATATCTTACTGATTACACGTTGTAGTGACAGAAAAGAGAAATTATGTGAGAATGTTTGTCGCGTTCGTAGATCAGGATAGATAAATCTTCGCTTGGTACTCGATGAGGTTTAGGCGTTGAAGGATAAATTTATTTCACGATAAACCACAACTCTTGGGCAAGTCATTCTGAATCGAGTTCAAATTGAATTGTTCCGAAGTCTTTCGTAATGGTCTCAGATCGATACACATTTCATGATTTGTGACTTTCCCAGTACATGTATCGAAATGGATGAGGCATACTAGAAGAAACATCCTAGTAGTATGACAGTTGAGACTTGAGTGGAATATGTTGAAATTGGTATATTTCGTCAATTAATTGGTGTAATCAGTTCACTTCTTTCAAAATGTTGCATAAAGAAGACAAAGCGTTTAGTTGCGCAGTGCAACGTCCACGAACATTTCACTGCATCTTGACAGGTGAATACTACAATCACGATAAGTATTTAGGTATTTAAATTTAAATTTGAAAGAGACAAAAATCGCGTGCAAAATCAAATATGGCATTACCAGTGAGAGTAATGTTTGTCATTGGTGTTGGAATTGGGAATTAATAACGATCGGTTGCGCCTAGGCAAAAAGTCCAAAGTGAATCACTTGCATCACATAGTATTGAAAACTTTAGCAAGTTGACAAACGCATATTTTAGCCAAATGAAGGGGAAATGATCAGTGACACTTTGAAATAGACATAACAATAAACACTGTAGAAGTAAAACTGGTTCAGCCACCGAGGTTCAAACCGAGTTCCTCTGTGACTTTCATCTTGTCAACCAGAGCATTTCTTAGGCAAGGCACCGTAGAGTTGAGATAGACATTTATGCGGGATGGGATAAGTCTAAATTCGGAACACGCGGAGGGATGCGAACGGCATGGGGATAAGTCATGGTATAGCGGATAGGCGGGGTCCGCAAGAATCTTCTTGGCGAATTTTTCACAGGCCAAATCGCAAACTTTGGAGATGAGAGACCACGAAAATTAAAGAGACACAACTGATAATGGGTAGGCCACGGTGTAGTGTGATAAAATCTTTCTTAAATAGACCAGGAAAGATTACAGAAGAGCAGTAGAGTAAGACTGGGAGAATACATTAGTGGATAAAAGAAAAAAATGATATTTTGTGTGGCACCAAACTGCCTTGGCCTACGAATTTGAAAAGACAGTCTACGTAGTTTTTTTTAACACAACCAGGACCATGAGAAGGCCACTGTAGGTTAGTGCTCGTTGTGATGCCTAAGTATTTGACTGAGTCAGCTTTCGACATGGAACACTGTTGATGGCTGATTGCTCATTGAAATAAGAGGAACGAGAAAGGGAGAAAGTACACTCAAACATTTGGAGGAGCTGATAGGTCGTCCAGAATGGGAACAAAAAATTGTGAATATTGTATAGGTTCTTGGAAAAAGAGTTAAAGACTTGTTGATTGGAGACAGGTTAGCAGAGCATAACGTCATCAGCGTACGTAAAAAGTTGTGCGGGTGGTGCAGTGGTCAAGTAGCTAATATATGGGATGAAGAGAAAGGGGGAAGGAACGACATCCTGAAGAACGCCTGAGTTGTTAATCAGGGGACTCGATAAACTAGTACCAACTCTCGTACGTTAAGTTTTGTTGGAGAAGTAGTCTTTCAACCGCCAGAGTGGAGAAGTACGACAGCCAAAGTACTCTAGCTTTCGAAGAAATAGAGGACGGAGAACCGAATCGAATGCGGAGGAATAGTCGAGGAAAATACATCGAACGGATTTCATGGAACGATTTAAGTTGTTTGAAATGAAATGGCAAACTGAAGCAAATGCATCCAGAATTCATCTGTTGGGGTTGTACGCAAAATGATGGGGGCCATTTGGAGCAGCAAGAGAGGAACGCAATCGACTCAGGGTAGCGCGCTCGGTCAACTTGGGCGCAGACGAAGTGATGGCGATGGAACGAAAGGGTTTTCACAAAATGTTGGACCTGAAGTGTTTGCGAATAGGCAATACTGTCACGGGTTCCCAGGAGGCAGGAATGGCATCGGCATCAACAGATTTATTGATGAGGGAAGTCATGATTCCGGATAGCTGACATGCTCCAAATTTGATAACGGCAGAGGATAAACCGTCTGCACTCACAACGGAAGCTGATTCTGAGGTTCGAAGAAACTTGAAAACTTTTTCTGAGGAAAATGTCTCTATACCTAAGGGAACAGAAAGAAAATAATATGGTAGGATATCCCCTGAAAGATGAATAAATGCGGCGTTCAGGCTGTCGGCATCTATGCCGGATTTCCTGCCAGAGAAGTTTGCTATCGGTGGTACAAAAGAACTGGTGGGCAAATGTCTTGTTCAGCCATCGAACCTCTTATTTCATCAGCGTGGAGAGTCGTTTCACCGAAGCCTGGTCGTGTAGTTTATAGGCACGTTCTTTTAGCCTTCTCAGAGATTTCAACAGTGGAGATGCCATTTTGCCGTTGTCAAAAAATACAGTCTCCATAGAACAACACAAAAAAATACCTCTCTCAGTGTCTTCATAAATAAGTCTAGCGGTCAAAGAGAGTATTCGAAGGAAAACCACGAAGTAACAATGGAAAGGGATCTTTGAAGAAAAGTAATGTTAGTGGGTGACTGACTTCTCGAGGTTACCTTTATTTGTTTTGTCCTGACGAGTGAACAGTACCCTGAAAGTGAACAAATTTTGGATTTGATGATAATAAGGATGTCATCACTCGTTGAAGGAGAAGCTTTCAGTTGTAGGTGAAAAAACTCGGGATGGTTGGTGATAATTCTGTCTAAAATAGCATTCCCCCTAGTTGGGATAAGACAGAAGTCACTTAAACCAAAAGCAAGTAAGGAATACGTAGGGGCATGATTAAAACCACCATCAACAAACTATAAGCAGCCAGAACAGGTATAAAAACGTCGAAGAAAGGGTCGACGTCCATCTGGGAGCAGAAAGGAGCCATGTACGAGTTACTGATCACAGTACCTCGAAAAGGCGAGAATTTAGGATGACATTTACCAACCACGCAATCAATGCTATTACGGGAGAATGTAAAAATAACTTCAGACTTGCCAGACCACTCGAAATTGATGTAAGTAATCACACCACCACCTGCCGTTTTCTTGCACTGTTTTCGGTCTTGACGAAAACACTCAAAGTTCTCAAGCAGAACAAGTTCGTCATCAATAATTTCATTTAACCAAGATTCTTGGATACAAGTCACATAGGTGTCCGTGTTAATCCGAGAGTTCGAGACGTTGGTCAGGAAAGAAATTTTTCAAAAACGGGACCGAATGTTAGTACTGACCCATGTGAGAACTGTCATCTTCCTTGGTGTTGTGCGACTAAGAGCAATCTGCCAACAGGCTCGCTTGCGTTTCCTAGTCCAACTTCATCTAGGCCAGCTTTCATAAAAACAAGTAGTGGATAGTGAAGCAGAGCATATTGCGTCTCTAATTCGAGTGAATGCTTCTTTAGAGTGGCGAATTCTGAGTGACATGAGTTGACTTTGGGAATAATTCCAAAGTGACCCTGATCAGGTTCACAACAAAATATAGCGCACCTAATCGTGGATGCTTGGCTTTTGATCTGCTGAAGAGGTTTCGTGTTCGACGTTTCAAGAGTTATCCATTACCGTGGTGACGGATCTGTTGCGTGTTTTCTCCCCATAGCCTTCTGTGCCCCCATAGGGTAGCCCTCGATTACTCGGTAATGTGTACCCCTATGCTAGCGGGATATTATTGATGAACATTACCGCAGCCCATTTTTGATTTGCCTTTTGAAATCTGATGTCTTCGAGATGTGTTTTAGGCCTGCTTTTTCTTCAGTTTTTCGTCAGTGTTTACTCTGATTCTAGCTGTCAGATCAGTGTACCCTCGTAAGGATGAAGAAAAATGGTGTTGTGGTCTTTCTCTTCAACCGTCAGAATGTTTCATTACTATTTTGTACAGGACAAAACTCGGGAAATTCAGTGTCACAGACATTGTTGAGCGTTGCCTTTGTCCGGTACATGATCTTGGTCATTGTATTATCAAGAGTTGCACGATTTCACTTTTGGTTTTACTATTTGTATGTTTATGGGTGATGTATGTTCATTACGACAGAGTTCATATCAAATACGACTCAAGTTCGTTTTGTTCATACTCAGCGCTTACCGAAAGCGGTGTACCCGGTACTCCTCTGATTCTACAGTGAACTTTTCAACAGAGAGCATCCACTCACACTCCTGACCCTTCAAAAAAGATGAGGATGTCAGATAAACCAATAAAGTGTGTGCCTCTGAGGATTAGAGAACAGAGGAGTACCGGCAATAACCTCGAAATCAGTCGTATGCTTCCGGGGGAATTTTGTCCACCCATCTACGTGAGAATTGTTGGTGAAACGAATCATGGTACAACACTAGCGCACACCCCACCAGTGGAAATGCATTGGAGCACAGTTCAGCTGGTTTATCATCTAACTCACTAGAAATCTACAATTACGGTGCCCATCCATCGAGCCTAAAGTGAGACTCGAACCCGGGCATGTATGATCGCCAGTCACACACGCATTACCCCTTGGCTACCTGTACTACCTCTCAACATTTTCCTCTCGCGTCAGTTCCATGTTGAAGCATCAGTCCATCTCAGTCGATTGTTTATAAACTCTTTGTCTCGCTTGGTCTACCATTCCCAAGCTGAAAAAAGTCCATCATTGGAGTGGATCAACTTTTTGGGTGACGAGATGACAACGTTTAAAATCAGTGTCGGATGGGCGCATTGTTGTCTTGAATCAAGTCACAGAGATCCTGACCGCATAATCTAACATTTGTGTCAACGTCCGAACCCTGGATTATCCCCGGTCAGGGATTCCTCGATCGCGCAAGCCCGCTGGAAAAGTAGCCACGAACAAGTGCTGGCACTGTATTCTAAGTGTAACCAAAAATAAACACCTTGTATAACATGAGGCAGGGAATACATGGACACATATGGTGTTGATATTGATTGCCCAGCGTGGTGCACAAATGTGACTGGCTAAGCCAGGTCACAGTGTTTCATAAGTCTGATTGGTTGGCAGATTGGTGTGAAGGGTAAGCAGTAGGCTGTTTGTCAACGGTCGACCTGAGCAGTGACGTGTGATGGGCTGATTGGTTCATGGGCACACGGATCATGACCACACTGCGCGCCTTGTCATTGGTTCATGTTCACCAAGCACCCTGTCCGTGGGTTGGAAGAATGCGGACTGCAGCCTTGCTGATGGCGCGTTTTCAGGATTTCCGACTCACTGACACTAGCGGTATTCCGTGCATTGCTGAGCATTCTCCTAAAAATGGCGAGAAGTACCCGTGTGACGTCCGTGTTATTTTCAGCGGTGACTTGAATGTTGATACTGCGAGGTAAGTCAACTGATATGCGACCACCTAAAGGGAACCACGTCAAGAAGAGATTAAACTCAGACCGTGAGTCCGCTGCTAAAGCCCAACGGAATGATGATGATGATGATGATAAACAATGGGGACAAGATAACAAATGTCCATCTGTACTACTGGCATTGTGGTAAATCGTAAATTACACGAAGTATGCACCATTTGGACTGTTTTCGACGGATTTCGATTTTCTAATTCAACAACCGTGACAAACAAGTGAAGAAAGAGTCGATAAGAAAAAAATCGACTATCATAACAGTGGATGGTTGACAACCGACCCAACCCTCCGATGTTCGCCACGGGTGTTGTGTTGGAATATAGCGTTCTGTAACTGTTATGTCCCGGATTCGCTAAGCCGAAGGAAGGTATGTTTGTACGGTTGAGCGCGTTTGCAGTCGCAACGTACGGAAAGTGTGAGTGCAGGCAAGCAAGTGAAAGCGCAAACACGTAAGCAAGTGCGTGAGTCAGTGATGTATGCAATTGAATGCGCGAGACAACCGTGCGATCGGACTATGCCGTGCAAAGTCGTGCAACACGTGGTGCGACCTGATTGGTCAATACCGTCCGGGATGAAGCACGACAAGCGTCAACTGTGTACGTGTGAAGACGATTGCAGGCGTGCATCCATCGTTGCACGGGATCTAGGTCCAGCGTGCGTGTGTGAGCGCACGGCTGTTCATGCCAAACACAACAGTCGTACGTAATTGTACGAGTTAGGGGTTTGATTTAACGAATATCTTTTGGTTGGTCATGTTTCATCACAGTTACAGGCCAAGAAGAACGTTTTGCAGATTTATATTTTGTTGACCCATTCGGAAATCTGTTGCACAGCAGGAGAAAACGAACTTACTGGTAGAGGTCAACTATACAAGAACAAACATATTTAACTCTTGAAACTAAAGCATGTGAAGCGCTCCAAAACTAGGGAGATGTTACCCGGTATCCACTTCTAATATCGATTAGTTCAACACTATGGTTGACAACAACTACTTATACTAATAATAATATTACTCCCGGTACTACTACTAGTATCATAATTGTCAGAGCTCAAGTTCAACTTTTCAGTATTCAACCTTGTTATGTCCCGAAATCGGTAAGCAAAAGGAAGACGTGCTTATACAGATGAGCGTGTATCCACTACCAACGCACGACAAACGTAACTACAGGCACGCATGTGAAAACAAGCACGTAGGCGAGTGCGCGAGTCAGCGTTGCATGCCTGCCAATGCATAATCCAAGATTGCAATCGGACGTGATACGATCTGATTGGTCAGTGCCGTCTAGGACGAAGCACAACTAACGTTCCTATTTCATTGAATAATCCCATTTCATTGTATATAGAGAACACGAATAGCGAACAGGCTCGTTTTCAGTAACATCATCCTCGTGGCTAATACAGTTACATTTATAGGTTAGAAATGCATAAATTATGAACAACGTCTGTGTGCTAATGTGTGACTGGATAGTCGTCAAAGTTGATGCTGCGTAGTTAGGATAGATAGGAGGGGAAATGTTGTTGTTTCGTGGTTGGGAAAGGGACCAGTAAAACAATGAACATGGGTTTCGGAGATTGTCCATTTCCTATCTTCCCTAACTACGCAACACCAACTTTGCTGACTATCCACTCACATATTGGCACACAGACGTTGTTCATAATTTATGCATTTCTAACCTATAAATGTAACTGTATTAGCCACGAGGATGATGTTACCGAAAACGAGCTTGTTCGCTATTCGTGTTTTCTATATGTAACGTACGCATGTGTACGGCTGAAGGCGTGTGTCCGTGACTGCAAGGGGCTTGGATCCAGTGCACGTGTGTGTGTGTGTGTGTGTGTGTGTGTGTGTGTGTGTGTGTGGGCGTATGACTGTTCAAGCCAAACGCAGCAGGCCCGTGGTACGTCGTGTATATTTGCACTGCATTCATCTAACATTTCGGCCTCAAGCAGTATCCGGATGTATTCGACCGCCGGTCAAGCAAATAACCAACGTTGGCTCATTTAACTGCGCAGTAAAATATTGATAACTGAATTATCCCAGTTAGCCATTTTTCATAGTTATCGATGTCACATTTTCTCATGTACCATTCCACAGGACCACGAGTTTTTGATGTCTTATAAAGTAAAGACTAGGTTTGATAAAATGAAGGAGACTACTCCGTTGTTTGGGCACAATGAATTTCTCTCCTACCTCCCCCCTTCAGTTGTTGGAGTACTTGTGGCATCATTCAGAATTTTCTAATCGGATCAGCCGTATCACTGTTTTGGATTCAACAGAATCGATGTCGTTTTCATTCCGTTTTCTTCTCATCTGCTCCCTTTCTCAAACACCCCCCCCCCCGCCCTCACCCGCGTCCCACCTACTTCACCCAACGCACCCCACCCCATTCCAAATCAACCAACCCTTCTAAATGGGCAACAGCAAACTTACCACTTCGTTTCCGGCCAAACTTCGTCCTGAATTGTTGTCTCCTGTGTTGAACGAGATGCGACAGAACAACCCAGCTGTGCCGGGTAGTGGTCTAGTCTCTTTGTGTGGCACAGTGGCACTTCCGAAAGATCCGCTCAATCGGTTTCCGCCATCAACACCGCAATTTTTACGTTCTCAGTCGCTAAATTTTCTGATCGACAATTCCACATCGGTCGCGGCGAATGGAACGGATGAAACAAATAACGCCAGCACCAATGAGAATGCGGATCGGCACCGATCTTTGGACGAGCCCAGGACACCGTTATCGGCCACATTTCATAAACTGTTTGACCGCAGCCAACCCGAACGATGTCCTTTTTGTTTCCGTAAATTCAATCTGTTCACCCGGAAGACACAATGCGAACAATGTCAACGTAATGTGTGCTCGTCGTGTCTGCATGAATTCATCACTAACGGAGTGGTGTATTTATGCAAAGATTGCTTAGAAATCACGTAAGCGCCCACTCGGTTCACGGCTAACACTATATAGTTGTAGGTGTACATCTTTGTCGCAGTATGACAATACGTCTTTAGCCGAAACGGTTTTCCCATTCGTTGTGGTCTTGGAGGCTAGTCGATTGTCTGATGTTTTTATCGAAATCCACGTTCCCAGTGAAAAACTTTTTCACTGTAACAAACCATCACAGTACATTTTAAGAAAACCAGTATTTCTGTTACATTTCTCTGTTGCCTGTTTGCAGGGATGGTACGATATCTGAGGAGATAGTGAATCGAATGAAACGATGCTGATTTGCTGTCAAACTGCTTGGTTATTCCGACCTCAGAACGTGACTCGTATCTTGATACGGTCATATTAATACTAGACAATTAGGTGAAACAACGAACTGGACGGATTATCCAGCACTGGATTAAGGTGTGATTGATTTGAAAGGTAGGTTAAAACCGTAGTCCGTAACTGGTCGAGGATCACGTATCATTTGATTAGTTGACGCACTCGTGATCTATTTACGCTAACTGATACCGTCAACGAAGCGGGGAAACTTGATTGGTCACAAGTGATAAATGATAGCACTTTGTTGTCTCTGAGATCAGGCTGCACCATCTGATAGATTTAATTCGTTCTCCTCCGATTTTTTTTATCTTTAACTTTTGTTTGATTATTACGTAATGTACATGATCAGTCTGAGATCAGAACCATCTTGCTCACAGCCATAGTCTTTTGGGTGGTAGTCATGCACTGCTTCCCGAAGCGCTAGATAGAGTCTTCTGAAGATGAACCATGATTTGGTTCCTACTGACAGACCTGCTCAAGCGCGTGCTGTTTGTTTTACTCATGTGCTTCCTAACATTCTTCCTAACTCGTTTGGGCTTCCATGTTACTTCAACATCAAACCGTTCGAGTTTATTTGTGATGCAATACACTAAATTTGAATGTATTCCAACAGGTGATGATCGAACGGTTTGAACCTTTGACGAAAATTTCTGAAAAAGAAGGGGGTCTGAACCCCATCTTTAACAGTCGACTTTGTCGGTAGATAACGCCTCACTGTCTCACCTGGCCTATCAGTAACTTGATTTTTCACTCCAAGTCTAATAATCATGTTTTCTGGTTCACTTCGATAGCGGAGAGGAAGTCTGTTTGTGAACATACTTTGCTGCGTGTGATGTTTTTGGTTGATTCGTTTTCAACACGCAGCCCATCGCGCTTTGCGTGATGCGCAAGCATCGCCTGTTCAGAGTCGAGGCAACAAGGCAGCCGATCGATTGTGTTGATCGATTGGCTGAGAGAGGAAAGGTGTCATGCCGTGGTTAACCGTACCGCCGGCCGATCAGAAGAGATTTCCCCCTATTGAGACCTTATTGTGGTTCTCCACTCCAAATTTCAGGGTTCGGTGGCCAGCTATTCCTAATGGGATTGTTTAATTTTTCGTTTGATTGACTGTCCTTTTGGACTCCACGTTTCACGCGCAAACCTCAGGTCATCCGACCAACCCACACTACTCGCAAGTAATTGCGTGACATATATTCCTAATGGTGCAGCGGAACTTTGTGGCTATGTGGTGCACCCCTTCCACTGGATTCATGCTCAAACATGCAAAAAACAAACGGGACCAGTTAGCTTTGCGCGATAATTGGTCAGAGTCACTCAGCGCCCCGAATTAACTTCCGCATTCGTCATTAGACCGAGGTGGCTCTGAGACAGACAAGTTTTTCCTGGAACTCATGGATCAGCTCAGAACAGCACGTGCATTAGGCCCTTCCACAGACATGTTCTGTTAGTCATCAGTGTTCTGCGAGGTAATTAGTGAAAGGGGATAGGTCAGAGTGGTCAGCCGTGATATGACAAAACAAAGCTTTGAGAATCTTGATTAGTTATTGAAATTGTTCGTCTTCCCGGTTGGGGTCCAAGAGGTCCACCCATTGGACAGATGGTCAGATTAGATGTCGTGGCCACTGGCGTAGTTGTGTTCGGACTTTTTCTTCGTCTACATGAGTTGAACTATGAATATTCGAGGTAGTAACTAAAACCAGAGCACATAATTGCGAGGTTAAACAATGGAGTAACTGGATTAAACTACTAGCGTTGTGAGTATACTCAATCCACTGCAGTTGTGCAGTGCGTGCTAAGAAAGAGGTAATACAGTGAATAAAACAAATCCAAAAGTATCAAGAGTTGTTGCTTGTTGTTTATCAGAGAATTTCACCACAGTTGGAAAAGAGATGCCCTGTGCCACGTACTCTGTCTGTCTCTTTGACTGTCTGTCTGGCCGTCTGTCTGTTTGTTTGTTTGTTGATATTTACGGTCGGAATTCGTATACAGTCAAGTCGGTTGACGTGCCCCCGTTAGCTGAACGTCACTGAAGAACAAGCTAAACAAAAAACTTTTATTTATCAACTTGGCTGTATCGATTTTTGTATAGTTTAGAGAGCGCTCTGCAGAAGAGCGCGCATGGCTAACCGGTACCAGATACTATTGCTGCAGTATACTTCGTGAACGGAATTGATACTGTGCCGACATTGTGTGACATAATATGTATGACGGCTGTATACTAACCCATCCGCATTCACCCACACACAAACACACACACTCACACACAAATACACACACGCAGGCACGCACACACACCCGTCACCACAAGACTGTCGAGTCAACACGACATGATATCGGCTTCTTGTTCATCGTTCCCGTTCTTCTGGCATCTCGTGCATACTTGTGTCATCAGACGATGGGTATCTGACTAACTGCCGCACAGAAATACTCCAGATCTAACCGACACATAAACCTAACATATGGGTGAAAAATATTTCCAAACAAATTTGTTGGCCTCCGGACCGTAATGGTCCTAAGATGAACAAGTACGTGCTGATTTGTTGACGGAGTTTGGCTCATGAAAAGCAAGCTTTTCACAGTGATTTGAAATGAAGTGGACCAGTCAAAACTTCCCAAGCCCTAGCAACCAAGATTGCAGAAGAGTAGTATTATTTACCCTTTCATTAAATAACACTTATCTTCAAATCAGTTCGAAATTGTGAACATGCGTACGGTGCTGAAGCTGGAGAGGATGGCGATGCTTCTATGCGAGGATATTTTCGTGACCTCAGTGAGAGATGAGCACTTTTTTAATCTCAAAGGCATGAAGTATACTGAAATTCAGGTTGTTCTGTTTCTTTTTGAGGACTATCAAGTGAGTCACGTGTGCACTCCAAATACCAAGGACACTAAGTATCGGCTTGCTCAGTTTG
Organism: Fasciola hepatica; assembly: GCA_948099385.1. Lineage (NCBI taxonomy): Eukaryota > Metazoa > Platyhelminthes > Trematoda > Plagiorchiida > Fasciolidae > Fasciola > Fasciola hepatica. The sequence continues at coordinate 5,494,241 of CANUEZ040000099.1, read as the reverse complement.
GATTGATTATTCACTTAACAGTCCTGATTGCTTCAACTTCTTTTTAAAAGAAAAACTCACATATACTTTACTGTTCCTTATGGAGCTTCCAGATATTAGCAAGTTTATATATGTGCATATAAATAGAAGTAATGATATGAGCTATAGTTTGGATTGATTCACCACACGGTTTTATCGCTCGGCTCACTATTGAGAATCAAGACAGGACTGTACAGGGCTGTTTCATCTGGTTTGTTAAGAATCAGCGGCAGCGGTGCATATCACTTGAGTCACCAAACTGGGACTCGAACCCACAGTACATGATTGTAGATCATACACCTTATCACTAGGCTTTCCGGGCTGGGTCTCGACCGTGTGTTTCCCATCAGCGTCACGTGATACGGCACGGCTCCGTCGCTGGCCTTTCGAACGGTACACTTTGAGCATTGGTCGAATCCTATGACAGACATCTTTTTCATGTAGTCAATAAAATGAATCAATATTGGATAATATATAGCGAATGCAGCTAGGAATTATATTCGCGGTTAAACAAAACAACAGTCAAGCACCCCATTCCCTACATAGATATGTGGAACAGACATAGAGACATAGACGTAGAGAAAGCATAAAGACAGAGGCGGCTGCGCTATGAGACCATACTCTCTATTTTCCGATACAGCATTGTTTCAGTGATCGAATGGGTGCATCACTTGGGATGCCACGCTTCATCGGAAACTACTTAGCTGTGAATCTTCACGCATTCTTGAAAATCCCCCGTCCAAGCTGCGCATGACGAAACGAGATCGCTAAACCAGATTTCCTGTTATGAATTTAATGTCCTGTTTTGCGACGAGGTTCGTAGGATCAATTCCCATTCAAAGTCGAGATGGTCCATAGAAATAAATAAAAACAAGTGGTTCAGGCTCAGATTCGAAGTGAAAATGTGATTTTATTCACTCTAAGCGATGGATTTTCAGCATTACGCTCACCTGTACATTCAATCTTCATTGTCTGTGCTTGCTGGTCATACAACTAATTCAAGCGGATTAGAGGAAATATTCCGTTCAAGAGGTATTTACTTTGGGATTAATAAGAGAAACAGAGCTAAGACAGGACCCTTTTGAATTCACCAGTCAACAGTGCTGGGTTTTTGAGGTATCTTGCAAGGTGGATTAGGACAAGCAGATGATGAGCAGTTGACCATTAGTAGAAAAAATGGTGTTTCCATCTGGTGAATGGGAAAGAGATACACCCAGTTAAATTCGTGGGCCGTGGATGACTCGATCTGGATAAGATATTGGTGTACAGCTTATTATACGAAGAAAAGTGTTTTTCTGTAAGATAATCGGTTGAAGTACGGCAAAAAATATCATTGCCTCGTGGTATAACTTTGACAGACCCTCGTAAAACGATAAAATCTTTCACGTGAAGGCCGGCAAATTCGACAGGGGAACAACAAATGAGATTTGGGACCACGCAAGAACATACAAAACGTTTAATTAGGCATTGTGAAGCGTGACAGAATCTCAGGCATACAATATGAAACGACAGTCTCCGAATCTTTGTGAATGTATTAGTTATGGATTGGGAACGGATGAGTTTTTGGGAAATCATTATGCCAAGATACTTCACAGACCGAACTTTAGGTTTTACGTTGATGTCAATATGTAAAGAAGATGGACTACTTTCGACAGAAAAGAGAGACGTCCTTCCTTGGTAAATGAGAACAGCATGTCATCATATTTGGATACCTGGGGTGAAGATCATCGGATACTAGAAGAAAGAGAATCACTCAGTCCAGAAAAATGAAAAATATTGTCTAATTTGGTCCCAGTGGTAACACTATTGGCGTATCTAATCAGGAGATCATCATGTAAAGTGCAAGAAGGAAAGGAGACAGAATGGTATCCTGAAGTAATCCTGATACAGTGGAGTTCTATTGATAAAATTGGATGCATTGCTGCAATTACGAAAACCCATCTGAAAAGTCTTTCCGGTGCGGTCAAATGAGAAAATAGTGGGATCAACTAAATATGCTATGGCATCTATCGCGGAACAAGGACTTCAGTAAGTAAACTGATGATCGTCATAACTACGAACTGCTGCAAAATCCCACAATGCGTATGATTCACGTGGTGTAGAATTTCTGTGAACATGCAATTGATGGCCTTTTGTCTTGTTCTATGAAGGCAACACTACAAATCGATCCATTGGCTCCCATTTTCTGTGAACTCCTTTCGAATTTGGTCATTACAGTCGCGTGCTATGCAAAACCGGTGACTGGTTCGCCCAATACTTAGTGCTCAAACCGGCAAATCCATTGCGCCTCGAAATGGACTTGAACCCAACTGAAACACAGCGGCGTGGATCACGTGAGTCATTTTACTTTGGACTTTCACCATCGGGACATCAAACTGCTCACATATCACTTACGTATGATGACCCGGTTGATCGAATAAAGTAGAGTTGGAAAATGAACGGACCACCAGGGTCTTATTCGGACGTGTCCTTGAACATCACCCGGCTTGGTAGAACCCTGGGACAATGTAAGTAGTTACGAGCGCTCCACGTTTGCACATTCCTCAGTCTAATCACTCAGTGAATTTGACGGAAGTGTTTCAACCGCTTTAAAACGTTCCAACAGGACGTAGTATCACGTACTGACCATGGTGGAAGTGTTAGACATTTGTCTCTACTACCCTCTGTCGTGTTCAAAATCAGTTCGTGCCCATTTAGCAATCCCAACCGAATCCCGATGGGGTCCCCATTGGGATTTGATTGGGATTAGGTTGGGATGCATCGGGTTTTGGTTGGGACACCCTAGGCTAAAGATTGGGTTTCGGTTGGGACAGGAGACGCATCTCGATCGGGCCCCAATGGGTTCCCGATGGGGATAGCCCAACTTCGTGGTAGCCTTGAAATGCTTTCCTAAATTTACCCATTTTCCCAACCCAATTAGTTGAATCTCGGTAGACGATCTATAGTTCCCAGTTCATGTACTTTCCCTCGTACACCACTGAAAAGAGTAAAACCAAGTAGCGAAATGCATATGTGGAATTGAATTGTAACAAAGTTGTCAAACAATGTACAGGTAAATCCAGAGAATTGTTCTTTTGTTATTTTCTTCCGGGAAAGTTCAACTGACCTCTGAAATGGTACGGGAAAGTGACGAAAAAATTATCACCCACATGCACCCATGTATAGTGATATTGATTAAAAGTGGGTTTTTAATGAAAATCCGTAAGAGGAAGTATCAAAATCATATACTTGATAAATGCGCTTCACAATGTATCGCGTAGTATTTCACGTAAAGCAGTGGTTTACTGAATTTCAAAATGCAAGCGTATGCATTATTTTACCTGGGTTTCCCGCCCGACGATCCGCGGTCCCTGGCGTTGTTAAACCAGCGTTGTACATGCTTCTTGATATTCCCGTCGGAGATATCTTTCAGCCGCTCAGTGTTGTTAATGGCGTCTAAAGTCGCATGAATTGTGTGATAAGAAAAGAAAACCTGCCTTTAATTAGGCTCATTAGTCGCAGCTGTGAAACGGTGGTCTTAGTAACACTGCCTGACCAGCAACACTGTTTTGCAAGCTCATCGCTGATCATCAGGGACAACATTTTTCGGACCGATTCCCGGACGTCATTTGTTACGATCCTGACAAGCGTGGAAACCTGGAACAGTAATGAGCAATATTGTTATCTTACCAGGTGTTCGTAGTTCGACAGAACATCCAAATCACCGTCCATTGCTTTTAAATCCTCCAACGTGGTGGCTCTTGCCGGTTTATAGAATGATTGCGCACCGGATGTTGGTCTTGAGCTGGATAAGTCGTTTATTCGGCTCTGTAATGCCTCGAACCCGGAGTTCAGCGGTGCTATGATGGTGGAGAATTTTATATTCACATCTCCCACCATGGCGGATCACTGAAGTCCGCAATTTGTCCATCTTTTTTTCCAACTGTTCCATGGTTGTATGTGTCGTTTCAACGGACTTCTCGTTAAAACTCGTGGAACTAGCATTTCCAAAACTACATGATGGTGCAGATGAATTCAGTAAAAACTGGTTGACTTACGATACAGGGGACAACATCGGGATTCGATTGACGGTTTCCAATATACGGGATACTGGTTGTGACGCGGAGGACGGTCTGGATGATAGGAAATACTTAGGTTTCTGGACATACCCCGCTGTCTGACTGGTAGTGAGACATTTTTCCGGTAGACTTGGAGCAACTATCGGCTCTAGAGGTCGTTTTTTTGCGTTTGATTCGCAATCGGTATCTTCTGAGTCACTGATAAAAGTGACGGGTCGTCTGCAGGAGTAAGAAAATGCCAATTGAATACCTTTTGCGTGTTGTATATCTCGTTGCAAACAGTGTCATTGGTACTGTCGCATCAGAGGCCTCTGAAGTGGCATCACGCAGATATTGCAACTGACACTCCCGGATCTCATGGAAACTTTTTGGTGCAAGCGTTGAATTTTTTAAATGTACTCATATCTGAACTAAACAGTTCACGGCATTTATAAACGGGAATATCGTCGGGCAACTGTTTACCGAAAATCAACATGCTTCGATATTCCGAGGCACGTTTCACGCTTGGCCTAATTCCAACTGAACCGTTCTTCGGGAAACGTACGAGCCGAAACATCTGAAAACGAAATTCATTGGTGTTAGTAGTATTCAATTCTTGAAAAAATATGCAAGACAGAGAGAACTACAAAGTACGTTAAGCATGGCAATAACACACATTCACACTCAATATCGACAGTTGTAGCAGAGGAAACATACACATCCAACTTATCGACGGAGAAAACGTACAAATAAGTAGATGGCAAATACTTTGTGAAAAATGATTGTGGATTAACAAATCGTTTGAAACGAATGATATTATCCGAAATGTTGACAATAACAACAGGAAACCCGTGTACAATGACTACATTGTCCGGAGATTGATCAGTGAAAAAGGCATTCCTAAGAAAGAAAAAGTTATCACATATCGGTGTTCGGATTACTGGCGAACCAGTGTCATTCACATAGAAATTCCGCTGTAGTGGAAGAGGAAGAGATCGGCTCTCAATCAATCTCTTGTACAATTGTTGGCCAGGATTTCCGGGTCCTTTGATAAGACATTTCAAGTAACCAATATAGGATTCGAAGGGAAAGGCGGAAAAGTAGTCCAACGTTCCGCGTAGAAGTACATCGTCATCCAAATGAATTGCGAACATTATAAACGAGTTCGTTCGAACCGTAAAAAAATTCAAATTGTTGGACAAACATGGAGAGAAGATCGGCTGCGAACTGGTGGTAACGAACATACAAACGGGGATGACAGAGAATGTACACCGTCATTGAGAGTGCCAAAAAATGGTGGTACGCATCTTCCGGTAGTAAATGTATCAAACATACGGGTCCCAGGTACAGTAAGAATTGTCGGTAGTCGCTGGCTTTCCAGCGTTCCATGTCGCTGATATGTCGGCATTTTCGCGGAAAATCACATGCAACACCAACATGTGATTGTAGAATGCGATGCCGTAGATCCTCGGCGACAGATGGGCTAATACCGGCAAACCTATCCCTGGGACCATTAAACCAGGACTGAAGTAACTTCTTCATTACACTGAAGCATACCAGATGCATATAGTCATGGCAGAATGTGCGAACCATGTCTATGTTTAGAGCCAGAAATGGACTGTTGGACTCCAGGAAGTGGTGCTTCTTGTGTCTTTTTCGCGCGGAAGCTTTTGTCTGTCTTTGGTTTGGCCGTTATAGACGGGAAGGCCATTTTACCACAGGTGTAGTATCCGGGCTGAATGCATCTATCACACCCAAAATAGGCGTTGTGTCCCTTAACTTGGCGGACAAACACTCGTGCGGGGGTGTCACAGATAATGGCAGAGAGCGTACATTCGTAGGACACACCGTGATGTACAATCCCGCGTTCCAACACCATCTTCAGTTCAGCAATGCACTCCCGCATTAAAATCCCACAGTAAATATTTCACTCATTTGTGGTCTGATTATTCTTGCTAATATCGGCCACAACTGCAAGTCGGAGGAACGATAAATGACCGTTCTGTCAGTGTATAAGCGTATATCCAAGATGCATTCCGGTAGTTTCGGTGAGTTTATCAAACCAGAAAGTCCTTTTACAAGGCCCATATGAAAATAATTTCCGTTCTGCAAACTCCGGACTTTGCACTGCTTTGGTGTCCCGCACAGAGTCCTGGGGTCCTTCGGTATGTTTGCGAAACGTTTTCCAAGTATGTGCAGCACTGCAGCACGTTGAGACATGTTAAAGCGAAATTTAACAAAATCTTGGTGTAATTCGTTGAGCATTTCAAAAGTCTCATCGGACTTTTCAATATCTGATGTGAGGAATTCATATTATTCGTATACGTTAATATACTATAATCATCCCCAAGGTCGGCTGCATTCACATGTAGACGGCGCTCCTTGAACCTCTTGAAATGATGCCGACGAAGTTGATGGCACCAACTGGGTATTATCAAAGTTGATAGGATCACCACGGTGTCTGGATTCTGAAAGAGTTATTGGCAGTGCAATCGTAACCCAGCAATAAATATGGAACATCTATGACGATGTTCCCATAAGGAGGTATCCAAAAAACACGGGCACAAGGCTTGCATAAATACTTTCGCCGAAGGCGAAATCTTTGCAATCGTGATAGTCCGGACATCGAGAACTTAGAGAGAAATGTTACTAAGGTTTCACTACATTACCTATCTAGGAAGAAAAACCGAAATAAATAACAACAGCCCATCCAATGTCCACCCAGTATTGGCTATTGGTTTGCCCGACCGGATCCCAACTGTAGCCCAACCATAACCCGATTGAATCCCTATCACAGTTAACTGAAGCCCAGAAAAGTTTATTGTAATGTATGATTGTGCATCTAAGCAAACGAAGTTAAAACAAATTACTTTTTGTCTTTTTATGTACATCTGATAGCGATTACATCTACTGAGGTGCTAAAAGGGACGGATTTCTGACTAATGACACGGAGGAGGAAATATAGTTCATAATTCAAGTTCATGAACCTCACTAGGCTTGTTTAAGACGTGAGCATTGTTTAATGTATGGAACGTAACATACAGCATGAGACAATGCGAAAATGGAGGCAGTTAAAAGTGAACATGGTGCATCAACTCCGGAACACGACGAACCACCAGCGGACAAAGACAATTCAAGAAGGCGAAACACCACGAATTAAGACAAAAATGTAACGCATTTCAGTACCAGTATTATTTCACATTTTACATCTATGTAACGCTTCGGGATTTTCCTTCACAAGCATATAGGTCTTGCCTTGCGAAAATAGTCAATAAACATCCCCATCAAATCCCCATCGGAACCCAACGTTAACATGGGGATCAGTGCTACATGGGCGTAAGCGTCGGAGCAACTTCCGCCCACTATACACATCCCACTCCCAAAAGAAAATAGGAGCAATGAAGTAACTGAGCACTGTAGGTTGTTTGCAACATAATGATTTTGTTCCACATAGTCTTCCTAAAAAGTCGATAAACATAAATATCGTTCGGCTGCTGAGCATGCGACGGGCAACAACGTTGCTACCGTACGAAGCTAACTATGAAAGGGAAAAATCTCATGTGGGATAAAAACTGACCGAATCGCTCAAAATCAGCCCGGATGGCTTAGTGTTTAGGTATCCCACATGTGAGGGTACAGACCGACACATTGTTCGATGGACGGTTTAGTCTCACTGGCAGACAGTGCGTCAGTATCAGCCCCTGCGGAGCCCACGAAACCACGACCGACAGGACAGCCGATCGATGGCGTGAATCGATAGCCGAGGCGAATCATGCTAGCGCACATTTAAGCCTCAAGGCGTGGTCGTCCACACCAATCGGACCAATGCGCTGTGTGCAACGTGTGGGTGAATGTGACAGCGACCCACATATTCTTTGTTTTTCGTTAATAAAACTAGATGATTCTAAGGCAGATCTGAGTTCTCACGAAGGCATGTGCGACCGAATAAAGCATGTTTGCAGAGGTAACTGACAGGCCCCGCAGCTGTTTGTAGACGGATATTGCAAGAACGTGCACAATGTCGCTTCCCATGCCACTGAATATAGCAGATCAGAGTCGGTTGGCGCATGAATGGAGGATGTGCAGACAGAAAATCCGGGAGTTTGCAGGTCTAACGCAGTTAGTTTTAGAAACAAAAGAATATCAATCAGCATTGCTCCGGTATTGCCTATTGAGCGTGTAACTAGCACACACGTCGTAACCGTACAACGCTCGTTGCGGAAGACCGAAATATCATTTAGGATAGATACAAAACGAATCGTTCAGGGTCAGCCCGGATAGCTTAGTGTTTAGGCGTTCCACTCACAATGGTTCATCCCCGGTTCAAGTCCCGGTTGGGGCTCGATGGACGTGCACTGAAGCTGATGATCACTAACACGCCTGCAGGTGAATTAAGCTATGCCAATGCGTGATGAATCATTTCAAAGAACAATTAAATCTCCGATAATATGGTGTTGAAACTGAAAATTTAGTGTTTTGGACATGATCAGGTATCAATGAAAACAAGCTTATTCGCTACTGTGTAAAGTACTTCATATGTTCTGTGATATCATGCAAACTGGCGCAGTTTTTCTCAAAATGGCAGCCAGTCGGAGTATAGATCAGGTCACTGGTCCAATAGAAATGTGATAAGTCCCTCTACCGTTTGTTCTGCAGCTCGAGGAAAACGGTGCGCCGGCCGGGAATCGAACCCGGGCCGCCCGCGCGGCAGGCGAGCATTCTACCACTGAACCACCGGCGCAACGAGTAAGCGGCCTAAAAAAATAACATCCCAATAAAAATAAGCTTTCTTAACATTATTTTCTCGCTCGGTTTCAAAAGGCGTTCACACGTCACACATGAAACTGAAAAACCAATATAGGATCACAACCACACTGTCAAATACAATGCATTTGGTTAAGCTCAAACGGTCAAACGGTCACCCTGGAGAACTTCGGCTTTTGAATCTTGCCGCACCCGCTCGGTCATTCTCCTTTCTGTTGCCTCGACACTGTACAAATATTGTACCCTTGATGTGTGACAAATGGAAGTTTATATTTCTTCAGAGCAGAAGTCTGTACTTACGAATTTCTTTGCCTCATTGTTACGGTTGGTCATTCAGACAGTGGAAATTCGGAGCAGACAGCTGATAGTTGCGCAAATACATGTGCACGATTTAGTGTTTAATCAAATTATGTGATATTTGCCAGACAATTTAACTGCCCAGATCATAGATGGAATTCGTGAAGTACTGAGTGAATTCTTGTAGCCCTCGATCAGTGACGAAATCGGAACCTTGGAATTGTGGACACCTCGCTCGTAGCACCCAGCCCGTTCGTAACATCGGTTTTCGGTCGTAATACGTAATTTGGGTCAGTGAAAGAAATTAACGAAGCAATTCACGTATTTCAAACCAGTGGCTACCAAACAAACCGACCGAAAACCGATGTTACGAACGGGCTGGGTGCTACGAGCGAGGTGTCCACAATTCCAAGGTTCCGATTTCGTCACTGATCGAGGGCTACAAGAATTCACTCAGTACTTCACGAATTCCATCTATGATCTGGGCAGTTAAATTGTCTGGCAAATATCACATAATTTGATTAAACACTAAATCGTGCACATGTATTTGCGCAACTATCAGCTGTCTGCTCCGAATTTCCACTGTCTGAATGACCAACCGTAACAATGAGGCAAAGAAATTCGTAAGTACAGACTTCTGCTCTGAAGAAATATAAACTTCCATTTGTCACACATCAAGGGTACAATATTTGTACAGTGTCGAGGCAACAGAAAGGAGAATGACCGAGCGGGTGCGGCAAGATTCAAAAGCCGAAGTTCTCCAGGGTGACCGTTTGACCGTTTGAGCTTAACCAAATGCATTGTATTTGACAGTGTGGTTGTGATCCTATATTGGTTTTTCAGTTTCATGTGTGACGTGTGAACGCCTTTTGAAACCGAGCGAGAAAATAATGTTAAGAAAGCTTATTTTTATTGGGATGTTATTTTTTTAGGCCGCTTACTCGTTGCGCCGGTGGTTCAGTGGTAGAATGCTCGCCTGCCACGCGGGCGGCCCGGGTTCGATTCCCGGCCGGCGCACCGTTTTCCTCGAGCTGCAGAACAAACGGTAGAGGGACTTATCACATTTCTATTGGACCAGTGACCTGATCTATACTCCGACTGGCTGCCATTTTGAGAAAAACTGCGCCAGTTTGCATGATATCACAGAACATATGAAGTACTTTACACAGTAGCGAATAAGCTTGTTTTCATTGATACCTGATCATGTCCAAAACACTAAATTTTCAGTTTCAACACCATATTATCGGAGATTTAATTGTTCTTTGAAATGATTCATCACGCATTGGCATAGCTTAATTCACCTGCAGGCGTGTTAGTGATCATCAGCTTCAGTGCACGTCCATCGAGCCCCAACCGGGACTTGAACCGGGGATGAACCATTGTGAGTGGAACGCCTAAACACTAAGCTATCCGGGCTGACCCTGAACGATTCGTTTTGTATCTATCCTAAATGATATTTCGGTCTTCCGCAACGAGCGTTGTACGGTTACGACGTGTGTGCTAGTTACACGCTCAATAGGCAATACCGGAGCAATGCTGATTGATATTCTTTTGTTTCTAAAACTAACTGCGTTAGACCTGCAAACTCCCGGATTTTCTGTCTGCACATCCTCCATTCATGCGCCAACCGACTCTGATCTGCTATATTCAGTGGCATGGGAAGCGACATTGTGCACGTTCTTGCAATATCCGTCTACAAACAGCTGCGGGGCCTGTCAGTTACCTCTGCAAACATGCTTTATTCGGTCGCACATGCCTTCGTGAGAACTCAGATCTGCCTTAGAATCATCTAGTTTTATTAACGAAAAACAAAGAATATGTGGGTCGCTGTCACATTCACCCACACGTTGCACACAGCGCATTGGTCCGATTGGTGTGGACGACCACGCCTTGAGGCTTAAATGTGCGCTAGCATGATTCGCCTCGGCTATCGATTCACGCCATCGATCGGCTGTCCTGTCGGTCGTGGTTTCGTGGGCTCCGCAGGGGCTGATACTGACGCACTGTCTGCCAGTGAGACTAAACCGTCCATCGAACAATGTGTCGGTCTGTACCCTCACATGTGGGATACCTAAACACTAAGCCATCCGGGCTGATCTTGATCGACTGGAATGTTGGTCAGATCGTTTTGCAGTGGGTCGATTTTCGTCGGAGCCGTTGGAGCGTCGAGAAGGTATTTAGTCTTATGCACGGAAATCATCACCCTCTCCTGCGACTCTGTTATTTACCTACTTTTTTGGCTGAATATTGTTGTTGCGGAATCACTGTTGTCACTACCCAGTTGAGAAACAACCATGAAATGTGCGTTCCATCACACTGCTGCCTCAGTTCGTACGTACTGAACGAGGATGACTTATGAGATTTGAGTAATTTACTATTTCGCCGCAGTTGATACGAGTCTGCTTCTGGAAATATTTCGTGCCGCTTAACATCCAGCATCATTTCATAATGCCTTGGATGCACTCTATTTCATATTCCCACTTATTTGATCAAACCTGTTTGATAATTACTACCCTAGAGCGTTTAAATATTCTAGAGTGGTAATTGCTGGTTAATGAGAGTCTCGGCTCCCTTTCGTTTTTGTCTCCGCTTGAGGACCGAGAAAGGGATGTTTTCAGTATGGCTGGAGTTCATATGACGTAACCCCGACAGAGCCGTGGGTTTCGTTACCCAGTCTGCGTGTGTGATAAGCAAGCCCAGTCTTCGATTGTGCGTCTTTATGTTGAGGGTGAGAGGTTTAATATTTTCGTTCTTCATCGCTCGTGAACCATTTCCTTTATCTTGGCGTGCACAGAAGACCGAGCGACCGCGAATTTCTCATTATTGCAGTGAACTGTCCGTACAGAGTACCGGTTTCTTTCACACACACACACACACACACACACACACCCGTGCCCACGGAACTCACTTATACTAATCATTTAGCTTACACCGGCTTGAGAACGAGCATGGTGCCAACGCATCAACAACAGAAAAATTACCAAGTCGAGGGGCAGGGGTTTAAAAGTCAGCATCTTGTCGTATGTCTTCTTTCGGTTCTCATGATCTGAACTCCATGGTCCTATTGAATCGAATGCAAATTTAGGCAGGTGATCACAAGCCCAGTTTACTGTCAGTTTTGTCTGTTTGTTTGTTTATTTCATTTTTCTGTTTGATTCACTTTGATCCACGTCACGTGAATCCGTAGCAAATCACGTGGTAGGTACTATAATTCTAACTACCGAAGAAAAAATGAAACCACAGTCGAATGATTTGAAAATCATTAATTTTGAAGGCCTAGTCTACTTGACGTTATGCTGTTCCAGATATGTTCTATGATTGCATACACGCTAAAATAAAGATTGAGCAACTAAATACGGTAACTGTGGCATGTATTGCAATCAGGATTTACTGTTTGTTATGGCGTGTGGCTATTGGCAATGCACGCACGCAAGCAAGCAAGCACCTACACACATATACACATGCACACACACACACACACACACACACACATACACACAAACAAGCACGATCGTTCACACCAGCGCGGTCATTGTATACGGTCGTCAACGCATGTGTCATCCTAGACGATTTACATCATATTTTTCGCAGTCTACAACAAATGTGGCTACCGAATCATTTTACTCACTTGAAATACAACCGCCAGTTGTTGATGAAAATGATTGGAAAACGAAAGGGAGATGGGATTGGTAATCCTGCGATTAAACTGAAAATGCAATAAATTTGGTACTGGTTTGGAACGTGAGGATTCGGATCAAATGCGACCTTGGAAACGTTATTTCGATTCTACTGATAATCAGGCTTGTCTTTTCGTTGAACCCATAACGTTAGTTAACCACCTCGGTCAGACAAATTGAATGTGTAGACGTTAAGAAAGAATTGTTTACGGAAAATCTGGAATGCAAATTACACCTTCAGAGTACCAAATGCTGCTGCAGGACTTGATTGATCCAGTACCAGAACGTACTGTTTCCGGCGAGATAATAAACCAAGGGGATAATTTCTCTTACTTAAGCAGTTGCATTTCACCCTAAGGCCGAATATCGGATAGAGTGTCATCACGTACACCAAAAGTGCGTTTGGTCATTTGTGGCGTCGACGGGACATGAGTTTCTAGTGATTGATCGATCCAGAATGTGAACTTCATTCAGGTTGAAACATTCCCTTATTGATCCTCGTAGATGAATCATTAAGAGGAGGGTCCGTGTCTTTGTAACCCGTAAATTTTCGCTCACTAGAATGGTACCCTATCACGAAGTTTGATCAAATTAGCATTAGTTGCCACGGAAAAAGCATGAACACAAACTGACAGAGACAAGACAAAACCACATTCTTTCAATCGGGTTTGAGACTAGTTTCAAACAACGTGGGATAGTCTCTTGACCGTGCTTTAGTATTCTCATAGTATTTTGTGGTATCCTTATTCATCCTTCATTCTTAATAGGAAACATTACCAATTTTCTGGAATGTAGCGACAACCATTTAAAGACTGCCGAATGAACAAGTAAACTGCAGTATGAGAATTCGAACTGTGGACCGTAGTTATAGAGTTCGCGACCATGTAATTCAAACCGTCATCATGAAAGATAGGTGGACTCATTAAAGTTTAAAAATGGAAACAATTTCAAGGATTAAAAATTTATCAACCATATTCCAAGGACTTGGATATCAATCGCCAGTGATTAGTTAATTATTTGAGAAAGTCCCTGAAGGTTAGGCTTGAAGATTCACGAACAGAGTGAGAATCGCCTGCAGTATGAACTAATATCACGAAAGACTTCGTGATTGTATTAGGAAAGTGCCATGTTTTAGTAATTTGAGCATCTCTGTACGTAGCAGAGTGCTGTGCGGTGAGATGCCCGGTATTTCTCGTATATAAGCGAGAAAAGGACTCAACCAATCAGACTTATCAGGCACTGGGTAATTAAATCAATCTGATACAAGAGGATTACGTCATGATTGGTCGGTCTTTGACTTACCAGTGGTATTACAAACTGATTTACGTATGGACGAGTGCATCATAAATGAGTCCATCAGTATAACTTTTTATTTCAACTCCAGTATTTTAGTTCTGGGTATGTGTAGTTTCGTGTATTGTATACGATATAATGAGGGAGCCTAAGTACTACACATTTATATAGACCCAGAAAGGTTTCGTCAGCATATCTCAACGTACTTATTATTCATATTGACTTTCAGGTATACCAGAGGAAGCGATCACATGGGTAAGTCAGTAGACATACTTTTGAAATCTGATAAAACTGAGTATTTGTCTTCAGCAGATGAGGTCATTTTTGTGCGGTAGAGCGGTGTGAATTAAAGTACCTCCAGTTGAAGAAAAACGAGAAATAGTTAAATGGATAAGACGTTTTGTCAAGATTACTTGGAATCATATTTCACCGAAGTGTGTAACCTGTGAACAAAATGAACAATGTTTGCACGCTTTTTCGAGGCGGGGGGGGGGGGGGCTGAGTTTGGTTTGCGGAAGGGTTCTAAATGTCGTTGGATGTTTATTTGTTGCAAGTGATACGAACTCATTAGAATATTTCTCATTAAAAATTTCATTTCCATCGACCCAGCTCGAGTCAGGCTATCTATAGTTGTTTTTATTTCTTGCTTGTGAACGCGGACAGTTCAAGCGGCATCTAACCCATAGTCCCACCTACAGCATTAGTGAGTGTGTGATGAGGAGAACCGCACGAAATCCCGGCGGTGGACCAGGTGCAGTTTAGATCCAGGTGAAAGTGGATTGTTGTCTGCCACCAACACGAGCAACGGTGACCGGATGTGAACCCGGTACCTTAGAGATGATAGAGGTTTATGTCACCCGACCACAACCAGCTGACTTTCAAAAACGCACAACTGAACTCTGAACTCCCAGTAAATCCGAACCATTATGCGGATAACAGAATCACTATTTGTTCTGAAATATTCCCCTGTGTTTAGGAGAAGACTTGCCTGCTTCTGGACCATCTCGGTTTGTTAGTGAGAAGCATATTGTTTATGATTAGTCCTGGTAGATCATAATCGATTGTTGCGTAAATCTTATTGGTCCAAGTTGTTTCGGTGACCGTCTCCTTGGATTGGCTCGGGATGCGGCCAATCACAGCTTGACAGGTTTCCTTTCCCAATGCAGTCGATCATCGGGACTGATCAGCTGTCCTGTCACCAGTGATTCCGTTGACCCCAGTCTTGACCTCGATTACGGACACTTGCGCTTCACATGAATCACAGTGATGGCACTGGTCTGCTAGCAGTGACAGATCGTGTGTAAGCAACACACCAGCCAATACCCCCACACTGCCGTAGTTTTCATTATTCATCATTTTCTTCCCATGGGGACGAAAATCGTGACCGAACGAGATCCGGAACAGATCGTCCCATTTATTGCGGAAATAGATACGGGTGCATATCTATGCGAAATTTAACATTTGACAGCATTCTCTGTCCAAATAGCGTGGTTGCTGATCAGTCATCCCTCAATGGACCAAATTCCGTCCTGATGTGCTCCTCTGTAGAAGTTGAACGTGGGCAACAATGATCCAAAAGTACGAGGCAGTAACGGTCAAAATTCGGTGGTTTACTGAAGACAAATTAGCTCAAAAACATTTCTAAACTAGTCAGCAAAGATGGCCTAACGTACACGCTTTAGTTGTATGCAAAAGCATGGGCGTTCAAACTCCCCTTGGTTTTTTCAGTTCATCCATCAGATTTTGATATAGCGTCCCGATTGATATTGGAAAACTGTGAAGCCAACTACCATAGTAACAATTCATTTTTTTCACCGTAATCATGCAATGTTATGTCAGTGATCAAATTAAACCAAATACACGAAATCGTCCATCTCGTTGTGATTCGAAACCACACGCACGAATGCTCCAATCACATTTTAAAATAGCTTGTTCACTATCAGGTGGGCTACGAGATAATGCTATTGGGGGCTTTAATGTTTTCGCAAATGGATCGTACTGTTTATCCGGCCAACTTCAATTGATTCAGTTGAACCACGTTGCTATGGGTAGGGACACAGGACACAACGGCGGAACGTTCAAAAATTCTGTAGGATTCTTTGCTGGATGCGCGATAACCAGTGCGTTGTTTAGCGAACTGTACAACCTGTGATAAGCGGTAGCGCGTGAAGATACGCTTTATTATTTCGGTTATACCTCAGTACAGCAATATGCATACAAAAATACCTTCAAAATTTCCAACTATAGCATTATTCATTGGAAAGCGCAGAGCCTCAAGGAGCTCGCTGGAGGAGCACAATCTATGATTGGTATTAACTGTAACCAAATGTATCTACTTTTCACAGCCTTGTACTATAATTACTGATGAAGCAGTTATTGCTTTTTGCTCGGAAGTCCTACACGACTATCATCTATCGGTCTGTACACATTACGTGCCGTAAGATTCGCCGTTCAAAAATTAGCTAGTGCGTGGCTTCAATCACCGGAACCTCATTATATGTTTTTTTGCAATCAACGGAATTTGTGAAATATGAAATACAAACCAACAGTTCCCCTCTCTCGATAACATACACAAGAAGCCCTTGTCACTCAAAATTCGTTAAGCCTAAAGACATCAGCCTTGCTATTCAGACCATTTACTTTGGCTCTTACGAATGTAATATCACTATTCTGTTTCCCACGGGCGTACGAGCAGACTTCCCGACACTTGGGGAAAGTTCCCATCGGGAAGAATGTCGGCGAGCCACTAACCGTCGTGACAGCCCTGGTAGCATCGCCAGAGGAAGCAAACACAAGCACAATAGATATCTGACTGAAATGGGCCAATCGAACTTTTTCAGCTAATATTCAATCACAGGAAAACACTTCTTTCCGTATGCACTCCTAACGGCAGTCTGAGGAGAACTGGCGACAATAGGCGTGACGGCACAATTCCAGTCAAATGGATCCGCTTTTTATTCGCCAAAATAGGAGTAGTTCGTTTTCCTCATGAGGATGAGACGGCGACGGTTCCAACCGAAACAGCTAGGGTGATTTTGTCAATCGAGGAATGCAGTCCATTAGGGACTGATTTCAAGGAGCCTACTTATGGGAAAATCATTAGAATGTGCGAACAGAATGGGGTATGGATTAGGCGTAGAACCTACGGAAATCTGAAGTGCGACTATGATCCTGCGAGGCTATTGGATGGTAAGTACATTATTCTAAGTGAGACTAATACACGCAGAAAATGAGGCATGTAGGTGATGGGTTTTTCGGAAAGAGAGAAAGAATGGAATTCAGTAGTCATTACCATGTTCATAGTAATTCAGAAGTTTTTGCTGAAAGAGTACAAGCTATGAAACAAAGTTTTGCCACAACTGCACTTATAGTACATTGTGGTAAAACCCTTCCGCGGAATTGGCATAGTTGCCGTGATAGCAGCGAGTAAATTGAAACTGACGAAGAACTTATCGGGACAGATCACGTAACCACGTGTGCTTCATTGCACTGCACTATGCGTCAAATGAGTTTGGAATGACGAGCACTGCGTGGATATGGCGCAGTGAGGATGATACATGAAAAAAGTTACAAACCTATCTGATTTTGCACTGCGTCGTGTGGATCACTTATCGTCAAAATGTGCTCAACCAGAAATGCATCATGTGTCCTGGTCTGATTTTACACTTACTTTATTCCGACTGCGTGGGGTGGAAAAACTGCACACTGCTGTTTGGTTGCTTTAGGATAGGTGTTATTCAAAAACCGTGCTTAATAGCGCAACATTTTTCTAATTAATAAATTCGTTCAATGATTAATTGATTAATTCCATTTGACTTGTTCCACTCTTGTATTATGTGTATGTATGTATGTATGTATGTATGTATGTATGTATGTATGTATGTATGCATGATGAGTTAGTGAAGAATTAATTAGTTAATTCATCATACAAACATACACGTAAATAATATGAGTGCAAGAAATCAAATGGAAAAATCATCAAGTTAAGTGGCCTTTCTTAGATCAACGGAGGCGAAGTTTTTATCGAAATTTCATAGTGTGGGAAGGAATCACAGACAGCAGGTTGTTTTGATTTCATTGGGGATGACAGATATTTGGGCTGCTTCTGGCAACAAACCTACTAATCTGAATTGATTGTAAGTGTTATTACTGAAACCGTCCTTAAACGAACTTATCAGGTCTGCAACAAAATGATCGGGAGCGATGGAAGCAATCAATTTTGACTGTCTGGTGGATCCAGCGGCATAGGGATATGTCGCTTGTTATACCCCCAAGTAGATGCAAACGTCAGCCTTCCTTCACGATACCCCAGTCAAGTTTCGGGAGCCAAAGTTTAGTCTAGGCTTTCAGTCTAAACAGGTTACAATGGTTGAGGCATCCGTTGCGCATACCCATGGGTAAACTCCTTCGGTGTACGTTGTTCACCGAGGAGGATAACGGTTGGAGAACAGATCAAGGTGGTCAATCTATCACACAAAATACAACGATCGTAACTAGTGGGCTTGGATGTTGAGGTTATTTTCGACTTTTTGGCCAGGGCCCACTGGGTTCGCCTGGAGGTTTGTTGGAGACAGTAGATAGCATGGTTAGGTCAACCAGTTAGTGATATAGTTGCATTCGGACTCATTCATCATCTGCATGAGTTCTACTTCTACCCCCGCTGTTCACTTGGTCTTTCGGTTTCAGTATGTTTCATTTTTAACCCGACAATACTACGGGCAGGAAACCAAAGCCGGTGCACATAAGTGCGAGGTTGTTGGTTGGAAAAAGCTGAACTGAATTGAAAGTATATCGCGTTCACATTTTAAAGAAACCAGAATTGTCCAGTAATGCCAATGACAAAGTGTATTAGCATGTGGAATGTACTATGTATAAAGCGCAAGCGGTCATTTCTAAAATGTTCACTTCTGTGTCCAATCGGATGGCGTCTTTGTCGAACTGACTGGCTAACAGAGCGCCAGAGCATCTGATCGGCTGTTCCTTGTCCCCATCACATGGGCCGCTCATGCGATGGTCTTGAATTACCGAGCTTCTCAGACGCGGATGAGTTAGATGATTTGTCTAGAGATGTTGCTGTCGGACTGGTTATACTGCCTTCGTGAGGCACTTTTGGTGCCCTGACAACCAGCGGAATCGGGATACACTGTATGGCACTTAGCAGTATGAGCCGAGAGAAAATCTGCCATAATTTGAGGTAGTCAACGCAGCTTTTTCAAAGGAACCCATTAAATCAGCCTCATTTTCAGCTAGAACAACTGGTAACCGCGGTGCGGCGATTCTGGTCTCTATCTTTTAGCGGGATATGCATTTGGGAATCAAATCAGTGTGAGAGAAATAATATCAAATTGATGGAGGAAGTGCGTGGATAAAAGGACATCCTTCATCGTCGCGCTCATTTTTCCCAGTGCTCATAAACAACAACCCCGAAAGTTTTTCAGAGGTAGACAGTTTTAGAGAGAAAGAAACCGGCGTGTGAATTTCAGATGTCTTGTACGCAAACTCTGCGGCCGCATCTCCGCTCTTACATTCTATAGTGTTAGGCAACACTTCTATATCAAGTCAGATAACTTGTGCCAGTTAAGCAAAACGTGATTCCTTCAACACATACCGGAAATTTATGGGAAGCGAGGAGCGGATGTGCGTGAAGTCACTCCGAGGAAATTCGTCCACTGTCTATAATTACCCACAGATTGTTCACGTCCACTCGTTGCTTATCTTAAGTTTGCTCTCGAAAATGTTTCCCTAGACAATGCCGCTGTCTCTCGACTAAGTTCCCCGCCCGTGGTCCTCCACTGTCAGTAGCACTCGAAATTCTAGTTGCCGGTACTTCATGGACTCTCATGACCATGCGGTATATCCTTCGCATCTCATTGGTGCACAGGCATGACATACAAAAATTAAATGGTCAGCATCAAGTATTTATGACCAAAAGTAAATATTTTCAGAGAACAACGCCAAAAATATATTTACATATCCGTTTGTAAACTCGTTTGATTGTTCTGTTTACTTCCTCTTACCATATAGTAATAATACAATATTTCAGGAGGCGGGTCACGGGCAACTGAAAGCTGCCGATTTGGGGAAAGGGGCTGGTGGCGACAAGTGGGTTCGAACCTAGGGCGGGAGCGTCTGAAGCCCTCCACGATAACCGTCCTACCGGCACCAGTCAAAGTCGGCACAAATTTCGCTTTCTAGTAATACAGTTTTAGATTTCATATGGTTGTCGATCTCACACGTAGCAACAGTATACACTTGGAAGTGGAGTGAGTGGAGGATGAACAATCTGGATCGTTCTATCCAAGCCGAACCACTTTCTGACCAGTCTAGGCAACTATAGTGCACGAAATACTTTTAACGCACCTCCATTTTTCAGCGCTTTCTCACGAAAGCATACACGTGGGATCGTGAAATTCTGTGAGCATGTCTTGTCTCACCGCTAATATGGGGACCGAATATGGATTTGAGTTTTGACTCAGGAAAAGTGATTTTATCCCGAATAATGTGTGTGAAGGGTACGAAATGCATTCGGCGTACTCTATGAGCACGGTTGAAAAAGTACGTGATACGGCTCAGTTAATGGGCTGAATGAGTCACACAGCCGTTGTCTAGAATGATGCTCCGTGACGTCATTGAGCAAAGTTCCTACCATGATTTTTTGTGAACGAAGCTAACCCAGTTCAAATAAATCAAATTGCGTATTTTGACCCGTGTGTGATCCAATTATCGAACCGGTTGTACCCTAGATCATGAGCGTTCACTGATTGCCCGTTGCTCTCTCCTATCGTTCCAGACAGATTCGGTTCCCCTCTTGTGCCAACCACGTGAGTCACATTATTTCGCACACTCTGTCGTTTCGTACACACACACACACACACACACACACACACACACACACACACACACTCGCACACACACACACACACACAGAGCGAGAGAGAGAGAGAGAGAATTACACGCAGTTTGTGTCTCAGGAATTAGTTTAAATTCACCGTGTTATTGACCTTGAATCGAATGGACTACCGACAATCGTCCGCATTCCTATTGTTGTGCACTTGTTGAACGAAAACAAGGATGCAGACTGCACTTAGTAACTCATTTTGAAGTACTTTGTGCAGCGTTCACAGCGCTTCGGATTGTTTTGCTCAGGGAATTCAAAGTGGTTTTGTCGAAACCCTCTAGGATCTGTTCCCAGCTGGCTCTTGCCCAGTGATTTGGTTTTCGATCATAGTACGGGGGATCCAGTGGTCTGAAATATCTGAAATCCACTGATCTGACATCAAAACTCAGCTGGCAGAGCTCAGTCAGCGGTGGGTGGTGACCATGATTGGGTTTGGGAAACACCACCGACCTTGAATATTCGCAGTAAATCATCCTTTTATCAAAATTTACCGTTTCATTGGCATTTTCTACCATCCTTTCTTCCGATTCAGAATCGTTGGCGCCAATCTTTGTTGTTGCTGTTGTTGTGACTGCGGATTCCATTGCTCTGATTCAAGTATTCACATTAACAAGAAAACGATTGCTTCTTCATGATAGCAATGTGAACACCTGTTGAAGGCAAAAGACTGAATGAACCGATGCACGCGCGCGAGTGTGCGAGTGTGCGTGTGTATTTACGAGTTGTACAGCACAGTTAATCAGATTTGGGTGCGGTTCACGAATCTTCCTGTACAACCAGAAGCCTGGCAGGCATTTTCGCCGTTTATAGTGATTATTAGTGAGTAGGATTCATTCTTGTATATGTGTGTGTGTGTGTGTGTGTGTCTTTGCGCTTATCTCTGTGTGACTCTTTGACGCGTAGACAAAAACTAACTACTTGAGAAACACGAGGAGATTCACGTAATGACCAATTTGCTTTTTCAGTGATCCGAGTAAAGTCAAATTCACTAATAGCCTTACACACCCGAGATGAATTATTCGGTAGTTACGTAGTACTATTAAATGTGAATCCATGAAATCCGAAAGAAACAAGTAAGCGAAAAATGATGTTCAATATTGCACGGTTTTGTGCCGTGTATAAGAATTTGAAAATTAGCAAAGAACTGAGCTTAATACGGAATATCTGTAGACATTTGTACGCTTCTGTACGCGGTGACATGCATCACAGATTTGTGACCTTCTACGAGAACAGGACTCGATCAAACGTACCTAAGTATCTAGTGCTGGGTACTCCAGTCGTTCTGATGCGACCAGATCGCCGCGTGATTGGTCAGTATTGTCCCTAACAATCACGGTGCTCTGTTTCATTCATAAACGAGTGCGTTGTAATGAAAGCTGACCGTTTTATTTACTTGCAATTCCGGTCTTAGCTCTGGTTTTACGAAGTTTTGAACTAGTGCTGTTTTAATAAATACCTTATTCTAGATAAGCTTACAAAATAGATATCATCTTTGTATTTTCATCATTTACTATACGAATGAGCTGCGTAGTAGCTGTACTATGGATGCAGACTAACAGTGATCTGGGGGCGATCAAGAATTCGAGGAAGTCAGGTAGTGGAGTGTTACATACTACCTGCGAGTAGATATGCGATCGACAGGATTTACGAATTCCGGAGTGAACCAAATTTTGGTAAAGTCACACGGACTAAACAGAAAGTGCCATAAGAGACTTACAGGCATGTACATTGTGGAAAAAACTCTTCAGAGTGGAGATTACGTACAGCTGATGCGAATTAGGTTTTCAGTTCTGCTCTATTGGTTTCAGAGTTGTTCTAAGGCTCTGGTATCGTCAGTAGTACTCGGCGAAGTGTATTTGTGTTGTCAACAGCATTCATACATTTACGAGACAAATGTGACATAAATAACCAGAGTATGGAGCAGTTAGATCCTGTAGTGAACATGATCGAACATGACAGAAGGCAAGCGCTAATGGACTGCAGTGCGCGGCATTTGTGTGTGTGTGTGTGTTCCAGCCTCTCAGTAAACACAGAGTCAGTTAGCCGTGGAAATATAACTGGCTGAGGTTTGAGAACTTTGAGCCACAGCACACCCGGCTGCTTTTACAGTCATGTGGAAACATGCACCAGGGAACCCGGCTCAGTGGAGTGTTCGTGGGAACCATGGTTCGAAGTTCAAGTCTGAGATCATCGGGCCACGGTGACAATTGATTCGGTCACAACGACAAAGAATATTTCTGCAGTGGCGATGAGTGGTACGACTGATTCAAGACTGCCTAAAAAGGAAGTGACCAGTGATGGCAAGATTCGAACCTTGGACATCAAGGTCTAAAGGCCACTACGATGACCGTTTGATCCCTGCTGTACTTCACAACTGTTGTACAGATTTTGTGCGATTTTATTTGGTTAATGAGTAACAAAAGTCAGTTCTTCTATAATCAAATGAACCTCTCGATTATGTACAGCAGCCAAAATTAATAAGCAATGGTGTCACTGATTCCGTGATCAAGAGTACTTTCCAATGAATTTTTCCTGCAATCCGTGGTGGCTACTTGAATTTGGGCTACTGACATCTCCTCCAGTAGTAAAAACTGGAATTCGACCGGACTGAAGTGATTAAGCAGCCATCAGTTATATATCACGCAATTACTTGCGAGTAGTGTGTGGGATTGATGAATATTCGTTTAGCTGACTGTCCTTTGGACTCCACCTTTCACGCACAAACCTCAGGTCATCCGACCAACCTGCATTCGGAAACACCAGACTTGAGTTTCGCTCTTGTTAGAGTTTACGTTGGCGATTCGGTTCAGCCCGAGCGGGAGAGGGTGGGGGCAGTGGTTGCACACATGCCTTCGAGGTGAAAGGGCCAGGGTTCAGATCTTCGGTGTGGCGGAGTATATGAACTGCTGATGAGGTTTAACAGGAGCGAAACACGAGTCTGGTGCTTCCGGACGACCTGAGGTTTGTGCGTGAAAGGTGGAGTCTGAAGTACAGTCGGCTAAACAAATAGTTATCAGTCAGAGTCAACTTCGTGCACTGTAGAAAAGTAATTAGCAATCTCACTTTAATGTGCTGACTGGTAAGCTTACGTATATAAATTGCTAGTGGATATTCGCGATCAGTTTTTACAAATCCAGTGATCTGATTGTTTTCGAGGGGCACTGTCTGCCGATTCTTGGCCTCCGTGGTTTGAACGAAAGTACTGAAGACAAGTACGATCGAAAATCCATTGAGGCACTTGCAAAACAGGGGCTGTTTGAATGCTATTTCTGGCAGGCAGATAGCCACTTGTACCGTTCGATTGTCGATCCACTTGTCCGATTTGTTTGAACGTTGGTCGATCGATCCATATATTAGCCGGATGAACTGTGTCATGCAAACCAATAATGATTCAAACACGTGCTTTCCGGAAATCACCATAAAGTGAGCCGAAAAGTTCAACTGTGAAATCTTATGAGGCTTCCAAGATACTCCAACACATTTTTGATCGTGTGCCTGAAAGAAGATGCACCGAGGGAATAGAGTGGGCTGAGTTCAGTTTATTCTCGCTCAGATCCGACCAACTCCACGGGTTTTCCTATCGGTTTCTTGATCGTTTATTGGCCACTGACGATTATTTAGCGACCACGGCTTCGAGTACAGTTATCAAACCCTTCAGACACACCCATACCGCACGAGGCCACATCACGTGTGAGATTTCGGTCCCAGCTACGGGGCTTGGTGGCTTTGTTCGAGTCACTTGTTTGGATACGCAAGGGCTACGATAGAAGATCTCTAGATGAATTGGTAGAAAATGATCACATTAACCACCAAAGGACTGCAAGTGTACAGAGCTGAATATATTTTTTGTGATAAGATTTAGTGAAAGTGAAAGTACCTGCTAATATGCAGCGTACGAAGCGGGCGAAATCCGGTCCCCTGTTTGCTTGCACCAACATCCCGAACCTAAATCCTTTGGTGGTTTGAATTTCTTGAACTCCGTGAATCAGATCCACGTCTTTTCTTGTAGAAATGAGTTGAAAATTTGTTTAAACGCACCGAATACTTTCTCGATTAGAATGATGAATGAACCATAGTGACGAAGATATCGAATAAGTTATCCACTTTCCGACACTAGTTTATCCGTCAGCCGATGAACTGAAGCACTGTCAAAAATGAATACGGCTTTAGTGTTTGGCTGTTCCGTTGCCACGTTCGAAGGTCACTTTTCCAGAAAGCTATTAAAATATCAGTGTTCATTTTGGAGTGGTGTTCAAAATGGAGCATACCTATCACAGAACCATGAATAACAACATTTAGATTTGTGCCTTTGTTTGATAACAAAGTCCTAAGGTGCAATTTGCCGAACAATTATTTTCACGATTGAGAGAACGCACCATGCTTGCAGTCCCGTCCGATAACCAGTGGATCAAGACCATGAGTGATTGGTTCGATTTAAAAAAAAAAGCAAGGTGACTAAAACAGATCCGTCTTTTCGGTATTTCTCACCAGACCAGGGCAGTACACCGTCAGAGATTTTACGCTGTTCCCGGGACACTACTGGTACCCATGCTATAGGTCCACAAGTTGGTGGGACAAATACACGGGGGGTTGGTGAACTTGGTGGTAACTCTGTCCACAAAAGACAACTTTAATATGACTGGATTTAGACTTCGTATCTTTTAGGTAATTTCGTGGATCATATCTGTGGGCGGTGTTGAACCTGGACACGTGCACCGCACTGACCTGATGAGAAGTGTAACTTTACCACATTACACTTTCCACATTCATGCTTTTCTAGATGGGCATACGTGAGAACCCTTACTTGGATTCGGTTCATCCCATAAGATGATTCTGCACAAACAGTCGATCAGAGTAAACTTTGGCCTCCCGTACAGAGTATCACTAGCCGAACATTTCAAGAGTTTGAAATGACCAGAACTATCTTTTATGGGATACAGTAACCAACAAAACTATAAGCTAGGTAATGTGACTTATAACTTTAGATCCCGGGTTTGAATCCCAGTTAGAACTCGGTGTACATGCACTACTGAGGATGCACTGGAAAATGAAGCACTGTTTCCATGATTTCCGTTGGTGAATTGTGTGGTAATGCTGCATGGTGATTCTGTACAATTTGAAATCTTTGAACTGAGAACACGGAACTACACACATCGAAGTGGTGAGAAGACCAAGGCTGTGAAGCGGTACGGTAATTTTGCTGTAGAATTGATTTGTACGAATATGCTACATCCGAAGGAAATAATTGGTAGATAACAATTCGACCAATCAAGGCAGGCTTTCGCTGTACCTGTTTATCGTGATTCTGATTGGCTGGGTCTCCCCTCGGCGTATGTGGTCGCAAACCTTTGCCGTGCCATGTCCCGCGAAGTGTCTGCAGAATCACCACAGTTTCATTTATTATCGGTTTTATCGATACTTTCATACTTTATATCTGTTATATCCTTCTCTCGTCCCCGTTGCATCTCTGTTTCTTCCTTTCCCACAGCACCAGCGTCACGAAATCGGATGGCCGCTGTCGCGGTAAGTCTTTGCTAGCTGTTCTGGTAGTTTGTAATTTTTTCAGTTAAATAATTCGTCCTAAGAATCATCAGCTGCGGTGCACGTCCACTTCTGAATACCATCTGTAAGTCATATACGTGAAAGGACTGCCAGCGTGTCCCCTGATATGAACACTGCATGAAACAGCGGTACAACGAGGTTTTCAGAAATTCTAAGTGGCGTGTTGAAAGCTGATATTCTTGGAATACACTTTCCGCAGATGTGTTATGTTAGAGCAGTGGAACTTTCGGTCAGAACCGTTGATATTCTTACCCGCTCACAATTTCTTTTTTGAACAGATAAAAGTATAGTCTTATTTGGGTGTCAGTTTTGTTTTTCTCAGAAATGAGGAGTTACTGTGATCACGATTATTGTTGTGAGACAGTCTACTGGACGAGAGGAAAGATAAGTGGAGAATCCCGAACATCTTTGGATCCTGCAGGTATTGGTCACTCGGTCTTAGGCAGTCCCAGTAGGATGACGGTCAATCAGAAACCGTGAAGGCGGAATGAATGTTGTTATGAATGGCGAAACTGCAACAAATATAGAATTATAGCAGATTGGAGTAGCAGTATTCAATATACAGTTATATTAGTTGGAACTGGTACTGAATGTAAATATATGCATAATTTCAAGCGGAACTTATGATCAGTTGTAATGAAAAGACAATTTGGGTGAGAAACAAACAGTAGGGTCAGTCATAAAATGAATTACTGTAAGGAAATACATGCAAACGATAAACCGGACATGGCTTACAAAGGGTGCGAGGATAACGTACGGTTCTGTAGCTTTTAGAAGTAAAACTGCTCACTTGCGCTAAACGGAGATCAGAAAGGGAAGTGGATAGAGACCAGTGGGATCCGTACGTGCGTGCGTGCATGTGATGGTGCACAATTGGCCAATCATCCGAAAGTGGCCGGATTGGCAGAAAGGCAGGATGCTAGGCCAGAACCATAAAGGTCAGCGGTTCGACCCTCAGACGGAGCGTCCTCCTCCAACGGACAAATCGTCTCATACAAGTGGACACAGGATATTTAAGCGGGGGATGGGAAGAAAAATACTAAGCGAACGGCGACGGACAAAGGGCGGAAATATGGTCAATACCATGCGGGTTGCGAAGCAAAAGAGTGTCAGCACGCAAAAGTAGTTTGAGCTAAGAATAAAGGTTACTCAACTGTAGATAAATGCCCTGTTCAATTCGGACCATTTCAGTACCAACTCAACAGTCTACCATGTGAATTCCATCACACATTGTTTTCGAACTCACAGCCTATCCACTAAGAAACTGATTCATTAAAATTTTAGCTTCATTCGCCGACTTCATTGTTAATAATCCCAGCAGATACGATTCGGTACATCAAAATTAATTGCGAGTAGCGTGTGGGCTTGATGATAGTTCAGTTGGCTGGTTGTTCTTTGGACTCCACCTTTTACTCACAAACCCCGGGATCACCAGATCGACTCTGTACTCCGAAGTACCATACGCGAGTTTCGCTCTTGTTAGAGCTCATCTGTGGTGTATATCTTCCGCCGCACCCAGGGTTTGAACCCAGAGGAGTGCGTGTTACCACTGCGCCACCTCGCTCCTGTTCAGGCTGGTCCAACTCATCGATTTAAGTTTGCCCAGATGTTGTTGCCTATGACAACCAGCAAGGTCTGAAAGCACCGAAGAGCAGCGGTAAAACACATGCCTTCGAGATGAAATGACCCGGGCTCAAACCCTGGAGGCGGCGGGGAAATGCACCACAGACGAGCTCTAACAAGAGCGAAACTCGGGTTTGGTGCTTGCAAGTGTAGGGCTGATCGGATGACCTGGGGTTCGTGAGTGAAAGGTGCAGTCCAAATACCAATGAGTTAAGAAAAGGTATGATTGTAATTTGTTTCGAGTGAGTTGGCATCTTCTCAAATCTTCAGGGAAATAGGACCAGAGACTGCAACATTTCCCCCAGAATATTCCACAGCTCTCGAGTGACTGCGGACCCCGTTTTCTACCGCATGTCCGGACAGATGAATATCGATAGCTTCTATTCAATCCAATTTTTATGTACCAAAAAAGCAGCAAAAGGCAGTGACTAGGAATTAAAAATGAATGTCTTCGCACGAGCCGACAAAGATCCTCAGATTTCAGCCAGAGTTTCCATTGTTTGCCGTTAGTGGTATATGGCCTTTTCTACTCAATTTCAGGATACGTGCCTACGGAGGCACATGTGCTACGTAGGTTCACATTAATCCTGAACGCGTGCAGTATGCTGCACATAGATCGTGATCAAGTACCTCTAATGTGTATGGTCTGGAATCTGAGAGTACAACGCTAGCACCCAACACGGGGGAGATCCAGTTGCGCGATCAACACAACCAAAATCATACCAAGCTATTCGCCAAGTTGAAGTAATTTGTTTCCAATTCTGCGTTAGGCCCACGGACCAAATGCCGATGTGATTCGTAGACCATTAGCAAAAGCGCATCTATCGGATAGCTAAAATGCAATCGCTAGCCCAAAGGTGTCATTTATACCGATTGGAGGGGGGGGGGGGGCATCTGCTTTGTTACCTCGTACAAATCTCATGGCTTCACCAATCCACCGGATAGACGTCCGCCGGCAGGGCTTCACATGACGCACGAACGGAGTTTGTGCCGTTTTTTCACAGAAAGAACGTGGGAAGTTAGGTGGTTACAGTGTCTAGTCGTCGGCGAGAAGTGTACGATCAGCTGACCAGTGAGGTGTGCCGTAAGTAGGCCCAGCCAACCGTTGCGCTTGATCCTCACAATACATTCACAGTTTTCAGAATCCATGTAATTTTTTCTTAAATCTATCTGTTTAGCACCTCAACTCAGTGTGAAGATGGAATGGTGCACGCAGTGCTTTAAAAGCCATTCTGTTCTTCTACGATTACTTTTGAATCAAAACATGTCGTGACTCAATTTGGATGTGTCATCCCAGCACTATAGAAAATATACAAGCGGATAAAAAGCATGAAACAGGTAAACTGATTTAAGCCGAAAACGAGATCATAGAGGATTCGAAGTGCTATTAAACCCGCCCCTAAAAGAGTAGCAAAAACATGGAACTGACTTTCATACGCAACGACCCTCGTCGTGAGTCACTCATTTTCGAAACTTAAGGATGTGTTACTGAATAGCGTTCATTTTACACGTAATTCACGAACAAAGCTCCCTCAAGCTATGCGTTCTGATTGGAAGTAAATACCTCTCAATGATCGAAGCAAAGGGATGGCGCGCGGTCCAAGGCTGTCCGAGATGGAACAAGGAAAAATACTCGCACACAAAGACTCGGGATAACCATAAACCAGATTTGCAACAAAATTTGCAGACCCACAGTAGTGATTTGTAACCCATCGAATAATCCCAGTCACTATGTCGTTAAGAAAAAACTGGGAATTTGAAGGAAGATATCCGAGCAGGTCATGAGAAGACTTTTGCGCGGTGCTTCGAACCAACTTACGAATGCATCGAAGCTATAGAGATCGTGGAAAGTGAATTTGAGCGTACAGTGTGAACAGAAACTCCTGCAGTCTGCACCACGTCTGCAGTAGAGAAAGATGAGATCAGTGCTTTTTACGGCTGATCGTCGTTTTAAAATCGAAATGGACTAGTTATGAATCACATAGCTTGGGATGCTGAATGGAATAATGTGATATTTAGCAATGAGAAAAAGTTTAAATTAGACAGTCCAGATGAAATCACGCACTAGGGTCGCGATTTCATGATAAGCAAGCTAGACCTTGGTCATCGAGCGGTTTTTGAAGGCGGAAAATCTCAGCTGGCACCTCTAGAAAGGAAGCAAACGGTCGACTCCTACATCAGAACGTTGAATAAATTTTATTCAGGATGATTTCGGAAAATCAGCTGAGTACAATGGTATCGCAGCGTGACAACGCGGCCATAGAGACGGACAACCCAACCAGAATCGGGCTGTAGTACCGCACTATCAAGTCCACGGTCTGGCCCGCCTGGACTTGAACACGATTAAAATTGTCTGGGGCCTGATAACGAGGTGAGTGTGCGCGGAAGGAAGAGTCTTCAGGGATTTGCACGAGTTGAAGTTCGCCATTTTCGATGAATGGGATACCACAGAGCTTGGAACCATCAGGAATATACTGGGATGCATGTCTGGACGCTGTGTTTCAGTCATTACCCATAAAGGTCATTGTGTTTCATAACCAGCTAGTTGTTTCTGCCATTTGTCTTGAGGCGGATTTAGTTGAACTTCGCGCCCTCTCGGACACATTTTCCAGGATAAATCTATTTATCTGTTCCATGCTTGAAGTCCGTGTCTATATTTGGTATACCAGGGGGTTAACACATCGACGTGCCAAATTAAGTCACTCTACATGTTTTGGTTCAGAAGTAATCTCAACAAAACAGAAAAAAAACAGGGTAGGTTTAATAGCATTTTGTGCACTATATAGTGAAACTCAGAGATGATGTTCCAAAACTCACACGAACGCATATGCAGCCGTCACAAACTGGCCGAATTTGTATCCGAGATGGGTTAATTCAAGTGTGGTGGGAATGAACTATCTAGATTGCCTAGGTGTATGTGTGTGCCAAATTGAGCATTGTGCGCGAAGCCCGATCAGCTGGTCAAAGTCAAAAGTACACACGAACAAGAACATGCACTAAAGACCAGTTCAGCCATTGCTGACCCACGGGTGTGGCAGTGGGATCCGGGTGTGACATGAAGTTGCTTAGTGGGGCTAGTCGACGTGACTGACCGCACCAGTTTGAGATTTGACGAGATGTCCGAGGTGCATGTCCTATCCCCACGCTACTGCCTGGTGTTGTTTGCGTGGCGGTTTCTAACATAGAGACATGATGTTAGTTTAAGGATATCATTCGCCAGGTCTTATCCACAGTGCCAGCTGGAAAATGATCAACGCAGTGTCGGATCAGTAGACACCGAATATGAGTGCGATGCGGACCGTCAAGAGAAATTATGCATGAAGTGTCTGATTATGAATATACAATTAATTGATTAATTGTCATCATCACTATTCAGGTCGATCGATTTTTTCTCCGTAGTTCTTTATCGTAATTGCTTTACTGTTGATATACAGGAAGTCTATTCTGTGATAATTTGCAAGGAAAACGAAGGAAGAAGGTACGAGTCGTAGCATGCGACTGCAGAGATAGAGAGAGACGTGACTATAAAGGACGTGAAGGCCAGAAAAGCATTACTAGGGTAACATCAGTCGATGGCGCAACACGACTAAAGCACAAGTCACTGCAGCAAATAACTGATGAGTAGCAGTCACCGCAAAACCGGTCGTATGTTTCCGGGGAAATTCTTCCGCCACGTTTACATATTACTTACTATCAATATATATATATATATATATATATATATATATATATATATATATATATATACTGGCTAGAACTCAAGCATGGTGCCAAAGAAGCAATAATTAAGATAATTAATGGAGGGGAGGTATAGCAGAGCATAGGAAGCAGTTAGTACGTAAGTGATGTCACTGGAATCAATGGACGTGAGCGATTACCTCGTTTCTCCTTTTCGGACGCATGCACCGCATTCCGGTTTTTTAACAGGAAATTGCCTAGGACGGTCTCAAAATAGGGGAGGTTCTTTAGATTGGCTGATACCTGGGCACCCTTATGGAGAGTATCAAGTTCTCTGCTGCACCACTAAAGCTCGGATGGCGTGGCACCCTAAGCAGATGACGACATCTATTTTTGTCAAGCCAACTGTTCAATTTGGCTGCACAGTACTGTGATCCGCGTTCGGTGACGAGGGCTTGCGGAATCCCTTCAAGGTAGAATGTTCGTAGTAGTTGAATCACAAGCGGAGTGGTTGATGTGCTCGTTACGTATTTAGAATGAGTCTGTTAGTATGAAGACGTTTTATAGGTTCAGAAGTGTGCGCAGAAGTTAGCGTGGACACCCTAGCCCAAGGATTACCTTTCAGGCCATGAGTTCCACTTGTCTGGCTCCCATATGACCCTGCGCAAGCAGGCGTCACAGTTTGCTGTCGTAATGTAGTCGTCCATGTCCTATCTCTGGCAGCCAACTCATCTGTCGAACCCGTGATTTTATTTTCTCCATGTCCAAACAGTGTTTGTTTAATTAATCCAGAACTGACTTAAGCAATGAAGGTCGAGTGACCATCCGGTCAACCCGACATGGTACTCAGTCCGATTGTTTATTGCCTTACTCTTGAAGCCCAAAATTTATGGGTTCTTTTGTTGTACTCCGGGTTGCCACCTCTTCTTGACAGCGGAAATAATGTTTGAATAGTAATTTTTTGTATATTTTCTCCATTCTTCCCTCGACTTGGTAGCAGCCGGTGAAATGAAATTTCATTTACCAGCCCCGATGAAGCTCAAATATCTTGGAAGAAGTCAGCTTGCATGATCATCTTCTCGAGCCGGTACACACTGCGGTAGTTATACGCAGCCAGGGCAGTAATTCATCGCTGAATCATGACATTGGTAGATTTGGAGACTTATTTGTCTGGGTTAAACGAGAACCAAAGAGCTTTGTGATCTGTGGCAGTTCTAAACTTTAGTTCTAATTAGTGCTTGTGCAATCAGCGCAACGCCTAAGACTCTACCAGTGATTCTCTCTGCGTCCGTGAATAACCACGAACGACAAATAAAGTCCCAACGGAAAGGAATTACACTGGAACTTGCCCCACGGAGTGTTGATGATTGTTGTCGAATTTGCACTTATGCATTACACAGGTTAATTTCTGAGAAGCACTTGCTGCCGAGCATGAATTTCATGAAATCCTTTGGTTCCACAGTTCTTGCTGCGCATCTTTGCAATCGAGGATTCAGAGTCAGTCAATAATCACCTGCAAGTGCTAGGTGTCCGTCCATCGCTGTTTATCGCCACCACGACCGAAGTTGACCATGTGGTGAGGTCACACATGTAATGATATCGTCTTGTTCCATCTTGGTAGGGGCCTTGAGGACACAATCTAGCTGGCCGTAGGGCAATGCTCTTCTTTTCGGAAATACCGAGTCACCATAAACTTCAAAATTTGTGAGTTAGAACACTATGCGATCAGCATATGGTCTGAATTGTTTCTGGTTAATACAAGGAATGCAGCAATTTCAACCCCATCATCGATGGACTATCGACTTGAGTCAGAAATCGTATCAGAACATATTCGCTTTTCAACCACATCATACGTGTGGTTGAAGAAGAAATATAGAAGTATATGGGTTAGAAGTAAATGGCGATGATCAATGACACGATGAACGCGCACGTCAGTAGATT
Organism: Fasciola hepatica; assembly: GCA_948099385.1. NCBI lineage: Eukaryota > Metazoa > Platyhelminthes > Trematoda > Plagiorchiida > Fasciolidae > Fasciola > Fasciola hepatica. Next base: position 5,460,453 of record CANUEZ040000099.1, on the reverse strand, counting down.
GGATGGGCATAATCGGCCTTTTCAAGCCGAGTACTGCTTTAGGAATCATCGACCCCCAACTTCCAGAATCTACCATGGACTGGTTGAAATCGCTCAACATTTTCAATGTGCATACAGAATTGTCATCTGCCTTCGAATAACTAGGAGTCACGTTCCCAACGATGTACCTGGATTGGCTACCCGACTTGCGGATAGAGGCGCACAGGGTTAATATACTGCTTCATGAAAGCAAAGGGTTGATCGGAGATGGACTTTGCCGCACGAAGAATAACGATTCCTTGGGTTAGGTATCCGTTCAGGAGTATCTTTGCTTGCTGGCTTCGACTGAAGACTTCGGTGTGAACGATCCGGTGTACACGGTTGAACCTTTTGATAGAATACAGTGGAGTTTTCGACCTTCGCTTCGGGCTCGTCATCGGATTGTTTGCATATCTACTGAAGTTCAAAGAAAGTCGTCTGTGGCTTCAGCAAAAGTTTTTTTCCGTAGTTCCAGAGGATTCAAACCTGTAGTCAATCGACCCCACAGTTGGAGATCTGACTGACCCCTAAAATAGCCTTCTCCAATTTACATATGAGGCAAAAGAAAGAACTTACAAAATTTCATACTAAGACCACGGACTTGCAAATGAAATATGGCTCACTCCGTCACTTGAGAATCAACCGTAACCACATAGTCTCGTAGCAGGTTCTTCGATTTTTCGAATAAAACTAACGCTTAGGTTCTCGGAAAGTAAGATTCTGCATCAACAAATAAAATAAACGCCAGCTTGCCATCAGGAAGAACACCGTTTAATCTTATTCCTTCTTATCCTGTTGAATGTTACATTGAAACTCCAAACGTCCAGTTCAATCCTCGAGTTCAGGTGCACCTGCATGCAGGTTCAGATGTTCTATAGTGGGCAGCTCCATGACTCGACACCCAGTGTACATTTCGAAATGCTTCAACCCAGGGGAGGTTTCGAAATCACTCCACTCCGGAACTACGCACCCTTAAGTAACAAGAAGACCAGGACTGCAGAACTATGTGTTAATTTTGTTGCGAAACTCATTCTTAAAATCAAAGGTACCATTTGGTAGACCACAATGTGACCAATCACAACTGGTATAGTCACCGTGGAGCTGACTGACTGAGGTCTCTGAGTGTGTGGCCACAAAGCTGCATCGCACAGTGTCTTGTGAATTTCACATTCAATCATCGCAGAAAAGTTTGCAAGCTCTCTGATAATGTTCCGTGTATGCGCAAACAGTTCTGCAACCGGAAACCATTTCCTTCACTCTTACAAAGGGGATGCATTTGAGCTGCCTTCTAGTAATTGAGGGAGAAGTAAATGAAAAAACACAACTATATAGACTGAAGCGGGTTACGAAATGATGCGACTGGATGGCTGTCTTGTGGATATGGGCATGATTATTTGAAAAATCAACGTTACCAGTTGAGCAAGATAATGCTGTGCCAAGACAACGGTATTAGTATTCTTGATGAAGCCTCTGGAATTATTCTGGTGAAGGAACTGCCAGTATCGAAGTTTGTGACCAGTTCTTCATGGTGCACATTCGATAGCTCATTTGCTTATTCAATAATGAATCACGCGTTATCACAACTTACCAGATAAAAAGCTTCAGATTTGTGGAATATTGCTTTCACTTATCGCCATAAATATTCGCATCGTCGTGCGACTGGGCTGAGAGAAAGAAGCCCTACGAGATACGGCTTTACTATCTGTTTGCTGGTCAGATAGAACCCAGGGCCCGGTAAATCGTTGCTAAAATGTCTCACTTGGTCAAAGTTTAAAGCTGCGTTTATTGATGATGCTACTGGGGACACTGAATGGTCCGAAGAATCAGTGTTCGATCAATGCAGGTAAGAGAGCTACAGGAGTTTTTAATATCGTTGCAGTTTTTTAGTTCGTTCATTTGGTCAACTAAGTGTTCGTTGGATTACCCCCTTGGATATGTGCTTCTGTCTCCTTGAAGGAAGAGCAGCAACGGCAAAAGCAGTCGACCAGAAAACGCACGTCAGGCACGACAAACGCACAACACCGTGAGCGCGTGACATGGACTCACACAGAACGATCGGAGCACGATGGTGCCATCCGTAGTTCGGGTGTGGAACAAGTAAAAAGTGCCCCACCAGAGAAATCCCAACCGTCACCCTTGACCGAGATGACCACAGGAAAGGAACATTCGAATGAGAAGTCACGTTTGGTTCGACAGGTGACTGTACAAGATTCGGCGGAGACTTTGAGTGGGACGAATGAACAGACAACAGAAAACGAGAAGGGCCACAAATTTCACAGGGAGAAAAGGAGGGCCTTTTCGGTCAGTCTAACTCGAGTAAGTTGCACGACAATGGCGTTTTGATCTGTCATCATTTGCACGTTGGCTTGCCTTTAGGCATTAAAAACAAGCAAATGACGTTCATCTACTCAGAAGTAGTATATTGTGCTTCGCACATTTACCTGGCCGTCTAACGCTAACGCATTTTGAGGTGTTTCGAGATTCTGCTGTATCTTTCCTTACCTCTTGCAGTTAATGTAAGCAGTATATCAGAGCCACATTCCTCAAACCACAAATGGTTCATCTTATATCAACTAACGGTGGACTTTTTCAACCTAGATAAATTAACAGCTGGAACACATAGCACTATTATGCTTCGGTGATGGTAACAACAATAATTATGGCAGTATTATTACTCCTGACAGTAACATAAATAGTGATATGAAAAACGGAACCGAAGATGAAGAGCTGACGAGCCAGGTGAATTTCCGGTCAGTTGGCTGAATAAAAGTACTAGTTTGCCCTTATCGGAAATCATCTGAATTCTAATTGCAACCTTACAGATTTCTTTACCACTCGTGCCCTCTGCGTTAATGTCGCAATTATTTTGTATCCTTCACTTGGACTCATATCCATGTCTTTTTTAGAACAACCCAAGGGACCGCAAATCCAAAGTAAATTAATCTTGATTTAATTCACCTGCCAACCTGCCAACATTTTATAAAATTGCTACTTCGCTTAACTACTCATGAGTAACGTAAACGTAAATAGCGCAATGACTAGTGACCCCGCGTGCGCTCGTCATAATCCGCCTCACGATCTACACCATATATCAACATCCCTTATATCGGGTCAAAAACTGTAATTTACTGAATTTAACCCAAAAGTGGCTAGCGCGCTTTGTCTGTAAATTCAGTGTGCAGTTCGAAGTGTCTTGTCAGTAAATAAGCTTTATGGTTTTGGAACAGTTAATTTTTAGTCGAAAAATAGAATTCGACGAATCGCGCCGGGTGTGAAATTACGGTATTTATAACATTGAGTTTGATCAATCGCAGCATTTTTCGATTTGATATCCTCGTTGTATTTTCAATGCGTCAGCTCAACAGTTTCAGTTCTATAAACGAGGCGGAAGTATCATACCAGACCCAGATGGAGATCAAAGGTGATCTGGAAGTCTCGCTTGACTACGACAAAGATAGTTCACGTTTGGCCGTCATGGTCTGGGGTGCGAGAAATATTGCCGCGGTTGACAAAAAAGCGGGAACAAGTCATCCGTGAGTTCATATTCTGCCTCATTGTGGTGGCTGTTTCTTAAGATGTTAAACACAAGTTAGAGAATAATCCTAAGTCCTAGCATTGTGGTTGAGCATAAAAGTGGTTCATTGGTGAATCGGTGAAAAATACGGGAACTGAGTAAATTCCCTTTTCGTTTTATTTGCCCCCGTACCGTTTTTATTTGGAACGACCAAAGGTTACCGCAGCCCCTTCTTTTACCTTTTTCAGGTACGCCAAAGTTTGCCTTTTTCCTGATCCGTCCAAAAAGACGCATAGAAAAATTCACTGCAAAGGTCATACTTGCTCGCCCACATTCAATCAGGGTGTGTGCTATACAATTTCTCCTTCCGATATCCTGGAAAAGACATTAGTTATTGAACTGTGGCATAAACGGAAAGCTCGCGGTTCCAAGGTCTTCCTGGGAGAAATTAGTGTCGTATTGCGCAATCACAGATGGGATGAAAAGGGGCGGATGCGAATAACACTGGACTCGAAAGTAAGCTGGATCATTATCACCCGTGCCACGATTCGCTTTCAATTATATCTCATTTGGTCGCATGGGTATGCGCTACTGTTACGGCAAGTGAAAGTAATACTGGGTGGGTCAACCACATACTACTGATGAGTAGTTATACTAGGAAAACCGATTCAGAACACTTTTTCAGTCGAAATCGTTCATTTTTATTTCGCATCGATGGGATCTCTACAGACTGGTCTGCTTTTGATGGAGATTTTGTGTTAGGAGAACAACAAAATGGTCGTGTAACCGTAATATAAATGATCAGTGAAACTAGGCAGTCAGAAGTTGATAGTATTTATTCCAAAATATCATCAGTATAATGCAACAGACACTGTCAAGTTCACCGAAGCTCATCAAATTTCTTTTTCTTTGTAGCTGCGGCTCGAAGTAAGTACTGAGCATTTAGCTAGGGTCAAAGACACTGTACTGCCGTTCGCTTTTTTGGTTTCTCAAGGGCTTCGGAAATGCACATGTGCGCGTATATACAAGCACAAATGTTACGAACCAAGTGTTACGCAAATCTAACAGCTCACTCCTTGTTTGCTTAATCAGCTGAGAAACTGCGTAATTTTTGTATTTTTTGTCTAGAAAAAACGACATTTTGGATAGTTTCGTACAAAATTCGGTTAAATTTAGAAACTTTTTGTTTTTTATCCGGACATACGGAAACATTTGCAGCATTCTCCCATGCCAATGATAACGGAGTCTAGCTATCGTGGAGAGTTGAAGATTGGCCTGAACTTCAGCATGAGCGAGAACCATCAATTTCTCTCACAGCTGAAGGAGGGAGAAACCAATTTTCCGGGCATATTGCAAGTGGCCGTACGTGAGGCGAAGAATTTGATATCCAGTGCGGCCGGCCTGAATGTGTCGGCGTTTGTTCGAGCGTAAGTTTTGCACCCATAAATCTCCCTACTTTTCTCCCTTCCCTTGGCGAAATGTTTAGCCGTTAGATTTTTCTCAGTTGGATTTCACGGAATTTCATTGAATATGGATTTAACAATCGGTATGAGAGTAAAGAAAATTCGGAGTAGAAGGTCGTGGTTTAAAATGTCTTACGAGCTAGTCAGTGTGCTCGTAGAAGACGGACAATTGTCTGCATCCGATTCTGTCGCATGCGCAGTCTCTACTTGACAGAAAGCCGAACCCCCATCAGTCGGAACGAAATAGAGGAATCGGGTTTGTTGTCTGATATAAAAGTGGATTGCACATGTCTTGGCACTCAATCGGTGCTTCATATTCGACCGGTACGGGCTAGGCGGGAAGCAGGTAAAATGTAGATCAAATAACTCTGAAACACAGGTTAGTTGCCTTCCTTTTCATGTCCATTGTGAATGGGCCCCATTGCAATGAAGTACATGACCTCCAGGTTAACTATCGAACGGCTTATATAAACAACCAAAGTGAACGTGAGTTTAGCTTGAAATTTCACAAGTGCAGAACACAGTCGGAGATAGACAAATCGGACCCATCGGGATTTTCATTTATTGTTTTTCCCGTTGGCGAACTTTAGTTTTTACGACCCCCATCTCGAAACTTACGACCGCCGGCCATCTGTCTGTTTGAAAGCGTTAAATTGACGACGACCTTCAGCAGTTCTGCCTCTCTGTTGTATTGTGAATGGTTCGTTGTTCGACTTGAAATCGTTTATCCCAGGTTCGATTCCCGGCGGGGTCTCGGTGGATGTGCACTGTTGACGACTCCTAACAAAGATGAAATAGCATTACACCGATCCCGTGGTTTTCAATGGCGAGTTGAACGTTTATGCTGTATGACAATTCACATAATTTACAGGATTATCTAGGCGTCTATCTGTCATTCTACAGCGACATTTTTTCCCGAAGGGTTCTCCTGCTGCCGACGGGCTGTAGCCAGTGGAGGAAGTTGTTCGGCGATGCAGTGCCAACCGGGAATAGAGAGTTTAATCCACCTGACGACTGCCGGTTGAAGTATATAGCTCTTATCTTTCGGATGCAAAAGTATATTCAGAAACGGTTCAGTAATTCACACATGTAAGAGCATTGACGATGTTGTCGCAAAGAAAAACCTCACAAAAGTGTTACAAAAATTAAAGTCCTGGTGGCCTGTGTGACTCACTCAGAGTTTCAAAGAAACCCGATGTGTCCATTAGGATTGTTTAATAAATGTTTTGTGTGTGTGTGTGTGTGTGTGTGTGTGTGTGTGATTGGCTAGTCATGGTTGATGAAGAGTGAAGATAGCACACTTTCGGACACAAATGAAAGCGATCAATGATGCCTCTGTAGTATCCTTGGTCGGTGTTTGTCACACTGATGTGACTAGACTGAGAATTCACTAGCCGGGTCCACCTTGCGACCAGTTCCGATTAAGTGGCGAGTGATGGCCGAGGTCGACCTATTTGATTTGGTCGAGTTTTGCACGTTGAGCTGAAGCGCCGCTTCACAAATATATTTCGGTACGAATTCGGTCATTCTATCGCTTACGGTGATTGGTCGATTTTACCAATGTATGCTTCCTGTGAATGGTGAAAGAAAGCGTAAACGAAGTTATTTGATCCGTTTCACTATCATTGATTTTTGCCTGGTTTTATGTGTTGCTTGACGGACGGCACAGCCTGCGGAAATATTTCCTCTCGCAGAGTTTGCCTTCTGATCTGCTTGAAAAAATCTTTTGCTTCAAATTCCCGATGAGATGAACAGTGACGCCAGTTTTTCCCAAACTACTGTTCTCAAATGTAATACTTAAACCCAAATAGCATAGATACTGATAATGATGTTATATAGTCACCAAGGTAATCGTTTGCACAGGGAATACACGGTCGTTAGTGGCATAAATAGTAGTTGCACAATATGACCGGAAAAAATAGTAATATCCCCGTGGTGCTTCAACGCACAATGTCAGCTAACGCTGGTATTGTTCTAACCGTTTCATTTCGTCCCCAATATTTTCTGAGATTCAGCACCGGAGTCAATTCGGGGCCATATTTTGCTTTAGAAAAACGAACGAGCAATCGATAGGTCAGCCTGTTTCATGGTCACTGCAGCGTTCGAAGTGAAGACATGAAATCACCCGACTCCCTCACAGATTCTGGCACAAATAGTTGCAACTACCAACCGTGAAGAATGTCAACTTGCATGGTTGTGGTTCATGATAGGGTGGGGCGATTTCGTGAGGCAGATGATAGGAATGACCACCATCAAAAGAGTCATGTGAGTTTGCTTAGAGACTAGTGCGAATGTTTGCATCACTTGGAGGGATTTTTGACCGTGCAACTGCTTCATCTGAGGCCGAAATGGTATACATGGTAATATGCAAACTATGGCGTCGATAAACTTGAAAATATTCGTTCAGGTTGGTTTATATCTCAAAGTTGCTCACATACCTATTTGGAAACAATTGTTGGCCACTCAATGCTTGATGAGGATGATGAAAAACAAACGTATTTTTGGAAAGGTTTGTGACATATCATCTCTGAGCAGTCGTTATGGTTCGTTGAAAAGTAGAACCCTGATTTTGTAACACTAGTTTCTTTTATCCGTTTCATTTGGGGACGAATCAGTTCCGGATTTTAAGATTCGAGGCTAGTGTGTCAAATCCAGCGCTTTTCGGAGTGTATCGAACAAACGCTGTATCAAGTAAGCGTTTAATATCAACATAGCATTGCTGAAAGCGTTTGTTATAAGCCGACTTTTCAGTTGCTGCGGGCAACCTTCGATTTTAAACCTTTTTTTATAAGAGTGACTCGCGGTCGATGAAAAGTCAGCTGATTTGAAACACTTCTGACAAGTCTCTGAAACTGTGAGAATTAATGAGTATCGTTCATCTAGGCGTACAAGGCTTAGGGACTAAAAATATCGGCTTTCGTGCATCTGATCCGGCAAAAATACAACAATGATCGCTGGTTGATTATTAACTTTCTCCTGAGTTTTTCTGAAAGGTTCACGTCCAGTTGACTGGTGAACCTCCGGAGGTACCTTCTTCATCAGTGTTCTTTTTTCAACTGTTGATCGAGAGGTTTTCTTCATGTACTTCCATTAGTCACGAGCATATAATATGAGGTAATAAATTACAAAAAATCACGTGGTATTCATCATCCAATGTGTGTGTGTGTGACTGATCGACTTAATCATTGGTGAATGCAGAGAAAATATCAGGGTGTTTTAGATACAGAATAAGATTTACGTGAGCAGGCGACTGATGATGATCAAGTATCCTTGGGGTATATGGCCCGTGATAACTTAGCACAACCAAAAATGTTTGCCGATTTGCCGTAAGGTCGGCCTCAATCAGAGGTACGCATACATTGATAAGTTACGTGTTAGGTTAAATCACGAACATAGTTTGTAGTCTGGTCCACGAATATAAGAGTGGGTTCGAACCCTAATTCTGACACAATGTTGTGGGCTGGCTCACTGGTGCGAGAAAGACTACTTCTGTTTCCGAACCATCTCCAACAGTCAACGCCATCGATCCACTGTCCTGTCGCTCGTGATCCTGGTAACTCTGGTCCTATTCTCAATTCTAGACGGACGATACTTGCGCACCACACAGTTCACAGCGTCGGCGCTGGTTTGCTAGCAAAGGCAGGCTGCGTACTGACGATGGATCAAACAATAACCGCAATCTGCTTGACCTGCGGGTGCAGCATCTACCTTAGTTTAGAAGTCAGCGCCGCAGTTCAAATGCTTTGAGCCACAGTTTAAGATACTTGCACTGTTGTTTCACATCCATGCGTTGGCAGAGCGCGAAATTCACATGATGTAACAAAGCGTAAAATTATAAATGCGAGAATTATTTGGAGAACTACGTGGATATGAAGGGGTGCTTATAGAAGGAATTGCATGCAGCTGGTAAGAAATTTCAATGAAAGGAATCTTTTCATTCTCATAGAATGATCTTCTTGCACCCCCATCTGCTTGTCATTATTAATTTCTAGCAAAGTATTAAATGCCTCATCGATCGGATTGGAAAATGTTCCACAATGAAAAAGAACGCGAAAAAAGTATATCCACTGATCAAAAGAGCATCAGACGCATGTGATGTATTGGAGCAGTGCCAAAGATGAACACAATCACCATTTGTTAGTTAGACGCGAAGTATTTCCAAGAATCCAGTGCGCGAATAGTTGTGTTTTATTGCATGCCATCCCAAATGTTTAAATATATGGGCTCCGTAGATTATGAGGTAAGTGAGTTCAGCCACGCCTCATTGGAACACTTTTCCCATTAGGTTTAGGTGGCACGAAGTGACTGACGCCCGTCTCTACGTGCACGATATGCAACCGATAGTGCTAATGAATGGGGAGATGTTTTTCGACGTCACTATATAGATTATACTAAATATAGGCGTTTAACTAATCCATAAAACTTTTCCGTTGGATGAATGGCAACTCACGTTTACTGTTGACGTCTTGAACTCAATCAAGAACCGATTCCAGAGGCGATACGTGAATGATCACTCACCTACGTACCCCCATACACACACACACGTAAATATATGTACATGACATTGATGCTCAGTTCACTACTTTTTTGCTCGATTCCTCATCTTTTCGTTCGCTTCCGTATTTCTATCCGCAGGGAAATTCTTCTTGAACAGTATCCAAATGAGCCACAACAGACCGATATTTGTCCCCGAACCAGTCATCCAATTTGGAATTCCATGTTCCAGTTTCCAGACCTCACGCAGAACGATTTGTACACGGCCGTGTTACAACTGTCCGTCTGGCACCGAACCGCATTGACTAAGACCCCACAAATGTTAGGCGGTGTGCGACTAAGTTACAAAGGATGTGAGTTTCTTCGTGCCTGAGGATGTTCAATTGGGGTTTCACGGGCCAAGTGACTGGAATATAATACTTTCTAGACAATACAGCATGACCAATGATAATATGACACAATCTAACTTTTTGACCCTACAAAACTGATCAGTATCAGGGAGAGATGACCGATATCCGTGATCACGGTGAGCACTGTTATGGAAAAGTTAGTGGTTCAGGTATCAAAAGGTCGAGATGCTATAGACCAAATACCATAGAACAAGATGTCCAACCTCTATCCAGTTGACATCTCACTTGCTTGGACTTTAGTGCAGTGAAGGCTCCTATACCATATTTTTTGGTACCAGGCTGTCGTTCTACGGTTGAGTGACTCACAAAACAAACCCCGAATTTCAGGTCGTTGAATGCGAAGTCGGCAATCTGCGTGCACTTTAGGGGAATCAAGCAAGCTTGAATGTTGATATACCTTAACTTGTGAGCAGTCCCTTCTTTGCGTACAGACAACCAAGGATGTTTTATCGCATTCGTCCAAAGTGGGAAGCAAGTGCAGGCTGGTGGGTCGATAACAGTTACACGACGATATGCAAGGATGGGGGCGGGAGCTAGAATACTCAGAAAATGGCAGCAAATCACATTCAGTGTGTTTGACGTTAAGCAGTGCGACAGGGTGAAAAAGGTGACCCAGATTATGGGATGCGGATATTGGGAATGGCTAGGGGTATCGCAAACAAGTGAACAGCACAGAGTCCGTAAAAGTAAAACACGACAGGTACAAGGCAAACGAATGGGCGTAGATTTAGATGAAGCTCGAATAGGTAAAAAGAGACACTAGCACTGATGTCAAGAAAATTTATAACATGGTGGGAGTAAGATAAGCAAGCTAGAGCGTAATCCCTTGCAGAAGTGTTCTAAATAATCCGGGGTCGTAGTCAGTAGTTATATCTCGGTGTTGGGAAGAAACCAGACAGATTTGTGTAGTTGGGTAGTGTGGGTATGGGGGAAGGAACACAGGTAATGGAACAAAGCTTGGTTCGAAGCAGAAGTTTCAATGCATGAACTGGAGAAGAATATTACCCGATGGATGGGTTTGTCGTGATACACTACAGACGCATGTTAAAAGTTGTGTTGTTTAATTCATATGGAGTGAAAAAAGATAGATACTAACCATATACTTCCGTAATATTACCACAAAACCAAAGACACATTTTCTCAGTGATATTCATCTGATCCTTCATCCTTCAAGCGGCTAACCCCAATCGACGTTCTTCTGTGTGGAACGGACCCGGTAGTGCAGAAGAAGCTCGCCTTTGGACCGACATGATAAATAAACCGGGGACCTGGGTGGACGGAATCATCCCCGTTCGAGATATCTCCTATTAAACTAGTCATATCATTCCAGCACTCTTTTTCGGCTGTTCAGATGCCGTTTTTTGTCCATTTCACGATTTGATTGATTAGATTATCTACATGACTCACATTCTGTCCTCTCCATCAACTCATCAAAGACAATTATCCCTGGAACTCAGCTAATCGGATATTTTTTTACGCAGATGAGCATCAGTGTCATTTAGTAACTCATTTATTTGAACAATTAACCTTCCAGTCATTTTTATACTGATTCCTCCTGTCCACATTTTATTCCCAAAAACAATGAATCCTTAAATTTCACATCGGAAAGCTTCGAGTATATTCAAGGAATTAACATATGCTAAGGAAATTGACGAGTACAGTCAGCGCTTTTGCAGTATCGAATTTCCTGTCAAATTATTTCGACTGGTTTTGAGTTAACATATTGATTCACTGATCAAACTGAAATGGTACCATTTTACTATCCAAACCAACTGTCGATTAATTACAACGAATAGTAGCTGTGTGTTCTCTTTTCATTTGTCAGCACTAGCCTCGCGGTTTGATGTAGTCCAAGAAAACATCGCTGATGGACGGAAGAATTTAGAAAGCAACTTTTTCCTCTCTTATTTCGTAATAAAAAGGCTGGGAAAGAAACAGACTTCTTCGACATCTTACTTCAGACATCTACATAAGAAAGTGTTGACGAGTTCCAATTAATTTTATTTTCAATAAGTATCTCTTTCCTATTTTCAGCAATAGTAGTACTGGTAGCAGTAGTAGTAGCATAGTATATGGAGTAAACTGTGAAAATAAAAATTATACCTAACCTAATATTGCTTACGTTATTTATGTAATGATCCTTTTTTCAAGATGAACTTGCCTAGAGCTTGACAGTTCAGAATAACGGTCGGTTTCTACGCTAATAAATGAATGGCTATTAGCCGAGGTGCTGAGCACAGCTCTGCCTTGCAGAAATGAGTAAAATCCATACAAAAACAGCTGAAAAAATACTATATTATCTCACGACTCAACGTCAGCTGACGGTAATTGAACCGAAGCAAAAAATTCTGGCTTATTTCGTTTGCATGACCTTTACGTCAAGGTCGTTTGGGAGAGGTCTGTTAAATATCTGTTTTGTTTGCAATACTTTGGAGAAAGGTTTACTGTAAACCAGAAAATTCCGCTACTTTATCAAAGAGGACAGGGTCAGCATCCTGCAAACTAATTAGACGTTAATCGATATTGTTTGGAATATTTTCGTGAACAAAACCACGTTTTTCGCATTATTTGTGTCAATTATGGCCTCAAGATGAGATGGAGTGTACAAAAAACACATCAGTCTTCGACAGTAGTGTTTTCTGGGCAACGGCCAACGGGCCTTCCATATATATATATATATATATATATATATATATATATATATATATATATATATATATATATATATATATATATATTCCGATAAATTTCCGTGCGCCATTTAGAAGAGCGGTAAAGCAACGTTAGCTGTATCCGCTTTTGACCCATCTAAAATCAAACAACCGTGGTCACGCGTTGCGACCGCGACAGGGTTGGAATCTCATCTCAAATAATTCTAGCTAATTGCTAAAACAGCTGCTGCCTTGGTAAAAAATTAAACAAACGAATTTAGCGAGAACACGAAATTCTAATAAACCCACCATGTTTCCTCTGTGAAAACTTTTGAACCGAACCACTTAGATTGATCAAATTTGGCACGCTGATGTTTCAACCCACTACTATAACAAACATAAACATAAATTTGGAGCATGAAAAAGATGAATAGATTTATCTTGGAAAGGATGCCCGAGAGGGTAAAAAATGCTATTTTCCAAAGCTGAGCTAGCGAGACGAATTGCTTACGGAGGCGGCTGATAACTACAGTCACGAATCGAATGATGCTTCGCCAGTAGTCGGAAAGCCAAAGTCAAGTCAAACAGATGTTTATGTGAACCTGTGGAGCAAAGAATGCATGGGCAGAAACGACCAGGGTGAACTTACAAGAGCGTGTGTCATTTTGGCGGTCGAACCAGGAACAGCTTGGTTCGGAGTGATAAAACAAAGTTTATAGATGGGGCGGAAATGAAGATAGTGATTGTCAGAAATGAATGAATTGTCAATACACTATTAAACCCACCCCTGGAGGGATGTCAGAGCATCTAACCGGTGTGCAAAAACGACGACTTTCGTCGTGAATCATTCATTTTCGATACTCAAGGATATTCTTGAACAATATTCACGCCCTAAGTGATTCGTGAACGAATTCCACTCAGGCTACACATTCTGATTTGTTGTAGAGGCCTCTTGTCTATCAAAACAGAGGGATGCTGTGAGGTCCAATTCTCTCTGAGCTGAAACAAAGAACAGTAATTACACAAAAATCAGGGGTGTGTATACGTCAAATTTCCAAGAAAATGTCCAGACCGACAATAAATTTTTGGAACTTTGTGAAGGATTTCGTTCTAAGAGACGGCGTACAATTCGCAGTAAAATCTCTCCGCAAGACCCTAGAACACTCTTGCCGGTGGTTCGGATGAATCTACGAGTGCATCAGATTAGCAGAAGTTCCGTCCCTGAGTTTAAGCGTTTGGCTTGTTGAACCACTCACATAGTCTGCCCGACATCTACAGTTGAGAAAGATGAGATTGACATCTTCGATGACTGTTCGACTTTTTCAAAATCCAGAGAAATGTGCCATAAATAACGTCACTTGGAATGCCAAGTGTAATGATGTGAAATTTAACAACGAGAAACAGCCTTATTTTGACGGCAGTGGTAATATTTTGTACTATTGGTACGGTTTCAGGAAAGGCAGGCTGGAGGTGGAATTTGAGAATTTTTACGCTCAGTGGTCCAGCTTACTTCCTTCGTCACAGTTGGAACGGCAGAAGTTCAAATCTACCTTAGTGAATACGTGCTATCAATATCATACGGCTAAGGCATCAACAAGTGGGCTATTAAGAACAGAACACGTAAAACGCCTCACAGAATTACAAAAGAAAAATGACACCGTTATATTGAAACCGGACAAGGGTGCAGGTATAGTACTCCTGAATAAGTCAGACTATATCACGAAAATGGAAACTATTTTGAATGACACATGCAAATTCGCGAAAATGGCAACAGAGAAGGACAAAACGCAACAAATAGAGAAGTCTCTATCAAACATTTTACGACATCTGAAACAAAATGACATAATCGACTCGTCTACTTTTGAACGGATACGGCCTACAGGAACTATCATTCCCAGATTGTATGGATTACCAGAAACTCATAAGATTCGCCGTGCCATGCAGTGGCCAAACGGTTGGCAACCCTGCTGGAACCGGTTAGACAGGAAATATCAAAACACAGCCTAAAGGATACATTTTAATTCATAAGTTGTATAAAAGACCTGAATGAGCAATAGCGACGGATGCTATCGTTAGATGTCAGTTCACTCTTTACCAACGTTCCAATCGGTGCAACCATCGATTATTTATGTAACTATGTAGAAAGCAACGCAATAGAGATAGGCGTTCCCTTAGAAGCTTAGGAACAACTGCTGTTTTTTGCACGCACAATATTCAGTTCAAGTTCAACGGTCATATCTGCCGTCAAAAAGACGGGGTAGCAATGGACTCCCCACTCGGACCACTGTTAGCCGAGGTCTTTATGGCAAAATTGGGAGATGGTCCACTTGAATCAGCAATCCATAGCTGCGGTTTATACAAACGCTAAATAGATGACATCTTTTGTGTAATCAATTCCTCAGACCAAACAGGTCAACTGTTAAGTTCGTTTAACTCGGCTCATGACAACTTACAGTTCACAATGGAAACAGAATCTAACAACAAAATAGGCTTCTTGGGTGTTCGGATGAATCGTCGTGAAGGTGGTTAAATCAGTCGGTCAGTACACAGGAAGGGGACGTGGAATGGACAATACATCCACTTCCACAGCTTCGTGCCTCTTAAGTTGAAAATGAACCTAATTAGGTGTCTCGTAAACAGGGCAGGACGATTATGTTCGGAGGACACAATTGAGGAAGAACTCTGAACGGTGCGAAGGATTTTTACGCAGAACAGCTGCCCAGACCTTCCAGTTGATAGAATGATGCAGATAGAGCGGAAAACTCCAAGAGAGTCCATGGTGGAAAGGAAGTCAGTATACATAACTTTGCCATTCAAAGGCGACGCGTTGGCAGAGAAGGCCCAGAGAGGATTGTCAGGCGTTATCAGCAAAGCATTTTACGCAGCTAATCTGCGGATGTTGTTCCAATCCAGACCAGCAGTGACTTTGCTTTTGAAAGACAAAATACCCGGTTCTGCAGCCTGATTCTGTGTGTACTCATTCACTTGTTTCCGTGGGACAATGTACATCGGCCGCACGACCAGGCTTTTGTTTGGACGTATCCGCGACAACCTCCCTACATGGCTGAACATTGGAGCAATTAAATCGCTCACTAGTGCAGTCGTTTCACGACTAGCTGAATCCAGTCCCACAGTAAACGTGTCCGAGGCTTTTCACGCCCGGGGTAGACAATCCAGACTAGCAAAATGTCGCGTTCTGTCCACAGCCGAGGCTGTCAGCATCCGCCTGCATAACGCCCTGTGTGTGTCCAAAAACAATTTGTGTATGCTCTTAAGCTGCCCGAGTCCTCCCTCCACCCTACAACAGGCCACAGACTAGATAGGAACTGACATAGCACGTGAGGAACAATCCCCATCCGGTCTTGAATAAAGCTTGGATCATAAGTGTTTTCTTTCCTTTTTTATGTCACCATTATTCTCTATCAATCCCTATTTGTCTAATTGGTCCAATTCCTTAACTTGTCGCAACATATTGTGATGTAATGGCATGAGAATGAATCACTGAAAGCGAGCTTTTTCACCATCCTGCGATCTCACAGTGTGCTCACTTGGAATAATCAGACAACTGAACTTCATTTGTTGAACCTACGGTGATAGCTCTTTGATGGTCTGGGGTGTATTTTTGAAGGAAGAGAATCTCAGCTATAAGCCTTAGGAAGGAAGCAGACTGCTATCGATTTAAATATCACGGCCGGTTCACCAGATTTGCGTAGGTAGCTTTATGCGATCACCTTGGGGTTAAAATAGCACCTTTGCATATACAATTTGCAAATTCCGTTATTGTTCACCGTTTTCTCACGCGGACAAGGTCAAGAAATTTTTCTCCCAGGAATTCAGGAGTTGGAATTTAACTACTGCTATTGTTCTCAGTAGCAATATTAGAATTCGAAGCTGCAGGGGTGTGCCCGTTCGGGATGGCGCCGAAATAACAAGTGACTGAGAAAAACTGCACCACTGTTCGGCTGTGATAGGACTATCAGATCAAGAGACTTCTGGCCGGCAAGAATCCATAAATCAGTCACAAAAGGGTGAATTAGACTGTAGTTGAAATACGAAGGGGAGTTATTAAAAAAATGGTTGCAAATAAGCTGAATCTGTGGGATAACCAAGAACATAAGCCGGATTGAATGGACTAATCCGGCGTCGGATCTATGAATGCCTCTGATGCTTGTTGGTCAATGGTGGAGTGTTGTGACAGGAAGGTTAAAGCTGTATATTCGAGCCTACACAGATATCTTGCAGTAGAAATGCAAACCTATAATAAAGAACAGTTACGAATAGATACCTAAACTGTTCACGTAATGTGCACCATAACACGCGAGTATAGACAGATATGGTACTTTGGAAGCAGAGAAAATACGTCACAAATTTCTGAGGTTCACTACGTGCGTGCACACCACTCATGAGTAACCTGACACAAAAAGAGGAGGAAAACTCCAATTACGATTGGTAATGAATATTCACTTCGTGGTTAAATATCGCACTTTCGAAGTTGTTTAACAGATACTGGTATCGTTGGTTATTGTTTCAAGTGGATATTACAATATAATTTCTGGGATGGCCCAATTTAAAGTCAGCAACTAACGGCTGCTATCATTATCAGCAGACAAAACGGAAATTCAATTTATTCGGCTGGAACAGGAAATGTTGAACACCGAACAATATCAATGTAAAAAGTAGAAACCCGATTTTTATATTACTTAGCCCTATTACACTATCAGCGCCTAAATCGCCACGGGAACATCCCCACTGTGCAGCTTTTGCAGATGGCTCGTTAGAAGCGATCAGCGATATGCATTCACCGAGACCTACTTGGGACTTGGACCCTAGGTGAACGATTATGAGTGGGACACCTAACCACTGGGCCACCCGGATTGGCTCTCAGCTGTTTGTTTAGAGCTAGGCTTTGTGGGTTGTTTGTAAGGGAATACCTTCGGTTCCCTTAGGTCCATCGTAGTAGTTGTCCACAAACAGAGTTGATCGTTACGCGGACATTGGGCCTTTCCGGTTCTGAAGCCAGTGACAGAGAGGAGCTGTATCATGTAGAGTTAATGTTAAACAAATATTCGACGGCCAGCCCGGATAACCCGGTGGTAAGGTGTTCGACCCACAATCATTCATGCCAGGTTCGAGTCCCATTGGGGTCTCAGGGGATGTATACTATTAACATCCTAACTAGGATAGCTGGTTTTCGATAGTGAGTTAAGAGTTGATAACCAACTGCGTTGAATGAACCTTGGGAAATCGAAATATGAAACTTACCAATACACTTCCGGCTATTGGGGAATTCGGTATGGAAGCCGCACATGTGATGAGTGAAGTACGCACATGCTTTCTCATCTGATCTACTTTGGGATAGTTCTTAATCAACCACAGATGTGGTTTCTAACCACTTTCCACAGAAGTGAAAGGGGATTATGCCACTCATCCACCATTGGTACGCATTACTCGGCTGTTCGATGAAGTTTAAGAGTGTGAGATTTGGTTTTAATTACAGAACAATGATTTTATACTTAGCAGCAACAATCCATTCGCCACTGAAGATCCGTGGAAGAGCTTTACACATGTACAAACGCTATAAGCCACCTCGAAGTTGTGAGCATCTCAGCACGTTTGTTTGTTCATTTTGAAGACATTCGTCGCAGCCAAAATTGGTAAATAAAGGTTTCATTGATCCTCCGATTACGAGTACACTCCATCGGATTTTCCACCCAATCTATGATGGTTACATGAAATTTGGATACTGACTGTTGTTTTGGGGGTAAAAACTGAGATTCAACCGGTATGACGTGTCACCAGAATTGGACAGACTGTACAGCTGTTTTTCAATACATTTCGCATAAACAGGAAAGTCACTTGAACGCACGGGGACGCTTTCAATCAAGGTCTGGGTGCTTAGCGGGCCTCGTGACCGCTGAGCACTTAGACGACAGAGGGACTGAATTTCGATATCGAGCAAGGCTGAACGTGTAATCCATGGTATGTCCCCATCGCCCACGCTCGTATACGCCCCATAGGGCATGTTTGCAAAGTGGTTGCGAAGATCAGTTTTCGAGTGCTACGTATGAGTGGCCCTGCATATTGACAAAGTCCCATACACAAATTTTGAATAGAATTGTGAAATTAACCGTGATGATCGCTTATGAGTTTTTACACTATTCAGGGTTTGTAATTGGTTTCTTGATAAACAGATTGATTGCACAAATAATTTCTTGACACAAACAACTTAAGTAAATTCGCATTTTATTGCTCAGTCGGAATAAATGATCACAGCAACGGACTAAACAGGAAAACGGGGCTGATCTGTCACATCAGGCTTTGCAACAGACTCTTGCGGATATGTTCTGACGTCCATTGGGACTATCACCGAACTGCGTAAACAACGCTGATCTATCTTTGCAATTGCAAGCAAGATGGTATAGAACACGCAGAGTGAAACCGAAAGCTGAACAAGTTCGCACTTACCCAGGGCAATGCCGTGGTTAGATGTTAGGAGACGAATGTCTTCAGCTTAGCTGTGTACGGTTCAGGACTGAGATGAGTTTGTGACTCGGATTGATCAACTCAGTATAGCACTACACCGCGATTTTATCTGACTTTTTAAGAATCCCCGTTAGCTGTGATGCACCATTCCACCGAGCTCTGGATGAGGGAGTCGGACCCGAATCGTATGACTGTAGGCCGCACACGTTGCTTTCAGTATACTAGTTGCAACACTGTTCTGTGGGACGGAGGAGGTACGTGAACGATCTGCAAGAACACAGAAATAGAACTCAATGAGCCGGGGCTCATTAAATGTGTAAGCAGGCATCTACACTGGCATCAGATAAGATGGGAAAGGCTGCCAGCCAGATATTCGTGCTAGTTATCAACGGGATGCTCCACTGCAACATTACATAATACTGATTAGATGGCCAAATTTCGAAGGTAGACAATATGTTTGAATTTTGCGGTATTTGTCCTCATTCCTTTTTATCAAATTGGACAAAGGGAGCAGTCAGTGTATCAAGCACACGCAGTCTCAGTTCAAAGTTGTCCGCATTAGACCGGGTTTCTTGCTGATCAAACAGAAGAGATTTATATGATGAGATTGCCATAATGATGAGAATATGCCTGCTAATTGTGAATATATTTGGGATTTGAAAAGATATCCCGACTTATGCCCACCATTATGTAGTGTGTCATCCCATCAGACCGTTTTGGTATCCCATATTCACCAGTTTGGTACCAGATTGAAGGAGAGAGCAGGGCTTTATCCAAGAAGCGAACCCCTGATCAGTGAATGCACAGATTCGTTTCCGAAAGGCATCCGTGTAAATGTTATTACCGGAGCGTAACGCCAGACAACAGATTAGCTTCCAGTACAGATAGATGACAACTTTGTTATAAAATTTCTCCGATCTGCTTCATCCAGTCATGAATAAATTTGACCAGTCCGTTAGTGAGATCACGCCTAACGGGTTTTGATGGTCAAAATGTGTAGACAACCGTAAAACGGCATTTGTTGAGGGGACAAATCGAGGGAGATTGGTTTACAAAATATCCAAAACTATCAATGGATTTCTCATTGCAATCACTCCCAAGCGGGGTTCATGCATGAAACAAAATCCACTTGGATCACTCTGAACGGTTGTAAACTATTTATACCCGTGAAGTTTGGCTGGTTTAGTTTGGCCTATAAAGATAGTTCATTTCTGTTGTGTTGTATTGTTTTGTATTGTAGACTTTAGCACGTTAACAAAACTGATCAATGACACTTTGAAATACGCATTAAAAACAGGTTCTTCAGAAATAAAACTGGTTCAGCCACCGAGGTTAGTCCGCAGTTCCTCTGTGACTTTCAATTTGTTAGCCAGAACACGCGCTAAGCAAGGTGCTGTAGAGTTACGATAGAAATTTATGCGGGATGGGATAAGTCTAAATTCGGAACGTGTGGAGGGATGAGAACGGCATGCACATAGGTCACGGTACAGGGGATGGGTGGGGTCCGCAAGAATCTTCTTGGCGAATTTTTCACAGGCTGTAATATGCAAATCGCAAACTTTGGAGACAAGAGAGACCATGAAAATCAAAGAGACACAACTGATAATGGATAGGCTGCGGTGTAGTGTGATAAAATCTTTCTTAAGTAGACCAGGAAAGATTACGGGAAAGCAGTAGAACAATATGGGGAGAATACAATGCTGGACAAAAGAAAGAATGACAGCTTGTGTGGCACCAAACTGCCTTGGCCTACGGATTTAAAAGGACAGTCTGCGTAGTTTTTTTTAACACAATCAAGAATCTGAGAAGACCATTGTAAATTGGCGTCCATTCAGTTCAGCCTACGAATTTCACTGCACTTAGAACGAGGCACTTCGCAAATCTGGATTGTCTACTACAAAACCTTGCTAATCGAACTGAGCGCTGAGTGATCATATTCGCTGAGTTGTCATGTGAACACTTGGGACTGGTAATTACCTAACTGTCATGTGGTGCTCACGGATGCGATAGTATAAGTGCCTAACTGAGCGACCAATATCTCACGTCTCCACAAAACAGGTGAATTAAAATAAGCAAAACGAAGCCACGGAACCCCGTACCCCTTTATCCGATGGCAATAAAAAATACGCCTTGGGTGCGAGCACAATTCGGAACTTTGTCTCAAGGAGCATTTTACCGGTCGCTTCTGAAGGCCGGTGAATTTTCACATTTCTGAATAGGAAATTCCTCTATATCAGCTCATGAACACCTCTGCTCTTAGTTATTTTATGAGTAGTGGATGATTAGAGTCTACGTAGTATGAGATTCATCATATAGTGTGTCCAAGTAGTGTCGATTATGATGTATGCGAAAAACTAATCAGTATATATATATATCGAGCTTAGCGACTTAATTAAGGTATATCACTTCACCGCGTTTCCTCTCATTTACTTTCTTTTTTTGCTGCTCTATGGGTAGTTGAATGTGTCACCATGTTTGCCAGGGTAGAACGCTCTGAGTGTAGTAAGCTGACTACTAGCAAGGCATGGAAGTATAATTATTGTGATCAACAGGACCAAATAAGTTAACTTAATTTGTATTTAGTTAGGTTTACTATCCAAATAACTAGGCAGAAGTTTTCCGGTCAATACATTTTGATGATTAAGCCTGTACAATAGGATTAGGAGAAATTATTTCGTTATTTAACAATTTCACGATATATGTGGTTTAAAAGTGCTTTTAACCGATCATTGTCAAACTTACTGAAAAGAGGAAATTCCAGTTTGCATTAGTATGAGCGTTGTCTTCAAGGTCATTCGAGCGCACTGCTCCAGTCACCTACATTGTTACTGCGATAGCGATGAAAAAGATCCACTAAAACTGAATTTTTCCGGCACCTCCTTAAAAAGGGTCAAAGTTGAATTGCAGAAGCCTATAATAATGAATCATTTTGTCGTATCTTGCTCAATCTTTTAAAGCGAAAAGTAACGTAAGTTATCGGATAAATCACACGACAACTACCCGAAGTATACGTTTTTTAGGTAGAAGACCTGGCAAATCGAATCAAAGGGACTATATTATGCGCATTACGACCAAAAACAGTACCAGAAATTCCTATCCCTAATCCAGCGCGGGAATGTTGTCAGGCGGTCTCACTCCCTGTCAGACATAACGTAGTGACAATTTTCAATGTGGCTAGGATCACGTGGTGTGAAGCTCTCATTGCAAACCCAACAAATGTGGACACATACTGGTTCCATCACGGGACTCAAATTACGAGGCCTATCATTTTGGCGATGGTTTGTTTATCGTACGAGTGTTTGGTGTACGATGAGCCGTAGAAGGCTCAGAAAAATGTCTTTTTGTGTGAGAATATCCTCCGAAAAATTATCCCGCCGAAAGTCGACACATCATACCAACCACTAGTATTCATTTAGATCTGAATAAAACACGTGGTGGACTTCAATTAGAGCTGCCTCGAATGTTGGGGAAATCGTCACCTTTATGACTGAAAAAGTCCCCGAATTCAACGGAACGAAGTTACCTGGGTAAATAAGTTTTTCAGGCTAAAGCTTCGTGTTTTTTTTCACCAGAGGTTTGTATATAAGGTCATGCAGATCGGTGTATCTGCTAACTATTCACAGTCGGACTTGTAAATGCATGCGCATCTTCTAGGTCTAGTTCGTACATCTACCCTCTGGTATCGCAGATTCAGACGCAATCGTAAAAATCATCTGTTCTAAAGAGAATAATCAAAGGACTACCTACACACTGGTCATTGGAGTCAAAAGTGCAAAATGTGATAGTGTATAAGACAGAATTTGTTCATCGTGGTAGACTCTATGCCGATAAGACTATGAAAAACACTGAAGAATAAAGGCAGACCACATGTTTAATACTGTGTATGACTATAGTGTTCTGAATAAAGTTTGATTTAATTCAATGTAAAAGGGTGTCTTCTCATTTTCCCTCAGAGGCTCATATTCCGTCATATTTGCGGTCCGCTGGTAGTAGCAAGAATATGTTTTTGCTTGGATTCTAAGCATAGCTATTCACGGCATGCAAAAAGACCACAAGGGCGATTGTCATAAAAAGTCAGCACTACTTCCTAGTTATGGCACATATAAAATTATATGGTTCTGCAATAATGTTGTCATGTACGAAGGCAAATGTGCTTATCGGACACACGTACGCACCACAGTCGACACTATCTGTACTTTCAAATCATTGAGAACAGTGTAAGCACAGAACGCACTAAAATGATTCTGATGACAGTCCTTATCGACCGAATTCCAGTTTTTACTACTGAAACAATCGTTAGTAGCCAAAACCAAGTAGCCGCCACGGATTAGGGAAAAAAGTGAGTGCACTAGCGGTCGGATAGTCAATGATACCATTGTGTACCACATTTTCTGCCACGACTGTCTTCCAAGCTGGTAAAAAAATGTGCCGAGACTTCCGTAGCGCCTTGGGGCTTATCAATTTTCGTGAATTTTCCTGCGACTTTAAATCAATATACTGAACACGGGAACCAACTGACGTGTCAAATGTCAACTTAATATCTCACGCACTATTAACTGAGTTCCACTTCCGATGAATGCTCGTCTCCTCATCTCATAATCTCTTATTTCATTTGGTGTTTCCTCTTCGGCCAAATGATTCTACTCCATGATATGTATGAATATCAATCATTCAAATATCATCGCGAGGGTGAATGATGTGGAATGAGAGTAATAAAATACATTTTTTCGGTTTGCGCTGCGCTGCAAAAATAGTCCAGATTGGTAGCATCTTGCGGGAACTATTATTTTCCCGTTCTGTGTGAACAGTTTTTTTCAACCAACCTAATTATTATTTCCGGGGATACTGACTTTATTCAGTTCTCCCTGGGTATCTTTCACAACAGCGGACCTAGGTGTTTTAACATGGAGACGTTGGAGCATCGACGCTTTCCTCCGAATGAAAAAATAATGTACTCGCAATCCACTGAAATGTTGTCCAAACAGAATAATGCTATGCATCCTATCTAACTGTTGCAATTATAAATTGAGAAACAATTCTGTTAAATCTGATAGATGCATATTTTACTGGATTAGCCTCCAAGTTGTCCCGATTCCTAATTGATGAATCTCGCGTTATTCGAGTTACTGCGCTTTCGTCTCTTTTCCCACATCTAAGTTATCAAACTCCAGCATGGCTCCTCCGGAAATGTATTTACGTATGTTGAATTCGTAACTACTTATCATACAGTAACAATCGAACAGGGATTTAAAAACCTGTATGATAATCTTCAAAACATCATCGACCTTTCTGAACAGAGTGATATTTCCCTCAACACTTCCAAGCATTCTGAATGTATCTTCATCACATCTCGACCGTCTTCCCCTAATGTCTAGTATAATTCGCGCACTATTCGATTACACGGAGTGATGCTAAGCACTGACGTTCTCGTGTCATCACTTACGTGCGCGAACTGCGCTGACTGATCTTTCAAATTCGATAGCGCAGACAATTCTGTATGACAATTATCACCACGTATTATCTCTTGAGACACCGATAGCACAGTAACTATGTGGACACGAAATTGTCATTTATTACCACCATGACCGCCAGTTCTCCAATTCTTTCTTCCATTATCTGAATTTAAATGCCTGTGAAATGTGCTGCTTTCAGACACTTGTGAAGCAGCGAAAACAATCCCATTCTCTACCGAGTTTTCTGATGCTAGAATCGTTTTTTTTCTCCGCTAATTTTGCGTTAAGTCTACATTCACCTTTTCCTATGTCTCTCAATGCATTTCGCAACAACTACTCTATTTCTCCGTTGTAATATTTTCATGTTATCAATACAGGATTCTAGGTTTTCATAAAGACAGTCATATATTTTCTAAACCCTTTCTGAACTCATCAATCAGATGTTTGATTTATACGTTAATGCCTGTGAAAAACTTGATGGTTCGACATGGATTTTCGTACGCTACACCTGAAGTGAAAACTGCTTAACTTCAAGTTAAAATGGTATAGTTACGTTTATTTTGTTTTGATGCTGTATTTCCATTCCTATGTCCTAAGAGGATCAAGAAACCGTGTTAAAATCGTCACTTCCATCCAGCAACCAGATAACTCCAATAGTAGCTGGTCACATCCCACATTTCGCTCAGATCACCCGACAATCGCGCTACCATTACCGATGCAGTCGAGTCAATCGATACTGGACCACTCTACTCGTCTTCTAGTGATACTCACTCAAGCTGTGGTCACATTAGCTGGGTTCAGCCGGCTATCGCTAGAATATCTCACCAGTCCGTGTGTTGTGGTCAGAGCACATGCAGACGCTAGCAAATCGAACATATCAACCACTAGGCTGTCCGGCTCGGCTCTCAAGGATTTGTTAAACTTATGTTTATTTCCTTAGGATGTTGAATAACCATGTCAACGAGGCTGCAAGGCAACTTGTGAGGGAATGTGCTGACCCATGGTAGACAGCAGTCGGTAGGTCAGCTCCTGTCCGGAATCCAGGTCAGTTTTTGTGCCAGTGGATGCGTACGTGACAAGGTAGGGGATCGGTGAGACTCGAACGGAGTCCCGTTAACCGGCCACTGGTCATGTGACCAATCAACCAATCAGAAGACAGGCTACTTGATGGCCGTATGAGCCAGTTGGTCTGCGTTGCAACGATTGGCGTCAGTGATTGTTTCTTCCCGAATAAACGACGTGTCTCTTGCTGATGAAATGAGATGATTCGTGGGCTGAATAGACTTCTCACCAGGGTTGGTGGGACGAAACAAAACACAACTCTCATTGTGGATGCACTGCGTTGAATGTGACTATTTCTTCTTCGGGGGTGTCTCTGAAACAGATTCTGCGAGATCTATCACTCAGGCATCAAATAATCTTTATTTCGGCCTGCGTATAAAGAATGAAACCATGCTATTGATTGCACCGACTATTCTGTTATGTAACAGAATTTATCATGCAGCATCAACACTAAACTCACCGTTGCTAATCATGAAAATATCGTATAGCTGTTTCACCCGAAAACACTTCTATAACCACGCACCTAGTCCCCACTGGGATTCGAACTCGGGTTGAACGATTTCGAGCCAAACGTCTAACCACCTGGTTATCCGGACTGGCTGTCAACACCACATGATACATCACCCTTCGGTTGTTGGCTTTAAAAAGGCAACAACTCAGAGGCGCTCACTTACCGAGCGCCGCCGACGATTTCCGTCACCGTGTTTCGTTGGTCCTTAATAATGAGTTGATCGTTGATAATCCATCCTTAATCATTACACAAACACGTTTCTTTTGTGAACATATTTAAATGAAACGAGCCATCAACAGGATGACTTGGACATGCCTCTAGATAAACTATCCTGTTGTTCGCCTTATTTCTCAAGTTCTAACGTACTGCAGCCTTCTATTGGATTTACAAATCTCAGCGGAATCTTTGAACATTTTTATCCACAATCCCCTCCCGGGCGTGCTATAACATTTTTTCAGGCACTTCGTCCATCCAACAACCCTGAACATATTAGCGACCAATTGATACGACTAATTACGTAAAACGTGATACTCGTTGGAATCACAATTGTGATTACTACCGGTATTGTTATAGTGGCGATGTGAATACCTTGTGCACACACTTCCAGTGAGCCGGTCTTTTATACAATCCATACAGAGAAGGAAGACTGAAAAATGATCGACAGAATGAAGGAGTTGCCTGCGTCGACATCATCAGCGAGGGGAAAAAATTACAAAGCAATTGATGCGTAAGCAGCAGGGTTGGAACTTTTTAAATGCTCGTTCCTTATCCCGAAGATAGGCGCTGAGACGAATATGTCCGTAGATCAGCTGAATGAGAGAATAGCAGGACAGATGAACGTAAGCTTTTGCTGATATCACACGAAAGCGATCGGTTCGGTCTTCAGAGTACGATTACCAAGGCGTCATATTAGGTTTCACAGCGCTAGGTAAGTGCCGTTCAAGAAAGTTTCGATTAAGGTCAGTCTGCAAAGGCCCGTCTATGCACTTACAATCAGAGTAAGCCTTACATTTAGAAATGGAAGAGTGGCCAAGCGTAGTATATTGATCTATTTTGCAGATCAACTTGCGTTACACAAATGATTGATATTTAATTAAACGGAAAGACTTAGATTACACAACTTCACTACTAATCTTTCTGCGATGCCTGAACTGAAAGATTAACACAGTGACGACGTGGACCGATGGGCTGTCACTCACACACGCCTAACATATTCTTATACTCACTTATTTACTTCTTTTTTATCATATAACAGTAGTGCAATATTTCAGGAAGGGGTTTTCGGTTAATTTGAGGCTACAGACTAGGGCAAGTGACCGGTGGTTGCAAGTTTTGACCTGAGGACAGAATGGTCTTAAGTCCGCCATGCTGACCCATCTGACCACTGAGAGTCTCAAGAAAGCGAAACTGATAAAACGCGAGTGCATTTGCCGAGCCAGAAAAATTGAAATGCTGAACTATGTCCAATCGGTTAAATAGTTAGCTGTCGCAAGTCCGCACCACGCCAAGATCCGTACTCCAGTTACCCGCGCATCTCGGTTCCTTCTCTGCCATGCGCCTTCGAAGAATGTGTTTGTACTTTTGTATATCATTCTCGTTGTGCAAGCCCCACATTCCCCGATCGCCTTATGGATCTGGAGCTCTCATCTTTGGCCCTCTAGTGGCCAAATTAGAAATCCGTTGAGGTTCACTCACTTTGAATGGGATTCGTTTGGCCAGCTGTGAAATGCTTCGGAAGTTGTCATTCCTTCTTCTCCGACTTCATCATCATCATCATCATCTTCATATTTATCTTCATCATCTCTTACCGCTGTTCTAGTTCTTGATCTTGTTCTTTTTTCTTCTAACTGTGGTTCGCGGCTGATTGACAAGTTGGGCTTCATCATAGCGTCACTCTGTTGATAGAATAGTTACCGACACAGTTTGTTCGATTTTAATTTAAACATCCAGTTCTGTTCACCGGTTCTAAACAGAAACCTCGCTCGGAAGTCGGACTGTAGGGAAAATGAAGAAAAGTAAAAGAGCAACTACGAAATAGGGCCCGAAAGTGGCCAAATTTAGGGAAGTGACCAGTCACAAAATCACGTCATAACTCCCAGCACTTCTGAACATCAGGTGGACCCCAACGTGGAAGCCTCACAGTCCTACTTGATCAACTCAACTGCTCTGGCTTTTGGCTTCCCCCTTCATTGTCCTACAATTTGGAAGCGCTCTGCTATGCAGTCAACCCATGTATTATACGAGGTTCATTGTGAATATGGAGTGGAAAAAAGTCCCTGGATGATGATCTATTCACCGTGATTTGTTAGTGTTGCATTCATTAATTTTTCCACTCTCTGCATCGGTTAACTTCTTGGACCTCAGTCGCAGAAAAAAACATGTCCTATGAGGCCAAGTCTAAGCAGTTCACACTCGACTCTCAAAAGATCAGCATTGTAGCTCGGAAACCCTGTAAACATGGCTGTTTATCCATAATATACAACCGCTGATATTATCGTACATACATCTCTGATCCCTAATTCTCCCTCCCTATTTCAGGAACAACTGTGAATATAGTGGACGAAAATTCTGACCACCCCCCCCCCCGGAGACTCAGTTGACCAGTAAATATTCCCATATTCCTATATTTAACGTATTGCTGTACTGGGTGCCGCACGATACAGACTGAATTGTTGCCGAATCGAACTTCTGCTTACATACTACAGCATATATTACGTTGATTATTCGGAGGACTGTATCAGCAACACAGCAGTTGTGCTTAGCTTAAGCAGTCACGTGGATTATCAGACAGTGTCGCACGCACACACGCACTGTTGCCGACTGATTCATACACGTGTGGTCACGTGCACCTAAACACAAGCACACAAGATTGATGCTGGTCATGCTTCATTCCAGAATGCCTTGACCAATCAGATGTTGCCACTTGTCTTACGGCCTTGTGTGGCCTGGTCCGACTGTAAGCCTGGCTTACGTTTTGATCTGCATCTGATTGTGCCACATGTACACACGTGCATGTGTTCGCGCTTGGCGTACGTTCTTCCTGAGTACACTTTCGTCCGCACGTGTTAACGTTCAGCCTACCGATTTCGGGACACAACAACCGCTTCATCGAATATTCGACCGCCGGGTGAAAGGAAACAGCCTAGATAACAACACTCACCCATCTGGTCTGAATATCACTGAATAATCAATATGAATGTCAAAAATTTGTAACTAAAATATATTCGGAGTGCTGCAACAGTACTAAGGAACTAATCGGGCTCAGTTTGTAGTATTTTGGTGTTCACACAGTAAACAGATTGCTCACGTGAATGCAGAAAGCAGAAATATTGAAGAGACCCGCAAATGTTCCGCAAAAATGATTCACTACTTCACGCATGAAGTAATAATATTCCAACAAAAAGGGCAATTAGTCAATATGAAGTGTGCGTGCAAAAAACTTCTGTTTTCTAGCTATCGTTTATCATGATCACCAATGAATAACAGGAGAATTACCAATCATTTCTGCATCGGTGTGCACATGTCTGTGAGTGGCCCGGTTGAGTGGGTGGGTAGGGGGGGTGGGGTGGGTGGTTGGTGGTGGTCACATCGCCCATCCGTACCAGTCATATTATCCGAGAGACCTCGAGAGACAGGTAATCAATGGTACGATCAATCAGTAGCGACGATGGTTTGACAAGTGACCCGCCCCACCTCGTTCGGAGAAGGGAGTAGGGAATAGGTGAACCAATTGGTCTCATTGCTCATACCCCGGATTGAATGCAGGACTGATACACGATAATGTATTACCCATATAAACAAAAGAACGCTAGTCGAACTGATATGATTCGGAGTGACTATGCCTATTCCAGAAAGCGGATCAATCAGTTGAAGCGTTTGCGTGAAAATGATTTGACTCACTGAACAAATGAGTTTGTGAGCATGAGCAAGCAAGCTAGCGAACGAGTGAGTGAGCAAACGAATGAGCGAACGGAAGACTCAATAGGTGCAGAATTTATTACACAATATATACTGATTTTATCGTGCGTGGAAGAATGGGAATGAGCTCGAAGTCCCTGACTGTACTCAGTGTTCTCAGCTTGATGCCACTACGATGTGATCTCCACCCATTGCTCGAGGTCGTACAAAAAAGAGCTGTATATCAGACGTGTATCCACTTTGTGCGTGTCTGAGAGAATGAGACGGGGGAATTGTAAGGCCTTCGGGAAATGCAAGTGGTGTGCTGTGCCCACGAGTGAGTGTTTAGATATGCGCCAAACCACAAACAAATTCACATAGACAGGCATGGATTTATGCATACACATGGCACTATGAAGTCATACTAAATCTGTCTTTCCATTGTCCAACAGACTCCTGGTTAGTTTCCAAGGCGCATTAGAATAGTCCAGTTTTTCCTTGCTCTTAATTGCTCCACTTAATTTTCAATGTCGCAGAAGGAAATTAAAGGGAAAGCTTGGAGATGCAGTGGACGTTATGAGGGTAGACAAGTTACTTAATGAGATATTCGGTCATACCACTTATTATTATTAATATATTATCCTACGAACCCTATGTTTACCGTTTATGATTTTTACAGTGTTTGAAATCACGTATTCTTGTACATTGTCAGATTCAAACCCGCTTGGTCGACGAGACTCTTGACTCAACTCACGTGATTCACCAAATTCCGATGTAGAACTCAACGACCTTCGTTTTTGTTCTTTACTGCCCTATACTAAACAATCGGACAACATTTTCAGTAAGAACGAAATGTCCTTAAAGAGCTGCTGAAGAAGAAAAGTTTTCTGGTGGCTTCGGTTCACGACTGGAACATACCGCCTGTGGCTGACTTAAGTGTATCGGGTCAAGTACTGCTGAACCGAAGAGAGTTTCTGGGGCATGTCAAATAGATTACCTCATTCAAGTTACATAAAATGAAGGATATCCACCATTCGAATAAAAGAAGATTCGTCGAAGTATGTCAACTGCACAACGGATATTGCCCGGATTCTGCGCAAGACGATTTCGCCGGGCTGGATTCAATTGCCGTAGATGTCAAACGTAAGGTTTTTGTAGAAGGCCAAGCATCCACACTAAAGTCGGTCCATATTTGGATTTGGTGGGGAGAGGGGAGGGTATAGAGGTAATGGTTCTTTCATCAGTGGTATAGGTTTTCGGGTTATTTTAAGGACAACAACTTTTCCCAGCTTGACAGAAGAGTTCAGAAGTTTTTTCCAATTAGCCAACTGATGCAATCACCTTCGCTGGCCGACTACTAGACAGCTATAGTTTTTGGACACGTTTTGCTGTTCACATCTATTTACTGTAGTCCTGGCGTGCTTAAGAATGAACATATCCTGGTGGACTTTTGCTTGCGGCTTTTAATGTGTCGGCTGTGCAATTTCCACCTAATCTGAAGTTTATCGTTTTGACACGGCCGAATTTTATCCCACTGGAATGACTTATCCTCTCCTGTATAACTACAGTGCCTTGCTTGGCACGTGTTCTGGTGGACAGAATGAAAGTCACAGAGCAACTCCGCAGGAACCTCGGTGGAGGAACCAATTTTTTCTACGGTATTTTAGTTTTTATGCTCGCTTCAAACTGAAAATGATCAGTTTGCCTTTATTTTGTTCAGATATGAGTTTCTTATCTTGCCTGAGTCTTCAATACAGTAGGACATTGATAGACAAAAAATGAGTAGGACATTATTACGTGTCATGTGAAGTGAACTCCAATCAGCTTCTTTAGCACCATTCAGATACCCTATAGGACTCCAAATCTGTCTTGAGCTCCTATTTTACAACAGAATAGCACCCTATAACAAAGAATAAGACATTTTATGGGGCGAAATGGAATAACATTGTGGAAATACGAAAGAATCCTGAAAATTACTTGCCATCACTGAAACTGCTATGCAGTCTCTCTCTGTGATTTTTATCGTGTTATCTAAAGCTGGGTGATAAGGATTCACTCGAAGGGAAGTCAGTCTAATTTGAGAAGGCAATAAGCGACTGCAGAGGATAAACGAATACTTTAGGCTACAGTCGACTGATATGCGGGGTCAGGCAGAAGCAGTAACACCGAGGACCAGTTGACCATGCGGAGTGTAAAATCGTTCTCAGAAGCAGTAGGGAAATTTAATTGACGTGTATAAGAGATAGTGACCTCAAAAGGTCTTGCTTTACTGGTCTTATTGAACAGTGGAGCCAGTCCTCTTAAGTAGTCAATGATTCAAGAAAATTCTTTAAATTCAGCAACTGTTAGGACAATCAAATGTTTGATAGAGGCTTTTCTGGAATTTTATACTTATCTGGTTGACGACTGATCATGAGGGGGGGGGGTTGATACAACGAGGTAGAGTAAAGCCTCATTAACCAAACTTGGGCGTACTAAAATGAAGGACTGTTTGAGGAGGAAAGGTTTTGATTACTCCATACATCGACGGGTGATTAAATATTGGGTTGCACAAAACGGCATGTTTTTACCACTCTTATTGTTTTTTGTAGCTGAGGAGACAAGGCAACGGTAAATCACCATAAATGATTTAGAAGTGTTGACTACTAATGTGCCCTTCTTGGTGCTCTGAAGCCACGAAGGACATGATAACAAATCTCTTTTTTGGTAACTGTATCCTTCGGGTAATACAGTTGCATATGCTCACGTTTATTGGGAATGTTTAGGAATACTAATTACTATACCAAAATAATACTGACTAGTGTGATTATTGAAAGTTTGTGTTAATTTTATCTACCCGACGAACATTACTTAACGAAATAGCTTGCACGCGGACTACTTGCACCGGAGGAACGAGAAGACTAGACAAAAACAGCGAGAATGTATTCCGTCCTGTTTGGTTGTTAACAGCTCATTTACATACAAAAAGAGGTGTGCACTTATTTTCGGATAATGTGTCGACTAAACACAAAGCGATTTTGATGCATCTACAAGATCTAACCGTCAGGGTCTGACATTACCTGATTGGTTGGATACTAAAACTGAAGCTGTAGCGCACCGAACCGTAAGTGAAGGTATTCGAATCCCTACCAGGTCACATACTAACACGAAATGGGCAGTTTAGTTTTACATACTTTGGGCTAGCAAACCACTCTAAGCGGATCAGGCAAGGAATCCATTCCACGACCAACGGGATTGCGATAAAGTTACGCAGACCCATTCTATAAAAGTAAAAAGAGCTCAAGAATCTGCAACACATTTGGTCAAAGGTGAAGGAGAGATAATGGGACAGACACACAGGACGGTGATCCCGGTGGCTGATCTATCTACCCGATAGTGGTCGCTACAGGACTGACATACTTTTTTTACCTCTATGTTAACACAGTTAGTCGTATTTGTGAGCACAGTTACCAATTTTCCTTAAGTACTGTACCACCTTGAATAGAAGACAGATCTGCGACAGAAAAGACAGATCTGCGATTGCCAAGTAACATCTAACTTCAGACTGTGGGAATATACCACGAACTAAAAAACCTATGCCATCCGGGTTATTAAATGTAACTGCAGCTTTTGGACATATAGCTTCGTCTTGATTCCTCGGATGCATCTTGAAAAAGGGACGCTTTTTCTGTGCGTGATTAGAAAAGCATCAGTGAATAGGGTACTTGGGAAAAAAATTATCTCCTTTGTGTTGCAACCAAAAGCACTTCGGGTTCCAGTGTCGTCATTGTACGGCGGCCGGGTTAATTGAGGTAAGTTAACTACCCGAACTGCTGTTAAACGGCGTTAGAAAACAACCTTTGATGCACACTTGTATATTTTATGGATTACTTTGCAGATTTGTCTGTTATCTGATGTCTCGTGAATGCAAGGTGCGGTACGAATTTTGTTACAGCTTATTTCTGCATCAGTGCAGTGGAAAGGTTCTATCCCATAGCCTCGAAGTCTCACTGAACTAATAGGGATTACTGGCAACCTGACCCCGGGATTTGGGGTGGACAACGACATAAGGTCTCAACAGATCAGGTGTGGTAACCAACCAGGTCACACAGTGCGGACTACTGTCTATCCTCAAAGTGCCCGGCGGCGACGGGATTCGAGTCTCTTACCGCTGAAAAGACAGAAGAGTCTAAAGCCCATCATGATAACCGATTGGCAACCGCCGGTTTCAGCTGATTTAGTCGGCGAGATAATCAGAGGTCTTCAATTGGTACTATCTTTCTTTTGCAGCAATTCTTCCTCCTTAAAATCGTTCATGAAAATGATAATCATTTTTTTCTTGACGGAAAAATTTGAGATAGCTTAAAGGTTAAATATTGCTCATCAATAGTAGCTAAGATTCAAGAAAAGACATTTATTTATGATGTATCAGTACATCAATGCTTCAACCCTACTGTCCTGAATTCCGTAATCAGAAGGCACGATTGTGGGGATGGATGCGCATGCAGTAGCAGCGTGCGGAAATCGCGAGTACAAGCATGCAAAGTAAAACGAAAACACGCCCGATAGCGCGTCAGCCAGTATTGTAAGCAAGTGAAAACGCAAATCAGATATGTGGGCGGATTAGGTCAGTCAAGGTCGTCCAATAAGCGATACGATCTGATTGGTCAGTGCCGGCCGGGACAAGGCACCACTGGCGTTGACTATGTACGTGTCTACGATTGCTAGCGTGTGTCCGTCAGTACAAGGGATTTGGATCAAGTGCGCGTGTACGTGCGAGACTGTCTGTCTGAGCACATGACAGTTCAAACCAGGCACAATTTACCTTACATTTTTTGCTCATTCAGAATCCCCACCGGTCATTGGGAAGACAGACGAAGCGAAGATTTCTCTTCAATAATTCATTCTCAAGCCTCTACAGAAAGGTAAGTCGAACGAGAGGTCAAGACAACCAGACTTAGATGGGACAGAGAGGGAAGTGCTCGTCAGTGTAGGAATGGCAGCGTCCTGACTGTCGATATCATTGCTCTGTCGTGTTAGTGACTACATTGTTCGTTGATCCTTTTGATTAGGTCACACACTGATTGTGACCATCTTAGTCCTAGGTTATAGGGGACGCATTTTTCGTTTGCATAGATATTCGCGATGGATCCCCACGGCCACCGCCTTGGCTGTTCACGAATGTCGTTTTTGACCTAATCTTAGGAACTGATCAAAGCTCGGTTGATGACTGTGAATGACTCACCGATATTAACCGAATGCTCTGAGCAGACATCATTCAGCAATGGAACTTCAAAACAAATAAAAAAATAGAAAAACGAACAGCAGAATTTCCAAGAAGTCAAGTTTCCGAATGCACTGGGCATTGGAAAATTTCAAAGGCCAAGTTATTAAATTTAGAATTTTGAGCCCCGGGATCAAAAGCCGATTTTCTATAATTAGTAACTTTCTAAGGCCAAGGTCATATCCAAAGCTATCTTCATATATATATGCAGGGGAGTACAGGCATTATCCCCTGCGCGCTGATGATATCACCTCAACTGGTGATGAAACGTTTCCGACCTAAATGCCAGGCTCACCTATTATTACCCAATACAAAGGCCAAATACTGTCTATTCAAATAGGTTTTCGGCATATATTACCTTCGGTTGTACCATCTTCCTTTCTCAAGGCAACGCCTCCGTTTTCTTCTGTCTCTATTATACAATACGCGGCTTTTTGTGCTTGGTTGAATCTCGGTAGCAATCTTCCAAAACTTGTCGAATCTTTACACACGGGGAAAGCATCATCTAAAGGAATACTTCGCTCCGCGTGTCTTCTCACTCATCCAGTCACCAGCAAACTCACCCCTTTATCCACTCACTCACTCACTTATCCCACCAGTCAATTAGCCCTCGATGTCACTGACTGTAGTAATCGGATTGCTCGAAATGAAATCAGAAGTCACACCAGCTGGCACTGAAATGTACTGTTGTTTAGCATATAAAATGCTGCAGTTATATAGGCATGAAATAAGGAAGGGAGCGCATTCGCACACAAGTATTGATCCATCTGTAATGTGTTTGGTGAGCACACACTTGCCAGGTACTGTCACGTGATACGGAAGTAGATCGTGTGCACGAGATACGCGTACTGCGATGATCAATACACATGGTTAGACTGAGATGAATCATACGCACATGGCGCATTTGGTTGCGTGCAGAAACGCATGGATGGTGGTTGGAATGTTTATCGAAGGGATGAACACTGACTAGTCCAAATTGGTTTTCTCGAAATGCATGTGACTAGGACAGAATCTCCATACTGACTTATTTAGTCAGCTTATCGATGAATGATTGAATGAATGGAGGAGTGAACGAATTGACGCATCAATGGATCAACCATTCAGTCAACTAATCATGCAGTCAACGAGTAGTGATGAGTGGAAGAATGAACCGGTGAGTCACTGGATCAGTCACGGAGTGAACCAGTCAGCCAATCACTGAATGAACCGGTCAGTCAATCAATCAAAGTTATCAGCCAGTTACTCATCCGATCAATCAGCCAACCAGTGAACGAACATGTCATTCAATCAAAGTACCAGTCATTCAACTGAAAAATTAAATATCCAATCAAACAACCAACCGGTCAGTTGATCTGTCAAACAGAACTGACCATTCAATAGATAAGCCGACTATTAAGCCCTCGGTTGTTTCACTCCATCTTTTTTTGACACTGTCATATGCCTTTCATTCATAGTGTTCCATTTTTATTATCTCTTGAAATCACTTGCCTTCGGAAGCAGCTGCGCTGTTTCTCCTGACAAATTGAACAACTTGAGACTTGTTCAAAGACAGACAACGCCATTTTGTTGGCCTTAGAAACAACCGAACAAAGACTCAAATAAAGATCGTGATTATATGGATACGTGACTTACATTTGATATCTTCATGATTATCCATTTTCTTGTTTTTGTTCTATTATCCTAGTTGTATTACACATGAAATTGGTTGCATTTAACCAGTTGCGAAGCACCGAAAACAAGCTTGCATACTTCCCAATGTTCTAAATGCTAGTAGGTAGAGTGACTGTCAAACGAATTTATCCCTATGAAAAAATGGGAACATTCCTGATGGGAGATCATGATGAAATGAAAATCACCAGAGCAACTTTGTGTGGATAAGGGTCAGAACTCTGCTTCTCTGCTTCTGAAATTGTTGCTTAGTGTAGAACGGATTATTTTGGGTAGAGTCTAACGCATTGCGGGTAGACAAAAGTGAATGGTGCAGTGAGCAATTTGGCTTGTAAAGTCAAACGCGACTGCGAAGTGAACTCCTTAATTCGCTATCCGCACAACACTGAAGAAGTGGTTCGTGATTCCGAAAAGACACCTACTGCGACTGCTGTGATATCTAATATTCTAGGTTGATTGTTTGTTCATTACTTCACATTCCCCCATAGGCTGTTTGACGCTAGGTAAAAGAAATATCTTTGCTGCCATGCGAAATTAAATATTACTGGGTGTACATGCTATCGTACTCATCCCTGCATGATGTGACCTAAAACGTTAAAGAACAGGTCCGATCTATATGCGTCCAATCTCATGTGACATGGCAATTTGTAACTCATACACCAACACATTTTGCTTGCAGACATTTACTTATATTATTCAATTCTTGATCCACGCCTTTGCTCTGCTATAGGCTTTGATCGATTAATCAGTTGATTCAATGGTCGGCTTACGGTGACAAATCAGTTCGAACTGAAACAGGTCGATAGTCCTAGTGAAAAAGTGAAATCGCCAGTAGGCTGGAACAGACTGTCGAAATAATACATCAAACAATTTGCACAACAGATGGTACTTGTGAGTGATGTATTCTTGAACGAGTACCTCCGTTTATTCACGAGGCTATACATAAAGACACGGTGGATTGTGCATTGTAATTCACGTCCACTTTTAGTTAGAAAGCACGTGCACAAAGCTAAGAAGACGGGAGTTATTGTGGTAAGAAGACACATCGTTCTACGGTCGATTTTGTAAATGTGGACTAAACGGTATGAACACTCAGTGGGTTTTGAAACTTTGGATAAGCAACGTTACGTGACCGTTGACGATGGCAGGTATGGAACAGTAATATGCGTACAAATGGACGAGAGGATTGATCAGAAACGTCGAGCCTGAAGGGCTGTAGATCAGTTGCAACTGGAGATAAACAAAAGGAGCCAGTGTGGATGGATAAAATAAACAAACTAAGAAGACCAGTCAGACAAGAGATCTTGCGTAACAGTCAACCTGAAAGACAATTCAATTGACCACTGGTAATCAGAAGATTACTCAAAAAATGTAGTCTTCTGAAAATGGTGGAAATTCAAATAAAGCAATCGGAACACGAGTTGTAGGCGATCATTCGTTTTTGGCGATTTTATTCTCAAGCTATTACAACCACGTTTATATGAAAACGAATTATTAAGAAAAGTTAACAGGCTTTGGATACTGGCAGCTGCCGAAGCAATTATCATCGGCCTCTGGAAGCCCGAGCTTGGCGCGCAACGAAAATTAGTCCAAGCACTCCAACTCCCGTGGCCAACAGTCAACTGTGTTACGCGGTAGGGCGCTGCGGTGACAAAAGCTAATTATTTCCGGTTACATGATCTGGTCGTTCACACGTTTTACCGTCGCCCTCACTTCTATTTTTCCGTACCGACCTGACGAGACTTTTCCAACTCTTCTTATTAATTCGTTTTCTTATCAATGTGATTCTCTTGGCTTGAGAATGAAATCACCGAAAACGGACGTTCGCCTACAACTTGTGTTCTGATTACAATGAAGGGTTCATTCACACAATTTCGAATTAAATGTGCAATTTTTCACCAATAAGTCAGAATTGCCCGGAAAGTAAAACCTGGTTAAAAAATCAGAACAAGAGCAGATTCTAAAAAGAACTGGAATGGGTTTTCTTGGAAAGGGATAGATGTCGTGGTTGTTCACCGTCGTTGAAATATAGTCCTAAGCAGCCTGAATAGTACGATAGTCTTTAAAAAAACAGCAAAGCTAACAGTAATATATATTGGTCCTTAATCCTGCGCTTGAAGATCGCATGGGTGTAGGTAAAGCTGGCTATTATTCGTATGTTCAACTGATTCATCAGGACACATTTTTGAAAAGGGAGAGAGAGAAAGGTAATGGCGATTATACGATTCATGCGCATTGATTAGTTTTTAACTCGTTTCCAAATAAGTCTTTAACTATTCGAGTTTACGTAGGAGATCAAATTTGTATAATGATTCACTATGTAGTATAAACACTTAGATCACCAGTGAAAATAATTGAAACACTGTACAGCTGTTTCATTCCGTATGCCAGGAATTATCAGCCTCAGTGCGAATCCACTAGACCACCCCTGGAATGCAAACCCGTGCGGAGTGGTTCTGAGTCGAACACCTAAGCACCGGACTATCCAAGCAGGCTCTCAGGGGTTTGTAGCACATACGCAAAGCATGATACAATAAACTCTCGTCACTGGGTTTGAGCAGTAAGATAACATTGCTCGCACAGCTATCAACTCCCGCAAAGTATGACTTCTGCGTAGGGGCCTAAGTGCAACACGGGCATACTTTTACAAACAACCAACAGAACTTGGTTGCTATGTGCCTATAAAAAATAAGAGATTAGGTTTTTGTAATACAACTCACGTTGCACTTTCGACGTGAGGCAGCTCTGATCTCAACATTCACAGATTTAAGTCTCAAATTTGTGTTCTCTATGTTGCTGAGGGTGCACATGCAAGCGAAGGCAACGTGTATGAGCAGTGTATGAGTTCCATATATATATATATATATATATATATATATATATATATATATATATATATATATTCTCAAAGTCGAAATGAAATCCATGAAATTAGTTGATCAGATAATTCGCAATGTCCGCCCGCCTTCGCAGTAATCGGATGTTCAAAGTTTGAATCATGTCACACCATGGCAATAAATGATGATGAAAGCGAAACTGTTTTACTTCTTCACCGAATATACATATATATCACGTGATTTGTTAAATACACTCTATCCTCGCTTCCAATGTGTCTGTTTATGTGAACCTGAAATTTTCCGAAGAAGATTATCTTAATAGAACAACTTTGTTTTGATGATAGGGCAAAATTAATCTTGTATGAGGTAAAATATCCTTTCAGGTTTACTTATTCGCCTCTTAGAATGAACTGTAGGGAATCTTTTGCCCATAACCTGCCGTAAGATGACGGTAATGGCGCATCATTTCCAGAACATGTTACCAAGGCGGAATTTTCGAAAGCGGAAAATATCACTTCATATCGAATATTATCCACACGAAGGTAATCTGAATGCGATCTTATGAATGGTCGCCCATTTCTCGCGATCACAAAAAATCAGATTCATCAAAAAGGCCGAGGATGAGCGATGCAGGAATGTATTTATGCGGCATGTTTTCCCCTGTTCCGAAAGTCGGCCAGCCGTTTTGTGTACGCAGTTTGAAGAAAAGTCATCCCGGGATATTTCATGGGTTCGGACAAAACATGAGCTGTCGACGTGGCCTCGTGAGAGTGTACCGATACATAATGCGGAAAAGGCTTTCCTCGGTGTCTATAGTAGAATCAAAAATGTGGAGATCTTGCAGGCTATTCCAACACAAGTTAAATCCTAATACGAGCCTTTTTAAGCAAACTTTTATCATGGTTTGCGAAAAAATACAGCCGGATGGCTGTGGTTTGATTTCATAAACGATTAATAGTTGCATGTGCTCGCGAAAACCTTTGACCCCATCGAATAAAAAGCGGTGATTTCCTGAGGATCGCACATTTTTTATTGACTCATATCCAAAAAGTGTCGCTTATATTACCTCTGAAACGATACCCAGTCTGACCAGAAACAAACTGAGAATGTTCATGAAGAAATATATTTTTGGTAAACTGTGGTTGTCAGTCCAACCTACGAATGCATTTTAAACAATTTATGAACCTCGTTTTTTAGTAGTTCCAGTAAATTACACCTAGACTTGGGATTTTGCGCCATTGTGTAGGCTTATTCTGTGAAATTGATGCGAAAATCTGAATTGAAATTACCCATTTACAAGAATATGAAACTGGGCCTAAAGTAGGTGGATATTTTGCACGGTTTTTGTGTTTGAAATATCTACAATGAAAAGAACCCGGGCATTCTCACGGAATGACTTAATGGCATTTGTAATGAGGAGGCTGTTGGCAGCCATGTTGGTGTTCCATTAAGGGAAGTGCAGGATACTTTTGATGCACTTACTAAGCCTTTGCGATCAGGCAGTTTTACTGCGTTTTTGTATTCTCAAGAGGTGATCTTCGTTTCATTACACCAACTATTTTACTGAGATTCCAGAAGTTGAGAGAAACGAGAAAAAGGAGCAAGCTCCTACCGCAGATTGGTGTATGGAAACATGGTCAGAAACATATTTTGTCACTAACTGGACAATCATAGAGCAAGGAAAGCTATTAAATTTACCGTGGCAGAAGTAGTGGCCTCTTATCCAATATAAAACTGAAGCGTGGCACGAGAACTAAGGCTGTCTAACCTGGAACAAGGGTACTAGAATCGTTATCATGAATCGATTTGATCATGTGCAGAACGTGAATGGCTACCATTTCAACAGAACCAGGTTTGCATGCGACGCAAGAGAACGAGATAAAACTGTAGCTTTTGGGAAATCGATTTCAAAGACTTCAAGATATTTAGCAAGCGGGGATCAATCGGCTGTTTCTTTCTTGGCAAAATCGGACCCAGTGGGAACGGTCATCCCTAGACTGTATGGAAAAAATACACAAACAAGGCTTGAAACGTTGTGTCCCCTTGATCCACTTAACAAGAATGGAAAGAAGATATATACTACTAGGTAAGAACTTTTCGTGCACTCTTTTTGATCGCGTGCATGAAACGTATCGTTACCTCTGAAGGTGATCATATTTTTAATCATTTACGTCATAACTTAAGCTCCGCTCCAAGCCGAACATTTTGGAAGCCCAATTATGCATAGTATAGACCACTAGAGAATTAAGATTGGAGGATCACTCTGATAGTCATATTGCTCTTAACGCCTCATATTTTGTCTACCAGTTCACTTTCAGTTGAGGTGACACGTACATTGGCAAAACAGAATGATACTTGGCTCAAAGAGTGATTGAACACACGCCGAAATGGCTTTTGCA
Organism: Fasciola hepatica; assembly: GCA_948099385.1. Taxonomy (NCBI): domain Eukaryota; kingdom Metazoa; phylum Platyhelminthes; class Trematoda; order Plagiorchiida; family Fasciolidae; genus Fasciola; species Fasciola hepatica. The sequence continues at coordinate 5,418,330 of CANUEZ040000099.1, read as the reverse complement.
TTCAATGACTAAGTTGGACCGTACGAAATAAATTCCGGCAAGAAACTCAGCGTCGGCTATCACGAGGACTGTTCTTTCGACAGATCACCCAGTTGACCTGACCCGGTCATTCAAAGTATGATTACTCAACCGGAATGCAAAACTGCTGGCGTTCATTGGAGTTTTGCTGATAGAGGCAAATACCCTCTCTTTTTGCACATAAATAGTCATTGTAAACGATAAACCTTCCCTGGCACTAGCCACAAAACCCCCACGAAGTGCTGTATTCTTTGTGATAAACCTTTTTTCATTTTTACACTGCGTATCTCACGTACCGTATCATATACAAACCGATATGTTTCACTTACTCGATCGGCAACAGTGAACGCAATGCTCGTATTACTTCTTTCCATTGTTATTACCAAACAAAGCTGCTGGTTAGGGCCGATTTTTGACATGAGCAACTTGCTCTGCCAGTGGCATAACGGCGAATCGAACTACTCAAGCCTGTAAGGAGAGAACAGAGAAAATAATCTCCAGAGGATGCACTTGAATTTGTAAACCTGACGGAACTACGGGATGCTACAGATAAGCCTATTTTCCCGTTGAATGTCAGTTCCCTGTTTACAAATGTCTCACTAAAAGAAACAATTGATCACTTGCAACTGCATTAACGACTAAGGTCAAAATATTGGAATTCCATTGGATTGTTTAATAAAACTCCTATTCCGTTGTACGTTCAACTTTCAGTTTAAGTTCAAAGGTCAGTTGTTTGGTCAAAAAGATGAAGCAATTATGGACTAATCGCTGGGCCCTCTGCTGACTGATGTTCTTATGACAAACTAGAGAATGGAGCCTTTTACACTTACTTGGAACAGTCTGTTCTACCTGTACGTTGTGCTGACACTATCTTTTATGTAGCTGATAACTCAGAAGGTTCTTCTACAAAAATGGATCGATTTAATCATGCTCATTAGGACACCAGTTTCACGTCAGAGTTGAACTCTGAGCTAGAGTTGTCGTTTGCTGATATTTTATTGTCCAGGTGGAAAGATGGATCTTTGAAACGCAACATTCACAGAGGGGAGTTGTGGACGGAACAATCTGTTAGATACCATATTTTTGCCCGGATACAGCGTAAATGAAGCTTAGTTCGATGCATCACTAATCGAATAAGAAGGCTCTGCTCACTCTATTCCACGGATAATAAACTAGCCATGGTCAGTTTAACTTTCGTGGAAAACAGAAGCTCTGAAGAGCTTAGTGATTGTGGCATGAGAGTAACCGAGAGGAAAACAAACCGCCGGCAGTTGAAAAAGCAGTTAGCTTTACACTGCCCTTTAATACCGATATGTCCTCAAGGAGAATGGGTAAACACATCAGATACGTTGTGGAAAAGTTTTTTAACGAATTTGTGAGTATTCGGCTCTTCCAAACCAGTTCTCTCTCACTACAGATAGAGAAGGATAGAGGACAGAAATGACTTTCTTCTGTGGTTACCAGTTCACTTGCTTCTACGGGGCAAGTTTCTGCGGTCGTAGCACCGGAAGCCTAGCCAGTTGGATGAGAGGACACCGAAAATAGCTTAATCGCGGACCGATAAGGGCGGGTATTAACGCGATTGGTGTCAATCTGGCTGAAACGAATCACACGGTGAGTAAACGGAGATCGATTCGTTCGATCTATCGGAGTCCGGTCTAGAGTAGTCAAGTCTAGACTATTATCAACACCAGAGACGAAACCAGTCCCATTAAACAACTCCCACTGTGTGCTCAAAACTAGTTTCTAAGGTCCCTTATCCTCCCGTAAACGTGTTAGAACTTCTCCCATTTAATGTGTCTATTGTAACTTACACTCTGCATATAAATAACACTAATTACGCGGTCAGCGTATAAAGACTCACAGTCCCACTGCCCACCCTATTTACAAGACGATAGACTGATCCCTTTTGAACGGTGTCCATGGCATAAACAATCAATGTTCCCATCTCCCCGCATTGTCCCCTAAGTTATGCAATGATCACAGGATGTATTGTTGGCAACAGGAGCCGGAATCTTATGTAATGAAAAATCGACTTGCGTCACTGGAATAGTGGTTGTGACTTTATCGATTACTCACTTGCAGTTTTCACGCCCGACTGTACGGACCGCGATAGCTCAGCTGGTAGAACATCTACCCGGTAAGCGTAGTGTCACCGCTTCGATTACGGCTTGCGATGTCTGACTTTTTGATGTGAAAAATTCAAGTGGATTTTCTTTTAGGTTATATAATTTTGTAGAAATGGAAAATGTGGACTTCGAAGAAAAATTCTCCGAGAATATCTTTGTGAGGTGCTTTGAGCCACCTTACATGGGGCTTTGCAGCTGCAGAAGACCCTGTAACTGGAAGAAAGCTTTCAGCACCCCACAATATACACTACAACAGCATTAAATGAAGATTAAAACAGTACTTTGTAAGACCGATCATCGTATTCAAGACCGAGTGGAATGGGTCTGAAATCACACCTCTGGTAACGCTGAGTGGAATGCAGGGAAGCTTAGCGGTGAGAAAAAGTTTGACTTTGAAGGGGCTTACGGAATCATGTACAACGGGTACGATTTCAGAAAAAGCAAGCTGGACATTGGCCGTCGGGCCTTCGGTAGTAGCTATGTTATGGTCTGAGTTGCCATTTGTGAGAAGGAGAGATATCAGGTTACGGTTCTAGAAACCATACCGATGACTAGCTCCTACATCAGAACAATGAATGAGTCTCTCTTTTCGAAGATTCCACGGTATAAATTAAGACTACTGATCCTTCGGCGTGACAAAAGGCTATACATGCAACCAAAGTCACCAAAATGTGACTGTTTTACCGAGTCAAACTATGATCTGGTTCACCCACAGTTCAACCTTGTGTTAGTTGGAAAATATCTGGGGTCCCTTAGCAAGGCGAGTCTAGGTCGATGGGATAGTCTTCGGTACTTATTTTGAGTTTACTTTCGCTATCCTTGAAGAATCAGACAAAGTCAAATTTGGGACCATCCGGAACATCACTGGAGGTATTTCTGAACTTGGTGTTTCTGTTATATGCATCAAAGACTATTGTGTTTCCCAACAAGCAATTTATTTTTGCCATTTGCTCAGGGCTGGACTTTTCAGCACTTCGCAACCTCTGAGAATCATCGATTCATCTTGGTCTTGTTGAAAAATGGGCATGCCAAAGTTGGCAGTCCTGAATGATTTCCTTAAAAAGGAATGGCAGAAGCTTTAAAAGACAAGTCAAAAAACAAAACCACCCCAATTTAGTCCAGAAAGTTTTCGCTGTATCCCATCCTGGTGTACACTAGAGAACAAATATATTTACATAGAGTCTAGTGATGGCAACAAAGTGCAGTCGATCAGCAGCAAAAAGCAAAGCCAATGGGAGGCAGCTCCAAGCGGGAGAAATGATTTGGTCGGATAATGTGGAGTTCGATCACGGACTTCCTGCGAAGCTGTGCAAGGAATGGTGGCTGTCAAACCTCGAGCAGCGCTTGCTTTCTGAGGCCACATGTGTGACTAAAGATCGAATAAATGATGTGGGATAGTAAATGATTTGTTGATTCAATCAGGCTTTCTCACTTTGAGTTGTAGTTAACCAATTCAGTCTCTTGCTCTCGGGCTTGGATAATTCGGCGTTGGAAAAAAACTCACTGGACAACTGAACACTGACTATTGTTACGTGACAATGCACTACCTAGCCGGATTCGGCCTTTTACGCTGATTTGCATGTATGTGTAGATATAAATACAGATGTACGCGTGTCACGAGCAAACTGATCTATTGTAAATGACAGATGCGATCAATGTGTTGTTTTCAGGGCGTACGTGGGTGATGATTAGTAATTCATCTTTCAACTGACATTCCTGTTGGTATCCGAGTGATCACTCACTGATGAGAGCATAAAATTAGCATAAACCATCGGACAAAATAATCAGGAAAAGTATGTGTTCCGTAATGATTTTGGACGTAAAAATATGATATCGTTTTCAGATGTTGATAATAATCGCAAATAAAATGTGTCACTTACATCCAGTTCAAATCCACGAACACCCACGAATGGACAGGGAGATTGTAGTGGGAGACAAATAGTTCGGTTTTTCGGTGATCTGATTTTGCTGACATCTACGGGGTACTACGATGCTCGAGGTACATTTATTTTACTTGATTGCAGCTCTGAACATTTGTTTTTTCTTTTAAATTGTATAATTTGGTTGTTCTACATAGACGATGTGCTTTGGTCAAGTGCATTTCGAGAGCAAACTTGCTTCTCAAAATAATCAGAAGTAATACATTATGAGCAAGTCAAAATGTTGAAAATTTTTTTCCTCAATGACTCAACCCGTCGCGTTCACTTAAGCACCTTAATAGTATTTGAAAACATTTTGGTTGAAAAAAGACTATGTCGGTATTGAGTAATAGCTTGGCAATGTTCAATCGGCTCATTGCCCGGTAAAGGTGCAGAATGATGCGGCCGTACTGGGTTGGACAGAGTCTGAGGAGATCACTGATCAAGTATTTAGGCATCCTAATTTCAACCGGAGGTTGGATATCGGGTGAAGTGTGATTTCCTATACAGAAGCGCGTCTGAAATTTAGTCAACCTCAGTCATCCGCGTTGTAAGTGTGACATTTTTATCCATTAAAAGTTGAATGTATGCCACCCGTCACTTCTTCTTTGCAATCAGCAAGAGTGACCAGTACTGGTGGCAGATGAGCCAAAAGTGTCTATGTCAATAATATCGACATTTTTGCGGTATCGTTCTAATATGGTGGATTAATGATGCGGAGGTTGGTTGTAGAGTATTAAGACCACATGGCGGATCATTGAATGAAGCACTAAAATTTGTTCTCTTTGTTCACGTCCCCCGGGGAGAACGCCCAAGTGGGCTACCTTTGTTGAGTCAGATTGTGACTAGAGATATAGTAAGGGTGACCAGTTTGTGAATTTCGGAGAGGAAAATGAAAGACCCAGCTAGTGGATTTGGTCCCGTAGGAGGCATTGGATTTTTGCATGAGGTCCAAGAGAGATCCGTTCACTCGGTGGTAAAGGATTCTGACCCGGTGTCGCGGTTGATGGAGCTGTTGTAGACCTACTGTTTTTCACAGGCTTAATAATACTTTTTTATTTCTGTTCTTGATCTTTTAAAACTACTGGTTGGTTTGAATTTCGATCCAGATTCACACTGGAAACCAGAACCACTGGACCCAGCGCAGCGTTCATTGTTGTTGTTCGAGTTGAATTGGACTGAACTGAACTGAGTGGATGTAGCTCCCGGCGGTCACCGTCTCCGTCTTTTGAAAGCCCATATGCAGTGCAATGATAAAATGAAGTCAAGTCAAGCCAAATGAACACGTTGTGCACTAGATACTGGGTGGATTTTCAGTATGTACACAACTTACGAAGCAACACGACGATAGACGGTACACGGGGCTAGTTGGAATGAGGAAAAAGGCGAGGTGGAGAAAGTGAGCAGTAAAGTACGTTTTGAATAAAGAAGGAGATAAGGAATAATATAAGTGACTACCGGGTTGCCGCCAAAGCTCTGGCAGACAAGATAAGGGATAACGTGGCATCTGTACGTAGGTGTTTGAGAGGGGAGCGTAATGAAACTCGATTCAATCCGTCAAACAGATTAGAGCAGAACTGAGACTTGATTACAAGGCTTTATTCACCTCCTAAAATAGGTATTGTCTGAAAACAGGAAAGAGGAGATAACCAGTAGTGATATCAATTATAGACAACCGAACAATGTAGATAGTCACCGTTTTTTCCCACTACATTATCCCCCGCTGGTTGAAGAAAAGAACGCAGTGGAAACTGGTTCACGGAATACACAGTGTGCCAGTATGACAGTCGAGTTGCACTATATATTAAATAGGAGAAAAGTTTAAAGGAATAGAATAAAAATGTTGATCTTTTCTGTTTTGCATATTATAGAGACGAGTTCTCTGTTGTTGATTCAATTTTTTCGTAAGACTGTATAGTACTTGGGGTATCGCATACAGAGGTGTGTGGGATAAGGTCTGTTGTGTCGGCATTTGCTTTATAATTCGTATTGCATGGGCACGAGATACAGATGTTGCCGTTGGTTTCGGAGGGTTCGGAAAATGAACGGTGTCGTATTTTGTCATGTACCTAGCTTGGATTCGAATCACTTGATTCTTCTCCCAGTCGAACCAACTAACGTATGGATACAGTGTCTTCCCGCCCGTCGAGAAATCAACGGTAAGCGTAATAAAGGCTGCACTCAACTAGATCAACTTCTTCTACAAGTGCATCATACTTTGGCAGTCGCACATTCTTACGTGTCAGAACCTTGCCGGGAGTTATTAGCCAACTAGGTAACCACGTGCCGAAAGTAGACTTGCAATCGTGAGGAAGAATCTCTCGTGCGGCGTTGAGTTGGTGGCACTTCAGAGAAGTGACCAAATGAAATGCAAGGCTTCGAGCAGAACGTCCTCCCAGCGGCTGACCAGCAATCCTTGAGATTTGAGTCTTAAGGAGACAGCTTTTTATTGCGTCCCGTTTAAGCGTTCGACTTGACTTTTGGTCTGAAGGTGGTATGGGATGGGTCTACTGGTGGTGATGCTTTTGCTGTGTAGAAATCGTTTTGCCGAGTCAGACATGAAAGCTAGACCGCGGTCGGAGTGAATGTATAGTGGGAAACCAAAGAGGAAACTTAGTGGACAGAAAAAAGAAATGATTGTGTGGGCAGAACATGGGAAGGCAAAATGAAGACGAGAATGTTCAACGATAAGAACTAAAAGGTGTCTGTTGCGATTGACGGATGGTAGAGGACCCTTAAAATCAACACTCTGTCGCTCGAAGGGTTGCGTAGCCTTATTGGGGGATGCCGTGAGAGGGTCCATAAAACTGTGGATTTACAGTGGCACAAGTAAGGCAGTTAGTGACAATAGGTCACACTTCTTCAACGGGGAAATGGAAGGTTATTTAAACGCACGAAAAACAGCAGACGAGTGACTCCTGGGTGACAGAGTTTCTCATGGAGGTTTTTCAGGTTTTTGTGTATATGAGAGGCAGCAAAAAATTACGTGACAAGAAATCAGTAACTATATTTTCCCCTTCCTGTGAGATAAAAAATATCGAAATGGAAGGGTGAAAGATCGAATTTCACTTGTAGTATTTTATCACTTTCTATTCGTTATTTCTGTTGCATTCCATACATAAAAGACACAGATAGTTGATCTGTAACCAAGTTAAAATGATGTCTTGGCAAATAATATCTCAACTTCCAAATAGACTCGACAATAGCGTAGGCTTCTTTTTCAACAGTCGACCGATGTCTCTTACTAGGTGAAAGAGTAGGCTAGAAAAATGTCATAGGTAGCCAGTTTTGATATAGAGTTTCTGCTATTGCGATATCACGTGCTTCTGTTTCGACTAACAAGGGAATGGTGGGACTAACGTTGGTGACGGTCGCGTGTTGATGTTCGGTTTTTAACAATTCGAAGGCATGTTCGACATGTTCCGGCAAAGCAAAGATCGAATTGTATACCATCGGACGAATCCGACCAGAAGATCGAGGCATCCACTGTGAGCAATATGCAAATAGTCCAAAGGCCTTTTAAGTCCTTGGGCGGCGACAATGTCACGTAATAGTTGAAGCCTTTCAGGATCAGGTTTGATGAACGCTTTTGATACTTTGTAGCCGAATAGTACTACTGAAGGAGTGTGTAGTACACTTTTGTTTTCTTTCACAATTCACCTATGGCGTATGGGGGCCTGATAATAAACACCAAGTAGTGGGGAATGCGGCCGACTCTTGGAATAAACCGGATTGCTCTTGAGCCTGCTCCGAAGATTTAGTCCGATCAGCCGTTGACTTTAAGTCGAGCACTTTGTGTTCTAATAACCTCTGTCTGACCAAAGGGGGCATGAGTCTGCGTATGAAGGGATCACGTAGAGCTTTATCGTGGTGTTGTTCCGCTGAGACTGCCCGGTAGTTACGATCACCCACGAGCGGCCGTAGTTTATGGAAGAACTGATCAGTGGTCTCCCCAACTTCCTGTTTGCAAGTGATTATTAGATGTCGAGCAACTACTTCAATTTTCGGCCTGATATACGTTGATTGCAGTGCTGATATTGTGGTTTTCATAGTCACGACAATCCTTCACGTGCCGGGAAACTGTCGGACCCAGATAATTTATGAACGTTTTAGACCTATCAGGTTGTAAGTGCTCGATGGACTAGAGAAAATTGTTCAAAGTGCAGTGCCAACGAATCCAAGATTCAGCAGCTTCGAAAGAGTTCCGATCAAAATCGAAGTGTTCAGGGCAGAGGAATCGTTCCATAATTAATGATATGAATAAATTGTAACGAGACTTGATTCAGTCAGTCAGACAGAGTAGAGCAGAATTGAGGACTTATTACGAAGCTTTATTCATCTAATAATGCAGGCATTATCTGAAAACGGAAAAGAGGAGGTAGCTAGTAGTGATATCGATTACAGACTACTGAACAATGTAGATAGTCATAGTTGTTTTCCCTATGGGGAACATCCTGATCTTCGAGAGTGGAAGGGTAAAATAAGGCTTGGGAGAAAGCAGTTTGAAGGCACTGATTACTCACATATAAGGAACTCATTAACTTGTTACAATCATTCGAGTATTTATAGATGAGAATTTCCTCAAGAGCATTCCTATTCACTGGCGGAATATCACAGGGATCCGTACTAGGCTCACTACTATTTCTCACATAATCAATCTAGTTTCAGTCCTACAGTCACCTAGCTTCCTTTTCAAAGATAACGTGGAATTATTGGGGACTGAGGGGCGAGAGTATCTGAGCAAAGACATAGTTGCCGTTCTGAGCTCGAGCACAAGTGGGACATATCTCACAATGCTCAGGAAAGCCACTTAGTTCCACGAAAGACGGCACAAAAGACAGTCGTACACGACTAAAGCCCACAAACTATAAACGTACTAAACAGGAATAAAGACCTTTGGATCTTGTCGAAATGCAAACTTAAAGGATGGGATACGCGGGCCGCAGCTGCACAAAAGCCACGTGCTGAGTTACTCAGAAAGAAATCTGCTTTGTGGTGCAAAAAACCAGAGGTTTTTAATCCAAAATACGTGGCTATATTAGGACTTCTCTTAGAATATGACGTGCATGTGTTGTTTAACGCTGTCAGGAAAAGCCATTCTTAGCTCGCTAACAGCTCCTTTTTATCAACTTTAAACAATGATTACACGGAGTGTTGAACCTTGTACTCAACCAGTGCTGAAAACCTGTTGATCTGACCGGTGACAGGCAACCAAGCCTTCTAAAGAGCTGGTGTTGAAGCTAAAAACGGTTACTCAGGATCTATCTCTTATACCATCCATCCACGCCATCCGCCGGCTTTTCTTTCGCTGATGATTTTGTTCTCATGGCTCTGTGGCAGTCTGCTAGGAAGGCTAGACTGAATTTTGGCCATGAATAAACCATTACACCCCCAGGAATAATCACCCTTCTACAAACAGGAAGCCGCTTTTTCAAAGAAAGTGCGAAAGCTTGTAACTCGAATGACTGAGGGTCAGAGGTGAAGAAGTACGAGCTGAGACCCCGGGACTTCTAGATTTTCTCCATGGTAGGGGGAACTCTTCGATGGAATATTACGGGAGTATTTAGGATACTAAAAGGTTTTTCTGATTCTGGCATGGCGATTTTATTCCACGTGACCTCATTTGCGCCTCCATCGACTGGTTGCGCCACATTTCTGTGCCAGTCACTACGAAATCGAATAACAGAAATTTGTTCGCTATGACCACCGCACTCCGTTATACTCGGTCAGAAGTGCTTATACTCACCTTCGTAGCTACGCACGCCGAACAGATCCAAACTATTGGAGTTCGCCGCGCACAGATATAGCAAAAGCTCGCTGTGATTGCTTGTCTTCTAATGGGCTAATTATTTTTTTGTGATTTGACATACTCATACAAACCAGTTCTGCAGTTCAATGAGCGAGCAATTTCACAGCCTTGGTGTTCTTGCTACTTTGGTTTGCGTAGTTCCGCGTTACGGTGATTTCAACAAGTCCTGTCAGTTGCTATTTCGAATAGTACAGAATATTTCAACAAAACTTGGGATAATTCGAAAGTAAGACCAATTCCTCTCTTAATATGGGAGGAAATTAAACGCGCTGACTCGTCGTATGGTACAGAACTCCTATGCAGCCAAAACAGTACCCTACTGAGGCAAGGCATTCGGCTTCCGCGTGGAGAGAAAATGAAACAAGTGAAATTTTCTGCGGAAGTTGACAGAAACAACGGTGTTTTTATCTACCCATAAAATGACCTTCAATCCTGAGGATGGTGTTCACGTAACTCCATTCTCCATGGAAGAAGAATTTAAACTTTTTCGTACTTCGAAAATACCTTCTGGGGTTGGTCTTGATTGTCTATTGTCATCACTTTTGAAACATGGTGCTGTAGCACTGACCATAATAGTTACCTCTCTCTTAAACGAATCTTTGTGCTGGCTTTCAACTCCCGCCTGCTGGAGGCCAGTCACTGTTGTTTCTATACCGAAACGTTGTAATTCTGTCGTCGTAGCTGAAGGCTTTCTTCCCACTGCTCTAATTTCATCTGGTCTTCAAACTACAGAGCTACTCATTACTAAACATTTGAGTTCTTTTATAAACTACCCATGTAAAGGTAAATCAATACATCGTGTGGAATTCCCACGCAGTCTCTTTTTCTCACTCACGTGACTCTAATCAGCGCGTTACCCGGGCCTTCCCAACCAATTCAACCTACACGCGTTCCCTTCGTTTCGCATGTTGAGCCCGGTTACCTTGCCTCGGTTCACCTACCGTCCCTCTACGAGTGTATCTGTACAGTAGACCAATTTTCCATTGCGGTCAATCCAGGGCCTACGACCTGCAAGTTTTGTGCTTCATGTGTGCCCGGCCTTGCGTATCATGCTTGCATCCGTTTTTTGTTCGCTTTCTCACTCGCACCGAATGACTGACCTTTGAACTTTCCTTTCAGGCTGGAGATCACTCCACACTTGCGTGAGGGTCTAGTTCTAGCGTGAGTGCGATTCCCTTGATCTTTGTCTGTTCCACTTTCACGGTCATACCTTTCCCTCCGTCTCATGTACGCTTACCATTCCTTCCCTGATTGATCAATTGTTCTTCCTATAAAAGATTGATTTCACACTATTCCAATGACTCGGTCCCGTAATGCTCATCATACGTTCCCCGACAGACCCTTCCTACGATCTGAAGTCTATTCCCTGACTCTTGTGATTGGATAGCCCCACAAATTGAGGTACTTTGTTTGTAATTGCAATAATTGTTCTCCGAAGTAGACGTAGTTCACCCACTCGCTTTATTCGATTTGGGTTTCGGGGTTCGTGTTCTACGACACACTCATTCACTGGACAGCGATTCAGTTACAACCCCGATGACCCTTCACAGTTAGCATATAAACAAAACAGGTCCACTGTAAAAGCAATCACTCCCTTCGTCCACCATACAAATAAATCCTTGGATGGATCAGTGAAGTCTGTGAGACCCACTTTTCCGGACTACTTATCCGCTTTTGGTTCTATTTCACGGTCTCTTCTACTCCGTAAACTGGAAGCTTTTGGCTGTTCCACACCCTTACTAGCACGGTTATCTGACTATTTTACCAACAGAACTCAGTGCACACGACTAGGTTTTAGAACATCCAAACCTTCGATGAACAATTCAGGAGTGCTTCAGGAAGCTGTCCCCTACCTCTACTCGTTTTTCACCTATATTAGTGACCCTCCGTCTAGTTCTCCGACACTTTTGTTAAAATATATCTACGATGTGGCAGTTTGTCAAACTGCATCTGTGAACCCGGGATTTCAGTAGTTTTTTCAGCAACCCATCTGATATTTATGATTTCTCCATTCTATCCGGTCTAACTTTAAATACGTTCAAAAGTTTTGGATGCATGTTCGCACCTTCTTGATCGACTTATCTTTGTGATCCATCTGTCAGTTCCACAGAACCGCTAACTAGAAAGAATTCTGTCAAGTACCTCGGAATAACCCGCGATGTAAATTTGAAGTGACCAACTCACATTCCAAACTATGTGAAAAACCTACACCAGCGATCTTACCAATTCAGAAAAATTAGGCATTTTAATGTTAAACATGGTGCTATTTACCTTTTCGTTCATCAATGTTTTTCCTGTTCTACTTTACTGTTCCCCTGTTATTTTTTCTGGTCTACTGAAAAAAACTGAAATTCATCGTTGAGATCTATCTATTATCAGTCGGGTATTTTCACACTCTCAACTGAACTATCTGCTACGTTGTGGGAATTACACCTGACCGCATATGAAAAGTTCGCTTACAAACTTTTGCAGACAGCACTCATTCTTTATACAGTAATCTATCCAAGTGTAACTGTCTCGCTTCTACACGTTCTTCTTTTTGATCCATACACTCTCGCATTAGCATCTAAAAAATTAGCGTTCCATATCTGATCCGAATTCTCGCAAATTGGGAACGAATATCGGCTGAATATTTTGGCCTTTTTGATGTGGAATCTTTCTCTTTTTACCCCCTTATTTCGACGAGATGCCGAGTGTAAATCTGTTTTCAGTCAAACACGGATTACTGTCTACACAAAAAATTGATCATATACAAGTACGAGTTCTATTAAGTAAGAAATCACGGAGGAAAGCCGACGAAAGTTCGATCTAGGTTGATAATCAGGTTTCACTTCTTGAAAAAAGGGTGATGAACTACTAGAATAGATTGCCGGAAGAGGCTTTGGAATGGGGGACTGTTCAGGCTTTATAAGACGTCCTAAATCGTACGTGGGACGAAGTGATCTCCGAGGGTGAGCTTTGATTGTGGTCGTCGGACTAGTAGGTGATAACAACACGGTTCTTCAGCGGTGTCCTCACTCACACGTATTCTGGATTATTTTTGAATAATAATACGACAAGTGAACTCCCAAGAATAATAATGTCTCTCGCAGATTATGTGCAATAAGGTTTTACATCCCGCTCTTAGTTTTCCGGGGAATTGAGGAAATACACCGCACAACCATGGGTGGGTAACTTGTGTGTATGCCACGGAAGGAATTACCGAAGCTCGATTGGCCGTAGAGATTGCCTGTTCACTGCTAACTGGAATGGACTGAACTGAGATGACATCATCAGTGGGTGGGTAATGGTTCACATATATATATATATATATATATATATATATATATATATATATATATTATAGCTTTTCTTGGAAGGAAGAGTGAAGTCCTCGGCAGCGGATTAATTTTGACAGATTCAAGCCGCTAATAAAGGCCCAAAAAAGAAAGCATGTGCCCGTTCCAGCGAATAAATTGAACCAAGACTTTCGGCCATTTATCTGAAGGTTTAGTTTAAGAAATGAACCCGTCAACTGTCATCATTCATATGAAATGCATCAGAAAATAGTCCTTGCGGAGAAATTTGAATGACATCGATCGCGTTATCCACACAACTGTCACACTCACCAATTCTAGCGATTCAGGGTTGAATTCCAAATGAGTGGCCTTGTGGAACCAAGAAGCAATCATTATCATCAACCGTCGAAAGTTCTACAAATTTCTGTGACGAAATTCGCGTGACGACGGCACCCCAATCCGTCATAATCCAGCTTGACATTTCATACGCGAGGGTTTTGTAGTGTGTAAAGCTGCAATCGTTCTTGCAATTGATATTCGTCTCCAGAACTGTGAAAATGTGAGTCACTCAGCGGTGTAATTAATTCAGTTTCTAGATTTCAACTCTTCGTACGTACGAGAACTTCCCATTTCCATCACTTCCTCCTTCCTCTCTCTGTTTGTCTCGCTTCTCTTAGAAAATATCCCCGGAATTTTTCAGTGACGGATTCCATCTGTCAGTACGTTTTACTTGAAATTACTTTTCTTGTATGTGAGATATCTATGTAGGGAGGTTGGAACTTGGACCGCATGCTATACTGTCTTTGCTTGACTTCTTCAGGGATTTTAAAATAGTCGAGATTAGGAAACTGGAAAAAAGATCGTGAGATTGTTTTTGATAAATTAATCTTTGTGAAAATGTGATTACTTCATCTACTATGCTCACGGATATGCGGAGGTCAGTCGGTTAGCTGAATGGTGATTTCAAAGTATTTCGAAAATGGACGCAGTCGTGTAGCGTAATCAAAAGTTGAACGCATGAACGGATTAGTGAGCTGTCGAGCTAAGCTATTTGTGCGCCGCTCCGACCTCTTTCGAGTAAGTCACTGAATCACGCATCTTGTTTGTGAGTCATTGTTGACTACAGGCTGGGCAGTTGAAGTGACTTGATCAGTAGCTTTTATAAACAAAGCTTTGGATTTTAGAGCACAGTTGTAACTGGTTTTCACCAAATTTGCCTGGACATCTTTGCGTTCAGATCAATTGACGAAAAAGATTCTTGTCATCACAGAAAAATTGAAACAGGTTTTTCTCGTCTCCTGAAATGAGCTGTTCATTTTCCCCGATTGATTTATCTGGATATTTTTGGAGGGGTCCACGCGACGAATTCAATCTACTTGTGGGTCAGATTGATCCAAGCGGTAAAATCTTCGAACGTGACAGGGTGGTGAACATTTCACCAACTGATGGTGCGGCTATTGGCTCCGACCATGGTGGTCATGTCGTTGATAACAACCGGAAGGAACTCCGTGAACTATGTACTGCATTCGCCATCATATGATGATATTTGGCAGTTTTTATTTTATGGAGAATTTACTGATGATTTTCTTTTTTAAATGAGAAACGTTTTATTCATTTCGTTAACACCCTTACCTCTACTCAACCTAGCCTATCTGTTCACCAAAAATAAAACAGTTTACGTTTCACAGATATTTTCTTTACGAGACACTCAAAAAAATGTTGCATCATAATGCAACTAAAAGTGGACGTAACTTCCAGTGTTCAAGCTTCACTCCAGTGGCTTACAAACGTAAGTTACTCAGAACTGTCTTCTGCAGACCACAAGAAGCAATTTTGCTGGTCGAAATTTATCTGGAGAATTTTATCAAACATTACCCGAATTCAAGACAAGTGTGTAGGGAAACGAATACGGCAGAAAAGAGGCGTATTTCTATTGTTTAATTGTTCGGGGGTGAAAATTCATCTAATCAGAACAATCAGAACACCAAGCCACCCGTAACACACGTGTACACAGCAGTGCAGTTGTGTTTGATGCAAATGATCAAGAGAATAATTTCCCATAGTCACACAACCAATCTTTCTGATACCAACCGTCGTTTTCACAATCCGTGGGAACACACAGTGTAACCCCCAGGTTGGGGGATGACATTTTGCGGATCTTTTAATCTAAGTGTTGATGCCTATGGATACACTCACCGAGTCTCGGTCCGCGGAGTCGTGCTTCCTTTCGTGTTTTTGCGGGTCACACACGTGCAACCGCTGTCGGAAGAGCATTGCATCTGCTTAGGACTATAGGACGTAAGAAATCGGTTTATTAGCTGTGCGTGAGCAAACAATTAAACAAGAAAGTACTGTAGTGTACTGAAGAATTCAGCCAGTTAGCAAACATGTTTCGGCCAAATTGAGGGAAAATGAGCTTTTTGACTTTTAAATAAACAGAACATAAATATTGTGGGAATAAAATTCGTTCAGCCACCGAGGTCCATGCGAACTGCCTCTGTGACTTTCATCTTGTTAACCAGAACACGTGCTAAGTAAAACGCTGTAGAATTGTCATGGCTATTTATACGGGAGGGGATAAATCTAAATGCGTTAAGTGTGGTGGGGGGATGCGAACGACTTGAAGATAAGTCATGGCACAGGGGATGAGTAGGGTCCGCAACTGATCAAGCACGGTCTGTACATACAGTCGGCGCAGTCAGACGAGACCACCCGGGTAGTGATGAAATGTGATTTGATAAAACGGTTCGGTCACGAATGTGCTTGCGTGAGAGTAATCGCGGTAGCCAACAGACATGGATCAATGGGCAGTCAGCAAATTAGGCTGGAATCATTCTGCTATCGATCCAAACGCCGAAGTGGTTTACTCAGCATCAAGGTCTCACGTACTGTCTACAAGCTAACTTACAGCTGCTGTGACAGGTCCATCAGTGAGAAGAATGGCTGATTGGCTCAACAAGTGTCAGAACACGTAAACAAATGTCTGTCAAAATCGTTAGCGCAACCCCTTTGTGGCGACACATGGTGATCAAATGACCGGATTCTTCGATTACAAGATGCTTAAGCATACCAGGTCAAATGGTAACGTGACAAAATCTTTGAGAGTAATGTTGCGCAATCCAGCACCACGCTAATGGCTTTCGGTGAGGCGATGCTTATCATGAAGCGTCAGGCGGATCTGGGCGGACGAGAATATTTGACACAATATGTTGGTTTACTTTGGTATTAACTCAACAGTTCGTAGTCTCTCTCAGCTTACGGACCGTAAAAGATTTCACTCCAGCCAACTGTACCGTTATCACTCCCCCCTCTATTTGACCATATATATGCTGACAAGTTTTACGTTTTCAGTCGAAAATAGTAAATGAGGAGCTTGCATCTCACGACTTATATCTTCTTTGTGTTCTGATATATTGGAAAACAGGTGTCCAGTAGAGCAATTTTCATAAATGGATCGTCCTGGTCACTTACCAGAAGGATTGTCTAACCAGTGTTGACAGGCTAAATCTCTCCGGGGTCGATCCCCAGTTCCACGCGGCGAATCGTATCATTATGAAATCTAATCTCCCACTGTTCACATTGATCAAGTAACCAAGATCTGTAAGCTGTTGGTAACGTAAGTCCTTTGTTGTCCCTTGCGCTCCCTGCGGAAACATCGTCCATCAACGGATCGATCAGTGTTCTGTCAAAGGGTTGTCTTATTTGGGGAAACAGTTGACGGAAGGAAGCTAAATCATGTATTGTATATGTTCAACGAACTGTTAGTATCCAGCCCAGACAACCTGGTGGTTAGGTGTTTCCATTGAAATCACTCACCCTGGGTTCGAGCCCCAGTGCGGGCTTGGCTGGGGTGTGCACTATTGATGGTTGTTGTGTCATGGTTTTCAATGGTACGTTAGGTTTTGCTAGTGCTTGATAAATCACTTGATGATTGTATCTTCTTGCGTCCCCTATTCTATTTCATCAGAAAGGAAAGAAGACAGTTACTGTGAAACTTCTGCATTTCTTTTGCACTAATTAGTCACATATAAAAATCTAACTTTTTCGCAAAAATAATATTCGTACCTAAAATGCACAAACATTTTGGGGAATATATATATATATATATATATATATATATATATATATATATATATATAAACGCGAACAATTTCACGCATTCAGGGAAATGCCACTAGCTTCTTGTCACTTCTCCGACTCCGTGAAATATTGCCAAGGTAATTCTTATTTAAGAAGATAAAAACATTGGTCTGAACAATGCATTCAAGAACACTTTACAAAAGCTTAACGAGTAGCACGAAACCAACATTAATTGCCTATATATGGTCATAATAAACGCTTTTCCAAGGAAGCAAATTTGCTACCAAAGGCATATCAAAATGCTAGGTAAGTAGTGGGGCCGGGACAGATTGTCATCATGATATAATTAGGCTGATAATCTGTGCACTTTACTCGCACAGATCAGGGTCTTGATCGCAAATGGCCAGCTCCTCGGAGCAGTTGATTACTCTCACGTTGTTGAACGGTGTTGCTAAGTTACACTGATGCTGCGTAATCGTGGATCCAATTTTGCTTCGCTTTGCCGAGGAAGTCTTTGTGGCGTAATGGTCTATCATCATTTCACTTGTCGGTATCGGACTTTGATCAGTTATTCGATGAAAACTGCCTCCTTGTCCTGCCTATATAGATTTGACGGATGGGGGCATTGATTCTTTCACCGATCAAGTTATCCGGGTACTTTAATGGCAATTATTGTTTCGACCTTGTATCAGGCATATTTAACGACATAGTTCAATTGGTTTTCGCTTTATCAATCAACGTCATTACCATTGAAAAGCAACTGAAAACAGTCTGCATTGTTGGTACATCAGGAAATTTTATATGAACGTCAAATGGTTTCCCTTACTCCATTGAAGGAGAGAATGAAATATTAACATCTCACTGTCTTTTTCTTGTCCATGAAGATGAAAATTTTCCGAAGCTAACTTTTATTTATTTAAAACGAACTTTTTCAGATCTTTCCATCATATTACTCCAAAATTGAGCTCAAATTCTGCCATTCTTCTAAGAACGGCTTGAAAAATCGAACTCTGCTGCAACCCCTAACACAACCTCGTTGACATAATCCAGAAGACCAAGGCTCAGCACATCAGAAGATATTTCATTTGTTTGAAAGATAGACAGTCCACTCGAAGCGAAAATTGAATAATGCGGAGTGAGCCCATCCATTAGGGATGTTTCCATCTGGGGCCTGACTGAATGAGCTTTTTCTTCAAAAGGGACGGAAGGTGTTCCTCTCAACTCTTACACGGCCAGTTCAGCACCATACGGTGGTGTGTTGGTTGGTTGGTCCGGCTTGTGGTGTTCAGCGCAATCAGTAGCTCGGCTTCTGGGAGATTTTGTGACTACCTGACGGGATTCATATCATAGAGGGTCACTGATCCATGAAATGGTGCCATGTTTCCCCGAAAACAAAACCCTGTCTTACATTCTATTTTCCTTAAGAATTGCATTTTTGATTACTTTCGGTGTATGTCTTTTCCCGATATAAAAGCTAACATGTAGGAGTGTATAAAATCCCACGTTTATTCCGATACGGCCATGCCATCTTTTTGGAAATCACCACAAATTTCCGAATCCTGGATTCTTGTCTGAATTGTTTGCGGCTCTATCTGCTGTAGTATAAGGGGTCCCAGTCACTCGTGTCCAGCAATAAGCCATTCTTTAAAGGAGCACTGATTGCTCATGTAGGCTACACGTGGAGTATTAATAACACAACTGGCAGTGACTTTGCCCAGTAAAGTTTTCACCCAAATCACTATCCCCTCCAGACTAGGCCTTAAAAAGTTTTCACACTCAGTTCTCTCCATTCCTTTTCGGAGGTAGTCCTTTATTTATGTGCGTAAATACTACTCAAAAGGTATTTTTGTTGCAATATCTAGATATATGAAGCCATTTCTTAGTAACTTCGATCCCGTTCAGTAATATAATCATATTAGCATACCTATGTAATTCTCAGCTTATACTCTATCTTGACAACCAAGGTAATACATTCAGTTATCCATAAGGCCGTATAAAATCAATTTGAAAGGGAGCAAACTTTCATTGAATTGGTGTCATCCACCTATGCTGCGATGTACCTCAGTCGAATCGCGAATTTCGCATAATATACTGAGTAACTTTTCAATGCTTCATAATGGATTTTACCTGCTTGACTGTATTTGAATAAACATCGAATTCCGTACATGCTTACAAGTAAGTTATATACCTGAAAAGTAAATCCTGTTGCAGTTGTTTAAGCGAAAAAATAATGCGAGGTCGGGTCTTATTTGTAGGCAGACACGATATTTTACGCGTCGGCTAGTGCTCCTTTTGCTATCTATTACTTATGTTGTAAAGTACACAGACGACGTCGTTCTTCTTCGAAACATGAACTTTTCTTCTGATTTCGATATATATATATATATATATATATATATATATATATATATATATATATATGGAAAGAAGAATCACAATCAATAATAATCTTCGAGCATGTACACATATTCGGGAAATCAACCATGTTTCGCTTTTCATATGTGTGAACTCAGGCAATTCCGTACCCTATGGTCAATATATTCCCCCTTGCTTAAGCTATTGTTCCCCTGTAAAACCACTTGGCCTTCGGAAACAAGACTTGAAAGTTCTGTTGCGAGGTCTCAAATCAAGCCAAGTCATTAGTAGCTTTGAACACGCATGGGCCGTGAAAGATTATGGGATCTTGTAAAGCCAAGATATATAACCGTTGGTAATACTTCTATGAGTCCATTGTCCGCGGATAGGAGAGGAAACCAGTTAGTGAGAGCTCCGTGCGGTTCATCAGAAGGTAAGGAAAATAATCCATCCTGGCGTTTAGATGCATTCGTTACAAGAGAACGGAATGAAGACCAGTTAACAACTTCGTTCAGCTGAATTAGAATATGTGAAATTCCTTCGGGGACAGGTAGTTCACATCCTGAAAGTTCATCGTCGGCATATTTGCAGCCACTAAATTACGACGGGATTGGAAGGTGTTTAAAGTACAAGGAAGAAAGAAAACAGGAAAAATTGCAGTGTGTAACAAACCAAAGCAAACTGGAAGAGAAAAGCGCTTTTGGCGGATGAAACAAGTGAAATGTCTTCGGTCAGTGAAGTAGTCTGAAATCAGCCTGCAGATGCTTGAGTAAACAGCACTCACAGAGAGAATTTATGAGCAAAACTGATCAATCAAGGCAATCAAATACGTTTGTGTAATCTAAAAAACATTCTGGCAGTTTTGACTTCCGTGTCTACTGCCGAAGTCATTGAGTGGAATATGTAAGCGATTGGGTGATGTGGAGTGTAAAGACCGACAGGTAAACTGGTGTGTGTCCTCTTCAGCAGACGGTGACAGATTATGGGATAGTGTATTGCCAGGATATATGACCGTTGGTGATATTTTAACGGGGAATGCTGGGGCAAGGGAACGAAATGAAGATCTAGGTGAACGGACTAACCGAACGGGAGCCACAGACAAAAGAACAGACGGCGAATGCATCGGAGGCCTCCCGAAGCAGACAAAAGGAGGCATACGGACTACCAGAGGGGAAGCAGTGGGATATCCGGC
Source organism: Fasciola hepatica (assembly GCA_948099385.1). Taxonomy (NCBI): domain Eukaryota; kingdom Metazoa; phylum Platyhelminthes; class Trematoda; order Plagiorchiida; family Fasciolidae; genus Fasciola; species Fasciola hepatica. Next base: position 5,397,550 of record CANUEZ040000099.1, on the reverse strand, counting down.
AACCAGGAAGATAGCCCACGTAAGGGGCTGCCGATCAAGCCACCAACGAAGACAATCAGACCAACCGCATAGAAATGACGCCCAAGAGAAGTAAGCGATCGGCCACGGGCAACTGGCCAGAAAGCAGCCGGAACTCCCAAGCAGCAGCAACAACAATGTTGGTGCCACGCAGTCTGGAAAAGGTCCTATATAAACGATTGTGTGTTTCATGACCGGACTTGTTTGGCTGTTGGAACACAAGTACCCTACTCGGTGTTGTCGTCCTTGTTACAATATTGTTATGGGTTCGTTGTTCGCTGATAGGGGAGGAAACCTGTTAGTTCATCATAAAATAAGGAAAGTAATATATCCTGGCTTTTGGAAGCATTCAGTACGAAGGGCCGGGATGACGACCAGTGAACAACTTCGTCCAGTTGGATCTGAATTTGTGTAGTTCCTCCGGATATCAGCAATTCGCATCCTAAAACTACTTCATTGGCGTATTCGCAGTAGATGGACGTCGACGGGACTGGAAGTTGTTTAAAGTACAAAGAAAGCCAAAAGGGGGCAAAATTGCATCTCGTAATACATCAGAGTCGGCTGGAAGAGAAGAGGACTTTTGACCACCGCAACAATTGGAATATCTTCGATCGGTAAAGTAGTCTGTAATTAGCCTTCAGAAGTCTGGGTCATCCCCACTTACGGAGAGCATACTGAGCAAAATTGATCCGTCAAGGCAATCAGATGCGTTTTTGTGATCGAAAAATACAATTTTGGCAGTTTTGCTTTTTCTTTACAACGCCAAAGCTGTTGAGTGGACTATGTAAGCTACGGCATCAAGTGTGGAGCGCGAACTTCTCTAAGTAAACTGGCTTGTGTCTTCTCCAGCAGACCCAAAGGTACCCCAGGGTAACAAAAGTCTCTCAGACAATATGAACATCACAGAAGTGCTGCTGGTGGGGAGGTATTTCCCCGAATCTTTTTTCGGGACGGGCTTTGTCAGGCCAGTCTCTCAATTTTATGGATATTTCCGCCTGCTGGACACTTGTTGAAGATGTAGGCCAGTGGAATCGAAAGAGCATCAGCGCACTGCTTGAGCACAACAGGTGATAACTCATGTGGATCGCTTATCTTCCCTTTGCACAGCTGTTGGAAGACCATAGCAGGTTCGACAATTAGTGGCCGAGATAAATAGCTGATGATTGGCGTGGAAGAAGACTGCGATGTTGAGCATAAATCAAAGTTGAGTTTATCAACATCAAAGTTCTCCGTTTTATTTCTTGATTAACTGTTACATGGGTGTTTTGTGGCTTTCCACAAACCACGCCAACTGACCTTTCTGAAGATGGTATCAATATACAACTTATTCAGGCGTTTAATTCCAAATTTTGATCAAGTTAGTGGACTTTTTGACTTTCATTCTCTGTCCATATTTGTAAGCCTGCTCTCCCTTCCTTTCGTCGCCGTTGTTTAAGTACTGGTGAATAATATGGATCAGTTTGGATGTAAACAGTTTCAAATGGGCAAAAATGATCAGAACGAAAATAGGGGCAATCGGTGACGCGTTCACAGAAAACAGAATGGTTGGGATTCGCAAACACGGAAAAACCTATTGAGCTAAACAGAACCCTTCACTTTTCCAGGTTGTCGGGTGAACAATTTCTGTGATCCATTTTTCTGGATCGCCCTTTTAACACAGTGTATCGGTTGATCACACCATACATTGTCAGATATATCTTCAAGATCAGAGCTGTTCAGGAGTGCACGTTTTTGAACAGTGAATAATATTAGGCCCTTTGTGAAATTCATTCTAGTTGTGCGTAAAGCCTGGTGGGAAAACGTACCAAATTTAATAAGCCAATAGGGATGAGGGAAGTAACGTCATGCCTGTTGGGGTCACCGACAATAGCGCAAGGGGATTCACTTAATTGTTCAAATATTGGAGTAGACAGAAGATCAGAAGGTATGTTTAGCCCAGAAAGTGATGTACCAGGTGCCAGGTAGGTGTTGCCGATGTGAATCGAGCAGAATGATCTCGGAAAATTGAGCCTACACACTGCGACGTGATTGCTAACCTTTTCCGATGAGTACGTAAAGACCAATTTTGTCGACTTGCTCCGGTTGTTGTTAACGTAAGTGATGACACCTTCTGCAGGATGGTGCACCTCAGTGATAGACTTGGTACGAAATGAAATGATCCAAGCGTATATATACTTGAGCAACCAGAATTCTGGTTACATGATAATAACTGCATGTTTATACACCTTCTTCCGCAATACTGTTGCTATCTCTTCGATTTTCCTCAATAAAGAACGGATATTGCTCGTTAAGATCACGGGAATCCGAGTTTTCTCAGCACTGCATTATCGGAGACCAACTTGTCAGCCTGCGCGGAGTTTTTCCACTATTCCAACTTGTTTTTTTGATAAACCGTACGAAATTATTTCGAACCTCATCGTTGCTTTGAGAGATCACCCGCGGTAATAGAAGTCGATTAACTACAATCTTTTCGGAAAAGACGATGTTATCGAACACCAAAAGCTGAAATATTCGTCGAAGTTGATTTTCAAAAAAAAACGGCCTCAGTCGGCGAAGTGCCAGGCTTTTGAGTTTCTTCTGAAACCGTAGCAAGTATCATACCAGTCACGGCTTCCGAAATTATCCTGATGAATTGGGAAAGAACAAAGCATTCAATGAATTGCTGAAAGAATACTACCGTCTTTACCGAGTACAGTCCCGGTGCGTGGCCAAGGAAGCTGGCACTTTTCGTTCACAGCGTGACTTTGGTCTTCCCGATGCATATCTGTTTTCAGCTTCAAGTTCAGGGACTCCTCTTCTGTGTTACATATACTGTTTGATGTTGCGATCATTTTCTGTAAGAAAAGAGGTGGAAAATATAAAATAATGTTTAAATATAGATATTACAGAGTCATCCAAGTTCATTAGTCACCGATGAGGTTAGGTTGAGGCATCTTGCAAAGTGGGATAGAGGGGAAAGACAACAAACAGAGCTATCCGAGAGTTGGAAAACGTGGTGGACGAAGAAGACACTCACAGCCAATGCGCGTGCGCAGGATGAGTTCGATCTAATCTGTCACACAACGAGAGTGCTTGTTGGTGATAAATCTGGTTTACGTGATGCAGAATACACCTCTTGTTGGAGGTGCAACTTTGATGGGCGTAGGAAAAGTGACAAAATCCTTAATTCGAGGACCAGAGCAACTGGTAAGGTGGCAATGTGTCAGTAAGCATGAATACACGAAAACGTTTAATTAGATACTGTGGAATATGAAAATATCTCCGACGTAAAAAGCGAATAACTTCACGAAAGAGTTAGTCATTTACCGGGCCTAGTTGATGTATGGAAGAATGACCAAAGTTATGGTGTTGCTTTTGATTAGTTACACTAATAAGGGTAGGCAGTTTCCATTAAAGACAGACGTCTTCACCTGTCGGTTGAAAATAGTGTCAATAACTTTGGATACTTTGATAACGACAAATACAATGATGAGTGTCTGTCTGTCTGTCTGCCTGCCTGCCAGTCAGCCAAAGAGTCAGTCAGTCTGTAGATACGTGTGTCCATGCATATCTATCTGTTGTCTGTGTGGGTGAGCGAGGCTCTTCGAACGGAACAGTTGATCCCTAAATCTACTGCAAGTGATGAGTGCTTTGGGGTAAACTGCATTTGTCGAGCCGACGATTATTACTATTGCTATAGTAACCTCCGAGATGCGCTGTTCGAAACTCGTCCTTTCCGGTAGCCGTGGTATTCAACAGTAATACCTGTGGTTATCCACTGCGAGTCTCAGGGTCTCCGTTGCCAGTTATCCTTGGTGTTGCAATTGATGTTTACAGTTTCAGGGCAAATTCCTTTCAGAAGGCGTTCCTACACAACCATGAAGTCAGAAGGAAGCCGGTAGCTGCAGCTAGTTTTTTTAAATCATACCGACCTGATTATTATTTCAACTCTCGGATATAAAGTGGTGCGCGTCGCGAACCTTTGGGGTGAACACGAACAATTAAACATATTTCTCTCCATGAGTCTGTGACATATACACTGGTGGGTGCACATTTCTGCCTCGATTCCGGCACAAATCCGGGCTTCAAGCGTATAATCAATGCCCCTGGGTTTTTATGAAAAGAAAGTATACTATCCGGTGTCGGCTCACTCTTCAGTAAGAGGTGCATGAATTCGGATTAGCTTCTCGCAAGATTTGTAAACTACACGAACAAATCACCACTTCAAGCGATAAAAAAACCCTCAGGTGTCGCTAGTTATCATCATCATTATCATCATCATCGTACAGCGTTAAACAGTAGGGCAAGCCCCATTGATCACTGCATTTCTCACCATCTTGCACGTTGAATTAGAAAGTATGAATAGACAAGATGGAAAGGGAGTGCACCTACAAGGGTGGGAAAAGGAAAGAATACCCTAGTAGCCAACACACGGAATACACAGTCTAACTTTACAAACGCACATCGATCAACCATTCTGATTCGACAGAAAGTGACAACAAGATCGACACTGTTCACGGTTCGCAGTCATATCCTTCAGTGTCTTCAGCCAACTGGTTGATGGATTTTTGGACCCCAACCACGAAGACGTGAGGCACCTACTTTTCCTAAGTCTGCTGTACATTTTCTCATTCCTCGCTGCCACGTCATCTGTTGACCTCCACGTGGTTTCTTCCACTCCCTAGTTATGCTCAAGCATGCATATATATATATATATATATATATATATATATATATATATATATATATATATATATATATATATATATATATATATATATATATATATATATATATATATATATATATATGGAGCCTGCTGTGTAAGTTACCTTGGTCTTCCAGCTGACCTTGACCTTAGAAGGTTACTAGTTATAAAAACGACCTCTTAACCTGTAGATGCAAACTTCTAAACTTAGCAACCTGACCTTCGTCATTTTGCCATACGGTCTATATTGGGAAACTTTAACTGTTGGAATTCAAATTGTTGTTTGCTTGTTTTTCTGTTTTCTCTTTTTTGTTCGCATTCATCTGTTTTTATGTTATCTTAGATTGAGTCCACTGAGTCCTCGTGGGATGATTTTGCTTGAGAGGCTCACAAACAACACTAATATCCAAGATTATACAAATGGTAAATCATCCACAAAAAGGTTCCAGTCACGTTACGGGTTCCATAAAAGAAGTAAACAATTGGGACATCAGAGATCAGTAACCTAGAATTTAATTGGTGCAACTTCATCTGCTAGCTGAAGATGGGAATAAATGCATATAAATCAACATGTTTTACCACACGAAATGTGACATTAAACACAGAGTATTCGAGAACGGTGGTAGAATTTTTGGAAGGAAAGAAACTCAAATGGATTGGTGAGGAATAAGGACTGAGTAAAATCCAGTTACGTCATCCAGTCATTCGAGGAGTAATTTTCTTTCCTTACACGGTTCTTGGTTCTGCACCAGTTTAATTGCAATGTTGAAATGAATCGCGTTCCATTCCGTTCAACCTGGCGTAAAAGAGCACATATCTGTTGAATATCCTCAGTAGCCATAAAAATACAAATCATTATAAATAGACAGCATACAGTGCACCCAACTAGGAATTCAGAAATATCGTATTTCATCTAAGATGGGGTTGACTGAGCAATGATGTTTTTTGTTTTCGAATTTCTGGCATCCTTAACTAAACAAACTCGGTAACCCAGTTGCGCATTTGTGGTAGATCGAATGTGAATTGTCTACGTTCCTGTCTGCTGTTTTCCGAGCAAAATAGTAAATCTTCTGAAGTGGAATGACGGAAATTTAGAATGCGTTTTGTCGTTCGAATGACATTGTAAGTGATCTACCGTCCTTCGCATATAACACAAATACACACACAACACATACCGCTTTCAAGTCGTTTTCAATTTTCTCTTTATCCAGCCACGGACAGAGCATTGATGCGAATTTCGAGCAAAGGAAAGGTTTTTCATTTTATCCATAGTAGGTTTGGAAATACATCAACAGGACAGAGTTGTCAGGCGGAAGAAGACTGTTTGCAACAAACATTAATCCGTAATTCTTATTTCCGTAAAGCTGTCTAGCACACCATATCACATCGACTACCCTGACATCACGCCATTTGCTTGAGTGACAAAAGTCCTCATCTGAATTCAGTTACTGACAGAGGTAAAATTGATGTACACTGATTTTCGCAAAGGATCTACTAAGAGTGACCCAGGTGATACTCGTTGCGTCAAATATCAAAGACTAAATTTGTCGTTAGAGTAGTTTGTCACGCTGTGGTGGAGACTGGCGTGGTGGCAGACGAATGCGGTCGCCAAATTCAGTCCCGTTACCCACCCTACCAAGAGTCATACAACGAATAACGTGACAGTTTCCGGATGAGGCAATGACTGGCAGATCAGAATCTGATGACGAACAGCAAGACTCCGGATGTCGTTGAGATATCTGAGCATGAGAACAATGGATCACGATGTTAACAGGAACAGTCAGAGAAACAGAACAAGGATTATGCACCGAAAAAAAGACTTCAGCGACCACAAACAGATAGTAAAAGTAGGGTCGAAATTCCCACTTTGCTTATTAACCGATCGAGCTAGAGTACGAACAATAAAAAGACTATTTAAAAGGGTCTAAAGCATCGTGGTGGCGAGATATTTGGTCTACTGAGCCTTTAGTCGCCGGGTTTTTCGTCGACGTAGATTTATTGTCATTGGACAATCCACTGCAAATTCACGGGCTACTACTTTGTGTTTGATTGCATTTCTCGTTCTTTCCTTTTTCATTTTTCCTGATCCTTTGAGTGTCTCATTGCACTAATCTCATGGTTACAAGATTACCTTTCCAACAGATCCCAATAATTTATATGACTCACAAAATAAGAACTGAGAATGATAATCCAAATCAGCAACATTATTACTGTGCAGTACTATTCCTGAACCCATATTAGAAGGTATTGCTCGCACCTTACCACGGATTGGATATTACCAACCGGCAACACTGAGTTTCGAAGGTACTTCGCGTGAATGAAAAATAATGTATAGAGCATAAACTGGTCGATACTTTTGTAATCCTTTGCAGCCGAAATAATGCAAGCCTGATGAATATGGACACCTAAAACTCGCCCATTTTCTTGGCAACTAACCCAAAGTGGCATATCGTAGGGACATCTGAATAACGTGGAAAAAGGAATACATGAACAATGGTTTATTATAAGTTATGCGTAAATAGAAGCGAAAAATCTACATGGTTGCACTCGTCGTACTGGTCGGCTAAGCTGTGCATGCATGCTTCGATAAGCAAATGTTTGCCTTTCGACGGTCTCGTAAGTAAGTCAGAAAATAATTATTCCATTTACAGTTCCCTTTTTGGTGGGTTCATGGGCATTTTTTGTTCAAAACTCCTATGCTAACCACCAGAAGAGTTTTTCGTCTTGTAAATCACCATGTAACAAACTCTCAAGCACATTCCACCACCTCGGCTCTTATTTTGGCCTTCGTCCATTGCCACTGTCAATTATTCCAATCCGAGTGCTTCCAAAATAGTCCTGGGTTTAACGAGTGAGGCTCGATAAAAAATCACTGGAATGTACAAACACTTCGCTAACTGGAACGAATGCCTAGGCCTGAAGCGATTTCACTGTGATAGCTTCGGTTTCGCTACCATACCAACTTTGCAATCCTAATGGCCATATTTTGTGCCAAAACACCATTTAAAGTGAAGCTGTCATCCCTACATGTTAGCGCATGGAAAATTTCTTTCAATACTGTCCATTGCACCTTTCTCATAATCAGCTGTTACGCAATCGGGGTCGAGTTCTGGTTCCTGGTGTTTGAGCTTCGTAGCTTGGGTGAAGAATTTGTGGAATAAAATCACTGGTTGTTATGTTACCACTGCACTACAAGTAGACTCCAAGAACAACGACTGCTCTTTCAGAGGAAGCTTTATTGCTGGTCACGAAAGATTTCGACCAATGTTTCTACAGGAAATGCAGTAGCAAATAATTCAGGCCTGAATTCAGGGTTCGGAAATTTGTGGCTTTGTTACAAAATGTGGCATGAATGTAGATGAATATACGCAGATTTTTGTATGTACATGAATGTCTGTTTTCATAATTGAATGATGGGACACCCCCAAAAATAAAATGGAATTTCAGGAAGAATAATAAATAAAAGATCGGGTCCTATTTTCAGGGGAACTCGGTAGCTTATTTAGAATAAATGTTTGCCATCCGCATGCTCATTCGGCGATAAGTCCGGTCATCAGCTGTCCATTCGACTAAATAACCATTCGCTGAAGTATCCATTAGACAAAAAGTCCGACGATCCAAATTCGAAGATCCATTCAGAAGAGTTGGCTGTAAATAACAGGTAGATCAATAAGTGTGGGCTCCAAGATTTGGCTATGATTACCCTGCATTGTACATAAACTGTTGTTTTGTACTATTAAATCGAGATGATTGAAAACCAGCGAAATCTTCTCACTGAAGTTAGTGGGATGGAAGCTGTCAAGGTCAAGAGTTGAACTCTCACTACCAAACCCAGAAAGTAGTAACCTTCCTTCTCCACACATTCTCCCCCCTCTCTTTTTTAATAAGATGCGAGGAAGACTTTCGTCTCAACCAATAATCAACACATTTCACTGTTACCTCTCTTTTGAATGAATTTTAGGAGCATGTTAGGCTCAATGAAACAGTATATAATCATAATATTTATAATATATTAGGATAAAACTCCACTGAAACTCATGAGAACGGAGAGAAGACGTAAGTCGCGAGATGCAAGCATTTCGTTTACTCTTGTCAACCGCGGACGTAAAACGTGTCAGTATATATACATGGTACAGTAGGGGGGAGGGTAATTGCAACAGTAAAGTAGGCACGATCGAAGAGTAAACGAAAGACCAAAAGGTTATGTTTTCAAAATCACTCAAATAGTCTTGCTGATCCCAATGTCTCACATATTGTCTATCAGTTCACTTGCAGTTGCGGTGACGTATACATTGGCAGGACGGATCGTTGCTTGACTCAACGAGTGTCAGAACATATACCCAAATGGCTGTCAAACTTGATGACGCAACCTGCTGGGGCAATACACAACGACGTGAAACCGCCAGCTTCTTCGATTGGAAGACACTTGATTGCATCAGGTCACAAAGTTGACCTGACCCAGTGTTTCAAAGCATTGTTGCGCAATCCAGTACCGAAACTACTAGCGTTCAGTGAAGCTATTCTAATCATGATGCATCAGCCAACACTCTGTGCACAAAAACGATTGACCCAAAATGTTTGTTTACCCTGGCGTTAACACGACAGACTTCACTCTCCCCAACGTACGCACTGTAAGAACTTTCGATCGTGTCTACTTTACTGTTGCAATTACCCCCCCCCCCCTACTGTTCCATGTATATATACTGACACGTTTTACGTCCGCGGTTGACAAGAGTAAACGAAATGCTTGCATCTCGCGACTTATGTCTTCTCTCCGTTCTCATGAATTGGATAAAGGGGACCCAATGTTTCAAATTCCTCTGAAATTGCTCCTCTCAGTCAGTGAACACTTGCTGATTTACCACAAAACACTAAAACCAATGATGTGTCAACTATAGGTTCGTCTTTAATAAAGAAGCGAAAATACTGACACAGTTCCTTTAGAACGTCAAAACCTAACAAATTAACAATGAACGCGGGACAAAATCTTCGATCATTTCAAGTGTATAATATCTTCTTCCGCATAATTTTTCCGTGTTTGTATCGTGAGACGATTTAGAAAAATATTGGGAAAGGCCTCAAAAACTCCCGGGCAAATTTACGTGGCACCAACATGACGGGTTAATGAAAGAAAAATTTCCCTCAAATTTGGACTATGAGCACGGGAACGACATTTTGTTGTTTATTGGCACAGTGACAAACAATCATGCCACATTAGCAGGTCAACTATCACTTCGCACAGGCGGTTCAAAATATTTCTCAATTTATAAATTAAATATGATACCGGTCCAAAAAGATGGCAGTGGGTACGAACGAGCTCGTGTGCTGACTGAAGGCCACAGGTTAAGTGTTCCTTTATTATACAGTTCACGGGAAAAAATGTGATTTGACAAGAAGCTTCTTTTGACCATGTACTTCCTTTTCATTTCCGCTCATTCATTTGACCCAGAAGACGTGAAAATGTAGGCGGGAAAAAAAGCACCACCAACAACAAAGCAATCTCAACAAAGCTCGGGTGAATTAGCAAAATGATCACGGCTAGAGATTTATTGCCATCTTATGTCACATTTCCTGTTTTGGAAGTAGTCCGTGCGGTATGGGTTACCGTTTGGTCGCGTGTGCGTGTCTCGGGAGTAAAAGAGGATAAAAATTCACATTAGAAACGTTCGTGGTACACTTATCACGAACAGGATCAGGGAATATCCACAAACTCGTTCCATGCATAACCGGGATAACATCCGGCCGCCGTGTATGGTTGGTCCAAAATGTGGTCACTTTATTTCTACAGGAAATTGCATACCATTTGGTGTTGAAGAGGAACAAACCTTTGGGGACCAGTACCAGCTGTACAGCAACAGCTTGTGTGGCTGGTAGTCAAGGTCCCCGGATTCGAGTACCAGATGGGGCTCCTGAGTGTGTACTGCTGATCATTTTCTGCAAGCCAGGTACAATAGTTATCTACTGCTTTCCCGGCTTCCATCTACGAGCTGAACATGCCTCGTGGATCGTTTAATGTCCTTTCTCACTGAAATCCCAAAATTTTCCACTGTTTGAGAATTGACAAATCCTCCATGAGAAACTATTCCCCGCTTGGGTTCTCTACCAGGAGTGGATGGACGACTATGCACTCCGAATCTTGCTCACAACCCAATGAACACTGAGTATTATCGTGGTTTTGTTAGGATCATTCTATCATCGACTGCTTCCAATCCAGGTTGAACTCTTGGAAATTGTGTGACTGCCTTCTAATCCCTTATCGCTCTGTTAATCACCGGTTGCACCGGGCTTCTCCGCCGTTCACGGTTTTATCAGCTTCGAGGGTCCTAACATTTACTACGTCTAAAGAAATCTGCAATGGAACGAACAGTACCAAGAGAACAACCTGGTCATTTAAAACGTACCAGTACATATTATTCTTCGTTGATCTGTGTATAGTCTCTTTTATCTACTGATTTGGACAATTACTTTCCAACCAAAATGTGTTCCGAAAATTGAAATATCTACTGTAATCGAACACGAATCCCTCATCTAATGAAGTTAGTCGGTACTTTATGGATCACTCATTCAGTGATTCAGTCTTGTTTTCATGAGATTTCTATTTTTGGCAACTCTTATTCGGTCGTTGATTATGTTAAATGCGAATGGGAAAGTGGTCTGTAACGATCAAATAACGCGTCAACACTCTTTTCAATAGGTACTGAGATAGCTATCCATCGGCTAAGAATCCAGCTTATCCCATGATTTAATTTCACAACAATAATCCTGTGTCGTTTTTACTGTCATTGAAAGGATGTCCCGTTCATTTTCATCCAAATTATTGGGAAGCAACCGAGACAATTACTGGTCCCTTATTTTTCAACTTTTGTCGAATACAAAACATCAAATTACGTGTCGTCTTTATGACGCCTCTGCTTTCGGCCGGCTCATTATCACATCCGATCTATTGACGCGTTATTTGGTTCGCCAATCCAAGTCTCAGGTACAAGGTTGACGGTTCTCCTCTGAACAAACTGTCATGACAAGGGATATACACTCTCGATCCGTTCATGCGCAAGCAAATCGAACACTTATTACCCTTAACGACCTTAGTGGGCTGAACCGCAATACTGATTCCGCACACCGGTTTCTCTAATCTTCTTCTCTTCTTGCCCTACATTTTATCGAACCTCAAATCTCCCCCTCTTCAGACACCACTCACTTTCAATACCCCCTCTATGCATTTCTCTTCTTCTCTTCTTCACGCAAAGTTGGAGTTTGTGCTTCTGTTCACCAATTAGTTCTTCAATACCGTACCTTGACATTTTCAGTTGTTACTTTTAACTACTATGGATGAAACTCCGTTTTTCGTCCCTTAATCACTACTGACATATTGTTTCCCGCTTTCCCTACTGTGCCGACTCCCTCACTTCCGATTATCTATCTTCAAATATACTGAGAAATTAATGGTTGCTAACTCTAGTTGCTATCTTAGGAGACTTCAAGGTTCACTCACGAGCATGATTGGTGCACTCTTCTGATAAATCAGCTTTGGGGTACGAATCTGACATTTTTCAGTGGTCAACATCTTAAGTCAGCTAGTTGACTTCCCCGTACATAATCCCTATAGATTTGGTGGCCAAGCTCATAACGGTGATCCAATTCCGGCCTCCATTTCTTCTCTTTTCTCGGATATCCCAGCTCTTTATCCAGCTGGCTTATCAGACCATTGTGTTATTTCTTGTTATATCCACTTTATCCGCTCCATTATACCACCCATCTTGAGATGAACATTTTGGCTCTGAAATCCCGCGGACTGAGACGGTGAATTTCTGATTTCATAACCTTGAGAAGATATTTGTTTCATTTCCGACGCATCTATCTTCGTTTCTGGCTTCATAGAAGTTGTTCTACAAGGAGTGCATCCTATTATTCCACTCTAATCCAAACCCGGGAAACTAAAATCTCTCGAGTGGTTGAACCACTCATATGATCGTGTTGTTCTCTAGAAAAGTTCAGCATTACGACGCTGGCTTCGCTTGGATTACTCTCACAATCACCAGCAGTTCACTCATTGTAACTGTGAAACCTCCTATCTTGTTACAGCTACTCGCGGAATTCTCCAAGGTGCTATGCTATCCCCATTTTCATTTTCTGCTTACAATCCTGCTGTTCTTGTACAGGAAATCACTCTTCTGATCATATATACGGACGATGTCATATTTGGTATGCCGTAAACCTGCGATTCTACTTTTCCAACTCGACAACATGGCTCCACTCAAAGTTCAGATAAGTCTCATGCTCACAACTTAAGCCTTAACCCAGTCAAGTGTTGTGACTTGGTACCTCCCGTTTTGGAAGGTAACAAGCAATCCAGTTTACAAAACGACTACATATCCATAACAACAAATGGGGAAGAGCTGAGCCATCTTGATTCAGAGAAATACCTTGGAGTGCTTCTCGATCGTAACCGTTCCTGGTCAAAATATGTTGCTTTTATTTTCGCGAAAACAAGACGCATGTCTTACTATGTCTCACGTCTTAAATTCTAATCCGTGACCACTCATCTTATCAGACACTCTGTACTGTCGTGTGCCTTACCTCTTTGGCTTTATGCTTCACCTGTCGTTTTCCAGGCCTGTTGTTGAAAGACTTCGAGTTCATTGTTAGATCCCTTAAGATGTTATCATCGGCCAGTGGCATACCCTGATGACATTTTACCTACTATGTCACATTCTAACATAACGAAGTTTGCCGGAAACCGTCTACAAAGATTCTCACTAACTTTGCTCATCCTCTTCAAAAAGATCTAGCGAAATACATATCCACTTCTTCCGCCCGCTCTCAACGCAAACATCTTTATGCACCCGCTGGGGCTTACAGCTGTTCTACTATTCCCTATCTGACAGGGTATTGGCACAAACCAGCCTACGTATTATCAGAACTAACACAACATCTGGAATAACACGAACGCCGACTATCCATTTCCCCTTTTTCAGGACTTGTACATGGTTATATGAAGGCTGAATATCCACCTCTTGGGATCCACTAAGCAATTGCTTGATATGACTCGACTTGACTGCTTCTGGCAATCTGGAAACTTCTTCTTGCATACCGTATACAGAACCAAAGAAAGCTTCGTCTGATACAAAGCCAAACCCCAGGTCTCGTTCGCCGCCGGTAGTCATAAATTCTGACCCCTTGCCAAGGCATTTTCTCAAATATTTCACCCTCCTGATTTCCCTCCTGTCTGCTTTTCCTCTGACGATTTTGTCTGCGGTGTATGTGAGAAAGCTAACCGTTTAATATGCCGGTTTGCCTCCAATGCCACCTTAAAGAAACATTCCACTCCTCCGACTTTTTTTACTCTTTAGATAGCTACCCATTTCGACCTTGTAGTGCTATCAGGAAAGTTTAGCAAACACCGCGTTTTCCGAATGCATACAAACCATCCGATCCGGAAGGCCTTTAAACTATGATCCATAGAATGCGTGCCTCGGAAGTGGCCCCCAATTGAGTCACATTTTTTTTTGACTCTCACTCCGTTTTTCTGCTTTTCCAACACCTCGTAAACACTCCGTGATTTTTCCTATTCTCAAATGTGGTGACCTCTCCAACCTCTACGACCACCGCCTAATATCCCCAACATCTGTAATTTCGAAGGTTTTCGAGACAATTGTCTCCGACCGGCTACACACACTCGTCGAACAAGAAGCACTATTGATCGACAACCAATGGGGCTTCCGGTCCCGTTGTTCCAAGGATGACCAGCTAGCTCTCGCCTCACACTTCTACTTGGCTGTGCTCGATAATCCCGGAGAATCACTCCTGGTCTCGCCCGGAAACATAAAGGCCTTTGAAGGAGTCAGGCACGAATGTCCGCTGGTGAAATTTCCAACTTTTGGGTTTCCTCTGGCTCTCGCATCGTGGACATCAAGTTTACTCAGTAAGCAAACCATCTCGGCCCTGGTGGATGAGGTTATATCCCAGCAGTTTACTGGGAATCTTGGCATTCCCCAAGGTCCCAGTACATGCGCCCTCCCTGTTTCTTCTATTCATGAGTGACCTGTCCAAGAAGGCTGACTCATTCCACGCTTTTTCCAATGATGCCACTCTACATTGTTCTCTATCCTACTCCTCTTCCACCTTGTCATCTCCAGTATCCATTGTGATTGCAGTGCCGTCAGTGTACCAATGGATTACGACTTCGAACATATCTGTCGGGGTCCCACTATTCACGTTGACTACAATTCTTCCAAACTTATCCTTCCTTTTATTTTCCTTTAAAAATCACTTGTCCTCCCCACGTTTATCCTTTAGTCCAGTAAGCCTGCTTTCTGTAAACTGTACATTCTTTCCGGGTTTATCCACTGGTTCTTCCATGTTTTGGTCCCCGTTCATATCTCAGCTTGCTTCCGGTACGGTTCGCTAGGTTAATTTTCTATTCCGCATCGGACTTTTCGTTTCACCCGCTCATTATCGCTTTTCTAACGTTACCGTTTTGGCTTCCGTTCTTCGGACCATGAATCTGGGCCTTCCCCCTCCCCCTAATCTTTTTTATTACACGCTTGCGCATGAGTCCAGTAGAAGAGATATATACCCCACAGCTACAAAGTACTTTACACTGATATAGATAACAGCCACCAGACCCTAAGACATGGAGTGAATAACCACATTAGGTCCCAATGGGTTGGGTGCGGTAACGAGTCGGACGACGACGGAAGACCATGGAAGTAACCGGCGATGACGGGTGTTCGAACCTGTGGCCTCTCAGGCGGTAATCGAAAGCACTAAACCAGCTGATCACCGTCCTCGGACGTCCTCGGGGGTCTCTGTCCTTAGATGTCGTGCCTCTGTCGTCCAACCTCCCTTTTTTCCTGGACTGCCAAAATTAGGCTCACTCTACCTCTTCCTGTCTTCCCACCGACCTACAATCGTTCTTTCTTCAAATGCAGTATCAAGAAGCTGGTTCTGACGTGAACGTCCATCAAACTCTCTCTTACAGTACCTCTTTTGGCTATGGGGTTTACCTCTCTTCCGTAAATCTCTGTGTAATAAATAAAATAAATAAATAATAGAAATAATGAATACAGAATCCCTACTGAACTAGATCCAACTCCCGTTTCCTGAATTTTCCATTTACAGGCTTCAAATGAACAAATTTTTCTTCCACTTCCCAGCTGGACGAGCATCACAAAGCTGAACGAGATCCAGAGGACACTTGGTTACTTATTTCGACTCTATTTATCAAATGAGGAATCAGAACGATACAGGAGAGGTAAGAACTACGCAAATGTGTCACATCTACAAATCTTCACAACTGGCTGGAATCATATTGACGACTTTCCGCTCATCGAGCAGTTAGTCCACCAGCTGAGCTATCGTGGTACAGCCAATGGGGCGCGAATAACGAGACAGAATATCCAATGATGCGTGGGTGGATTTCACACTGCGTACATTATTCTGCCTCCTCATATTATCAATAAATTCTAAATGGACTTTCAATTCACAGAGGCTTGCGTTTTATTTAATTCTTTTTGTATTTTGGAAATGCAACTCCTAGTGGGCTTCGAAACATGAAGGTGACTCAAACTGAGTCGTCCACCTCGACGAGATAACTAAGGTAGTACTTTAAGCTCTTGTGCTCTTGAGCTTTCATTTTGTATTTTGCTCAGATAGGCAGGAAAATGTCGGTGGAAATCAAACTATTCGCGAAACCATTCTCATTCTTCGAAAAGCTTGGAAATTCGAAGGGCTATACAGTATTTCCGACTGTTTGGGATATGAGAGTAGACGAATTCTATCGTCAGAACAGATTGGAACATAATCACACCCATGCGAGAAAGCCGGTTATTAGGCGGGTTTTTGTGGAATAAAATACGTAGACACGGGAGGGAAAAGAGAAATTGGAGAAGTACAGTGCAGAAAATTTACTTCGGATCCTGAATTCGATGTACATGGGATCAATGTCACAGTTTTGCTGGAATCAACGTGGAAGTCACTTACTCGGTCGGTTAATCGTCTTAACTTTCAGTGACCACAACTGAAGCATAGGAAAAAGATTGTGAGTTGTATTCAGTGCAGTTATGCAAACTAGACGGCAAGGAAATTTGCACATGTTCGGCTATAGATTTCTCAAATTCTGATGATTCATTCTTGATTCACTGGCTGTCAACTTTGGAG
This sequence comes from Fasciola hepatica, assembly GCA_948099385.1. Lineage (NCBI taxonomy): Eukaryota > Metazoa > Platyhelminthes > Trematoda > Plagiorchiida > Fasciolidae > Fasciola > Fasciola hepatica. Next base: position 5,380,686 of record CANUEZ040000099.1, on the reverse strand, counting down.
AACGTATTCTTCTACCAGCTTAGTTCACGTCACTCGAGTCAAAATGGACCCCAACGCGGGCAAAAAAAACAACAACCGATACTTGTTGTTCAAACACTGTAACCTGATCTTCATCGTTTTGAGTGAGCCTTTCTTTATTATCGCTGAAAACGATGGTCAATAAGCCTATCAAAGTTCTACGACCTTGACTTGAAGGTCACGCAATGAGAGTAGACCAAAATGTTTATCCAGTGAGGCTATTATCAAGCGTAAGTTTTCAGTTGAACCACAAGAAAATGTGTTATTCTCCAAAGGTGTTTGTTTTATTTTTTTCTCCGGCTAGGCTACAATAGGATCACCACTTCAGGAAGGAAAGAAACTACTTTTTGGCAAGGTCATTACTTATGTGTCAGTGATGTGAAAAACCTAGGGTTTACTTTCTCGTCACGGTTTTAAATATGGTTATATCTGATGTTATTAATTTTGAACTTCCAAGCTCTAGTCATTCCATCATGGCAACCAATGTCATCCAAATGCAACTGTCCACCGATCAGCACAGAAATACACTCACTGCTCAATTAAGCGGAACTTTATACTTCAGCTTTATTTATGATAGACAGTAAAAAATTATGAAAAAGAAATTCTCTTCTAAGAAAATGGTTGGTTTCATGAATCCCAACAACACATGTAGTGTTTACGTAGAACGAAGTTTGAGGGTCATCCATGATTATCTGATTGCAGGGCGTGAATGACTTGCGCGTCTCCAATTAGGACCTTATTTAGGACTCTTCGGGAGTGAATTCCGCTCGGTGATGCCTAGGTAGCCATATCAACCTTCAGTACATTTATTCCGTGGTTAAACTGGCGAGTTGCTCGCTTTTATAATGCATAAGGCGTGTCACCGGCTGGCCGCAAGCAGCCATGTAGGTGTTTGGCTAATATAAGAGGAGGATTCTGACGAGTCATTGAGATTTGGGCTTTTGCATTTTCCTCTTTCGCTGATAAAATAAGCTCAGTCCCCCACGGCCAATCACTGGTCCTTGCATACTACGTTTTGCTTTTTATACTATCCCCGTGGTTATTAACCAGTTTTATCCAGGCGAAACATAAACTTCCTTTCGTTTTTTAAATGGGTTGTAGGGGATTTCTGTAGGGTTATTATACGTATGATATTGAGACCCCGTTTCTCAAACTATATATTATAAATTAAAAGTAAATACATTGTATGCTTGGATGAAACTTGTGCAATCAGTAAACAGAGCCGAATACATCCTTCTGGCAGTTTGATTACTTGCGGTCATAACTGTCTACCTTCAGTCTACCGTGAAAAAATATGGTAAAATATATAGAAGAACATCGATAAAACAGAAGTAAACGAACCGCACTTAGGATGCGCCTCGTCTGGATTGAACAGTGAATGAGAGAAACCTGTCAGATTTAACGATCATTTTAACGAATACAACCTTTCCTAGACGGATAGTCTTTTTATACATCTTATCCGACAAAATAAGCTGTTAAAATGAAACTCATATATCCGTAAAGTATCATAGCGTTGAAAAAGCCAGACTCAAATTAGGAGAGCAAAAAAAGTCTCTACACAAATAAGAAATTAGCACGGCTGTAATCTAAGTTGAATCGTATGGACCTTGTATGGAGCGACAGTTCATTGGCAGAATTACCTTAAACTTTACGAAATAATTTCTTCGGTTGAAAGGGCTAATTTTCAAAACTGGAACATATGGTCCAAATTTCGAATCCTGATGAAAGAAGTGCTATATTGACTGTGGGTGACGGGAGATAATTTAGCCGGAAGCACACTACCGCGTTCGGGGTTGTTGTCACTCATTAGTTAGGCGTACCCGGTATTCCTTTGCCCAATCATTCGTATACTTGTGCATCCCATACTTTGGGCGTGTTCATTTGCTCCCGAAGATTTCAGGCCAGTCCTTCCATGTAGATTTTCTCTCTGGTAATCTCTCTCTTTCTCTCTCGCTCTCTTTCTCTTTCTGTTCTGATTCCTATGCTCCTCTTTCGTGGTTGAAATTACCTGTCAGTTATTTTTGTGACTACTGAATGCCTGGTGAGTTGTAATTTCGATTGGGTCGAACATATTATTTTTGTGTCGAATATATTCCCAATGTAACTGTAACTGAAGCATACGCTCAAAGGGATTTTCTTTTATGAGCCTTTAAAAAGAGAGGTGATAAAGTTTATTCACTTCTGAAACATTTTGAGAACACAGATTGGCGAACAAGCTCGTTCGCAGTGATTCATACTCATGCCATTACATCACGATTTATTACAACGAGCTAGGAGATAGAGCCAGTTAAACAAACAGGGAGTGATAGAGGTTAATGGTGACATAAAATGAAAGAAAACAATTGTAATCAGGGCCTAAATCAAAGCCGGATGTGGATTATTTCTCACGTATTATATCAGTATTCATCTGGTCTATGGCCTGTTGTAACTGCCCCGTGGCCACCTTCAACCCTATAACAGGCCATAGACCAGATGAATACTGATATAATACGTGAGAAATAATCCACATCCGGCTTTGATTTAAGCCTTGATTACAATTGTTTTCTTTCATTTTATGTCACCATTAATCACTATCACTCCCTGTTTGTTTGACTGACCCTTTCTCTTAACTTGTGGTGAAACGGCATGAGTATGAATCACTGCGAACGAGTTTGTTCGCCAATCTGTGTTCTCAACACGTTCTCTCTGGGAATAATCGGACAACTTCTGAAACAGCTGGTCACTTGGTTTGCACTCTTCGCACTCTTTTCTCATTCCGTATTGCATTTTGCAGAACACATATAAGGTGACCCAGAATACTGTGCTGATCACACTCAGACCTGATAACACTGGCGCTGAGGAACGTGCCTCCGTCAAGTTATTTCGCAACAAAATTATTTCATACACGTGTAGTAGTATATGACGGGACGTCGGTCAAACCGTAGTCATCGTGGAATTTAGGTGTTGATGACTCGGGTTTGATTGTTGCAGCCGCCGATCAATTTCTCTTCCAATAGCCTTTGATTTGCCAAGTCCCTCTTTTGTAGGTATTTTATACAGTTCGTAAAAATCACCCCCATCCTCAGCATAGGTAAGGTTCTGAGGCTCCACACCATCAGTTCGGAACAATTCAAGCAAGCTAAGACAGTTGCTCTTTTACCTGAGACAGTTTACCGAAGCTTGGACAGAAATTACGAGATTTGTCGTGAAAGCTAGACACGCACTTCTAAATGTGTACCTTCTAGTTTGATCGCCTCCACGGGTATCTGTTCTTTTGAGTTCACGTGACGCTCAAATAGGAGAAGGTCGTCTGGCGTGCAGTTGGAATGTGGAAATCAGGGTAGGCATGCCACGAGATTACTACGTATTTCATTCTTTCAAGATGGACCATGAACAGATGAATCGATGGTTTTAAAAGCCTACGGAGTGGGAGACCACACAAAAGTTATGCTCGGGTTCTCCAAAGCTAGTTCAGAGATCTCTAGATTAATCGGCCTTGTTGAGAAGCTGTGATCTGTAATCGGTCAAGATATCCAGTTTCGATCCGAACTGTGTATCATCAATTCTTTAAACGTGGATTTTATCAACGAGGCTCATTCCTGTTCGTCAGATTGTAGAGAAGAAATCAAGACCGGTGATGCACTCCTGTATTGGACCAGCCGGACAAGTCTAATTGATAAAACGTGTACAGCCGTCCATATAGTCACATACCAAACCGCGCTGTAGCAACATCGATGCTGTGCCTGCCTGATTATCTCAGCTTCTTTCTGGCCAGCTGCTGCGGCCGTTTTGTTGATTCTTTGGCTCACTATTTCCGTTCAGTTAGTTTGATTGCTCCGGTTGACAGCTTGATCGGTAGCCCCTCACATGGGCTGTCTTGCTATCTGCCTGATATCTCGCTGAGTTTTATCCACATGTCCGAGTGCCACTTTCTGTCTACCGCAGCGCCTCTATTTTCGTCTGTGGCTCTCGACTGGATGGCTCGCTCGGTTTGATATTCGCTCGGTCCTGTTGCTGCAGCATGTCACGTTAAATAATGACTGAACGTCACCGAAAGTTGCTTTTGGAGTGGGCATGGACGGGGTGCTTTGGGTGGGACGAGCAACGAAGATCGGACATTTGGACTGATGAATGAGTACTTTATTTGTTCAAACAAAATTGTCGAAGTAGTGTTTGAAAATATATTTCTCTGAAACTAACAAACGTGAAATGATGACCGCAACAATGCAGCGTAACTTTTGGTTCAGGACACCTCTGGGGACCAGCTGGTGTCACACTCAGAGAGAGCCGGGTTTTTGTGGGCTGCACCATCAACCGTCACTTTGTTCGAGAGGTCCTGAAGGGACTCATCTTGCCACCGCTGTGCACAACTACAAGAACGACTTTCCAAGACGATAAAGCATCTTCACACCTTTCCCTTGTCGCACACGAGTTTCATGCTCATCAATTTAAGAGGACTCTTCCGTGGCCTCCCAAATTTCCAATGGGAAGGAGAGTAGATCAGAGGTGGTTATGCAAATCTGACGGCTGATAGCAAACATGACTTGACCGGTAAATACCACCGTATTATCCGAAAGTGGCTCAGTCGTATAATAATGAGTGACTGTCTTAAGACGATCACACTAATATTTGGATTTCAGTAGAGAATTTCATCGATGTGCACTGTTTTGATTATTTATTTATTTATTTTTCTGCGGGGGGGGGGGATCGCTTTCGATAAACGAAGGAAGCCGTCGATTAAGATATTTGTGGTACCATTGGTGGAAAAAATGATGGTCAGTCGCTTCATTAATCGGTCATTTAACGTTATTTAATTGAATTCCCATGAAACCATAGCTGGAAAATCCGTCTTCATTTTTTTCCATATTGGGTGATTTACAAGAGAGATGGATAAATGTTGCGCGGAAAATTTTACAATTTTTTCTACTTTTTGAATAGAGTAAGCCACAAATGGGTTATCATACTTCTGTAAGCCCATGTGCTTTCATCCGGTCCAGTCAGATTTGCCCAAGAACTGCACATTTTGAAGGCAAGCTAAGTACGAGAGTGAAATAAAAATGTTTTTCACTCACAGCAACTGAAATTTGTGTTTTCTGGTTAGAACTCAATTTAACCGGCGCTCTCTCTTTGCGGACAGAGGGAAGATTCAGGTATGATAGAGAGGGAGAGAAGAATATTTATACAATTTTCGGACAGAACTGGGCACAATGAAAATCAAAATGCCTCTTCGGGCTGCAATGGCAGGAATGCAAATTGACGTGTAACGACGGGGGCGTAAACTGTTCACTCTGGACGCTGCTTTTACAAGGCGCAACACCGCTTTCATGTGAAATCAAAACAACATTGTTGGGTGGGAAAACTGTGGGACATGTCACCTTGCTATCGACAATATCTTCAAGTTTAGCAGAAAATCGAGCAACACTGTCTCAAATAAATACATTTAAGCTGGACTCCGGCTGATAAGCTAGTATCGCATTTTGAGGAGAAAAAAACACTTGGTGGTGAAACCCAGTGTAGCCGGGGGCTAACGAAAAAAAAACAGGTGTAGATAAGGCAGTAAATGGGTTTATCCTAACTAGGGAACTCTGCCGGCTACTGTTTGTAAACTCGATCAATTTTTGACGATCAAATCCACTTGTAGCCCGTGGTGGTCCCGCTAAAGATAAACAAAACATTCAGGCAACGAGTTTACAAAGCCAAACACAAATATTTTCGACAAAACGAGTGGATTCCACGCGAATCGATGATTTTATTGGTCCAGCTAACTTCTCTCTCTAGTTATATACTAGAACTGATTCGACTTGTGCACTTCGAAGAATACAAACCAAGGGAACGGCAGTCTCATCACTGGGTCATTTCTCTGGAGGTATCTATCAGAACTTTTCGCCAGATCAAAGCTTAAAAATGAAATTAAAGGTCTACCTCCGTATTGGGGAAGAAGATATTTGACCAAGTCTACACTAATGGAGGATTTACCAAAGCACTGAATATCATTCGTCCACGAACATTGTTATTCCTCTGTTTCTGAGTTAAATAATGAAATCTTCGGTTATAGTCAGACTCAGATGATTTGTTCTATATGGCCCAATCTGTTTATTGGCATTTCGTTCTGTTGAGGAGGAACTCAGTAATTCAAAAGCCGTGCTTTAGTGCGCACAACTGAACTCTTAAAGATAAAATAACCACAAAATCTACTGGCAATCTAAGTTCACTGTTCCCAAAAGAGATGCGTCCATGAGAATATTTGTTCTTGTTGAATACTTACATTTTAATAAAACACGTTGGCGAAAACATTTCCTGTCACACCGGCGTGAACATTCACATTGCGCGATTTCTTCCTGTATTACTCATATATATATATATATATGCCGAAATGCACTTTATATGTTTTTTGCAGTGAAATTCTCTTCCCAAATATCCAACATATGTCAAACAAATTCTGGAAATATAGCATTACTCATAAATTGTTATTATCTGCCAGCTCGGTGATAATCTGTAAGTAGTTGAAATCACCCCGTTTTGTTTATCTTTGTTATATTTTACGGAATTTTCAAGTTTTAAGTAAACTAATCTTTCTATGATGGATTTTTCTTTGTGCATTTGAGTAGTATGAGATTAGATTTCCTCCTTCAACGCCCATCTCACCATTGAAAATCATGGAAGCACTGTACAGCCGTGCACATCCATCGAGCCCGCCACGGGGACTCAGACCCGGATTCGAACTATTGTGATTCGAACACGGTAACCATAAAGTTGAAGTTCACCAGAAACAATTGATTTCAGTTACATGTTGACAGTGTGTATGTGCCTTGCAGCAAGATGCGCGATTATTGCAAGCGCATATGGATAATGCGATGTTTCAGCAAGAGACTCAGCGAAGAAAACTTTTCTTGATCGTTCCTAGTTGACTGCTTCACACCAGGATCAAATCAGAGAATTCAGATAAATTTTCCTAAAGTGCCCACGATTGTGAACCAAAAGACCCAAGGGAACAAAAAATATCGTCACTGTTGTAAAGACCAGGGGAATAATATTCTTTATGCATTTTAAGCTGATACTTTTCTTGAAGACAGTTTCTGAATTTTTGACGTAAGCAGACAAGAAATTCGTCATGTAACTGAAAATAAACTTACCTCCAGTGCAAGATTAGGTGAGCAAAAAGTCAGAGCATCAGAGATGGATCGCTATCTTATCAACCTGTCTATAAGAACCGACGCCGTACGAGTCTGCTGTCTGGTCCAAGAGACCTTCCAGGGTGTCCCTGTGCAGTGGCCAGGAAGAATGAAGAACAGTTTTCGACTGATGTAACTGTTGGTCCTCAGTGTCACACAAAGGGGAATAAATTGTTCTGACAATCTATTTGCTTGTCGAAGGGTCTGTCATGAAGAGGTTACGCAGTAAGGCGTAGAAACAAACTGTCTGTGATAATGGTTTCCCTAAGAACCTAGTCCCTAGAAGAAGGGGTAGCAACACACATGGCATCTGATGATTTGGGCTGCGATTTATATTAACTAATGAAAGGCATCTTCAGTAGTGTAAAATTTGGGGATCTCATGAACAAAATATTCCCGTAACCTCTAATCAGAATTGCTTCGCAAAAGATTGTGGTTTTGGAGGATGATATTCCATGTCAGATCTTCTCAGTGGTTGGAAACCTGCATTCCAATATCAGTTCTAATCTGCTTACATAATTTTATAAGATTCGAAAGATACAGGCTCTTCCTCGGGTTGCACTTCCCCAGTTGCACTCTAAGAACATCGATCCAAAGATGGCAGACTAATCATTTGAAGAAGGTGGGATATAAAAAGAAGATAGGTAGTGATTTTATTTTCTAAATATGTTAAGCACTGTATAACACTTGTAGGTCGATGCATCTACGAAGTGACAAATTGTAGAAATTTATCACTTTACCTTCGTGATTAGGAAGTAGGATAATCCAGAATGTCTTCATATTTACTAATATGCGAATTTCTCCTTATGGGTCACACAACTTGTTTGTCAGAGTGCAAGGTTGTATGGATGCAACAGAATAATTTCACAAAACCTCTGTGACTTGGAGTTCGAATGATATATATATATATATATATATATATATATATATATATATATATATATATATATATATAGATTTGCCTGGGGCTGTTATTGGTTTTCAGACGTTACATGGCCTCAACCGTACTTTAGTCAAACGATCATCGTGCTTGGTCGATTTCATTCTGATTGATGGCCGATACTAGACTAGAACCTGCCTGCTGATCAACACATCTCACTGATAATCGCCGAGTTTGCTTTTGAACATGAAATGTAACTTCGAAATAGCGAAACACCAGTGACTAATTTTAACGTCGTGATTTATTTTAATATCTGTTTTTGGTGCATTTTTTCGGTTGGTCACTTATTCTAACTGTATCCAAGCCACTTTTAAACTGACGCATCCAGTTATGCCGTGTGCTTAAAGAAGCTTGCATTTTGAAATTACCATTCTTTGGGAACAGCATTGTTGATTTGTCATTCAGAATGTTAGCGCAAGCAACGATTCTGCAGTGGAGATTTGTCCAGCAGATTTATCTCGACTTCCTTGTACTGTCAATTTGGTCATTCACCGAGATGTTGTATTTCTCTATTCCGGAACACTTATCTTGGTTCTCTCGTTCTTTCAAGCACACACTTACGCACATGAAACATGATTATGTACTATCCGTAATACTCGGACTGATAGAATACATTGAAAGAACTTCAACCTAGAACGAAGCCAACTGAAGTAGCAAGAAAGCTAAAGCTGCAGAATTGTGCGTTAATTCTACTGCAGGATTGTGTTGTGTAAATAAGTTACATGAAAGGAAACCATTGATAAATCACAAATCGACCAGTCACAGCAAGCTTTAGTTGTACTTGTTCCTGGCGATTCTGATTGGCCGGAACTTCTGAGCGCATGTGGACAAAAAGCTGTACCCGACCGAGTCCCATGTGCTAATCAATAGCACTAGTTCGTCGGATGTGACTGAAAGCAATCAACGCCTTGCTTTATTGCGGAAAACCCTTCTCGATGGAGATTTATAATTGGATGTCAACCTAAGATAGCCAACCGAAATTTAGTCTAGTTACCAACATTTCTGACAGCGCTGTGTTGCTGAATGTCAACGATTTACATAAACACACAATAACAGCATACCATTTGTTTTGGTACACACCAGTCCGCACACGGTTCCTATACACCCGTGAATTCATATTCGAAAATCCAAAATAATTTCCCAATGACTCAAGATGTTCTTCAGCAAAACATTTTTGTCACTTTCATGGTTTTCACTTGAGACCTGCTTGTATTATCCATGAGATAACGGCTTACTGTAGCCATCATTTCGGAAGACGAAGTGGACTTTTTCCTCATTCGGTGTTGAATATGAAATGTATATAAGTGAGCCATTTTTCCCCCTTTGTAATGGAGACTTGATAGAGTACTATCTACTTTCATCATCCCTTTCAACTAGTGACATAATAGTAATAAACTTTTCTTCTTCCCACGAATGAGTTCGTGGGAACCGGGGAGCGTTCGCTTGCAAAATGTTCCTAGAACCCTTTTGGTAATGCATTTTACAATCATCGCAACTGTTCACATTTTCTGAACTGATCAAAAAGGCCAAAGTTATTCAACTCAATGCAGATGGAAAAACTCTTCGTATCGAGACCATTTGGGCCTTAGTAACAGTTGCGGAATATTAGCTGAGGTGTGATATCACATCAGATGAGCCTGGGATATTTTATTGAGGGATCATATTGATTGCTTATCTGAGTTACACTATCGAACAGTATTCCTCACAATGAACTGGTAATTTGACTGCTTCCGGTAGGAATAACCGAGTTTGCTAATTCGTACTTGTGGAACTGACCTATGACTCACTGACAATAGTTTGATTATCTTTGTGTTACTGTAACCTATTATATCCAGTGTTCTCTCTATTTATGTGTGTTTGTGAGCTGTGATTTGTTGAACCAACCATTCACACTTGTTTAATCGCTTTCAAACCGATTTTTTATACTCAAGCTGACAGGGCAATCATAGTATTGATAACGGAGCACTTGACTTGAAAAATATTACTCAGAATCACGCAAAGCTACGTCCCCAACAGATTTAGTACGACCGACGGTCTAGGAAGATTTTTCATCGCAGACAGAACCAATAATGCATTACCAGTGCACAAATTATTGCTATTTTAGTTCGGAACCCCTATCTTTTTAGGTGGGTTATATTATAAACAGGAGGCAGATTGTACCGCGCATATTTCAACCTAATCTTACTACGGTGGAACAGCTCTCACTGTACCTGAACCAATGCTGCAATGAGGTCTGTAAATTGAAATAGTCAGTTGTAAATTGTCCTTTCACCTACTGAGAAAATGACCAACTTCAGTCGTTGCTTGGGTGGCGACTTGTTACCATTCAAAGTCACTGATGAACCAGCGATATATCCCGTAATGATACAGTGAAGGTATCGGTTAAGTGTTCAACAATCACTGTCTTCGTCTCAAAAATATCCATCTTGTGTTTGAATACTACTGCCGTATCTGCACTGTGGCTGTTGACCACTACCGTTATGAACTACAAGATGTGTCAAGTGAGATTTTTCATCCTGTTTCAAGCTTTTGAAGATCAATAGGACACAGTGAAGGATCTTGTCTGTACCACAAGTATAAAATTATTACACTTTACATGAGACTGTATTTCTCATTATGTCTACTGTGCTCCGTCCATGTGACTGCATCAAATCTTGATTCGTTCCGGAATCCGTAATTGCTACTGACGATGCCTCCACTCGTGAGTAGTATGTTACATAATGCTCTATACTAACAAGCCTGATAAAATAGCACTATAATGCTGCCTAATTAGTGAGTGAATCACTGGTATTGCAACTGGAATTTCTCACAACTAAGAACGGAATCTGCTCGTAATGAAAAGTCCTTCTTGAATGACCAGAATTTATAATAATGTTCACGGAAACAACTCATTTGATGCGAAAGGTTCTGTTCAACAAATCTATGTTTGATAGAGGTGAGAATTGCCGGAAGTAGGTTAAAAGACATTGTAAGCGTCAGCGAATACGACCAACATCTATCTAGTATCAATGGTTCACGAAAAACAAAAAGCATTTGGACAAACGTCCAATTTAAGTTCGAGTCCAGATAATTGCCAAAACAATTTGTGTATTTAAGGTGGAATGAAAGTCGACCTTACGTCAGTGTTATCATTAGTCGCGAGATGAGGCTGTCGTACAACTAAGCCTGAGACCCTTAGCATCGGAATGCCTTCGTCCATTTATTGATAGCAGAACAACCGCAGATGGCGTGATGCATTCATTTCATGTACCGTTGTCAAGCAAAAAGGCAAATTTATATGCTACATTGAAGTCGACTATTAGCTCTTACGGTGTTTTCTGTGGGGGAGAGGAAGGTCTGTTGGGTTAGTGGAAAGTGAAGCAGACATTTTGGGCCGAAAGTTCTTCTGCGTATCATGCTAACCTTTGCCTTGTTGATAGTCCTGAGCTTCGCAATCAGATTTCGCAACAATGGACCAATAAACTTGGTAACCTATTAAAATGCAGCTATCTGCTATCACGAAAAGTGAATATTTCACGTATTTCTGCGCAGCCACACCGGATTACGTTGTAATTCTGTGTATGCTTCGACACTAGTACAGCAAACTGGAGATCCGTCATATGGTTGTGTACATCACCACTGCTGCCAGCAAACCGATAGATAAAATGTGAGATATTAGGATCAGGAAGACTGGTTGAGTCGCCTGTAGCAGACGCTGCCTAACTGAGTGACAATTAGATCTTTTCAGTTTAACATAGTTTATAAATATATCTATATATATAAGCAAATATTCACCTATGAAAGTTTAAAATGAGTAACTTGCATCCTTGAAAATTTAGGGGACATTTTCGGATACATATTTTTACCAACTAATGTTCGAGGAAAGTTTCCGGAGAGCCAAGAAAAGGGTGAGATCAACCGATATATTTAGGATTTCTTTGTGATGAAGAGGAGAGTGTGGATAACGTGGCCATCTCCAGCAACCTCCCTCTCGACAGCCCCTGTCCTCGGGGATCTGATGATGAACAGCCCAAAACTCTCATAAGTGGTCAGGCTGCAGAAGTAATTCTTCGTAGCATTCGCCGTTTACTTAGCAAATATGGCGTACAAGAATTACTTTCAGAGGCTAGAAAACCTGTAACCGTAGCTCTCACTAAAACCAGGCTGAATGATGGGGTATCGTATACGGAAGTATCTGTCTCGAGCTACCGATTGTTTCTTTCCGACAGAATTCGGTTCCGATGTGGAGATGGATTAATGATTCACATCAGAGACAGGGTCTTGGTATATCTTCTTGAACTGTTTGCGAACCCTCAAGAACTTGGTGGGGCTTTATTGTGTGAGGTGAAACACGCTAGTTGTGGACGCATGGAACATAGTCTGTTCCACAGGACCCCAACTGCAGAGTAGTTGATTGTTAGATTTCATGCGGCGCTGGGCGACAGATGGACACTGTCGGGTCTTGGGTGGCTTCATCGCGCCCCACATCTACTCGGTGACTAGCTGCTACACTACGGTAGCGGATAATTTCTCCCAAGGCCTGCATACAACAATATGTGTTCTGGCGCGTCACCAAAGTATGCGTGAGCCTACTCGATTTCCGAATGAATGAGAGTTCGTTTCGGACTGAATTTTCACCCCTGACCTCCGAATGTTTCCTGTATAGATTTTTACCATTCTTCGGAGCCAGTAAACAAGCATTTCTGAACATATACTGGAAGCTCGGGGCTCAGTTCTCACAGACGCTTCATTGTGGACCGAATGTCTGGCGCATATCCCTCAACGATGAGAGAGAGACAACTCAAAGCTTCACTTGGGAGTATGGGGATCGAAATGATGTGAATCTGGCCTGGATTCTCATCCAGGAAGGAATCCACCAACTGGTACAGAGGTTTGCCCCGCCAAACAGTCAACGGTCCATGCCCAGGGCCCCCATGGTTTGACAAAGACCTCCGAATGCCTGCTTCTCAAAAGGAATCGTGTTTGGAGACAGTATCGAGAAGCAGCCGTGGGTTATGATGCGTACAAACAATTACGAACTCAATATTATTCCGTGAAGATGGTTAAGTGGTACAGATTTAAAGAGATTTCAGCAGCCAAATGTGTTCCTGTACATAGACGGTTGTTTTCCTACCTGAAAAGACGAACGAGAACTACACCAAGCACACCTCTGGTAACGGTAAACCGGAGAGTTTCTGACTCCAATGTAGCTAGGGCAGATGCATTTGGACACCACTACAGGTAGCTGTTTTTATTCGTGAAGAACCTTGATCACTCCCTCGTCTTCAATCGCGTTCCAGGATTTTAAAGTGGAGGTAGTTATGACACATCTAAGATCTCTCAAGCCAAATAAATCACCCAGACCAGATGGGATCCCCCCTCTCTCACTAACAGAGCTCGCCAAAATTATCGCGTTCTCAATGGCTAACTTTCTGAACGCCTCACTAACAGTTGGAAAACTCCCGGATGAATGGAAACAAGCTATCGTCGTACCTATGTTCAAGGGTGGAGGCAAAGCCGCAGCTGTCAGTCTTCATCCTGTATGCCTCAGGTGCATTGTCTGCAAGGTAACGAGGTGGCTTATATCCAAGCGCATTGCAAATAACCCCGATAATCACGACCTGCTCAGCTCTGCCCAGCTCGTATTTCGCAAATCCCGTTATTAAATTTTCAACTATCTGTTGGCTTGGCTTGGGCGGAAGCAAAGGCAGGAGGATATTCCACAGGCGTCGTTTCCGTGGACTTCAGTAGAGCATTTGACTGAGTACCATAAGACCAACTCTTCCAGGAGCATAACTGTTTAGAATAGTGGATCCATTGCCACACTAGATCGAGGACTTCGGAAGAGGTAGAAAATTTGTGGTCAAAGTTTCCAGGATCCTATCCATGTGGCACCCGGTCTTCAGTGGTGTTCCCCAAGGTTCCGTACTCGGTTCACTGTTGTTCCTGGTCCATATCGGTGATACACTATTCAGCCTTACCACATCTTGCTTACTCTATGTTGATGATCCGAAGTTGTGGTGAGTACTTCATTCTGATACGGACAAGCCATCCATACAGGAGGATCTCGGCAGGCTGACACCTTAGTCCAATACATGGGCCTTTCAGATAAACCTACAAAAGTCCGTGCGCATGTACATAGATCGAGGGTAGTCATCGTGGGGTTGAGCACTCTCTGGCACTCTGCTGAGGACGACAGTTTACAAAAGCCGTCATGAAGTGGTATTGGTGTCAAGCTTAAAAACAAGAAGTCGTACAGATGGTGCATGCGCCTCGGAGTGGAGTTCCTTTGGTGCAGTTCTTCAGTCCTTCGAAGAACTCTGTTACAAAGCATTTTGGTTGTTATACACTTCTCTTGTTAGACCTCGGTTAAAGTTTGCTGCTACGGCAGTATACCAGTGCATCGCCTCCAAATCCGTCAAGCTCAAAAATGTTCAGAGAGCTGCTACTCACCTCATTACGGGACTGGCTACGAAATTCACTTACAAGCAACTGAACTGTTCCTAGAATCCTATCGGAGAATACGAAGTGACCCTATTTGTGTCCATCGAATTATCCGGGGTGACCTAAGACCAGAACTGCAAGTGATCCTTCAACTAAATATGTTTGATCGTGCCCGGGGACATACACTGACACCAAAAGCTTTAATCTGTTGGTTTGCCTCTAGTGTATCGCTTGTCCCGAACAGTCACAAACAATTGGAACTCGCTTCTAGCTGAAGTGCTGGGAGAGGTGCACGACTCAACCTTCAAGCAAAAGATGGATGATTTTCCGACTGACATATGGTGTGATCCTCTTCCTTGAGAACACACACGAGCTGTTGTGATGAGGCTTATACGGGAGGTTTCCCTCTGCCTTTAATTTTGAGGACTGAAGACTGAGGCCAGTAGCCCGTTTATTTCCTTTTCTGGACTCATCCGCACTCTTCATCTGATCTTAAGTCCAGATTATCTATGCTCTGTGCAGTAGGTATCAGGCTGTTCCATATTTGTCAGTCATAAAAGCGAAGAGAGAGAATTATGAGTAAAGTCGAATCTAAGTAGCTTCATGGGATGCGACACAGCAGTGCTGCTTGAGCCTTCTGTCCAAACTGGCCAACCCGGCAGTCATTTGTATTAGGCGAAAGTGCTTTGAGATTCATATTCACTTGTTAAATTATCCATCTAATCTAATACACTCTAATGAGAAAACACCTGTACCTTATATGAACGGAGGTGATTTGCATTCGTAATTGATAAGTGTAGAGGAAGTGTTTACATCTCTCCAAGTATTCTTTTTTCTGTCCCTATGAACCTGAGACCATGAATCGAGCTGTTATTTTACACTTCATTAGGCAAGTTCGAATGGAGAAACGCAACTGAATCGTTCGGACACTTGTTGGATTGACGTGGAACAAACTGGTGCGAGTGAGGTCGAGCTACCTAACAGGTGACTTCTTGAATTCACAATACAACTAGTCAGGTTTGAATCCCTGTTGGGAGACCACGGATGAGCACTGGTGAAGATTCCTCGAAAGTTGCGTTGGACAAAAGTTGGAAAAATTATCTTCATTGTTTAGTTGTGTACAAGATGAGTTGAGTCATAAGTACAGGCAATCTCCCACTACTGAGTCTTGTAAAACCCCCGAACTCGACTCTGATGATCTTTTTTATGCATTCGAGATTGACCAAGCGGAAGCAGTAGGCTTGTGATATCCCGTAATAGGACAATGTAAGAATACAAAATAGTTCCCGGATGTACTGATACTGTCCTGATTAAGTTGTCAAAACCGTGCCTCATTGCATATCCGTGAAATGATGTCACACTTTTTGTTATCCTTCTGTAGCTCGTATTGGATTTTCGAGTTGGTAAAGACTGATAAACTAGGCATCAACTTACCTCTACGTAGAAGACGGCTGTAGTTATCCTATACAGTAGAAACGACACCGATTTTGCCGTAATTATTCTCATCTTTATAGGATCTGTACCGAACCATTTTTTTTTACTGTTCTAAGCCAGCATGGTTGATGAGATTAAAAATGATTCATGATGGCTTCTGAGTTCATTTCTTAAAGAAAAAATCCCGTAGGTCAGAGGGAGTATAAATGCAAGCTGATATTTTTATTACACATTGGGTCAGATAGCCTTCGAGTTTTCGTAAACATAAAGAACATCGCCCGTACGAATCACCTTAAATCTCCTCTTTGAAAGTTGATTTTTATCGAGGTTCATTTGCGTGAATGCAAAAACTTGCCAACAAATAACGACGCAAATAGCCTTTCTTGGGATGAGTTTTTTGACTGAGCGGTCTTACAAATGTCATTCTAGTTTGTGCAAACAAACACTTCCGCTTACATGCTAATTTCCTTCACCTACACAGATTTTCAAGGTAAAAAATATCAGCACTCATCACTTTTTATTTCCTTCCGGTAATTTCTCGTTTGAATTTTTATGTCATCGTCATCAGCAGATTATATGCCGTCTAGTTTTTTTCCACTTCAAACAGAGATGAAGTTCTCATAAAGTACCTTAGAAAAAAGCACACTAAATGTTCCGTTACTTGACTTACTGTTGTAGAGTGCGGACCTGAATACAATCTCCTATCGTACGATCATGTTACAACGCCCCTCAGTGAGATAGACTAAACACGCCTGCAGGCTGAATCAGGTTTTCATTAGAGGTCGAGCATAAATTCCCTACATTACGGTCGGATAGGCCAGAGATTTTGTTGGAAGAAAACGAGACCCGGGGCCAAAAGTGAATCAATCGGGTGAGTCGAACTAACGTGCGAAGCAATTCAATTGTCTGGTTATGTCTGGTTACATGAATGAGCCTCGGGGTAATAGTTGGCAAATTTCGATGACGTATCCGTGATAAAGTCTGTTTTCCAACAAATTGCTCTGCGGTGGTCCGTAGGAAACCCATATTCCTCACTTAGAAAAAAAGGACCAGTGAAGGCCTGGGTTTATAAAGTTTTCTTGAAAGTCTAGTTGCAAGTATCACGCTTAGGAATTACACAAAAACAGTTGGAACTGAACTTTCTGCCCTATCAAGAAGTTTCTCTTCCAGACGGGCCATTGTGGTGTGAAAGTGCAAATAATAACAACGCAGATAGTATGCAAAACGTGGACATTCAGTTTTCCGCTTTTTGTCGTCTGACCTAATTTCGGCAGATACTCCTCCCGTGTGGGACAAACAGAGCAGTCGATTTGCCAACAATTATTGGATACGAAGCGAAGCAATGGGAGATCTAGTCAGTTTTTTGTATCAGTTCTAATATCACGAGTGGAAGAACACAAACCGTTGTAGTCACATACAAGTGTATCGTCAGATCACTATGTTGCGTGTGCTAATCACTCGAGACGAGAGCAACTCACTGTTAGTTTATTTGATGCTTACTTTGACCCAAAATATGCCTGCCTTTCGTCGTGGTTGGTGTGTGAGATAATAAACCTAAATGGTACAATTCATGAAAGTGAAATAATCTAGTGAAGAATCCCCCAGGTCTGCTTGTTGGCTAGTCACATAAGATCGGAATGGATCTGCTGTTGGGAGTCCAATGTTCGGATGAACTATAAGGACAAACGAATCTCCGGTTCGAAGCCACATTAGGCTTCCGAGCTTATTTTAATTTTCGATCAGTTCACAGATGAAACAATTTACCCTTACATTCCAAGGTTGATGAATACGGAAACACGAAGACAACTTGACTGGTAGCTTCCGGTAAAGGCGAATACGAGATATCTGCCAGTGTGAGAACAAACTAACCAAAAGGATTCTGCAAGTGAGCATAAACGTGCAAACTGCCGGTAATAGCAAAGGTGGAAAAAATACAAGTGTGAAACTGTACGCTTTAGTAAAAGAAAATTTCGGCACAAGGGATTTTTATTGGAGTGTTCGTTTGTTACTTTCATGGCGTCATCACTGATTGTGCTAGGGTGCTGTGGCTGCGTACTTCAGGTTTCAGGATTTTTCTCCTTTGCTGAGAGGCGTAGTTGTAGCTATCAGCATATTGGACATAGTCATGGTGTAGCTGCTCTTCACGGACACCAAACACAATAAAATCCAGTTGCGAGCCTAGAGCTTAGGTGCACGTGGTTTATAAATAGGCATCTGTAATCAGGTCTACTAGGGGGATGATCACCACTCCTCAAAAGCATCCAATTCCGGTACCAGGTCTTCCACTAGCATAGGCGTTCTTTCTTCTCGAATCGTTCTTCATAGTCACATAAAGTGGCCCATGGTTAGACAGTCGTACTCCAAAGTACTTTTCCACCTCACGGACACGGGTTCATTTCTAGTGCCCTGGAGGACATTTGGGTGACTCTCATCAGTCATCCATTGGTGTATGCAACTGGTCAGGCAAGCTTTGGCCGGTCTGCTTGATAGATCAGAAACTTAGGTTAGCCTCCTTTGCTTCAGTAGACTGGTTGTTTGCAGTCTGCTTGTCTAGATCCACCTGGTACCGGCCTACACAAGGGCTTCGCCATCTTGAGACCCGCGGCTCTGGAAACAATGCGCACTCTGGCTCTCCAGCTCCGGCATCAGTTCGTCTAACCTCACATCTTCCGTCAGCTCTGCTGGACAACCAATATAACTATCAAAATCCACCGATTCCTGTTCTTCTGCTTACTTTACTCGTTGGACGGGTATCGTAGCCGCGGGCGTCATTCGTGCAGCTAAAATGGGACCAGTTACACGTCCATTTTCAACCAAGTATTTTGCCTTTGCGAAGGAAGGCAGGAAAGTATTCTATGATCCTTCTAGACATTCTTCATTAGTGATCAGGCACATACAATTTCAGACAACCTTTCTATAATATGTGTATTTGAATGGTTCTAAACTACGTGAGTCACACAAAAGGAGAACTCCAAACCCCGCGTCTTCAAACAGAAGAATGTTGGGGATCTCAGTGGGATGACCAGAGCTGTAGTTATTACTAATGTGTCGGAGCAGAAACTAGTTCAGCTTATCGATAAGTCGATGCCTTATTTGACATATTATGCCTAAGTGTTTATTGCTTATTATTTGCAGTTGGTTGTGCACTGGTCCCGAGAAAGGTTACCCGGGATAATCGAAAACTCAACTGACTACCATTATTTCCGACAATACTGTGTTACCAAATAACAAACCCTTACGTGATATAGCTCCTATATTCAAATCACAGAGGTCACATCTCAGGGGACATTTCTTGATGCACCTCATGTTCTACCTTCAGCCTTTCGACGATCTACAAAGCTATGATAGCAATTGAGATGCGAGGACAAGAACTGCTTTGTGGTGACCCGCAGAGCAAGATTAGGTTGTACGCGCATAGCTTTCATGAAAAGTGCATACAACACCATCACAAGTACTCAGAGATTCACTTGGTTCTATTACTTCATTCTAATGTACTGAGCTGAAACTTGTCTTGTTGAAAATACCTACTCTCGTGCCATCACTGAAGTTATACAAAGCTGGATCTGATTAGTATTTACATGGAGGACTGGTTGAGTACGTCAAGTTTTGCCACCATTTACTGGTGATCGTCCAACGAGCACACTATCAACATGGTAAAATCAGTACCTCGTGGTTCTAAGTCCTAATCTTGTCACCACCTTGAGATTCTTCATTCGGCAACCTTTCATCGGCCGACATTCTCCCTCAAAATTTCTTTAAATAGATTTTAAAATAAGCAACATGAAAGCATTATGAGAATAAGGTCTGCATATAAAACGTATCCTCTCGGGCAGTTTTTTCTTCTCCCAATAGGGGATGAGAGATTCCTTTGTTTGTGTCACATTGAACAGGTATAATCTCAGCAAGAATCACGATATGATCAAAATAACAGCCTGGATTTTCCAAGTTTGACAGAAATAATCAGTAATCAGTCAAAAAATGATTAGCCCAATAAAAAGAGTGGATCGGGATTTTTGATTAAAAAATAACACTTTGAGGCTAGCCGAATAAATTTTTCGATGCTGATGAAATGGAAAATTATCTAAGGTCAAAAAATTGCTTTCCTTTCTGTTACACTAACTGGATGATTACAATTTTGCCTAGAATGATTCCCAATTGTCTCACCGAATAAATCGCAATAAAACACTTGTTTCATAAATTTATTATTATGGAATAATCACCGGCAAGCTCAACCAGGAACTACCAATCCAATCTTGCTGCAAGACTGTCCACTGTTAGACCACCCTTTTGTGTACCAGTGGGCTTTTCCACACCAAAGTTTTATCTTCACGTTTTTCTCGGTTCAGTAGTTACTTTTTCAGATTGGTGGCAGACTTGTGATAAGCTGTTGAACACAATCGTTTCGTTGCATTAGTGTTTTCTTCAAAAATTCCCTTTGCAAAAATTTAACTGACCCAAAACACACACGGATACACGCACGTTCGTCTCACTTAGTGAGCCTAAACAATTAGCTTTGTCGTTATTTTACCACATCACATTCCTGCCACTACCAACCTGAACCGATATGCTTCAGCTGCATAACAAACCGCTTCCTTAAGGATGTTTGTTTTGTTGATGTTTTGGTTGAAAGATAGTGGCAGTAGCAGCTGTACAAATGGTGGTGGTGGTGGTTTTGGTGTTTATGACGCTGATTTGGATGCGTGCTTTTCAGATCGGTCATTCTCGCTCACCTATGCTGGTATCTCATCTGACTTTATAGGACAGCAACATTCATTTCGCAGTCAACCTCAATTTAACAGAGCAAAACAAAGCAGGTCGTGATTGGATTAATTAAAATCATATTGTCATTTCATTAGTACCTTCGAGGCAGTCATCTTTCTTCATAGTCGGCTAACTAGTCACTAATTACCGACTAAAAATACGAACAAAGGGGGTCACATGATGACCGACTAAACAAGCTACATGTCATTTATGACCAGACTGTAAACATTTCCCGTCACGATAGGATCGTGAGTGATGGAATACGAAAATGAATACCAAGAATTCGGAAAAGCAACGTAAACAAAACAAAGTGCTATGATCAGGACGTGATGAATAGAGTAGATCTTGCGAACCACAAAAGAAACGTTTCATCGAAGATGTGTTATATTGTGCCATGCAACGTTGTTTCGTTTTATAACGTGTTCTTATTTTATGCAAGTTTTGTCGTGCAACTTTTTGTGTACAAACACAACTTCCTTTCTGATGACCGAATCAACCATTGCATTCATCTAATCGTCACTATAATCAATGTTAGATAATTTGAAGTATATAAGCAGGCCAATCAAAACGCGAGAACTGGGGTTCGGAAATCAGCCAATCGGGTTATTTGATTCTGAAAAAGATAAATACACTCATGGTATCAGAGAAAAATCATCACTAGTTTTATTTGGGTCAGGTAGAAAACGGGATGTTTGGGGGATTTCGTGTATGCCCATTCCGATTTCTCGTTTGCTTGTTTTGTGTGGTACTGTCACCGAAACAACTGGTTGTGGCCCATTGGCAAGAATCAGTCCTCGTTACAGTGGAACCACAAAATACACCTGTCCCCTATTTGGACCACATAAAAGATCTGTTGAATGCAGTAATCGATGGGATTGAGCGAACGTTGACCTTCTTGCTTAATAACGTGAACGAAATCAACCTGGACGGGATAATAGGTCCGAGTGATGTTGAGGGTAAGTACATCGCCTTTCCACTTTCTGATTTGAAACTATAAAATTAAACAGACTGTAAGTTTTCAAAATGATACGAAAACATGAAAGGGGGTTTGGTTGGAAACAAACACAGTCGGTTTCTTGATCAGTTTCTATATGGTTAGAGAAACAATTTGGGCAAGATGCCTACGGTATCGAGTTTGCGTCAAACTGAGTAGATAAGAGCAGTAACTAGTGACTAAATGTCAGGACTTATTTGTTTTGACTACGAGAAATCCAGAACACAGTTTGCAGCCACAACAAACTTGCGAGATAGAATCCAAGAATTCTCACGTCATACCGCATGCTGATGATAAATGTTTTGAAGGGATAGTTAATCCTTGGCGAGAAATTCCCCTCCAACAGTACACCTGGGAAGAGAGGACGTATGCTTTAGGCTCTCTGATGATCACTGCTTTGATGCCGACCTGGGATATGGACCATAAACAATCTGAGGTTTACCTAGCTTTAAGCTGCCCCTGAAAATAAATGTTTCATAATTAACAAAGCTCAGTCACAATTTAGCAATCTATCCATCACGGCTACGTACCAGATTCGTAGCATACTTTTCAAGAAAAAAGCTGACCGTCGTGCTTTCTCACAGCTTTACTCATTTCTTATTCCGGTGGGCTTTGAGCCTCCTTTGGGATGCTCTCTTATTGTCCCAGATGGCTTCTTAAGAGAGGTAATGTTCTCAGTATGTGTCATCTTGCTGTTTGCTACGGTTTTGTTTAGGCCCCATTGTTCCTCGATGGGTAACAGTTTATCAGTCATTGACATGGGCTGTGAAAGTGGACACATTTCATTGCATTAACTTAATTTAAGTAGTTAGGAGCTTGAATGGACAGACAGTCCTTTTTAGAATCGCAAGGTGATTCTTAGCAAGCTATTTTGTCGGTTAGTCAAGAATATACTAAAAAAGAACCTACTTGTGATTCTAAAAATGGATTCCATATACTACTTTAATGATCCAAAAGAGATTACAGTTGTGTGAAGTGCCCAAGTATAGGGATGACTGGGCAGGTGATTACTGGGTACGCATACCTGATGAGCGGCAACAACCGCGAAACCGGTCGTGTGCTTCCCGGGGAAATTTTGTTCTATCACTCAGGTACTATACTATATTAATTAGGTTCGTTTGTACTGTTACCTTGCGGTTTTCTTTAAACTGCACTCTTTTCCCACTGGATGTGTTAACCGATACACTAAAAATGGCAAATGATTTGAAGTGTCCAATGAGGACTATATTTTTTTAGCAAAGACGGAGTAGATTCTTCATTGCTCACATCTGTGAGAAGGCAAGATGAACATTCCTACAAACTGCAACACCATACTACTTGCACCAAAAATGGCCAAATTCCCTTTTTGTTCCTGCGACACCTGATTGGTCGGTGTAAAGCACCCCAGTGATGGGACTTCCAGTAAGACAACGGTCTCCCCTCAAATGTATCATTTGAAGTTTGCAATATAGCTAAAACATTGCTCCCAACTCGTGAGGCATTGCCCCTTCTTTGAGACCCAGGAATAGGACCGTAATCCGTTGGTTTTCTTTACTCCGATGAAAAGAACAGTTGAGTCTTGGCCGTTACACTGTTATTGGATACGTTTGGTGAGCCAAACAGAACGGATTCTCGGTCACTGGGCATTGATCTTTGGTTCTTTCAGTGTTTTGCATTGTCACTATAAAACTCATCAAGAATGACTTCTCTCCCAGGCAAACTCAAATCTATTATCCCCTCCGGAATGCTGGTTTTTCCCAATGGTACGGAAATTGAGAAAAAATATCTAGAGATTTATGAGATAACTGGTTGTACTTTCTACACGGATCATTCCTTTTAAAATGTCACTTGTTAGACATTCCTGTGGAAACATTTACCGGAAATCACTATCCTAGTACGCATGTTACCTGTAATTCATTGTAAAGTAAAATAGACTCTCATGTCAATTATGCTTGCGTACGATATTCATCTTGAGGAGACAGAACTAGTGTACAAACAATCATTGTTTATCCTCACAGCAGTTGGACGATGGGCCTTTTGCAGTCGCCATCAGCTGAGGATAAATAAGGCCGCAAGATTCATCGTTCGATTTTTTTGTGTGCAAATTTTCTGCTGGTCAACACCACACTACCACTACTGCTTGAAAGCCTTGCCAGTAGATGATGAAAGCATGGTATTTGGGAGGTACGCTATTTATCAGATTGTCGAATGTTTTTTTTTTTTTGGGGGGGGTGTGCTTTCTTAAGGTGGTTAATTACGGTGACGCAAAAAGAAGAATAATTCATAATCAGCTTCGCCCATTTTGTTACAGAGAGAAGATGACCACCGGTTGGAGAGATGGAAAGGAAACACCTCGAATTTATAACGTGTTGTCCGAAACAAACCGTGGCCGGACAGTTCACTAAGCAATGACCCTGTTTGTCCTCGAGGATCTTTTGGGCTAACTTTATTCACTCATACTAATGTTAAGCTTATTAGATGAGCCCTTAGTAACGTCTAAGGAGAAATTGAAAATTATTGGCGGACTGTAGAGTAGAATCCGGGAAGCCTTTATTAGCCAACCATAGATAACTTATAAAGACCATGAATCACAAAAGGCTACTACTGGCTATGAGACTCTAAATTCCATTCACATAGTCGTATAGAATTTGTTGCCTGTGCTTTTCTATCGAATATTATTTTCTTATCCGTGGGCGAGTAACGACATTCCCAGTCATTATGTCAAACCTTCATCCAAAACTGCCTGATAAACATCCCGGTGAAAAGCAGAGCAGAGTCTTCTGTGAGATACGATAGAAAACGTGTGTTTTACTCCATTGATGGCACGCATATCAGCACAACTCATCCGTCTCGAGTTGCGATGACGAGTAATGTCACCCAGTATGAACAGGCTGATGAACGGGGGAGGGGGAGGGGAGGGGGGAGTGAGATTCCAGTTGGATATTCCCACCCCCTCGGGGGAACATTTCTGATCCGTCAGGTACGGACAGACAGACGGATGCACGCACGCATGAACGCACATCATATAACAGACATATATATGCATGGCTCAAACTTTGTGGTTGATAAAACACCTTGGGAAGCGCAATTGTTTGTCGGGGTATGGTGGGGAGTGCTGTGTTACAGTGGGGTGATAGACAGGAAGCGTGGTGGTAGTTTGCAGAATAATGTTGTTGATGATGGTGGAGTAGCAGATGAAATTTCTTCGCTCTATTACAAATGGTTCACTTTCAACGTTTTTTTTTAATTTACGAGATTGTTGCGTGTCTACAACAGGGCTATTTACACCACGACTATTTTGGCTACATTTATCATCGTTTACGCATCAACGATCGACTGGAAGCGGCACTCGAAGACGGGCATATGAATGTATGTATGCATGTCTGTCTGTTTTGGCTGACTTCCAAGACGTAAACTTCTTTGTGCGTGACCAACATCCACGCGAACTAATGAGATAAGTCGGACCCATTTTGGGGTTTAGCCTAATGGATTCTATCTACCTCTATGTGTTGTTTATAACGGTTTGCTCATTAATATTATCAAACGTCTTACTTGACCCTTCGCCTCGGACAGTCTTAGTGTCTCACTATATAATTAATGTGCTAGGAGGTTGTCTATAAACGTGCCCAGTGCCTCTGGGGCAAATGCTGTGGGGTTTACAGCGTTATTATTATTATTAATACTATTATTATTATTACTATTATTATTATTATTATTATTATTATTATTATTATTATTATTATTGATGAACCACAATTTACTCAGACGCCAAGGAAAATGATGACATCTTTCACAGTTATTAGCAGATAGGACTCGCCTCTTTTCGCCAGGCTCCTATATAAACTGTTGTACTTATCAAAAGCGTTGAGCTCGTCCGTCATTAAGGTCAATAATGCCTATGCGTGAGTGCCAGGACTGGGTAAAGGATTTCGTGGTTTCGCATAGAGTGGCCCATACCGAACTAATTACGAATGGGTTCGGAGTGATTTGTGATTGGCTGTTTTACTTAAAGTGATTTGGAATTCGTCATTGAAAACCACGAATACAGTGCGCGACCGTTTAATGCTACTTGTTCGGAATCACCAGTTTCGATGCACATCCAATGAGCCCCCACTGAACGACTTGGAGTGGAACCCATCACCACCAGGCTGTCCGGGGTGGATTTCAAAGGCTTACCGAACTTATGTGCTACGTGATACAGCGCCCTTCCTCCAATGACTTGAGAATTCGTTTCTCATAGGAGTCGACTGTTGTGCAAGTAATCTTCTACTAAGTTCATAGCCAGTGGTGCATGAACTCCATACCATATAGTGTGTCACTTGAATAAACCTACGAGAGCCAAGTCAAGTCAAGTCGGTAAGCGCTTTTATGCACCGGGGAAGTACGTGATTTACAGAGGGATTCAAAGGAAAAGAATGCGAAGGCTTATTGAAAGGCGCAGAGGATTGCCCGTAAGCAAAATGAAGCAGTACATACAATTTGAATAGTGACGAAGGTGAATAACGAGATCGTTGATTACTTGGTCGCCGAGTAAGCGGACAAGATAAGGAATGAGGCTATTCCTATATTTGGACGTGCGTGAGTAGAGTATTTTGAATTTCGAGTGGGTGGAAGATAATGAGACGCTTTAGAGAGTGTGGAGTGAAGACAACCCATTTGTGAATTTGTCACAAGCATCTAAGTGCTTGATAATAATAGAGTCCGTTAGCATAGTAATGTCCCTAGAGCGGGAGAGCGTTTTTAGAGATTATATGATATGATCAAGGTATGTTCCTTCTAAATCGTGAAAAGATATGGCAGAGAAGTAACGCCAATGAGGGAGAGAGCAAGAGGTTACAAACTGAAGTAAAAGACGATAAGGCACTCTAGGTTTTCGTAATTCGAATGATAGAAAAGAGAGCTTTCTGACCTTCGTAACTCCCAGGTAACGGACGGAAGAAACACTAGGGAAACGTTGGTTATCAATGAAGAGCTATAGGATGTTAATAAAAACTGTCTGATAGTCTGATCCACATTGAAAATTGAAGGGAAAGTCAGAGCATTTTGAGGCAAAGTGAATGGGAAGTAGATCAGTAGCAAATTTCATTCGAAATGTTTTGAAGAGAACTCAAAATGATAAAAGCGGATAAAAAAAATGGGACTTAATGGCACCCTGAAATATGCCAGAGTTGACTTGAAGGGAACATCAGTGCCTACTACCACAAGAAGTAAACTGGGTGTGATTAGAAAAATAATCGTGAAGGATGCTCGAAGTACGACCATCAACTCCATTGTCATGTAGAATAATAAAAAGGGCGACGCAATGAAGTGAACCAAATGCACTCGCATAGTCAAGAAAAGTTAGCCTGACAATACAGCCATCGTGATCAAGAGTACAGACAGCGGAATTACCAATGTGGCAAAGGGCATGAAGGGTTGATAGAAACGGTTTGCAGGCAAACTTTTTCAGTTCAACACTGTAAATATGGGGAATTATGCAGTGGAGGAGCATCTTCTCAAACAATTTGAGCGAAGCTTGTGTGCGGGATGTCGGACGATATTCGCTGAAATCTTTCTTGGGTATAGGTGTGATGCTTACAGATCTTCAACCATCGGAACTTCCTCAGGATCAATGCAACAACTGAATAGACTAGTCAAAGGTTATGTGAGTTCGAAAGAGTAGGCTTTGGTAATATTAGGGATAGAAAGTCAGGCCATCCGTCTTATGGCATTTGACTTGCTGTAGAATTATAAGAACCAAGCTGGGTGTAACTGGGTTGGGTTCATGGGATTTAAGATATAGAGGGGAATTGAGGCTTTGTCGGAGTTGACGTTGAACTAGTGAATCAAATCGTCGACGTTTAGCCTCAGCTTGAGCCTGGCATAGCACAACTGTTTCAGGGCTTTCCATGTCTCTAGTTAGTTCTTGTTGCCCAGTACTGTATCTTAATACTGACTGTCGGAAAATTTCCAATGAACAATTTTGGAGAACACAGATTGGTGAACAAGCTCATTCTCAGTGAGTCATATTCATGCCATTCCATCACAGTATATTAAGACAATTTAAGAGATTGGGCCAATTAGAAAAATAGAAAGAGATAGAGAATAATGATGACAAAATTAACAGAAAACAGTGGTAATCCAGACTTAAATCAAAACCGGATGTGGATTGTTTCTCACGTATTACATCGGTATTCATCTGGTCTAAGGCCTGTTTTGGGGTGGAGGGTGGGCCAAGGCAGCTTAAGAGCCCAGACAAATTGTTTTTGAGCACGCAGAGTGGGATTGTGGAGGTGGATGCCAATAGTCTCGGCTGTGGCCAGTGTGCGACATTTTCCGGTCCTAATTGCCCAGCCAAGCCTTGCACAGGTCACGGAAAGCCTTAGTCACGTTTACTGTGATTGGTCAGAGCAAGATGTGAAACAACAACGCTAATGAATGACTTAGTCGCTCCAGTGTTTGACCATGCAGAGTGGTAATCGCGGATGCGTTCAGGCAAACCCCTGGTCGTGCGGCCGACTTACGTTGTCTTTGCACCCCAAAAGCACTATTGACCGGGATTTGAACAAAACGCCGAGCTTAGCTGCGAAGAACTTTTTGCTGATTACCCCTGACGGTTTTCTATGCACAGTATCTACTGAAGTATCACATATGAATGGTAAAGAGATGTATACGGGTTTTCTTTCCATCACGAACTTCTCTTAGATTTCCACTTTCATGCGCACCACCTCAACTAACCTACTCAGTTAGCCGTTTTAGATGAAGGTTCTTCTCACGGTTTGCAGTTGTTCTTCTTCAACATTGTCCTCCGAGCCCATTCTTCTTGCTCTATACGTGAGGCATCGAATTCGATTCTTTTCAATCTCAAGAGGCACAAAGCTGTGGAAGTGAATGTATTGCCCGTTCCATGTTGCCTTTCTGTGTACCGACCGACTGATTGAGCCGTCTTCATGACGATTCATCTGAACGCCAAGGAATTCGGTTGCGTTTTCCCACTTATTTCTCTTGTGAATCCCAAGTTTGTATGAGCTGAGTTACACCTGTCTAGGAGTTGACTCATGGTCTGATGAATTGATTGCACAGAAAAATGTCATCCACATAGTATTTATCTAGAAAACAGTTTCGGACTGAATATTCAGGTGGGCCATTTTCTAACTTTGCCATAATAACATCGACAAACAGTGGTCCGAGTGGGGAGACCATTACTACGCCATACTTTTGGTGACAGATCTGATTGTTGAAATTGAACTGAATATTATACGTGCAGAAAAGCAGCAAGTGTTTCGGATCTTCTTGATATATGGTTGTCTCAGTTGTGTTGGTTTCAACGTCACATAGGTAGTCGATGGTTTCTCCTATTGGGACGCTGGTAAAAAGTAAACTGACGTCTAATGAAGACATCCGTCGTCTCTTTACGTTTAGGTCTTTCACTCTGTTTGTGAATTCAAAAGTGTCTTTTAGGCTGTGTTTTGACACTGCTCGTCCCACCGGTTCCAGTATTACTGTCAACCATTTAGCCTCCGCATGGCATGGTAAATTTCACTTGACGAGAATAGGTCTTAATTGGACTGTGATCTTATTGCGCTTTCGGCAATCCGTACAATCTGGGAAAAGCTGTTCCCGTAAGGCGTATCCGTTTCAGTGTGACTGAGTCCATCATATGTTTTTGCTTCAAACCTCGCTGCTAGTTGGATAGCGACTTCTCTACTCGTTGTGTCTTATCTTTTTCTTTGACCACTTCCGCCTATTTAGATGTGTTTGTTCAAAATGGTATCCATTTCCTCAATATAGTCTGACCTGTTGAGACGTACTATACCTGTTCCCCTGTCTGGTTTCGATATGATGACGTCACTATTCTGTTTTAGTTCTTTTACCCATTGAGTATGGGCTGTCCTCAGAAATCCTCTTGGTGACGGCTTAGCTGTATGGTATTGATAACAAGTATTCACTAAGGTGGACTTAAGGTTCTGTAGTTCCAACTGCACCGACAAGAGAGAACTTGGCAGTTGAGCATAAATTTTCCCATATTCCACTTCCAGATCTGGTTGTTTGCTCTGGTTGCTTGGACAGCAGAATTTTGATCCCAAGGATAAAACTAGAGAACAAGCTTGTTCATTATTCGGTGTTCTTCAAGTATATACAGATTATTTAGATTTCTTACTTCAGCCTAAGTGAGCCTAGGTAGTTCTTATGCGGCTTGATTGCCAGCCTGATTTGTACGCCATTTCGTGAGCTCAATTCAGCCTCTTCAGGCTACGGGGTGAGAACCTATCGTGCCAAACACAATAGGTTTCCGTGGGGCAACACAAATCCTTACAAAAGTTAGGGTGATCAGTTTAGTGTTCACAGCATAAGGACATATCGTGTAAAGAAAAAATAGAGGAATCCACGGAGCCATCGAATACCCAGAGCTCATCGAGATTCTCAGGAGTACAAACACGTGTGCAGACAGGTAGTTGATCAAGGATTTGCTTTTATGAGAAATTTTAGGGTGAAGAAGTAAAGTAAAGTGATTAGAAGTGCTAACGAATCACATTTAAAGAAACTGCGAAGATATTTGGATACTTAACTAATACCGAATCCAAAAAAGCATCTGAGCTCGTTGGTAAGTGCTCAAGATATGAAAAGCCAAGGCAGTCAGAAAACATAGATCACGCGTATTGAAATCTCCTGCTGTTACGCACAAGGAGTGATCAAGACATGTAGAGAGATAGTTGGAAATGTTATCGGTTAACCGACTGATATCATCACCCGGAGAATCTGGCACCACTTAAGAACTAACGAGGACAAGATGTCGAAAGGGTTGTCCGAAAAATCCTCCAGAGCACATCTGGAAAACACAGGTTGGCGAACAAGCTCGTTTTCAGTGATTCTTAATCATGCCAATACAACACAATATATAGGATTAGATGCATAAGGGATACAGTCAACAAAAATCGTGTCAGGGATCATCGTTCACACCTAGTGTGGTACAGGATTATCTGGAAACCAGGAAGGAATTTAGAAAAGATAGCTCACAACTGAATTCAATGCAATTGCGTCCATCGTGTTGAGCTGAAATAAGAGTTGAGAAAACTTACATTTCCTGTACCGGATAAAAGCGATTACCCCACTTCTGGGACAGCATGGAGGCCAGGTGTTCAACTCAAAATCTCTCAGCCCGGGTTAGATCTCCAGTGGTGGCTCGGTGGAGGTGCATTGCTGTTGATTCCTAACATATCAGATGGAAGAACTGTACGATGGTTTCAGGTTTCCAATGGTCAATTGAGTATTCACACCGTATGATGAATCATATAATGTAAAACCTAATCTCCTTCTACTTTCAGTAAATCAAAAGCACGGTTCTGAATTACTCTTTGGTCCGCTAATTTCATTGTTCTATCGCGGCTCCTGTCAGAAATAGAAACTTATTCATATCCGAGCAGTTACTTGTCTGGCTAGTGGTGTAGTACACCAGATTAGTGAACTGGACTTAATCAGCCATTTCGAACTGTTCAGAAGCAACTATTTTCCCCGTACTTGTTTCCCGCTAACGTTAGTCATCAGTATGCCATGTTTATATTATTCACATATCGAAAAGCGTACACATGACATCGTTCTTTCAAACCAATTACAGTCCTCTCGATTCCAGTACATTCCCGGAAATATCGGATATATTTCTGCCTAGTCTAATCAGACCGCAAACTTAATTAAATGTTTGGACTGTCTCTTTACTCATCTAGATTTCCCTACAAAAAGTGTTTTGATGTGAAAGAAAGCGCGTGAGCCCACAAAGTTCATGAAATATAGACAAATGTACAAGCACACTTCCCCGGTAGTTTGAGAAAGTTGAAAACGCCATGGAAAGAAAGCCAGGCCATCTGTTAGAGTAAGAGTGACGTAATAGTTAAAAGTCTGTTGATGAAAAGCTCCGGTTCCGGGCCTAGTGAGTGTATGTTTTGCTGAGGAATATTAGCTTCGATCGCCTCAGGACTACAGCCATTCGGAAAGCGCCGAACGGTACACACGGATACACACATGCACACGGGATCAGACATGCCATTGGGAGTGTCTGCCACAATCGACTTTACTGAGTAGAAAAGATGCGTTAATGCGTTTGGTTCCATTGAGTTCTGATGTTCAGTCCAGTCAGTGGATGCGTGAATGATGCACATGGACAGAGGTGGGGTAGCTGAAACACAAAAAAGTGGGAAAATGTTGGAACACGCATCCGATCTAGCCGCTCGTGATCGAACCAGCATGTGTTACAAAAGTCCTCAACTTTTTCTGAAGAGCAAAGCAAACTGACTGCAATATTTTTGGGTAAACTATGCCGAAAATAAATGATATTACAAAGCCCCATTCCTTGTGTGTGTGTGTGTGTGTATGTGTGTGTGTGTGTGTAAGAGACGTATGACAAACACAAGGATATTGACTGCGTACTGTAGCCAAGTAGTTCAAAGCAATTTATTTGAAACTGAAAAAATGAGCAGATGATGAGTTTGAAAACGGGAAAACTCCAAGTTATATACCATGGAACACATTCTTCTCATTGATCAGGAATACGGTAGCCCACTTTTTTCTTTCTGTTGTCAGTGGGAAAGTATTGTCACGATTCTAACTGAAAGTCGTGATTCCGCCGAGAATCAGATTTTTGAGGTATCTGTATTACAAATGTAACAGATTCATTGTACACAGAATAACACTTGGAGTTGATTGATCCAATTGGTAAAACTCATCCGCCTCGGATGGGACTCAAACCCACGGATAAAGACAACTCATATTTTAGCAGAAACTAAGCTATGAGACCGCAATGAGGTCTTCGGATATGATGAAGACGGATCGTACTGTGCAATGTGTTCACATCATACTAGCATATGGCATTCTGCCTACCAGCAAAAGGACCTTCCTTGTGAATCAACTAGTGTTCACCAGTTGGATACACAGGAACTATTGCGTGTTGAATAAGGCTTTTTAGATATGAGACAGTTTGAATGAATCCATAAGCCCCGATGTGATCCCAGTGGTGATACACCAGAAGCCTTCATTGTGCCTTCACTGACCAGCCGCCAGAGTGTATTCGGCAATAAAATGTTGGTGGGCGGCCTCCGTGCATGAGTTAGAACCCAGAACAAGCTCGTTTTCGGTAACATCTTCCTCGCGGCTAAAACGGTTACATTTATAAGCTAGAAGCGCGTACATTATGAACAATGTCCGTGTTAAAATGTGAGTGGGCAGTCATCAAAATTGGTGTTGCTTAGTTAGGAAGGATAGGAGGGGAAGTGTTGTCCCGTGGTTGGGAAAAGGACCAGTGAAACAATGAACATGGGTTTTGGGGATTACCCATTTCCGGTTTTAACCAAAGGGTCTGCTTTTGGGTCACACTGAGTTCCACTGTCGATCTCACTTCGGAGCAAGGGCAGCTTGGGAGTTTTAACGGAAATTTCTTGAAAACAAAGCGGTGAATTGAATAATCTGATCTCTACAGTCTCCGTCTTTGCTAAATGTCGTTTTCGAGCTACCTCCGGCATGATCGTAGGGACTCTGTAAGCTATTTCGAAATCTTGGTCGTTTACGTAATCTCCAGTATTCGGAAGGTGCTCCACAATTGCACTGGTAATGGATTTTCTGGTTCCCGTCGTCAGACGAACTGGTTTGTGCTCTTTGATCCCTTGTGTTAGTTGCCGTGTCGTTCTATTTATATGGCTTGCCAAACATGAGCAAATAAACGAATAGGTTAGCGTGGATGAGGTGAAGCCAGGTAACTTGTCTTTTATATAAACTGTTTTTACTTCTCTTTTTATTTGGCATACTACAATGTACAACAATTCACAAAGGGGGCTTTGGCCCATGAAAAGCTGCCAGATGGGTTCGTTGAGATCGCTGATCGATTGGCGAAGCGGGCACGTAATGTAGCAGCGGGGAACGAGCGAGTGACCGCCTTTTCCTAGCGTCTTATTAGTAACTCGGTTTTGCCATCTCCTTTGAAGGAGGGCGGAATGTATAACTTTTTCTTCTTAACGGTCACCAAAGCCTGCCTCGTTGCTCTTTATGCCATGTTCTTCTAAATTAAGTTTTCGAAGTATTCTTTATCCGAAAGCTTTCGCTTTAAAATGTCTAATTCTTCATTCACTGTCTCATCGGAACGAGTAATTCGTATGAGGGCTGCGAGGGAGTGAATAAAGTTTCATCTACGCCCAATAGGCACAAAACGGACTAAATTGGGGCACTGGCCTGTCCACGTTGGTTTTGAAATATACTGGACGGAGCGGTTTTCCGTCTTGACTTCTAAAAAGAAGGATATCTAAAAAGTAGAAAGTGTTCCTTTGTTCTACTTCGGATGTAAAGTCAACTGCATTATGAGCCTGGCTAAACTCCTCCACCAATGACTCCAACCGTGTATAACTGTCATTTTGAGCAAAAATATCACCTACTTATCTATAGTAGATGGGTAGACTTTCTATTGTGTCATTAAATTTCGTACATAACACCGATTTTGATGACTACCCAGTCACATTTCCACACTGACACTGTTCATGACGTATGCCTTGATAGCCTAAAAATTTAACTGTCACAGCCACGAGGATGATGTTGCCGAAAACCAGTGTGTTCTCTATTCGTGTTGTTTTATGTGTGAGTTAAAATTTGTTCAATCTGTGAAACTACTTTTCATAAAAAAGAGGTATGGACCACGATGTAGGGGCTTAGTTAATAATGCAACAGTAACGGTGTCAAGCAACTTCAGAATTACCACTCGGTTTGACGGAGTGTTGGTACATCCGTGATCTTTTGATTGCTTTCACTGGGAAATGTATGTTGACTGTATTCTATTCCATGCATCCTCAAGTTTTTGTGGTAATGCATTTAGATTCCGTAATATGCACACTGTGACGTCAGAACACTTTTACAGAGACAAACAACTGTCTTCAATGATTCATTCTCTTGTCCTTACAAATCATATCGGAAATGGTTGTGCTGAGATGGTCAAGAGTCTTTCGGATTGGACATTGTTTTTGGGGGGCAGGTTGGGGTTAGATCGACGTGACGATCTGCACGACCAGCTATTAACCGACTGAGTTTGCTAAAACGGAAAGGCTTGTAAGTCACCAATACTCAATGTTCTACCAAACCATATGTGGTGCACACCAATTTTTTCTGGGTCAAGCATTAGGTAACAAGTCACTTTTATGAGCTTCGGATGAACACTGTTTAAAACTTTGATTTGATCCATGTGACAAAAGCAGTTGACACCAGTGGGGTTGGAACCCCAAACAGCGATGCCACTCGCATAACACGTTTATTCCGTATACTGTCCACTGTCTTATCTAAAACACCATCCACCTAGAAAATGCGTACACACTGACCTTGTGTTTCACTGGCTCAATCCTGCCTCCATTTTTACTGACCTTGTGCTTAATTGGTTGTTACGTACATGTCCTTGAAGATTTTGGTCACTTTCCGAATACGGATTTTCAATCACCTGGCGGTTGCTCATTTTTTTGCCCTTGCGTATGCACTTGTACGGATAAAGATGCCACACTAAGAGGCTTTTAGATATTTCCAAAATGGATCGTAGTAATTACCCGCCAAAATTACATTAGTCCGTGGGATCTGCCACACTGACCTTGTAATTTGTCTGCTTCTTTAGAACGAACCTGTGTGCACCGTTTCAGACACCGGCATAATTCTATGATATAGTATATTTCGACATATAAGGCCTATTTGTCAAAATAAATCATAGTTACAATATTATTACCAATATTTTACTTCCGGTATTTAGCATAAAACTGCACAGGAGTACTTGAGGGAAGATAAGCACAACAAATCGGAAGCGACTGACGTGGAATTTGGGTCACATTGTTGGGACTTGAATTCACAATGCTAATATCAACGGTTCGTGAATGAGATCTCCCATTCCTACCCGGTCAGCCGAGGGTGGATAACAGATGATTAATACGTATTTCTGCCAGTGAAAAAAGGTATGGAAACACAGTTTTTTTGATGTATAAGAGGAAATTGTGAATTCGGCATTTGTGAAAGGAAAATGAACACTGGGAAACAACTTTTGGGACAGATGACTGAAACCTAGACGCAAATAATGCACTTATTTTATAATTTTATATTTGTATGACTAACGAATTCACTAAACAATTCCTTTCAGTAACAGCTTAAAAACAGCTTAGCTCGCATAGCTTGCGCACCAACGACTAAGCGTTTGTGCAACTAATCGATTCATAAAGCAAGCTGCATAAAGACTGGTATGATACTGATTGACGAAATGCTTCCTAATGAACGTGATGGAGTAGAATGGGCTATCACTGAGGTACGGGGTTCACAACCTTGTCAATTAATTCACACTGGTGATACAGGGCACATTTCTATCAACCGGCTTGTTACTATGCTTAGTCTATTCGTACCTAGTACTGTTCTCCAATCCAAGTTCCGAGATAATGGTTTCCGTTTGTTCCTAACAGTGATAAGATCGTTTAAGACCGTGAACATATCTGTTCACATGCACAGATGAGGAAAATTGAAACTAAGAAAAAATATAAACGGGGGAATAAGGGACAGAACATCACTTGAAGATATAAATTTTCAGCTGCTTGAATTTCGGTCACGAACTTCTCGAAAGAGGTAAGGTAATAAACATTTTCAGAATATAACCAAAGATTGCTCCTTCGTTCGACAGTATTGACCCTCAGTGCTTTAAGGCGATCGATCAACTAAGCGCGAGAGAAGGCGCCATTTTTTCACCATTTTTGACAATTTTTTAGATTCACTAATGTAACGTGAACTTCATAACCTCCGCATACACACATCTTTGCACGTAGGCTCCACGAACGCACTGCTTGTCAGATACTGGCAACGAATGCCATACTCGTTGGTCAGAAACTTGATTCGTATACGACAGTTGGCTCATGCTGTTGGTGAGGCTGGAATCCGTGTGGTCAGCGAGAAAATGCCGTTCTACTATTCACGTGAGTTTTGAAATATATTCAGAAGCCAAACAATAAAAGTTATCATAGTCAGTCATATCAGTCCAAATGGTCTGAAAGGTAATATGAGATTGACTCGTAGGTTCGAGTTCCATGCTGAACTTAGTACATGTGCACTGCTACAGATGACGTCCCACCAGGATGACCCAGCTGTGCAGTGGTTTCATGATTTTCATCGGTAAACTGTGTGTTGATGAAACACTTTTGATACAACGTTGTGAATCTTCAACTGAATGCTTTGATAGGAATATGCTTCTTAGAAGAAAACATAAACGAATATTTTCAAAGCAAACTTGAAACATGAATGGTAATTAAAAACTAAATGGGTAATTAACTTCATTTATTCACTCACGGCACATGAAATTTACAGCATTATTGGAAGGTTAGTGTGGCCAATGAATGATTGTGAAAGGGTGGGACAAGTAACGAATTCAGGGATCTAATGTCAGAAGTTCTCCAGGATCACCTTTGGAGAACTGCCTTAAGTTATCATGGAGAACCTCCATTGTGTCCAGGCTCTTCAGCCCGCTCAGGGTTATCATTTGCAACTCACTATAATATTGTCATTACTAAATTATAATGAATATAACGACCATGATGAATGGGTTTAGGTGAATGTATGCTCAGGTGTACCATGAAAAATATAAAATGTACATGGACGAATAACTCAGCTAATGGATGCGATATGAACTCCCGAGTTTTAAAGGCATTACAATGTAAGAATGCTACGGTCGAAATACATGAGTAGGGATGGACAACAACGAATAACCTTTTTCCTAGCCAGCTGAACAATTAAGCATGAAAGTGCGATAAAGAATTGTGAAACAACTATCCCGAACTGGATTGGTTTCAGGAAGTTGTTGGCCATTCGGGCTCTATGTGTACGATGCCTTATTACTTTGTAGTTCCGTTTAGGTGGAGACTCATACGTACTACTGCGTCAGGTTGCTCGGAAGAATTGGCAGTCAAATGTGTTGCATAGAACTATTCTTGTTTATATGAACCTAAGCTAGTGCTGTATCAAACTATCGCACGAAATTTAGTTCACTGGATTGGGTGGAGGTCAGGCCCTATGTGAATTTCATCAGTTCCTAAGACTTGCAAACGGAATTTGAAATCCTAAAACGGCATTCTTAGGAATATTGGGCGTTTTAGTCATCCTGTGCAGAATCCAAGAAATTAACTTACTCAGTGGTTGAAGATATTGAAGAACAGAACAGCATATCGCTGGAATATTCATCACCAAATTCTCTTCATTTACGTAATAACATTATTTGTGGTTGTATCCATTCCATAACCATTCACCATGTTGTTTTGGTTTCCGAATAAGGTTCTTGTTATGTGGCAGCGACTGGAATCCCAAAACCTTTTGCACAGTTTTTCTCCAAATCAGTGCGAAAACCTGAATGAGAGATTCGCAGAAAAGCTTTGTTAAGAGACGTCGCTAGTCACTTTTTAATGACAAGCCACTTACGGTTTTGTAAAAAATTTGACCATTGTAATTTTTCACGAGTTAAAACCTAAAGCACCGTCTTCTAATCGATGGTAATATGTAAACATACCGTTTGACAATTTCATCCGTAAACCTTCATTTTCTTGATTATAACACAATTTCTTTGAATTTTCGTGCATCCAACGTTTTCGTTCCCCAAGTCACCGAATTGCAACTAGCCATGCCCGTGATAAAATCCTTACTGTTATCGCTTTTGGTTTTGGGTGTTAGTCTTCCATGCTGAAAATAACCGGAATATAGACTAACCATCCTGTACAACATAAATCAATGAATACGTTCTGTGGTGAGCTTTTTGGACAAATGTTTTTGAAAGTCTCTTATATGTGAACGTTTGTCCTCTCGTACTTTCAAGAGGAAATTGTTGAGCACAACAGAACGGTGCTGTGTTAAGGGCCGTTGAGTGGTCTCAAAGAGAGCCTAAGTCCCCGCCGTAACTATGTCAGTAGAAGCTGAGGGTAATTTTATCGAGGTGTGCAAAACACCGAACCAAGCAGAATGATACCGATTAGATTATTGTGCGTCTAAGGTGGAACTTAAACTTCCTAATAATTTTTGTTACATGAAACTTTCTTGTTAGTGTTTCAATCTATGTGATAAAAAGGACGGAATTAGTTGAAAAATTCCTGTCCCGTGTAGATGATCCAACTCAGTTTGCAGAAATGTGCACTCTTTTGTGAAGCTAGCAGAACCCGTTCGCTCTGGAATTGTCATATAAGGCTTTCGAGATAAACTTGAATTCGTCCACTTCACTCATCGGCTAAATAAGAAAAAGGAATGTGTTCTCAATGGAAGTCTCCTTTTTGAAACTGTGTAGTTTTCATGTGAATATCTTAATGTACCCAACATTTAAATGAGCATTTCGACCTAAAATCGAAAGGAACTAATACTCCACTGCACTCTAAACGTTCAGTTCCAATTTCACTGGTGTTTTTATCGACCACGAGACAGCATCGTCATGGAACCTCCATCTGGATCATTACTAGAGACATTTTTAGATGTGAACAAGAAAACGGAGATTGAAAGCAGACCGTAGAACATTTCACCCAATATAGCTGGTATATAGATAGCATAATCTATTCGGTCTGTGGTACTGAAGGCCCGGGAGATAAGCTCAGCGGCTACTTTGTAAGAAAAAAGTTTCCGTATGATACAGGTATAGGAAATATTACAGCCTGACGGACTGGATGTGTGCAATGGGGGGAGGGAGAGGCCTGTTTGGTTAGGGCCAAGGCAAAACAGAAAATTCTGTGACAAACGTTTTTATCTACAGAGCCCCGATTGATACATCGTGATTAGCATTGCTTCGCCAAGTGCAAACAGATTCACTTTTGGATAGCTTAACATAATCCCGACCGAAAGCACCCCTAGTGGTTTCAGCTCAGCCCATTCCACTGAAATTAGTCTGTTCCAAATCGTACTGCAAGAGAATGTTTACCTTGATAGGTTTATCCAAAAGAACACAGAACCGAATGGACTTGTGGAACAGTTGCCCTGCGTAACAAAGAAAGAACGTTTCTGAAGGTAATTTTCAAAGAGAATACGAAAAAAGAACGTTTGAAGAAACGTAACACAGCTGTAGACTCAGTGTCTTCAGCAGCAAAACCAAAATGTGAATTCTCTACTTATCCGATGATCGGCAAACAAGTAAAAAATAAATTGCCTCGGCTGACCGTATACATGACTGTTTAGCCGCTTAGACACAAAAGCGGCGCATCCTACATCAGTCACACGGTTAGGCGCTTACCTCAATG
Organism: Fasciola hepatica; assembly: GCA_948099385.1. Taxonomy (NCBI): domain Eukaryota; kingdom Metazoa; phylum Platyhelminthes; class Trematoda; order Plagiorchiida; family Fasciolidae; genus Fasciola; species Fasciola hepatica. Next base: position 5,340,768 of record CANUEZ040000099.1, on the reverse strand, counting down.
CTTTGACGAACATCACCTTCGACGGTTGATTCATGACCTGTGCTAACATTTGCTCTATCCTGGGCCCTTTCGTGAGTAGTGATTACCCGACTGACCCAAAAAAGGAGTTCGATGGAACACACGAGGTTCCATCTAGTCAGATGAAATCAGTTCGACTTCGGGTCCTAGCCGCGGCAAAGGCAGTCACTATTGGCCTTCTAAGCCCCGATCTTTTTGTACAAAAGTGGCTAGTCAAGGCTCCTCAGCTACCCCTGCTCGGCTTTTGAACATCTACTATTCACTACCGATTATCGTACATGACGTCCAGAGTTGACCTGTCACTACCACACCCAGACAGTAGTGACCTAACCTGCCCTCGTCCCAGTTTACAAGGCTACATCAATGACATTTACCCCAACCAAGGGCCAATGTGTCCCACTGATATCTCACCCATTTGAATGGTAAGAACACACTTAAGACTCAGTGAAAACAATTGTATACTCTCCAACACGTTGTTCCTTGTTGTATAATCCTTCTTGGTTGTTTCACACCGGTTGTCAGATATTTTTGTGAGAATGATATTGAGCACTCCGCTCCGATGGAGTTCTAGCCCACCCATTACGTGGAATAATTATTCCAGAGTGTTCCCTGCACGATCTGATTACGAATGGAGGTGGCCAGCGCAGAACATAGAGAACAGAAATTCTTAAAATTGGAGCCAGAGCGTTCACTGAAACGAATTATAACTTCAGTGTGTTTTCAAGGAGGTATCCACGCGTTGATGTTTTTTCTCGACGTTCGTGATCAAAAAAAGCAAACGAAACGCTTCTAGTTTTCTGATGAACTGAATAAAAAACCTAGTGCTTTGGGTGTGTTCCCACTAGTAAACTTGGAAGCATTTTCAACTAAATTTTCCTGTTAATTATTTGTAAATCATGTTTTGTTTTCTTTGTTTAAATACGAAGTCCATAAGAAGCGTGCTTGCAGGAGCTGATCGATTTAACAAGAGGGTTGATTTTCACAAAAGTTGCTGATTCTTTGCCGTTTGCTCTGTTTTAAAATGGTTTACGAGACACAGCCCAAAAAGACAGCCATTGCGGCTCTGTGAACAGGAAGGTGATGAACAGTCATCTTTCAGGGCAATCAATCCCGTGGTCATAACACTTATTTATGTTTTGTTATTGAATGCACAAGGATAACATTTGCCAAATCAGTATTACGAAAGGAAAAACTTTTTCTGTTAAAGGCGGTTTGTAAGTTGAAAGGATTACATTCTGGTTTTTAAAGTCGATCTCGGTCTATAATGGTATGAGACGGGGAACAAACCGCCAAGGTCCAGATAAGACCACTTCCGCCTGCGTTACGGAGTCGCGAGATGAGTTATATCGAGTTCGTGAACCGAAGCAAATTATAGATTAAAGTAGTTAAAGTGGACCCGATAATAATAATAATAATATTAGTAATAATAATAATAATAATAATAATAATAATAATAATAATAATAATAATAGTCTTACCGTTTTTGGCCCACTCTGCAGATAAAATCGAACCAATTCCGGCCATTTTACTGACCTGATAAATCTATGCTTACTTTATGACTTATTCTAAAATAGTTACATGCAGTTATTATTAGGCAAAAAAGAGGATTAGCAGAAACAATCTTCAGGCTACATTTAGTCCTTATAGACTAAGAAATTAACTCCTGAATATTTCCGTGGCTGACTTCATATAGTTTACAAACATCCGATAGCAAAATGTTTCAATGATTACAAGTTGCGCTTTTATAGTTCATGCGAATGAGAGCTTCACGCAATTTTTCAATATTTTATTATTGCATCTACTTCGTTTCCGTCATATAATAATGGTTGATGCGTTAGGAAAGGGGGTTACAACCTCTTAGCGGCGACCAGTTGGGGAGAGTTACCGGAGGTGGCGAGAGGAGTAGACCCTGGCGACAGGAGTGTCTGAAGTCGGTCGTGATGACCGTTTGATCACCGCCATCAAAAAGATGTCGCAAATGATCGAGGTTTGCGAGAGTCAAAGGCGCATTTCGTGTTCACAAAGGCCACCAATCTTATACGAAAAATCTGGATGAAATGTGGTTGTCTGAAAACCAGAATGTTTACATGGCATCCAGAATTTGTGTTGGACAAATAAAGTCCTGTAGGTGCATCTTGCCTCCCTGGAGTCATGTCAAAAGAAACGAAGTTGAACAGAATACTAAAAAGACTAAAAAAAGCACAGCGATTGTTGGGGCGAACTTCGATGGAACACTACGTAGGGATTAAACTCAGTTTTGTAATCACCTGGAGAGTTTCATGGACATTCATCAATTTCGCCAAGATATCCACACAAAAGAAACATTTAGTACCCGCGGCCATGGTGGTCCACTAAACCTGATCAGGAAAACAGAGATGGTGGACTGAAAGATCGTATAGTTATTTTGTAAAGTTTGTCCATGACCCCAAAAGTCTTCATCACCAAGATTCTCGCGACGGCACAGTTCACAGAGAACTACTGTGAGCAGTTTTGATGCAGTCTACACTAGATTTGTCCCTCTGTGATTTCCATCGCAGAACTTGTTCCCTGCTCGTATAACTCGGCATGACCACCAACTCACACCAAATTTTGGTGACTTTTTTCTTTCGCGCATATCAAACGGAGGAGTTTCTTCATCTCAAATGACAATTCTGTACCACCATTTTGCACACAGATAGAGTTAACTCAAGAGGTCAAGTAGCCTACTTCGTTCAGCGTAACTTAATTTACAAAAACCGACTCATCCAACGGAGTATTCCTGGGTAGAATGTGAGTTGTATCAACTACTCTACTAAAAACATCCGTTAAAAACAAATGAAAGTTGTCATTTGCCTGAAATTGAATCACCGAGCTGTTTTTCTCCGTTATGGGTTTATTATTGCCTGTCTTTGATGGGTTAGTATTTCTGAAGGGACGAAAAAGACCGCAAATTTTGCAGATCATCACCACCTAGTAATTCTTTTTTCACTTAACTATGCATCATTACTCACGGTAACTTCTCAGACTCAGAGTCAACTAGAGCCCAAGGAGCATTCGTGCATCATCACATCCGGAACCTGGAGGAATCTATCTGCACACATCTAACATTGCAAGTGAGGAAGCTTTAGTCCATCAACACTATATGCATCCAGCTTTATTGATCGAATCAACCAAAGCCTTTTCGAGATCAGCTACTGCTTGAGGATAATTGGGCTTCCTCGATATCTCCGATGGCGGATGCCCATGCGCTGCCAGCGGAGCCAAGGTCGACACAGATTGAATCCCAGGTTTTGCACCCTTGAGGCAAACCGTAGATCAAATTAAGGGTTAAGTTTTCCAAGTCCCCCACGTCTTTAGCTTTCCATTAGGATGTCAGTCTGAGATTCGTGCTGGCATAATGTTTCTTTTGTGAGTTCCTTTTTGGTCTATGAAAGACTTGATCGAAGATGGCACCGTTGTGGAAACGAGGACAGCACGTCTAGCACCTTTATCGGAGGGGGAACTTTTGAACTTAGTCATATCATTTTAATGCAGCTATGCGCCGGAAGTACTAGTGGTCATAGCTGTTCCACGTCTTCTTTAAGCGGACATGTCTCGCATGCGTAGATAAGAATGAATGGCGGCCAAAAAGGGCAAGGTTTCGAGCTCGAGTTGATTCCCTTGCACGAAGACAGCATCTTGAGAAATTTCATTTCGCAATCAACAGGAAGTGTGACTTCATCTTGTGGATTAGTTCTGTGGTTTTGTCACTAACTTGGATGCAGCGTGCTGCTTCTGAAGAAGTTTTAAGAATCTTGGTTTTCTTATGTTCATTTCCAGATCAAATGCATTTGCTTTTCTCTTGGTACGGTAGAGATTCGACTGCAGATTACCAGATACCTCTCACAGAATGATCGTGCCATGAAAAAGTACTGGATCCATCAACCAGGAGTATAGGCTAATTTGATTTCCTTGGTAGTTGGTGAGGGTGCCTACCATCAGTCAGACTTTGGCGTAGTTGAGTAGGACTTGTGACAGGATGCAGTCTTACTCGACGGTGGGACCTAGCGGTGCCTTGTGAGATTCTTTGCCTTATTCACAGGTACGCGCACGTTTCGACGTACAAAACGACCGTCATTTCTATTTAGGTCCCTCCAAGAATAATTTCGATTTTCTCCATAATCTATTCTCGCTTGTCTAAGGGACATGTGATCCGTGTGTTCCGGTGTGTTGGCAGTCTTCTCTGCCCTAGTTTATTTGATCTTTCTGGCACTGAACTTTTGATCTGACTCGTACGCTCGTCGGCGTGGTCTGCTCTGAAGTTCCAAATTCCGGCAATCAGCAGAACATTGTTCCTGAGGATTTCATTAGTGGTGGTTTGGAGTACATAGTTGAATTCACCTTTGGCATTTAACTCAGCTTGACGAGCCACGGATTAAACGGCAATCAAAGCTGTGTTAAATTGGATGCCCATGAACCGCTGTATGGCTATCTTTGATGAAACTTACTCCAAGTAGATCGAAGCTTTGTTTCCTCGACTGTCTATGGCAACCGTCAGAAAGTGTCTATAGGCAAAAGTTCCCGTGGGAGATTTGAATACATCAGGTATCAGAGTTGAGTGGGATAACCTGGGACAAACAAACTACTGAGATTCTATTATCGCTTGATGCATGCGTAGTTAGGCACTGATTATCTGTTTCTAAAGGGATTCCTGCATTAAAGCAGGTTATGTGGACACGTTGCTGTAGATCTTTCCAATTCGTTTTCGGTATCTGAAAAGAGCAGTGGCTGGTCCTCCGTTCATTCGTCTTCTCGTAAATTTTGCTTTGGTCTCCGTGGCACAGGCAGGAGGCAGAACGACGTTTTTGATGGTGGATAACATGACCACATGTCGTGAAGCATTCTACAGACTTGCAGATGCATGATGGCGACGGAGTATGAAAACATGCCATGTCCTGGAAACAACGATTTTTGTTTACATCCATCTACTGTGTTCTGATACTTTGTCGAACCAAATCAGAAAAGCCATTTTGCGTACAGCCGAGGCAACGGCTACACGAATCCAAACCCTGACTCTTGAAAATGAAGGAGCCTTCTTGAAACCCTGAATTTTCAAAGGTCAGTTGAGTTTGAGTGTTGAACGACGAATCGCGCTGTACCCAATTTCATAGCTTGGATTAGACATCACAATGAATCGGTGAGTCGTTGCATATAAGTTCACTCGCATCCATGTCGAACCTGTTATGCTTGTTTCTATCACCACAAAAAACTAAAAAGACCTAGAAAAAGCACCCATTCGCGAAAAACACTTCTTTTTGAGTTTGAAAGAGACTCGTAGCTAGTACTGATCTACTTTGGTTTGATTGACTTACAGCAAAAGATGCTTAGAAGCCTATCAAGTGAGGATGGCCAGTCATTCGTGAGAGAAACATGCCAATGCGTCGCTGTTATCTAAACATTTTTTGGTCCTATTCTACCGTGAAAATTGTGTGCCTGAGAAGGCTTCAATTTTGAAAAACCGCACCATCATTATTTTCGGATAGACCCAAGGTTTTTTTTCGTCTAGAAATCAAACACATCCGGATGCACAGCATATTCTGTGTTCGGTGAGCATATTTTTATTGCATTTGCTCCAAGACAGACTCGCTGCTCAGAGCGCCCGGTGCAATCCATCCATGCATCCATCTATCTATCTGTTTGTAAATCAATCGTTACGTTATCCTGCCAATGAGGCCGTTATTTACCAATCGGTCAGTTAGACGAGTTTTTTCATTCCGAAATTTATGAATTATTCCCTACTGATTTATCACACAAATGAAGAAGTCAGATCATGGATGAGTTGCTCTTTTTCTGATTTAATTTCCACTCTGACAACCGATTTTATACCTCTTACTTTCTTCCCGGAAACATTCTACGTGGCTTTTATTGCTCATTATTTTCAGGCGTTTATCATCAGGTACAACCATACTCATGGGCCCTTTATCGACCACCGGGTGAGCTGAATTATTCGTTGAAGTGGACCGAGTCCGGAAAGAAAGATGATTTCGAAGAGAAAGTTTCAGATGACTGCATGCACGAACTAATCAATAAATCCGAGTAAGTTGTCGGAGTGGGGGGAGGGGGCTCCTATGTAGTCTGACCAACTGGTGATTATGACCAAAGTTTGGTTCACACGGGTAGTACCGTAATTGTGACAATAGGATCGCGTGATTCCCAGAATATTTTTCCATTCACTTACAGATACTACTCATATCGAATTACGATCCGTTTGTATTTTCAGTACATCCTCTCATTATTGTTTCTGATGGTGGTTTGGCAAACAAGCCCGTTTTCAGTGATTTTAGCAGGAGTAAGCGGGATAATGTAGGAATGGCTCACAGTAAAAAGAGTTAGAAAGACACCATGTTATAGGCTGAACAGGTTTTTGTAGTGTACTGACCAGTCTCCAGTGTACTCAAAGTGAAAACGGACCGTGGAGTGCGGTCAGATGAATAGACAGAAACAGTATGCAGAATAGAAATAGCAGTTAGTTAAAGGGCATGAATCCAATTCACAATTGCCCACAGACTCGTTGTAGATACTTGGGTAGCAAAAGTTCAACATCGACCAGCCTGTTCAGTTCAGTTCTGCTGTCAGGACTTGATACCAGTTTATCGAATCAATCGAGATGGCGTTGGGTAGAGTACCAAACGATGCAATGAGAGCTTCTAAAATATTTGTTGGTCACAGTTAGATCAGTGATTTGATGTAATTCCAAGATGCTCCAAATAAGCGAGCGAGAATATGCCAGAATGGGATAGGTATCGACAGCCTTTTTGCAGTGCAAGGTGGCGTGTGCGCATTGAGAATGCATGTTGTGTACATTTAAAAACCGGCAGGACAAAGGATTGCTGTACCTAGGGAAGTAACAAAACATGGAAAAGAGAAACTCAAAGGCATCTACAAAATACATGGGTCACAGTGGATGCGTGGATAGTATCAAGTGAACTGTGTTCGTCAAAATGAAATTTATCGATCTGCTTGTGATTGTGAGATGAAATCACCTCAAAAAGATTGTTCCCCACGCGATGGATAAGTTCACACTGGGGAGTATCTAAATTTTGTGTCCACAATTTGCATAAATGTTGCCGCAGAAACAAGAATTCAGCAGATAAATTGAGCTTGGATAGCAAAATATCCCCATTATCACACGGAAGAAACTAGTGAAAAGGATAATTTTTTTGGCTTTTCGTGTCACAGGTTTCAATATGTTATCTTAACCCAACGGGTATACACTGAGCTTGATTGATAGTATGTAACCGTGAATGCTTAGCTTCTATTGGTGCGGTAACAAACCCTTCAGAAGAGTGCAGGGCACCAGAATTTATGTGTGAATACTCATTCTCGGGGAAGTTGTAAAAGAGATGAGATTTGGAGTTCAGTACCCGAAAATAAGTTGTCTGGGTCTTCTTCTTACACCTATAACACGTGGCTTCAGTTGCAGTGAGAAGTCGTTTGTTTAATTCTTCGTAATTAGTTCCTTGACGACAGTCACGGAGGGGATTATAAATCCACTGCCAAATTATGACCTGATATCGCTAGAGATTTTTCTGACTTAAATGCTTTGAATGGAGGCTGGATACAGTTCTGCGATCATTTAAGACAGGCTTTCCGGTATTTTTCTGGTGTAAAAACAGCGTATAACTGTCGTCCAGTGGTTGACTGACTTGCAGAGAGGCAAACCGTGAATGTTATTTCAGGAAGCACCAGTTTATAAATCATCTTGTGCTGCATTGCTCACCTGATAAGTGTGGTCTCGACAGATCTCGGTATGGGCGATCAGGCTTACCAAAACAACGATCGGTTACCGGTTTGCTCAACAAAGAACCGAGGAAGGTGACAGAGCTGAAAGGTTGAATATCAAAAGGAACACATTCAAAACAAGCGGGGAACCAACCCGTGGTTGGCTTGAACCAAATTTGTTCGGGAGCAAGTCGTGCATTTCCAAGTTTAAAAAGGCCTTCGAAACCCACTTAACGGAAACCAGCGGCGAAGAATTAGAGGGCGTCAGATGACATCCACCTATTTGCTATATGTTCAAAGCAATAGTATGGTTAGCTGCGTGGGAAGTGCGTGATAAGACGCACAGGTAAGGGGTGCAGGTGGTTGATATTGTCCGCTGAAGACTGGTTGGTTCGTATACGGAGCAATGATATAAAAATTACTGTGTTTGGTGGCATGAGCCAACACTTTGTACAAAGTACTGGCTATCAGGGACGATTCTCAGAGTTCTTTTGATTCCGCAGTACATGATATGGCGGGCGTTTATCACAAGCTTCAAACAGTAACAAACCTTCGTTGCACCCGGCCTCCTAAGGAGAACATGCTCATCTTAGGTTCCGAATGAGGTGCGAGTGACTGATTGTAACCGCTCAAGGTCAGTGACGGAAGAGCTCCAAATCGTGCAATGTTGACGTAAAACGTGCTTTCCGGTTTCGGGCTCGATGTCTGTGTATCAAAAATGGGTCCCGACATGTATTGAACAGCTCTGCCGTGGTTTGACAGTAGGTTAAGTGTTGATGCTGCATGCTGAACGGTCCACAGTTCCAGTTGCTGGAACTAACAATGTATAAGTTACGAAACTGTCGAGTGTGGAAAGGGAACGGACAAGCGGGTGTAAATAGATTATAGGTAAGTGTGGGTCGACTAAGCGAGATAGAAATGCTGATGTATGATGTGGAGTCAGGCCTCAACGCTGTAGGGTGCCATCTTCAGTATGGTGGACTGAATTTATTTCAGTCGCTGCACTCACTGTGTGTCAGACGTGCAAGTAATTCGTTGTGGAAAGAAGAGATAATGCCAGGAAGACATAAAATAAACCTTCCACGAAACAATTCAGAAATCAGGTTGAGTCGACTAGCCAATAATCGAGAAGCCGTCAGATCACTTACGGCTTAACCCCTTTGGCCTACCGAATCGTTGTATGCAGTCTGGCAGAAATCACGTCAGTAATCAGTTGTTCAGACTTTTGGACTTACGGTCAGTCCGTCGAGGCTTTAACCTGACGAGATGCCCGAGTTCGGGAACTTCTCGTAGTCGCACTAAATACCGTGTTGGTAAGCTGCATGAATATAGTGTCGTTTCTGCTTGCTATGTTTCCGTCTCTTGATTAGTCATTGCACGCTAGAGCCATGGGAGTGACGAGCTGAGGTTGAGTGCCTGGGCCCTACTTAGAAATTCCAGAATAACAAAAGCGAACTTCGGAGCAGATTGGAACAAAAAGTGCGAAGATGTTGGTCAGAAGCAGTCATACGACGAAATACTTCGACATGGTTGCTTCAAAGATCTATTTCAACGGGATGGAACTTGAAATTTATGATAATCGAATGCTCTACCACTTTAGTCTCGATAAAAAACACCTGATTTACACATTGATTTCAGGGACGGACGATGCAGTGTGTCACCACAGTGTTGGCAAATGGTCACATCAGATCAGCGATGTGGCTACAGCTTGACCCATCAAGTCATCTACATCCTAACCGGAATTAATGTGAGTCTGCTTAGTGTGCATGTGATTCCTATTCATTACGAACGCAACGTGCCTACCCATGAGTAGTCAGAATAAATATGGATTTACTGCGGCGTGTGAGGTATGCGTTCGAATCTATATGCCGATTGAGCCACGATCCTTACGTAGAATGGCAGTGTCTTTGATATCCGTAATACTTGTTCCTACTAGGTGATATTATGGTGAACGCTCTGGTTATATCGCAATCAGTACCCAGCGATCCGAGTCGGCCGTCAAATTTCGTGAATACGTGGAAGGAATAGTATGAATGTTCACGTCGTGTAGTTTGCTTGTCGAATTTTTATCACTGCCTATTTTTTTATGACGTGGCACTCGGGTGTTCTTTTTTCGTACACGGCCGCTGAAAGTATTTTTACTTGCGAACCTGCTTTTCATTGGTTAAAGGCTGACTTAGTTCATCTAACTTGTAGTTAGTTACAAATCACATCTGATGGAAAGTGTGATTCAGTGTAACGAAGCAGGTGGCCAGAATTTAGAAACGTGCAAGATTTCCAAGAATGCACAACTAACGACGCGACCAACATGGTGGAACAGAACAGATTTTCATTTTCGTTCAGCTGCTCAGCCCAGATACAGTCTCAAAACCGAATGCTCAGTTTTAACACGGTTGTCCTGTCAGTTGTTTAGTCACTCGTCTCAATCAGGAAGGCCGTTCTGTTCTACCGTTACGAAAATAGACGAACGTTGTTTTTGGATTTCATAATTCAATTCTGGATAGTTTGTTAGCTATATCCGAGATGTTTACCACTGGTTATACCGGGAATCAGGTCTTCTCATGCCCAATTATTTGGACAAGCTCCGATAAGTTGGTCAAAATAAGTTTCTTACAAAGATTTAACTTTAATTCGCCTGTCATCCCAGATTCCCAACAAGCTTTCAAACCTCCGTTATTTAGGTGTATGTACAAGGGTTCCCTCCAACTTTAGTTGCTTTATTACGACTAACTAGTCAGCCTTTTTTCGTCATTTATCCAACAACAAATACATACAGGCGCACGCACGTACTTCTTTATCCATGAATAACTACGCACCCCCGAACGTGTGGTCCAACCTAGCGCGTGACTACTGACCTTGAAATGCATTCGAACGCGCATGAAGTTGCTTTAATTTCAATGGAGTGATACTTAGGGTGCATGTATGGGTACCTTATTGCCTATCATTGTGCGAATATACAATTACTAAATTACAATTGACCCCGTAAGTTCGTCAAATTGCGTTCGCAGAATATCCGTGAACTGCCAAAACGGTGGATTTGAGAAGTAGCCTAAAAATACCTAATAGTCTTTCTTTTGTGTTTTGAGCCTCAGACACGTTCAGAATTGTACTCCGAAATACTCGCATTCCCTTCTGAACTCAGATAATCACGGTGTGATCTATGACAAAATCAATCTTAATTACGCAATGGTAAAGCAAAGGGAATTTCCACGGCCCAGAAAAAGGTGTCTAAATATTTGTGAGAATATCTTCAAGTATTTAGGTTAGGTTGTTTCAGAGGAAAAATTCATGAAAGATTGACTTTGCAAACGACGAACGGAAGTTTTTCGTATATCTTTCATACTTGTCTTTTTGAATTCCTTCAACCGTGAAAAGCACAGATTGTACCGTTTCAGGGTGTGACACTTTTACCATTAGAGACGCAGGAGGTACGTACTATTCGCACCAACAGTTTAACAGATACTGTTGTCGAAATTACTGAAAAACAGTGATCATCTTTGGACAAAATCAGTAACACATTTTCAAGAAAATTGCAAAGCGTTCATCAAATAAAAACACATCCAAATTGTAGATATTTCACCCACTAAACGGTTATTTCTGGTTATCTCTACAGTATATTACACCTGAAATTCGAAGGTTATTCTTTCCTAGCGGTGGAAACAAAAATGTTGCATAATTTCCACAGAGAATGAAAGCAACACTTTCTTGATAGTTCGCAACTTCTGAAGTCGAACTAACCGTATTGTCACAGTACTCGCAAAAATAAGGAGACTATTAGTTTGAAGTCAAGTAATATAACTTGGGTTCATCAAATTCCCAAAGGATAGTGTAGAAAGTGTGGTAACCAGAGTCCACGGACCAAAAAACCTTCATTTTTTGAATAACGATATTTTAGCGCTCTGAAGGTAACTGAATATTCATAGAGATGCTTGGATATTCTTTTTACTACTGTCTAGCCGTCGGGATAATCTTGACAGTTTACGGGTCTGACTTATGGTCGGAGGGTCTGCTAACAATACCCCAACTACTAAATATTAGGCAAAAATCCTTGATAACATAAGCACATAAGGGTGCGGTAGTAAGCAGTCAGTCCAAGACACAGAATAATGGTTCTTAAAGCCGGACCAGTGAACTAGGATACAGACAGGTAATGTCGACTCTGGTGCTTTCGAAACTTGACTCACTATATATCCCAAGCTTTGTTACCTACTAAAGATTTATCAAATTACCGGGTAATGGCAATAATTTATTCGAGGTTTCCTCTTATTCATGTGGATTCATTGCCGCACTATGAGTAGTTGAATGCACATGACTTTGGTTGTCAAGTTAAAAGGGCTTTGAGCAATGTAAGCCAAAAATTGCCAAGGAAAGGAAATGAAATAAAATTGACCGACAAGATTAAATAGCCCATCCTAGGTTATATTTTGATTGGGTTAATAATAAATATTTGGTGGAAGCCTTTTTATTAACAATATAGTTCCCATGGTTACTCTTACGACAGAAGCTCAAGAGAACGTCCTTCATAATTCAGATGTTTCACGTTGTTATGTTATGTTTAAAGAAGCTTCTTAAAGATGATCGTCAAACTTACTGAAAAAAGGAAATTCCTGTTCACATAAATGAGGGCGCCGGCTTCAAGGTCATTCTGGTGCGTTTCGGTAATCGCTTATATTGTTATTCCCATAGTAATGAAAAGATCCCCTAAAACTGACTTTTATCGGCACCTCCGTAAAGGTGATCGGAGTTGAATTCCGAAGCCTTATAAATTAGACTCCTCTTTTGAGGGATTTTGTCTAGTTAGTGTGTTAGACTCCAGATCCGTTCGGAGTGTACCAAAAAATCGATGCTCCTTGTGATGTATCCTAATTAAGTTTTTGTTGTTCGGTAACACAGCGTTATCTTGTCCAGTGTTTTAACGTGAACAGGAGAACCAGGTATGGAATAAACAGAACCCTCCCCACAACGGAGTTTTTAGAGGTTGAAGACTTAGTGCATCAAATGAAAAGGACATTTCTACTCTCATTAGGCTCAAATACAGTGCCTAAAATCCCTGTTCTTAAACCAGCGTGAGAAGGATCCCAAGCATCTTACTTTCTGTCAGACATAAAATAGTGGCTATATGAAGGTAGTACTGAATGCCTAACAGAGAGGGGCACGTAGTGATTCCATCGAGGGATTCAAATCACGAGGCCTATCAGTTTGGCAATGGTTTTATTTTACTTAAGAGTGTTTGGTATATGATGAGCCACGCAAACCTACGAAAAACTCATCTGGCCTAAGGATTTCCCCGAAAAATTATCCATCCAGATGCTGATATATCACGTCAGCCAACATTACTTATTTGGACTGGGACAACACATGTTCGATTTTCCTGGTGGATTTCAATTAGAGGCACTATGAATATTGGGAAAACCCTCATGGGGACGGCTGGAAAATTCCCCGAGTCCAACGGGAAGATAGGTGATAATTTTTCAGGATAACACTCCATGCTATATTTTCCGAGAGGTTGTTTGACAAATTCATGTGAAACGACTTGCCTGTTCATTATTTACTGTAAGACTAGTGGGAGTACGCGCAACTTCAAGATCCAGTTTATACAGTTACCCCCTCCCCCCCCAAAAAAAGCTCAGATTTAGATGTATTCGTAAAAACTTACCTGTCTTGAAGAGAATAGGTAAAGGACTACCCACATACCGGCCATTGGAGCCAAAGGTGCAAAGTTTGGTCGAGAATGAAATGGAAAATTGATTGGTTTCAACTAATCCTGTTGGTTATGTTGTTGGTTGCCGTGATGTTCACATCTCTGATCCTGATTTTTGCGATCCAAACGCCAAGCACAACGATCGGAACACCATAGCTGATAGAAACTTTTTAATCTTCATCATGTTGAACTCTGTGCCAAAGAAACTGAACGAATCTTGAGGAGTGAAGGCAGACTAAAAGTTTAAAGACGTGTATAAACCTCGTGTTCTTAATAATATATCGCTTAGCTCAATGTAAAGGAAATCTAGCTTCATTTTTCCTCGGAGGCTCACTTTCCTCATTGTGATAAAAAAAGTTTCCGTCTGTATTTTGGGCAGATTTATTCTAAGTATTCTTACAAACCACATGGTTCACTGTCCTGGAACCTTGCCACTGCTTGTTAGTTTTGGTAGATATAAAACTATATAGTTCTGGGTCAATGTAGTCATAAGAGAGAACAAAAGGTGCTTATCAGATACTCAGATGCATCAATTTCGATAATACCTGGAGTGCTTAACGGGCTTCCACTATGGGTTCACAGAGGTCCTTCTAGTGAGTGGCTATGTGCAAGATGGTTTAATTACACGAAGAGGCGAGTTACCTGCATGTGGGTCCGTAAATCGTAATCATCAAATTGATACCTGTTTTATTCCATCCCGCTAGCTCTAGAAAGAAGACTTTCCTACCTTCTAATCGTCTCGATGTATCATTACAAAAGCTGAAGTTTATATACGCTGAACGATTGTCAGAACCAGATCTTGGCCCACGCGCTTAGTGGTTCGCCTGTTATTCTCAGCCAACTCTTCTGAGTGTTTAGTCTGGGAACAAAAGCAATTGATTTATTCGGTTCAGACAAGAGCTGGCATCTGATTGGTTCTTCGGTTTATCTTCATTCGCTCCAACGATGTGCTCGATTCAAGACAAGCAAAGACGTGCTGGCTGTTCGCCGAATCATCGTGCTGCCTACTATATGAACCAGGCCATCTGTTGGCAATGTGCTAGCCCTTGCCCTCGTAAAACCATTATTTGTAGTTCCCTTCCCCTTCTTTTCCATACAGTTGATTCTCTTCGTTTCCGGGTTAGGCTGCTGCTCTGACATAAGCGGTCAGAACCACCGCAATCAGTAAGCCACTAGTGGTCGTTCCAAACGTATTTGAAGTATTAAAGAATAAGATTTGGAGACCTTAAACCGTCCACAGTTTAGCCATAAGTATTGTGCCAAGGAATGACATTCTAGTGAATAAATACTTCGTATTGTTATGTGACTCCGCTATTCCATGTAAGGGGCTGAAATCTTCACCAAATTTAGTACTTTACTCACAATACGCTAGCGTATACATTCAGTGACAAGCCACTGTCAAGGGCACTGGAACACGTCAGTTGTTCATCGCAATCACCCCGCAGTCATATATTGCATCTCCAAACGCAGAACTGGCAAACCTAGGTGTCATCTATCGTTTTGAAGGGACAGTTCAAGGTATGTTTCTTTATATATATCTGACTACTTATATTGATAACAGTAGTTCCAAATTGGCATTGGAAACATTTTGGGGTATAATTAGATTCACCGACTATACCGCATTGCATCGCACTTTCGTTAGAAGTTATAAGCTGGTACTCCTATCCACCGTGTCCAACTAAGAAAAACGAGTTGCTCTTAGGCTCCGAAGGCCTGCTATACCATATTATTACTCGAGGCAGCGCCCTTCGCCCACAGAGATTGGATACCAACAACTCATCATCAACTTTGTAATCGGCTTCTCTAGTGAACGTACTCTTAGTAGTGATAACAGTAGTGTAGTGAAAGCATTACAATTGAAACAGTCCGAAAGGTTGAACAGTCGGAGGAAGAGAATTATCGTCTAAATTCGCAGTTCCACTTTAAAGCCACGAAGACAACTGAACTTCCATTGTAAACAAACCAATAAAAAGCGTACGATACACAGCAGCTTACAGCATGTTTCAGGATAGCCTGTTTGTTTTTTTCAAATCTCTCTTCACGTTTTACTTATGAGGAAACAATTCCTCGAAGGGTTTGATAAAGTACGTTTGATCAGTATTCGATGGTTGTGGGAAGGGACCTTTTACCATTCTTTGCATTAATCGAACCCAAGTCCCCATATCCTCCATACATCGATGTTAATTTGCCGATATGCATAGGTACGGATTCATTCACTTGCTTGTTGATCAGATTTTTGAAATCAAGAACAACAAACGTCTGCGCTCATCCAGGCGTTATTAATTTGGAAGTTCTACTGCTGTGTTGCCTTTCTGTCTCTTAACTTTCGAAGTCCGGTTGCCTGGAAGATTTGGAGTATCTGTCCAAACTTACTACTCCGGAGCGTTCGTTGGACAAACTCTTGCAAACTTTGTGCACTCGAATTATGATCGAAGCAAACCACATAGCCGCGGCAGAATTTGCACTGGAATATCGTGATTTGTTCATGGAGCAGAGTGAGTTAGTTCCAGTAACAGTTTCTTTTAATCTATCCACTATCGTCTGTGACTGAGCGTGGTTATACCAATTCTTTAGGAAAAGTAGACCTCGGTTTCGTGACCAGTTATCTCCCCGCTTTTGAGCTTCCCAACCATTTGCCCCTTTTGGTTAACTTTTTCCATGACACAATCTTTACATTTGTACAAAATCAAGCAGTACCAAAAGTCTTCCCGTGACTTGACAAGCAGTCTCTGACATGAGTGTTCATCCTAAAGATAAGCAAAATACGAATAGAGATAGCATTTAATTACTGAACGAGTCTGACCTTGATGATTATGCAATGTAAGAAGATGATATTCACTCCAACGCATCTTCAGCCCTATCCGGACAAACGTGGTTGGCAGCAGATCGACCATTTGGAACACTGATAACCACATCTAGATTTATCTGCAAACAAATTCGAACAGAACCTAAAACCCTAGGAATTGAAATCATAAAATATGATTTATACAGATAGGGCAAATTAGTAACTTGCTCATTGTTGTCATGATAACAATGGGAAAGTGCTCACATTTCAGTCTCTTCTTCATATCCTGCCTCTTACACCCTCGTGAAACTCACACAGGACCCTTTTTACATCTACTCCATCAAAGATTTCTCAGTCATTTTCCCAAACTTGCTGATTTCGTTCGGTTTGTTACTTGTCACCTCTATGAGTGAGGAGGCATTTAAAGAGAATAATTAAATTTTAATCACTCATATTCAAGCCTCGAAGTTAATGTAGATCAGATGAGCGATTACGAGAGGAATTATTTATCACTCTTTCTTCGTAAATGATGTAAGCAATGAACTCTCGAAGAAATAAATTTCGAAGATCCTTCAGGCTACTTTCAGTGCCACTGAAATATGAGTATATTTATTTGGTCCGCCGAATCATTCCACAAAGATATCTACCGTCATCTACGTTTCTGTATATTTACCAGCTCACCTGTTCCTGTAGAGATTGTTACATTGATTGTACCAGCCGAAAGCTAATCTGCAAGATACAAGAACTCTATTCTGCTTGGCCGAAGAAAAGAGTAAAAAAGGTCTGGTGTTGTATCTGGATGACAGAACAAAATTCCCCCGGAAACACACAACCGGTTTCTCGGTTGTTTCCGCTCTTCAGGTATACTTACCCGGTACTCTTCAGCTTAGTCATGTTGACTGTGTTGGACACTTGTTTGGGCTAGTCTAACGTGTATGCCTGATAATGGGTAGCAGAAAAAATAACTTGGGTATAACAATTGCAACATTGCGTATTATCAGCTGAAATGCTTCTATGCTTATCCACCTTTACACAAGTAAAAGCGTGAAGCGTGACCCCAAAACAAACCAGCTTTTCCCGGAAGCCACTTTTCCAATGACGGATTGCAATATTCCACTATATTTATGCGTACTTTTGCCTAAAAAGATTCATCGTTTAATGTTGCTTTGTTTCACCCTCCACAATTTGGGATACCACATGGGAACAATCTAAGTCGGCGTTTGTGGTGAAGCCGGCTTTGTCGATCAGACCGAATTGTCTTGGCTCGAGAAGATTTTGTCGTGGCAAGCTCCAAGCGGTTGTTACTACCAGTTCGATCATGAGAATTTGAGTCCGGAGAATTTCAAACCACACATGTACGGTTCATATCGACGGCGTAAACGCGCGGAAAAACGTATTAAAGGCTCGGAATCGGAACTGTGTTTGGCCCATCGGACAGCAGTGGCATTGATCGCGATGCAAAGTTTTCTTGTCCGATTTGTGGAAACTTTGTACGGTCTGCACAATCAGTCATGATTGAAGAAGTGAAAGAAGTCACTAGTTGACTCAACCACCGATTTGTCAGATGCTCCTGATTTTTTCTGCTATTTTGTGTTTCCTTGGGGACCCAACTGGAAAACTTTATTGGTTTCGATCTTTGCGCGTACCTTATGACCTTATGTTGTGAACTATATACGGTGTCTGTAACCTTGTGCAGATGTCTGTTTCAGTGGGTATTGCAATAAGACGAGGCAGAAAATGCAAAATATTCCCCGACACAAATCTGGAGTTATAAAATTCATCATCTGTATTGCATGCGCTAGATGTAGTATCCGTTCTTGTAAATTGTTGTCCTGACGGTTGATACTTATATGAGTAGCCCATGTCCTAAATTTGTCTTCCCAGTATGGAAAAGATGAACAATATGAATATGAGTTTGTGCATTTTTCTTGATAGATAACGTCTACCCGAGGAATATGAGGTTGATGAATCATCCGTTTTTCGTTATTTATTCATTTCTTTTTTGCAGAATAAACCATTAGGCAGAGGACCTTCTAAGCTGGCATGAATGTGGGATTGCAGAGGTTCATGTGGAAGCATTTGAAACTCGTCTCAGACAAATAGCTCGATTTTGCTATTGGCTAATAAGCACGCAAACATCACACGTCAGCATCGGATTGATCAATAAAGGTTATGTGGACTGCGTCAAAGTTGTGTGCACACAAGCGTGTGCGTTATACCTGAATTAAGAACAGGTCTCTTGCAACGTGTGTTGATACGTGTCCCGCTGCACGTGCAAGTGCTGGGCTAGTGCAGTAATAACAGAGATTCACTCATGGTTGACGTACAGTGAAACAAAAAAAGCTCCAGCTATGCCGGCTTCTTCACAAAGACTGAGTGGGTGCGTAATTACTGCAAATGAATTCTTTTTAACGGGTAAATGAAACGCTGATTAATGATGAAACTCCTTAATGATTGGGCGGAAAATTTAAAAGTGACGCAATGACTAGAAAAGAAATCATCAGGTCATAGAAAATTCATGCAGATTTATAGAAGGGCCGATAGCGAAAATGCATTTACTTCCGCTGCACTGCTTCGGAAATTTACATAAATAATCTGTGATCTTGGTGATTCAAGGAATTTGTAGACATGTATTTAGACAATGACTGGTGAGGTAGGTACGCAATAAGGGAACCGGTGTGGAAACAAAATGCTCGAATGATGAGGAAGATTATATCATACATGTTTCACATGTTTGCTTTCCTTTGTCAACTTTTCATGACAAGGATGCAGTTGGCTATGAACTTCGGATGCCGTGGGATTCCATTCCGAGAACTTCCAGTTATCCGCATAAGCTGGTTGAAGACCATTGTGCTATTGTGATAATCGGTGATGGTGTTCAGCACCCGCACGCTGTCCCTTAAATGAGTACTGCGTGCAGCATTCAGGAAGTTGGAAGCGTCTAGAGTGATCATGTTCGTGAATGTAGGTTCCATTACGTTTCGAAGACAACAAAACCAGGAGCCTTTCTCAAAATGCAAGGAAGTTATGCATCGATAAACATAGTTTGAATAGTATTGGACTTGTTGCCGTAGATCAAAGGTAGAATTATTCTTTCATACATCGCGCTAACATAATAATCCATACCGTGGCTCTGTGACCACCATTAGAATACCCCGATTCGAATAGCACCCCGATTTAGGAGATATCCTGTAGACTTTTAGCAGTTCAGTTATTCAAGGTCGCTGAGAATCTGTAAGCTGTCTAGTTGAGGCATAGTTAAGCAGCAAAACATCGGGAAAATATCTTCGTTGTGGGCATGTTCACGGTAAAACGAAGGTATAAGAATGGTATGGAACAGCAACAATTTGATGAAAAAGTGCACTTTCAGTGCTTTATCTGCAGGCCAATTAAAACGTCAAGACCCAGGAGACAATGAAGAAAGTTTTGATTGTTTATGTGACGGAGGAAACCTTTTCGAAATTCAGTTGGGGATTGGAAACAGACTTGTTACTACAGTGACCGCACAACCGGAGGGTGCATGCTTGACTGTATGGAAAACTAGTGGTAGCGATGACTCCCTTTGGTGTTTACCAGTTCACTTGCTCCTGTTTGGTAAATTGCGTTAATCATGTCACCAGGCACCTAGCCATTTGGGTGAGAGAATACCACTGAAGTTGATTCTTTTAGGGAACGATAAGGGCGGGAGCAAACGGGACGGCCATCCAACTGACTGAAGCAAATCACACGACGGACGCGCTGGGGGCGTTCCGTCCCACCTGCCCAATCACCGGGTCCAGACCCCAGCTTCCAAATCTAGACTGTCGTCATAGTAGCGGCAACCGCAATCCGAATAAACAATATCCCCCTATGCGCGCCCTACCAGTTCGTACGGACCCGTATCTTACATTGATCGCTTGTCCGAATTGACTGTGCCTGTCGGAACGTACATTTATCGATGTTAGTGTTAACTGAAAAATCAATATTCTTTTCTGATAACGGAAATAATCCAAGTTCAGTGAATAATTGTAGCTAAATAGAATGGATTTCTTGTACATGCTCGAATGTAATGCAACACTATTCTGGATATTAAATAAGTCTGTTGGCAGCAAACAGTTGTTCAGAAAAGACGCATTTGTTGCAATCATGTCATTCGGGATTGGATGATTTGTCGATGGTCACGTTACTGGTTCTAAGAAACAGAGGTGCCGACCGTTAAATTTCCAACAACAACAGAGAAAACAGTACTTAAAGGTGACTTGAAAATTGAAAAGAATCAATTGTTTCAGTGGATATCAGTTTGCTTGAATGCTCTGGGGAGAACAGACGTGACACGGGCCAGATTGACGTCATGCCAGTGCATTATGACGCGGTTGGAAGATGCACGAAATGACTCAGGGTGTCAACTTACAGGGCCTGGAAGGAGAGCACGCGTCACGTTAATCACACGAAGTTGAGTGCACAGGTCAAAAAGCACAATTTTTCTCTATGTAGCCGTAATGAAGAACCTATACGGCTTCCGACTGAAAGTGGACGAGAAAAAGAATTTGATAAAACTTTTTTCGAAGCAAAATAATTGAAATAGAACCCGTGGCGGCAGAACCGTGAACTGCGAAGTTCAAGTACTTAGCCTGGGTAAATGCGCCGTTCTTTCAGTCACGATCCCAAGATCAAATAAACATCCACTTGAAGGTCTAAATTCCGATGAATGGGTGCAAAATTTCAAAACGAATAGGTTCTTTTAGTCAAGTTTGAGAACACTCGAGTTTGTACGTGTGTGCATACTAACGACAGCTTTCAGGAAGGCTTTGACAAGGCTACGTCAAAGTTCCAAACAATAGCTAATATGGGTGCTTTCTTGAAGGAATGAATGGTTTCATTCCTGCCGTCACCATTCTGTTTGAAGTCAAATTGTAGAGGGGAATGCTGCAGCAACAGAACGAGGCGGATAATAAACCGATCGATCCGACCAGTCTAGAGCCGCGGACCAAAAGGAGATGGTGAAAATTTCGGTTGAATTCCACGGCAGAAAAAGTTGCGCGCGGACAAGTAAATATAACTCAGCGGGATATCACACAATCAAACAAGATAGCTCATGTGAGATGTCACGGATCAAGCTATCAACAACAAAAGTTGTGGGCAACTCAACGGCTGGAGTCACTCTGTCAGAACGGAACTTACATATCCAGGTAGCCATATGATCGATAATACTACAGGGCGGTCTGGAAAAAGAACTGTATAAATGGTTGCAAGTGTTTCATCGACTTGACTTGTTTGACTTGTCAATTACGGGCGTGCCTCACTCAGCCTGCTTTACCTGTCACAATAAAGCAGACTCGGAAAGCGCTTTCCGTGTACTAATTTTAGAGTGGTTTTAGCAGAAGAAGCTCAGAATAACAATGTGACGCTGGAAGGAATCTGGGATCCAGAATCCTTGTTGCTGTTCGGTTGACCGATTCTAGTCTAACTCACTTCAGTTCAATCTGTATTTGAAGCAAGATGTACCCTTTCATTTCCAGTTTTGTAATGAAGCACCCAATTAACTGGGGAAGGCTAGAACTTATGGTAACTGGTCTTACGATCAGTCACCACGTATGAGTGTTTGCAAATCTGTTCGCTTGTTGATGACTTAGCTTTGGTCTTTCAAAACACTGTGTTCATGTTGTCTTAACCATGATAAAAGAATATGAAAATTATCGCGAAACGTTAGCAATATTTTCACTGCTGTCGATCGCTAACATCAAAGTTGCCGGCGCAGTAACTGAAACATTGCAAAAGAATACATTGATTTAAAAGCTAATATGGTGCAACCAGTGGGTGAGAGGATCGGCTACGTTAACGTCAAGGTAAACAAACAGCATGTGTCAAACCTTTTGTCCGTTTTATGATAAGCTCCGTTCCACTGACAAAAGTAGCACGTGCATTGGATTGCACAACATTATAGTCAGAGGCCGGACAAGCTGTGTGGTCAAGGCAGATGTTATCGTCTACCTGGACAATCAAACGGATGCCGGCTGTGACATCCACAAGGGAAACCAGTAATTCGTTTTCCCGATGTATACGTCGCTGTAACCGCATGGGAACCGATAGGTAAAGTATGCGGTACTCAGATCAGCAAAATTCTGTGATTTAAGAACCCCACCCTCTTGGTTGTTTTGACAAGTTCAACTACAGTTTGCTGTGCGTTTGATCCAAGGTATATTCTGATATACAGTTTATTTCGTTAAGTAAGTGAACACTTTTAAAATGCCATGCCAAATTGGCTCTCTTTGAAATTTTGATACTCTTCTCAGTTTACGCCGTAGCTCAACGGAAATTTTAGAATAACCTCCGAAATTTGCCGCCCATAAAGGCTGATGAAATGATTGAATCTAATGGCCTGTATTCTTTTTGCTCATAATTTTACCTGACGGTCAAATTTGATCTAGATTTTGGATCCCAAGCTGTCTTCTTCGGGGGTTTACACCATTTGCTGCTTCTTCAGTAAAATCCAAACAGATGCACTTCAACAGCCCCTAAAAAACCAGCACCGTAGAATACTTCCTGCTAGTCAAACTGTGACTTTTACAGAAAGTTCCGTTTGGGCTCGTTGGACCATCCAATCTTTTCAGATTACTTCGTCCCCGTAGGGCTCACTCTGCGGCTCGATCGAAATGCGGGCGGCTTGGATCAGTTGAAATATTTCGTCGAAGAATGTATCTATAAAAACACAGTACCAACCTTTAGATATACGTAAGGCCGTACAGGGAAATAATCTCAACCCAGCGAAATTTATCACCGGACTGAGTTTTGGGTTTAGATCAAGTGGTATGGTCGTACTTACCCTTGCATAAAAGTCGGTGAAATTGAACTATGGGAATCTGCGCATCATTGCCATCAAATACAACCTTATTGCGAGGGAAGTAAAACGGGAGGAATTATAAGAAAGTTATACACCAATAAAACTGTTGGACAACAGCGTTTTATTTTCCAGTTTCATTGAATGACTTATTCATAGACAGAAGACAAAATGTATGGGTCTATGTGCCAGGTACAGTTATGCTACTAACAGGTTGTCAGTAGTCAAGGCGGAAACACAAACTCATGCAAGCCGCAAACGTAGTTGCTAGCGTAAGTCGCTGCTTTAGCGAAGACTGTTTTAGCTCTAGGATCTTAGTGATTTTCTACAGTGAAACACAAAGAAATAACTTAACTTGCTTGGCAGTTTGCCACACCAGGAAATAATGCCCTTCCGTCTTTTTTACTCTCAGCTGGAAACTTTACATCCAAGAAACCGAGTTGAGCGCATACCACGTGCACCTCATGTGTTTCCGATTGGTGCAAACCGGATTTGAACCCACAACCTTGAACAGTTTAGTTGACAGGCTGCTCCTAGCTGCACCCCTCGGGCCACGATCACTGTGTCCTCTTGGACCAGAATGAAGACAAGCTCAGTGTTCTCAAACTATTCGAATCTAACACATTCTGAATCCATGAATACGTGTTCATGCTTGTGCAGTATTCCTTCAAGAAACCTAGGCGCACTAGAAGGTTGAAGACCTTCTAATACACGAAGATAAATTTAATTGGCACCAATAAGATAGGAAGTTAAAAAGGAAATATGGGTACATAGTGGCGATCCACGTCAACATATCATAGATTGGCCATTTCATTGTTGTTTTGAAGTACCCGTCAGCGGTAGTGCTTATTGTTTTATTTTTAATTTTTTTTCATGCAAAAGAACATCGATTGCAAACTTGCTTGTTGTTTCGCTCTTCGACTAACGCAAATCAGCTTTCTAGCGATCCATTTATTTCATTTCTGGTTTGTCTCCTAAATCAATATTTACATATAATTTTCCATAAATTCAATAATGCTAACGAATGCCCACTACTTTTCTACGGATTGACGAAATTGAAAAAGTCCCCTACAAGAGCAAATTTTGTTTTGGACAAAGCAACCAATAATTATCCTAATAAATTTTCCTCACAACTGGTATTATTTACTTTTACAAGCTACCGTAGTAAGTTTTTCTGAGACAATGTTTATTCAAGCTTTGTTTACAGAATTTTCACAGAAAGGAACCAGGTAAAATTCCGCCTTCGAAATATTTCCCAGCAACTTGTCCCCGTTCAACACAGGCGATGAACCTGCCTTTTACAGTTCTCTTCCTATTCACTTTTCCAATCCATTGAACTATTCTGTGATCAACAAGTGCTATCTTTAATTTTTGCTACCCAATAGAAACACAGTTTGCATCTGGTGGCGGAGTGGCCCCTGCATTTTATCTTGCCGCGGTTCAGAAATCAACCGATGCTCACACCTGAAGAAGAAAGAAAATCAAGAATCCCAAAATTCCGTTAAAAAGTAAAACTCCACTTTGTGGCCGCAAGACGGTAGGAAAGGAAGTTTTCGAACTTGGGTAAACACAAATTCAACGGCGCTGGTTCAGTAATGTTTGTGAGTCGCGATAAAGGCTAGGTAGAAAACGTAGGAATCGTTTGGGAGATATCTCAAGCCCTTACAAAGAGTCGGGCTTGTGGAAAAAACAGATTGGTAGTGCAATCCGAGTTGAAAACGAAAGGATTATAACCATTTAAACGTTCACTCGGACTCTTTTGAAGAAAATTCACCCTTCCGTTTTCGTTCCAGTGACATCCAGTAGATAACAGTGTCGATGCTTTTGAAGCCAATAAGATAGGGTCAAACGGGAAACTGAAAATTAAAAAAGAGAGAGGAATGAAACCTTCGAACGGTATCCTAAATATGCTCCAGAGTTGATGTGAACAGAAGAAACATTTCTGTTCCCCCACGAATTAAGTGTGGAGTATTCAATTTATGTCAATCAGCGCTATTAAATTGAAAAATGGGTGGAAGATTAGCACTACTGTGCTAACAAAGAGCTTAAGGTTGCCTCATAAATATTAGTCTAACAGAAGAGCCACTTCAGTCGTGAACAAAAGACTCAGGGTTGAAGACGTAGCCAACTGGATCAAAGATAGACAAAATGAGTTTGTAAGCAGATTCTATTTGGTCGAAAGATTGATCCTGATGTGGTCTTCAGTAACAAGACGAGAGTTCTAAGGAGCAGTACTTAATTGAAATTTCGATGAAGCCTAATAGTTTCAGCTAAAACTATGAGTGGATTAATACACAACTGAGGTTACTTCCAACAAATGTGCTTCATTCTTTGATTGCTCTGCTCATAGCTCTCTGACTGATATATTCCAGTTCCAAATGTCAGAGGAGAATTGGATCTGCAGAGTGGTTTCTCGATATCACATGAAATCCATTTCGATGTTCAGTTTGAAGGTCTTTGCCTACTCTTGTGTTCAATCGGCACCGAAAGAAATAATTTGCAATAATGTTTCTTCAGCTTGATAAGTGCACGGCTTCAAATGTCCTTTGTGCCATCCGGGATAACGGGCAATTTTAAGCTTTAGACTTGTAGTGGAAAACAAGCTCATGGGTCGTAACGAGCTATTCGGGAGACAACAAACAAACCAATAAGCTACTGGTTCCGGAAAGACCATTCGTCCCGGTGAAAATGTCACTGTCTACTGGCAGGATTCTAAAAGGCAATTAGCTGTTTTGTTCATGATAAACTGTGGATTTTGTGAAAAAAAATGTATCAGGTACCTCTGTAAGGTTAGCATTATTTTCCCCCTTTACCTGTGGCTGTTGCGACTGATATTTAGACAGTCATCATTATAAACTGTCAAACGACTGGCTGGACTGAATTTATGAAACTTGTTGTTTGGCCTTTTTTGCTGAATAAATCTGAAGACGGTTTCCTCATTTACGGGTTTTAACACTAAGGGTTAGCTAAACAAATGCATCCATTTTGTCACTCCCTCAATTCAGTAAAGCTGGGACATCTTCCAAAATGTATGGAATTTCCTTTTCAGTAGCCAGTATAGACTCACTAATGTAGAACAAATTACACTTTGCCGAGTAACTTACAATCCTTATAACTGAGCATAATGATCTCCATCGGTGGACTGTGGATGGCATCTGCTAGGAAACAATGGAATTCTGTTGAATTGATTTATTTTAATGAAATGGTCACCGGATAACAATCACAAACAGTTTAAAACAATTCTTGTGGCCTTTTTGTGAGGTACACTGTCCGGATTAAGTTTCAGAATCCCAAAGCTAGGTAACTCGGGGGCTCATTTCTAATGAGTGAACGGGCCGACTTTTATCAATATTGTTTTCTACCAGAAACAGCGCTTTTTTAACACAATGGTGCCTTGTAATTGAATGGGCACTCTGAAGTTAAATGTTTATTATCGACTCTTCAGATGCCATCCAGTGTCGATAGTTAACTGCATATTCCCTTCTGGTGAACAGTTCAGATTTCATAGGATAAGATGAAAGATGAAGCATACGTGGTGCACGTTTTAGTAGCCGGATATTCATTGATCAAACTGGCATGTTCCGGCTAACTAGACCCAATATTCGAGGCCAGTGCTTGTGTACGTACAAGCTAGCATACGCGCATACGTACATCCGTACATCCGTACGTACATAAGTGGAGGTGCTACACGCAGGACCCTCATCAGTTTCAACAGCTGCTTCTACGCCGCTGCTTTCCATAGCATGCAGCAACTGCCTGTCTCTTGCTACTCTGTTGAATTTTAATTAAAAATGAATATGAGTTTCTTTTTTATTTTATTTACAAACTGGAGCCTTTTTTGCACAGCCTCTTCGAGCTCTAGACAATGAAGCTGAGAAATTCCTTGAAAGTTTTTAATTGCTTTACTTACTGTCCGCATCTCTGGTGTTCTTGAAGCTAAAGTACACAGGAAAGTGATTTGAATAGTATTTTACACCTCTTTTTTAGGTTTGAATGTCCTTTGGTATTTTCCGTCACGAGACCGTTCCGTACATATCAAACAAAATACAGAATATCACGTCCTTTTTTGTTAGTTAGGTGGAATTCGGAGGATGTATCGATTACTCGAATGGATGCTTAAAATTTGTTTTCATTCAGTGTGGCAATACCAAGGTTTCCAAGGTTTCAGTCCCAAAGCATGTAAAATTTACAACCTCTTCTTTATACTCCTATCGGTCAGTATGTATCCGGTCTACGTGCAGAGCAAACAGATTCGTGAACCGATCAGGTTCTTGCTGATGCTGAACAGCAAAATAATTCGCAGTTCACGTGGTCAAATCGTCCATCTACAGCGAATTAGTTACGCATACTCTCGTTGTTTTGACACAAAAGTTGATTCATACAATTTTACCCATAAAACTAACCCACCATATTTATCCAACACTGAACAGCGTACTGAAGATTTTTGCCTGTGTAGGTGCACCGGGCTTTTGTCCGCGGAGGAATTTTAATAAAGTAAACCATTATGATGCTTACAAAAAACATCCAAGCAGTAAATATGTTACATTTTGATTATTACCCGAAAGGGAGATGCTGCATGGTCATGGGGATTACCGAAAGTCGGTGTCGCTGATGCAGTACCGTCTCGTCGCACCCTGGGTGCTACAAACTAGAAGATCCAGCTTTGCTAGTCAATTTCTGTAGCAGTCAACTGAAACGCTGTTAAACACGGAGTACATGTTATTTCAGTTCCGTTGTTGTTACACTCGATCCTAATAAGAAAATACATTTGAATTCAATCAGTATTTTGAAAAGTAAAATAATTCATTATTAAACTGATTGATCAAACAAGTCTTCAGTTACTCGGTGGAAATCCGGTCACCAATTTCACTGTGCGACCCGTAGAAACATAAACCATTTAGTTCATACTTCCACGGCATATCACAAGCTGTGTCCACTGTGGCACCACAACACTCCTGTATCCGGTTCACACACACATGGATGAAACAGATTTATTGTAGCCTTCTGCTTATTGCTTTCTGTAAATCTGTTTCCGCAGCTATGTACTACTAACTGAAAATGCCTTCATTCAAAGAATGCGATTCGTTGACTGGATTTGAAAATGAATTTTATCTGAATTAACCAAGTACTTCGCCGAGTAGTAGTAGTAGTAGAATAAATGTGTTGCGTATTATAATAATACGACATTGGGGTGATACAGATAAACAGCACTTCAATATGTGTGATGAATCGTATTACGTACATACCGCATTCTTCGTTTTATGGTCTGTGAAAATCAACGTATCATCATGGCCCTCTAATAGCTGGAAATATTGCCAGACCTCGACATAGCTTTGCAAACGGACACGCATAAAGTATCACAAAAACTAAAAGTTGAATCATAAAAATGCGTCACTTATACCATTAGATCATGTGGACAAACCCTTCTAGTATTGTATGATCGAAATGATGCTCAATAAAACGGAAAAGGAAGACCAGGCGACGACGTATCTGTAGTTAGTCTGACTTACGCTTGTAAATGTCATTGAAATGTTAAGTTCAGAGGTGAATTAAAACTTCCCGTATCCTCCGGTTGTGTTGAATAAAATCAATAAACAACGGAAGCATTCTTCAAGTTTATTTCTAGTTTGTTTGCAGACAGTTTTATTGACTCTTACTAAGGTGTGAATAAAAGGGCAATAATAGGCTGACTTAACTTCAAATCAGTTCATGCAGCCCGGTGGACTTGTCAGGGGAGCTTTGTGCTGTGCATTTTTTACCATGTTATTATTTGAGATGGAAGAATATCGTAAATAAGTCTTCTTTAAGATAAATTTATAATCATCTGGTCATAATTTTGGTGCGTGCTGAGAATCGTTTGACAGTCGTACCAACGGAATCACCATGTGTTACGTGGGGGGTCCAAGACAAAAGTCGATCAGGTGTGCATTCATTCGTGTTGCGTCCGTTTTCAGTGGGAACAGTGACCGTTCACAGATGAGTGATGAAAGTATTTCATCCGTGTTTGGATTTTCAACAGAGCTTGCCTACTGCCCGAACACGATATTGTTCTTCTCACTCCTAGATGAAATTAGTTCTGGTTGCTAGGATAATTAATCGGATGGAACAAATATTGAGTTCAAATAGTCAACAAAGTGGCCTATAGTAACGCTTTCCAAAACAAGGCGAACAGGACAATGAAGTGCAAAAATCCAGTCAACACACCTTTGTTTCTCCCCACTGTTTGTATTAAATGATGTGACTATGGAAGATCTAGTAAAAACGAGGACCTCTGACATCCGGGAGAACAGAATGAACGCATACTTTGCGAGATATAAACCGTTTGTTTCCTACTGGCAGTGGCAAACTTTGAACATGTCTTTTTCAGTGTGAAATAATAGGAAACGAATATCACAGTGAAGTTGGCTTGATGGAAAGCGCTTACAAAGCTTTCCGTGGGTTAGAGAGAGAGAGGTCCACTGGGTTAGTGTCAACACTCAGTTCAGTTCTCCTCTAAACGTTAGCCTCGCAATTCTGTGCATTGGTCTGAGCATTTGCCGAGCAGTATCCCCTAGTCGACAGCACGAAGAATAGAGTTATAAGAAGTCAGCGAACAGCAGAACGGAAGTAAATACAAGGTGAATCGTACATAAGGAGAAAGAAATAGACAACAATTGGACCACTGACAGCAATACCTAGCAGAGCCAATGGGCTTCTTTAATCATCCGATGGGCGGATTCCCTGGACTCCGACGGGGACTTTTATCACGTGCCACTTGGCCAGGTTTTAGTGGTAAAGTATTCACGTCTTTTTGTTTTGTTGGCTGAACTCCTCAAATTTACGGCAGAATTCTATCAGTTATCTTGCGTGAAACACGCTCCAAACATCCCGACTGGCTTAGATTGAGCGCTTGCTGCAGTGACTGAACTCCATCTTGAAGTACCCTTCACCTAATCTCAGCCCGGTCTTACGGCGTTGTGCTCGTACTTCAGTCATACTGCGAAGATCGTGAAGTGCAAAAACCTACAGTCTTCCAGTGTCTTCTATCCGCGGCGACCATGTTTTTGAGGCCGTATAAAAGGTAGGGATTAGCTGCCGCATTTTACTTTTGACCCATGACAGACAACCAGAAGAAAAGCTGGCTCCGTAGGCAGTTCACGTAGGGGAAAGCCAAACTCTCTTTCCTTATGGATGGAGAAATTTTATCTGATATCGACCACCTGGTGAGTTGTAACTGCCCAGGTGATAAAACTTATCTTTTTCACTTAAGGTATCTGCTGTCATGACTAGGTCTGGTGCGGGGGCCAACCCCTTCTCGCACCAACATTTTACACTTTGCAGGTGTAAAACACATCCCATGTGTTGCGTAAGTAAACAAAAACTAAGTATCGGATGCTTTCTTGCACAAAATGCTGGGCGCTACATCAAGATAATGAAGACTGGGTCCTGTTAACTTAGTGCGCTGGAGAATTTCTTAATCGAAGAACCTAGCGATTCACGTCATTTCTTCTGGCCATAGCCGTTATCTCATTGGTTTCAACGAAAGATAGGAAAGATGATGTTACACCCATCGAACCAGGCAGTGACCTGTTCCGCGAAATGTGCGCTTTTCCTTAACGGTAAGTGAACTAATAGATAACTCGTGGGACTTTTTGGTCAACTAGACTATTTGAGTGAATATGGAAACTTGACCGTTTAGTCATTCGAAATATAAGCAACTGTTCTGTTCTGTAGGAGCGTATAACTGCTGATTTCAGTTTTCATTTCTTCTGGTTAAATTAACAGTTACTTTTGAATAGTGAAGTAATAAAAACGTTTTCATCTTGACCGTAACTGTTTTTTACGTGCACTTCCGAGTTTGCTGAGTTGTTTATTAACCATTTCCCAATAATCCTCCGCTCGTCAGCCATTTCCACTTTATAAATATTTAGTTTTCATGCTTGTCTGTCACTCACAAAAGGCAATGTAAGACCTTCTGATCAAGCTAGATCCCTTCTAGTGTGCACCTTATTGTATCGTATAAATATCAACATTTTTTCACTTTCGCGATCGACTAGAGTCAACAAAAATACTGGCTTTCCCTGATACCTATCTTCTTTTATCTTGATGAATTGGATGAAGGGAAATCTGTGCTTTTAAGATATAGGGTGTTCTTTTACATGTTCCCTTTGGTAAGACTGAACATAGCGGGTAACATTTGGAAACGGATTTTCAATTGAGTTTGTGTATACATTGTAACTGTAGCGTATGGCTACTAATTGAGGACAAAAGTAATCCTCACTGAGGTCACAACGATTCAAATCAAGCCAGAAGAAAAGCTGATCAGTATCTACCTAATCCTTCACGCTGATTCATTCCTTGAGAATTCAAACCTATCTGTCTGCCAGATCGGTTTGGTGGGCTAGGCCCCTGTGGAATTTATCTCGTGAATTATATCTTATGAATATACAGGGAACCAAGAGCCGTGGGTATCGTTCGATCAGAATTTAGATGGAGCATTGGTTTACCATCGAGTAGTTAGCAGCATCACGTTAACTGTGCTTACAACACACAGTAAGTTACGGTAGTAAAGTAACCAAGGGTGGATAAGCGAGATTAGGGTTAGGGGGTCAGTTTTGTTCCGTAATCGGAAAATACAAAACCAGCCTAAACAGAACTCAGAAGGATGCGTCATTTTGTGTTCTCCCACGATCAGGTGCACTTCCATCAAACAAGAAAATTAACATAAGTTCGGTTGTAACGATTTCATTTTCCTGATCCCTCAAGTAACGTTCGATCCATCTATCGCAGAAGGCAATCAGCATCTATTGGTGAAGTCTATTGGTAGAAAAATCTAGCTACTCTGAGCTACAAAATTAAAACCTACTCACGTCCGCTCACGTAAGTAGGAGACAACCATCTGTTGTTTCCGTGCTCGCAATCATACCTGGCTAGCTTGAACCTTATGTGATGATCGGCTCGTGCGTTTCCTCCATGTTCGTCTCGCTAAAGTGCCAGACCCTTCAAACAAGCCCACGTGAAGCACGACTTCTATGAATGTGTACGATGAAAGATACTTTTTTTCGAGAGACAAGTGAAAGCGTAACATGCCAATTTCCGGTTTACCTCCTTTCAGTTAGGTCAGCGCTGTTTGCCCAGCGGATTCCTGGTAGTTGCCAATGCCATTTAGCTTTTGGCTATCAATGGGGTTTTAGTCCCTTTACTTTCTCTGGAGCTTCTATTTGTGGCACGGAAATGTAGTGGACTACCACTACGGATGGAATAAAACAAGTTTGGCTACATACATCACTTGAAAGTGAGCAAGTTGATTGCTTTTTGCTCACTTGGAGTCTGGCTACAAGGATTCTACTGCGCACAGGTCATTGAAAGTTTGCGTTGAATGAGAGACATTTTTATGAAGATCTCTTCAAGTTGTAAGTGACCACAATTTGCCTTCGGATAGTCATCCGCTTCAGGGCTTTTTGTGATTGCACTGCCTTGTTTCCAGTACGCGAGCCTCAGGACTGAACTTCGATGAGCTGAACTCAGTCTGTTTGCGCTATGTGATTACTGTATCTGACAGGCTACACAGCCCATACCTATCATTGGACGCAAAATTTCATTTATTCGATGCGGGTCGTTCGAAGTTGGTTGAATTGGGAGTAAGAAAGAAGGTAGGGTCAATTTTCGACCCCGGGGAAGTGTTCACTTTCCCATAATGGGTGCTCCTTGAGGTATAACCGAAACTATCAGAAACATGAGCCTTACCTGTGTTCCATCGGGTTGGTCTGAGACTCAGAAGGCAGTCAACAGGACACGCACTTGAGAAATTTTACCGGTACTGGAAATATAATAATACTGATAGTAAAACTGTTTAGAAGTGGGCAATTTGTTGGTGGATTATTGGTCTGTAAGTTTGTTAACGATTAATTAGTGCTTTTTCCTTTGCCTTTCTGATAACCTATTGCGTACCATATCCTTTCTACTGTTCTCAAAATCATGTAAATATTAGGCCCACATTTATTGGAACACTGCCCTCTTCACTCACTCGAAGTTTATCTATCGCTTTAAGCGGTAACTTCACTGGAGAACCAAGCGCACAATCCCAGTATCCACAGTAAAGTCTGGTATTTCCATAAAAATTACAGATTTAATATCACACTATTTCTACAACAGCGCTTGAAAACCGATTGGGGGCACACATATTCTGTATTATATTCATTGGTTCTGGAGAACTTCGGGATATTGTGCTCCCTTTTTTCGATTTTTCATTTATATTCGTGACCTGGCGGTATCCTCCCGTCCGAGTCAGTTAAATGCACTAAACATCTGTTCTTTGTAAGAACGTTTTTAATCCCTAATGCCGTATAAAATGCAGTAAAAAAATGCATCTTAAATGGAATACTGCAAGACAGATCCCATATAACTTTTCCAGGTGCCTCCAATGTATTTTTAGGATTTCGGCTCCGCTCCCCCTTTTCCAAAACTTTCGTTTTCTTTAGTTTACAAATCCAAAGTGATAGCGAAATCTGCCATAAATACAGGCATACGTGTTATAGAAGTTGCTTATATCCATTCAAAGGCCGCATTAGAATCAAAAAACTCATCACCAACGACACATCATCTTGGAAGAACTACAATTGTGTCGGCCCCGCAAAATGCCTTTTGAACCATTCACCTCTCAATATATCCCGGGTTAGTGAGACAGACTGAAGCACCAATCGGTAACTGTCCTGTATCGAATTTGCACAAACTACGATACCTGGTCTTGCCTTGTTCAAAAGTACGGCTTAGCTCAGCTTATCCTATCTCATGTAATAATGCCGAATGATGATTTCCCATCGTTTTAACTCTCTCACAGTCCTTTATCTCACCACGTATTCTGCGAATAGTAACCAGAGCTGCAGCATGCACCCGTAAAGATGTGACTAAATGATTCTGGACATGTTGTGTAAACCAGTGATTTTGGGTAATTCCACTCGAAATAGTGGCGTGGAAAAACAGTTACTCACTTCGCAGACACCATAACTTTGGTAAACATGACCAAAAAACTCTACCTATTTCAGGGTAGGCAAAACAGTTAGTACTTTTGAGTTACGCCGTCGAGAAACTGACAAAACCCACTGGCATCTCAATTTATCATGACTTGGTTAGTATTGGTGGTAACGGCTTATCTGAATTAGTCTCTGATGAAGGGATCATTTTGCCGGCAAACCACGGGTGATTTAATGCGGATTACAAATACGAACAATCGTCTTCTGTCGTCTGATGACACTGCACTACTACTGATGCTGGTCACGTTCGACGTGCACCGTTTCTTGTGTTGAACCAGTACGGGGCTTTGTGAAAGACTACGTAAAACTAACTCAGAACAAACATTTATCGCTCGCGGAATATTTCCGTAAAAATTACTCGTCCTGGCTAGTGATGGATTCATCACGCTCATAGCTGTAAAATTTGTAATCCGGAAAGTAGAGTCGATCTTGAATTCAGGTTAAGAAGAGGTAAACCAAGGAATAGGATTGTTTGGTCCAACTTGTTTTTTGACGTTGTGTGAGCGCACAGTTTGGAGTTGACATTCGAAACCGTCATACAATATTTGTGTTTGCGTTGTTTTAGCTAACAGTTCGATATTTTCACTCCATCACTTTTGGTATTCAAGTTTATTACATAAAGCATATTCTGAGGATGTGATATTGATTGTCTTCTTCACGCCCATTTCATTGAAAGTACTTTATGTTACTTGTCGATTAAATGAATGTTGGCTATCGCGAACAAAATTATTTAATCATTTGAGAAAACTGAATAGCCCTTCGGCTTTTACCAGTGGAATGCCACGTCCTCGTTACCAGTTTCGAAAATCGAAGGCAGAAAACAATTGTAGATACGATTAAAATCGATGATTCAGGGGAATTTTAATTTGTGAAATATTTCAAATTCTCAAAAATGATTTTTAGGCTCCACTGACGCTTAACAACCCATTGTTAACCTCTGAAACGTTACAAGAATTCACTTCCGTTAGTCTTTAGGAAATAACCAACATATTCTATGTTGGACAAATCCTTTCAAGTCTCTCACGCCTTACCCCTGGCTTTCCCGACTAGCTATCAGTGGGTTTTTTTCTATCAACACTTGAACACTGCTAGTGGTTCTGAAAGGGGCAGACGAAATAGTTGTTTATTGTTTCCATAACTTTCGTTGAAAAGACAAAAGTTCACAATCCATGGCGAATCAGTTTTCGCATACAACTCGGGTGAACCTTTCCTAAATATATGAAAAAGACATAGGAATATCAGTTTATGAGAAGAGGCTTCTTTCCTAGAGAAATAAATGACTGCCGTAGGTGGAGTTTGAAAACAGGATCAATTCTTTGAAGGTGAAACATTTTACACACTATTTTATGTCCTACTTATTCGCAAAAAAGAAGTCCTCTTTCATCTGTAAATGTCATCTTCACTTTCGCTTTCGAAGGCAGCTAAAGGTTAGGCTTCCTCTCATAAAGTCATCAAAAGCCTGAAAATAATAAGAGAAAAGGATATTTCAGAACTGCTTCTCGTAGTCACTGTTTCACATACGCCCCCGGCTTTGGCAAGTAAGCTTTAGAGAAATTATTATACCCAAGGGTATATGCCAACTAATTTAGTTGAAAAAAATCTTCAGACCGAACATCAACGTTTTCGAAAAATGTCTTCCAGTAAAACGTGAAAGGCCTTATCATCACCAGCCAGCGTATCACGCCGTTTGGCTAGTTTGCATTGCAAAAGTAGACTGTTTGAAAGATGCACCTTCCAATATTCATTCAAATCACATTTCTTTACTTGTTCGGAAATATGCCTAAATTGACCACTGTTTGGAAAGGTGAATCATCGAAGAGCTGTAAGCCTTATCGACTCAAGAGAGTTGACTTTTCAGGTGTTGTTATGGAGAAAAGGCTAACTGTTTTGCAGTTCGTCGCACACGTCACTTCGTCTCATGTCGCCATTGTATTGTAGGCCTCACCACCCACATGCTTTAAAATCGTGTGATGTTTATGAAATGTCACTGAATCCATCCCTGTATGAATGACAAAACAATTGGCAGTTTCAAATGTACGAATAATCCCACAGAACACATGGAGAACAAAACAGCGTGGTGAACAAGCTCGTTTTCAGTTATTCGTACTCATACCAATACATAACATTAAATATGACTCAAACCAGCAAAGGGGATGATCATCCAAATCTGTCTGTGCACGTGTGTGTGTGTGTGTATGCATGTGAAATTGATCACACAAAGAATGTTCAAGTGGTTGCACACGTGTTCGGGAACAAGAAGTGGGCCATGGAAGTTTAAGTGCTTGCACAAATTGTTTCTGAGCGCACAGGGGAGGATTGTAGAGTCGGATGCTCACGGCTTCGGCTGTGGCTAAGATGCGACACTTGACAAGTCTTGACAGCTTGCCCCGGACTTTGTTATGTATTGGTATGAGTACGAATAACTGAAAACGAGCTTATTCACCACGCTGTTTTGTTCTCAATTAGCAGTTTGCTAAACTTCCGTCAGAAGACTGAAAGAATTTATTCTCCCGAGATTTGTGAACAATCGACCAAAGCCCAAGGGTTTTCAGTCTAATAACGTGGTTATACATTCAGCTTACTTCGCCGTTAAATCTACAGTACCGGATCATCAAGACCATTAGCCGGTCTGCTCAAATTTCGGAATTGAAGCACCACTTAAAATAACCTGAGTCTGTTATTTGGTTTAGTCTATGCAGTTGACATGTTCCTCAACACTGCGCGAGCTGATGTCCACCTTCTTCAATTATTAGGACAACATTGAACTTGAGCCTATCCGGGGCATGCCCGAAACTTGTTTTTAGTGTTCGTCAAAATACAGTAATGTTTCGTAACCAGCAGGTTCTTCTTGTTATTCGCCCGGGGGCAGGGTTAGTTGCATTGCTTGCGCTATATTTCACTACGCCTATTGTTCAGATGTTCCAATGCTTACGCCAATACTTTCGTCCTCCTGAATAAACCGGAACACTCAAGACGTCGTGATCCCATGAATCTCGGTAATACTCTTCTGCCATTGAGTTCAGCCCCTCCGATCTGATTTCTCTTATCTTTTCTCCACATAAATTTCCAGTTACTGTAAGATAATAGAAGGAAAACTGCAAAGGCTGAAAAACATTTTCAGTTTTTGAAGCTCAGACGGCAACAATTTACCAACGGCGATTTCGTGACCTTTTATTACAAATGCTTTCCACTGAACTTCATAAAAACATAATTCTGTCCATAAATTATCCCAAAGGAAACAGCTATGAATCCGCTTTTTGAGGTTATAAGTAAACGATTCGGGTTATTCTGATCTGATTAGTAGAAAGCTACATGACACGGTTGGAAAGTATCCATAAGCAATGAAAATAATGAATGATGCCGCTTGTGAACTGTACGACTACTCTCGGTCCGTTTTTTACCAGTGAACAAGGGAATAAGCTCCGGTTCGAGAGAAAATTAAATCCCAACGGTCAAGGTACTTGGCCCGAAAAACTGGCCTTTGGACCGCCGAAAATCGTTCTCGGTGCGAAAGTTACTAACGTTGTAAATGTCAGATGGAAAAGATAAACGGTTTGCACGCTTCCCGTCGACAATTCGCCGGAATTTTTTCTTTGGAATGAAAGGTGAGCATGTGAAACATCATTTGACCAAAGTAAGTCTAAAAAATGGAACTTATTTTAGTTCGTGCCTCTTTCGAAAGAGCTAATGACTTGGAAAATGAAGTCATGGGAAAGCTGCTGAAATTGAAACAGTTTTCGAAACTAATAAATGTAGGACGTTTTAGAATTATTATCTTAAAATGTTTTCTTAGGGGACAAATTAGCGATTGCAACCCAAGATCTCATGACTTGAAGCCATACGCATTTAATCGTCAAAACTATTTCACGACGAAGCTGTTGATGAAAGTACGGGAGTTTCTCCTTCAATGTGATAAAATTCTATCGCAGAGATGCATGATCCTTTCCGATTCAACAAATTTGACCAATTATGATTCAGTTACAATCGTCATGTCAGAACGTTCAACAGTTTAAGCCGGAATCGAACCTGACAGATGCCGCCTTCTCGGTACCAGCTTGCGGCTCTGAAATTTGTGAAATGAAAAATACAGGTGAGTTTTCCATTATATGAAATTCAAGGCCCTGATGCCACTGATGACTTACTATTCGCGCAGTTAGTACAGCACCTGTGGTTACTAGTTTAGTAAGACAGTCTGACGGAAAACCAAAAGGAACATTGGCATAAGAGTAGCCAAGAAAAATTACAGAACCGGACATAGAGTGAGAACTAAGAAATAAGAGCACCACTGTTGGCTGCATCCAGGCATTTCTGCTCAACCCCTAACTGTCTACTACGTGGATAACTCTTGACCAGCTTGGGAAGCCAACACAGCTTTGAATAGTCACTTCTTTTGGTCATTTTTTCGTGCTTTTCTTCCAGGTCAAGAAACCCGAAGAGCCCGTTACTATAATTCATTCACTACGGTGTCCGACCAGAGACTGAGCAGTTTTGACCAAGGGCGTTAACCACACAATGCCGAAAAATCATGGCATAGTAAACACTAATGATGGGTTCACTTATTCGACGCTTGAACATAAATACCTATAACTGATCTCAGCTTGGTCTTTTCTGTAAGCATTTGAAGAAATTGGAGTTTAACCAAAGATAGTTTTTAATATTCCCATTCGACAACGCCCGGGCCTTTGTGTTGCACAAAAGGCCAGTCTGTCTGAGAATAAATTATATCTGAAAGACACCCGATCACCACTTTCATTTCAGCTCATCAGCTTTGTCATTCTTGAAACCACCGTTTACTTGCAGTCATATTTCGTTTTAAGATAAAAGCGATTCAGCACTATCATGTCCTCCATTTGGACACTGGTAGATCACCCTCCTCTGACGCTTGCCGTGTTTAAAATTGCAAAGAACAGTAATGAGTGAATAATGTGGTGTAACGTTATCTCGGCCAATCTGAAGTTTATTTTGTTCGGTCTCACTATTTCTCGGTTGGGGATTTTCATAGTTCTTATAAAAATCTTACTCTGTGAACGGATTATTACACGGCATTCTTACAGAAGTAAATTGGATTTCACAAGAAAACCTGAGGCAAGAGGCGGAACCCCAAAACTTAAGTGGGAAGCTTTTTCACGAATTTCGTTAAAGGATAGTTTGAATAATAGCCCTCTTGCTTGTAGTTTGGGTTCCATAGATCGGGTTAAGTAAGCCGGCTGACAAGGCTTCCATTCCAAATCGAGGTGAGGTATTGAGCTAGATGGTGGTCTGAGCACCTGAGCACCTACGTTCTTATTAGGCAGTTCCACGTATTAGAATGGTATTCAAACGAGTCATGATTTTTGTTTTGAGCTCAGCTACCTGCACAGTCACTAGATGAGCTGCACACATACACCAGTCAGTGGGCGATGGAGGTAAAAGCTACTCCTGGTCTTCTCGCTTCAAGATAACACCAGAAGCGTCTTCAGCACTAGTGCCAGCAAATAATCTTACCCACCATTATAAGGCAGGTCGTATGAGATAAGAGAAATATTGCTGCATACCAAGAATATGCTGGAAGTGAAAAAGAGGTTGGTCATTTCACTTCAGATTTGATTTGGCCACAAACTTTCCAAAGCATCGGAGACGATCAACGGAATACCCACGGTAAACATCAGGAAAAGACCCAGGTGAATGTTCTCATTGTGTATACTGCAGGGGACTTGGTAACTGCCATTACCGTCAAAGGGGCAAAGTTTTCTTCTTTTGAATTCACGAAAATAAAAAGGCCCGTTCTGCTGGACCTCCAACCACAGGACCAAGAGGGACAAGTACGACTCTTCTTTCGGCTTTGAAGAAAGAGAGATGACTAATCAGACCACATAAGTATGAGGAGTTTCTTTAGTTTGAAGGTTGGTTTAGAAAGAATGATAAAACTACGAAGAACAGAAACACAAGCCGACAAAATCACGAAGAAGTTCAAAGGCCAACATATTCGCTGGGATTGTGCAGAGGGATGACGGTAACTATTGTGATCTGAGGATGACAACGGGCTTGCGATGGCAAGGCGAAGCTGGTCACATTTTCCAGGTAATTGCCCAAGTCAGGCATATAACACCAAATAGCAACTGCTCTGATGAAACACAGTAGACACCCGGTCCTTTGACGAATTAACATCAGAACTGCTTGTTCAAGGTTGCTATTTCGGTTGCAATCAAGGAGCTGGTTCGTAACATTGAGAGCTTCAGAGACAGGATATATATATATATATATATATATATATATATATATATATATATATATATATATATATATATATATTAACAGGTGTAACCACACAAGGATGCGAACAGTGATCCATTTTGCTTTGTTCCGTACTAATAAATACACACCGTAGTGAGTCCTCGTCAGAGTATATTTGTAACCTCATTACATTTTTCTATCAGTCTGAATCCTTTGGAAAGAAGTGTGATGAACGCGACTTTATTTGGGAAGTGTTCTTCCTGCATTTTCATCTCATTTATTGCAGAACACCCGATTGAGACATCAAAAAACTTCGACGAGAACAAGCTTGCTTTACTGCATCAAAACCGGCCACACAACACATTTCTCAGGTATCGCAGTTAGGATAGTGAAAAACGCAACAAGGAAGGTGATTATCATGGTGACAACAACAGGTGGTTTTGTCACAAAAGTTGGGGTATTATCGGTGTCACTGACAATTGTCTTGTCCTTTTCATAAGATTAATGATTCTGAAATGGTCTCTTTTATCAATGGCCAGGGTGGATTTAGAGATATAACATTGTTATTTCTGAGCGAGCAGAAGGAAGTTAGCTGTCCAGGCGGATAATGGTTGCTTCGGCGGTGTCCAAGACTAGTCCTCTGAAAGAACTGTGTTGGTCTTCATTTCACACCGTAGGTAGGAAACTCCGGCTCACTAGCATTGTTTGAATGATCCGATTCTATCAAATGCATGGCGGGGACCTTGTTATGCCTCCTCACTAATTCTTTGTTTAACCAATTTGTACAATGCTTTCTTGTGCCTTCAGACGGTCTTCTAGGGTTTCGACGAGAGTAATTGGTCCCATATGTGCAAATGAGTTTCTACTCACGGAATAAATTGAAATCCGCGAGTGGACATTATTTCACCCGTGAGAGCTTAACTGGTCGCGTTGTATTTAACTAGTTATGAAGCCCCGGAAATAAGACTGATCTCATTTGGTCCTTCTTGCTTGACTACGAATTGGTTCGAGTAGCTATTCGATTTCTGTGTGGGATATGCTCTGACTATAGCCTTCAAGTGAATATGGCGAACAAGCCTCTCTGGTTTTTTGTAAACAAAAGTTACCTTAAGAGCTCGTTTGAATCGTGTCAGACATAGGCTATAATATCGAAGTTTTGTCAAAATTAATCTGAGTAGTGAAATGTGGATCTGATTAGTGACACATCGTCTTTCCACACATTCTCCGTATCAGGGAATCGGATCGAATAAGCTGTTCTATGTTCCCTTCTGAAGGGTGATTTGCATTGACAGCTTTCTGTGGTACCTTAGCACACGTGGTTCAGTTTTCACAACAACCAACATATCGTCCACATATCGACCGTAGGAGAGCGTCACTTGTATTCACTTATGTAGCTTTTCTTTTCCGAATATCAGTTGCAATTCATGTTTTCCATCTGCCCTTATGAAAAATGCACCAAAACCGGTATCAGGGCACTCCCCATTGCCACACCATCGATCAACTGACAAGGTTTCCCACCGAAAAAGAGTTCTACCTCCTTTGAGTGTAGAAAATTATGCTACTTGTACTCGGGAACAACAACATCAGTGGTCTCTCTGGGAAAATTGTTGGTAAATAACAAGGAAACAGCATATGAAAACCCTTTTTTAGAAGGACAAGAGCTCTAAGTTCTATTTTGAAAAGGTGATAAATACCTGGCATAGCCTGTTGCAGCCTAATATCTGATGAGATTGGCAAGTATAGCCAAACATCTTCCCACACATTCAGGAACGAAAATACGGAGTTACGAAATTGCACGATTTGATTCTGGAATCGTTTCTCTGCATCTCAGTTGGTACTTATAGTAAAATGGCGTTTATAAATAGTCCTATTTTGTGGGAGATGCACAGCCATTGACGCGTAGCTCAGCTTCGTCACTGGGGTGGAGACAAGCTGACAATTGAATTTTTCGGTGCAACAGGACGGGTTGCCATCTGCTGATTGCTGTAGCGTCCACAAAAATCAACTCATACCAGGAAAAGGGTTGTCTCAGATTGTCACAACTTCCTCCCGGTGCTCCAAATAAGAAAAGCATGGGTCGGAAAGGAATTCCGTCTGTACAAACCTTTTGCAGACCGTATACGTGAGAAAGTCCCGAGCCTCGAGTTTTGAACTGGTTGGGCACGCAGTCGTCTATGGCAACTTGACTTCCGTTAAGTCCATCCTGTGATGGTGCTTTTTCACGCACTAAGGGGATTTTTAAAGGGAACTTGAAGTATGATAAATCCTTCTACACACTCTTATCGGTCACGAATATTAGATAGCAGAATTTTGCAGGTTGTCTGAAGGTAAAACCGTGTAATGTGTGTTTGTTTGGTTGTGGATGACTGATTAACACCGCGGGAGACTCGAAGTGCCTTATGTTTGTGACTGATGTGAATTGACGAAAGATCCTCTCAGAGGGATGGCCTTCCGAATTATTTATTCAACCTAATAACGAAATCCGATAGCTTCAGTACAAGAATATACTCAAATAAATGTCTTCATGTGTACCTCCGTTCTCGTCGGTCCATGAACAAGGACCCAGGTCTGACCTGCGGTCATGACACGATCATCAGATCGAACCTCAAACGCCAAGTCCCAGGTTTAAATCCTGAAGCTGCCGGTAACTCACTCATTCAGTAGACTCGGATTGGCTGCAACTCTTTCTGAAATGTTACATCGTTGACATAGAATAAGTAAAAAATGAAGTGAAGGAATAATGATGTTGTTATCATTATCATAAGTAATAATATTTGATCAGTTGTAAGTAATAGTATGCTGTAGGGCCAAACGTGAGCAAATGAGCTGGAACGAAATAAATTTACTTAGAAACTGAACAAGAAGACAGCAGGTAATCAATGCCCAATTCAGTAATTGCAACCTAATAAGTGAAAAGTAAAATGCTACATAACGGCAGTGGATCACAGAATGAAACAGGCTGGCACCGGCATGAGCGAACATTTGCCAACTCCTCTGCACACAGATGACGTCATATAATTTGAAGGATAAATATTTACTTTTTCTAAACTAATTGCCTCTTTTGTAGAAGAGACGATACAAATTTATTCGTTGACTCATCGAAAGAATCTTGCATACATTCAAAAATTCTTTCGTTTTTCCTGGATTTCGTCAAGAAAATCTATGATCATCTGTTGTGAATGAAGGCCCCACAAACCCTACAAATCATGATTGTTTGTGTCGAAATTACTTTTCACCTACGCTTCGTAAGAAAGCCGGCTATAGGAGAATTCTTAGCCTTCAAAAACACGGGAAATAAAGTAACGGCAAAAAAGACTACCGGAAAATTCAGTTTAACCCGTACAAAAGCCGGTAAAAGTCAGACAGTGTTGTATCAATCCAAGGTGATTCATCAGGGCACAAGATGACGCATTGCAACCGGTCGTTTTATGGATGCGCACAGCCTAGTTGCTGATTTCCCTTAACTATCGGAGATGGACTACAGATATGGGAGGGAGGGGGGTGGAGGTTACCAAGCACTGAAATATCACCCTGGGTGTTCACTCTGGAATTTACTGGGGGAAAAACTCATTTATTTTACGGATGTGCACATTAAAGACAAGGGTGAAACAGTGTGTGGAATATTACATTGAGTTCCGTGTGTAGCTATTATTTCCTTTGCAAGTCACCGAAGGTGCTGACATTTATTTTCTCGTACAGCACCGAATAATGCTGGTAACTCCGGTTCTCTTCTGATTGCCACAGCTAAGCAACATCTATCTCCACCACTATTTGCATATTTAGTCATATGGGAAAATTGTAGGTTGCCACCATTTCTGCCTCACTTATCGCAAAAAGGAAATTTCTGAAGAATTTAGATCGTGTCTTACCGGGTTATGACCTTGTTGTCTCGCA
The DNA here is from genome assembly GCA_948099385.1 of Fasciola hepatica. Taxonomy (NCBI): domain Eukaryota; kingdom Metazoa; phylum Platyhelminthes; class Trematoda; order Plagiorchiida; family Fasciolidae; genus Fasciola; species Fasciola hepatica. Next base: position 5,296,588 of record CANUEZ040000099.1, on the reverse strand, counting down.
TCGACTCCTGACTAGACAAGATTTATTTGGCTCTGACGCCCTTCCAGTAACAGTTAACCCTTTTCAGATGACAATAAAAAAGAAGTGGAATATTTTTTCACTAGAGATATTTTTTTTCCATGGACATGATGGTGAGAAATTCTTCTCTTGATAAGGCTTTTGTTTGTATTGAGAAAGTCGCTCGTATACTGGTATAACTAAATCAAGTGGACTGTGTTTTATTAGTTTAGCCTTCCTGAGTAGAGATGTACAAAAACAAAAGTTTACACTTTTGGTCATCATCACGGTATCATAATATTGCAAGCTTACTGTCTCGAAATTTCACTGAAAGTGCATTGTAACTTGAATCCATGACTTCATTCGTCGCTTGACAAAGTGATAGGGATGGCTTCTGCATTTGAGTATGGCTACTGTCTGGTGGTTGGAAAAGTCACGTGATTTGACTGGATTTCACAGTGGAATATTTGATTAGGCCCAAATTACTTTTGTTCATACTGTATAGTATCTTTGTCATTTAATGGCAGTACAAAGAGTTGAATGCTTTGCCACGGAAATTCACTTATTTTCGGTAGACTTCAATTATATTATTCCTCCTATAACTAATAAATTTACCAGATAATGAAGGTGCTGTCGGCACCATAAAATAAGGGCAATCACGATGAGGTTTAGGGGACTCTTTCAGTTGAGTGATGTGAGTCATTTTATTATTCGATTGCTCAGTCCACATCATGCCTATTTGGGACCTTGGTGATTCTTCACTTCAATCTCGGGGTCCCGGTAGTCGGTCCTCCTTGGTATTGCAAGGGACCATTGAGCCACCGGGACATTTTTTTTCCGCTACACTCGAACACAAGGATGAAATAAAGAAACATATAGCAAAAGTACGTCGCATGGAACTCAGAGCTTCCAAGTATCTTTTGTAGTACTAAGTGTAAAGAGTAGGGCCGGGGTATTCCTTAAGGCTGGATAAAGTACAGGGAATTGCCAGACTAGGTCTCGTGCACCCAGAGATTCGTTGACAAAAAATATATTCTGCATTGCACAATTTCAACTACCCTTCTTCTGTTTAGTCTGCTTGTACAGTGGTTTGCCGAAGTATGGCCGTTTACTCAAGAACCAATTCCATCGGCCCGTAGGAGAGGGTTTGGGTGAAGAGGAAAGGACAAAAATACTGCTTTTCACAGAGAGAGGTTCCGACTGGACTCGTCGCCACCAAAATTGACAGTATGATTGGAATAGATCTCAGTGAAACGCATTTAGTGCACCGTAATTACTAGAAAGACAGCGAATAATAACTGGATGGTAAATAATTCTAAGATAACACTCCTCATTTCCTGATTGCGCATTTCTGTTCACTGGCAAACTGCTAGTTAGTGGGTCCGATCATTCTATTCGATCTGAAAACAGTGCAAAACAAGGGATGATACAATCAATAATGCACACAAATGACTGTCAGAGTGATACGCCAATTCTACGTTTCAGATAGCTACATTTGTGAACGACAGCCTTAAATGCTCTTGTTGATTGGCATACAGTTGTGACTTTTCGGATTATAGTACTTATTCTCTAACTAAGTTATTACGAAGTTTCGCTATTAATAAGATAAAATAAACGATGGTGATGATGATGAGTATGGTCCGTTTCGGACAGTAGATCTGAAATAATGGGATAGAAATGGGAGTATTGGAAGACAAGCATCGTTCCACTAGGGACATTGCATCTACTGGTTTATCTGACATTCTATTCATTACTAATTTATTGCAACGTTTGTAAAAGGGTATTAGCGTTACATCGTCATTTTTGTTTTTACGCTTTTGATCCGGTTAGAATGGCTGAAATGGAGTCGAATAATGATGTCGGTGTTCATTGCGTACCCCACATTGAAAATACATTCCATCTCGACAGCTTGAATGATCTTTGTTGCTCACCTAGTCATTCCTTTCAAACAATGTTCGTTCTTTCTCCTAGTAGATTAGTTGTGCTATCTATCACCGGGTCACGTGATACTTCCGATTATCTTCTAGTGTTGCTTGTTTGAGCATATTAGTGTTATTCGCAGTGTTGTCTCTGTGGTCTTCAAAACTCTGGATTGTCTAACCTTCGTTTAAATTGGGGCGAACGGAAGTGTCAGTACGTTCGCAATCGGGAAAAGCATATTGGAGTAATCTCAGTCTGCACATCGCGTCAGTGCATTCGCATTTTGACATGTCTGGGTCGTATATGCACATTAAGTAATGAGGTTCTTACTGGCTTCGTCAAGGGTAGTTTACGCTATGCCATTCAGTGTGTGAAAGGCAATTCACTTCTGCGTAGCTACCAGTGTTCCATCACTTCACAACTGAAAAATCTTAAAATGACTGATGAATTAAGTTTTTGTAATGTTATTCAAAAGGGATTTGTTTAAAGTGAATGGCTGATTGTCTTCCGTTATGGAGTACGGCTATCGATATTTCGAACTTATCAAAATTATGGAATAGCTACAAATAAGAGCTTTTAGTTTTACTAACCGTTTTCTTTAGACGACGAAATCGGTCAGTGTTTTTCTTTTGAAACCAGTTACGAGAAATGTGTAAGTTTATCAGTTTACCCGGTTGGCACTAATGACTTCTCGATTAACTGTTGAATTGGGGAAGGGATACTTTGTCGAATATCGGTTCGAGCTAAGTGTTTAGTACATAGGATTAGAAGGAAACAGCGGATTATAGGCCAGTCATTCTTCTCAAATTAGACCACCCTAAGTTGATGCTAATCACTCAAGGGACTTCGAATCAAACTTATCGGCTGTGTAAAAACAAAAAACGAACCACATAGCCTTCCACAGAACTTATTTTGCGCACTCATTCAATTTAGAACTTTGGATATTTACACTGAGTTCCCAGCTATAATAACAACCCGAACCGTAAGTTCTCTTTGTCTTCTTTAGGGTATCTTACTTGTGAGTCCCTCGCCGGAGAACAAAGTCATCCATGAGCATCGGGACATCCACCAGGGAGGAAACACTTGGTTGCAGTGCCCCCAAAATCACAGTGGTAGAGTCAACAGGTGAATCGACTTCTACAGAGATAGTTATTGCTACTTGCATGTGAGAAATGAGCGTTTGCTTGATAAAGGTGGGTTGTATATGCGGTCTAATGCACCAGAGTTACAGAGTGAATCTATGAGCACGGCCTGAATTGAAGAGACAAGAGCTAAGAATAGGCTGTACTGCTGGATTTTCTCAAATAGCATTTGCTTATTGGTAGTACAAGGGTTAGATGCCCTACGGTGAAACCGAAATTCGAAGTGGTTGAGTCAGCTTTCGGTAAATACTTAGTTTCGTTTGCGTCTTACCGGTAAGATCCTCAATCAAACGAGATGGAATCATGGAATAGGTATTACGTATGTAACAGACTCCTGACGGTCAAGCTGTCAACCACACACAAAGTTTGAAGGTTCATGAAATGTCTCCGATTGATTCGTTCCTACCGTATTCTCGGTGTCGAAAACGTATATGGTACCTTTCCTATGAGAGGCTGCAAACTAAGATGCCTTTATACGGAAGCTTGATTTTTCGCAGAGTTTATATGAACTTTCGCGTTTGGTTTGACGTATATAACAGTTGTTACATCGAAATTGAATGAGGAGCACAGCAGAAATATTAGGAGTTTGTTTCTGAAGCCTCGGCTCAAAACTGGACACCAACCGCAGTTGTTCGAATTCGCACAAACTGAGATCGTTATTTAGTTAAACCAAAATCGTTACTTTGAAGTGCTGTCCACAAAGTGACTCGGTTCCCGTTGGCATGTGCGACTTTATGTCACCATTCTCTGACGAACCAAGTTCACCAACATAAATTACTCTTGATCGCATGTTTAGGTACCGTGCGTCAGACTAGACTCTATCCATCCGAAGAAATAAAGGCTTCACGCGAAAATTGTTTTTTCCACTCTTACCAAATATCTTTAACTTTTTATTAGAAAATAGCTGACTAAGGTAAACTTTGGTTAGACTTTGTCCCTTCTTCAGCTACTGTCCGTCTGATATTTACATAAATTCTTCATCACCCAGTATCAACACTAAGTTTCCCGTCGAAAACTGAGGAGGCACTGTGCAGTTGCTTCATCCTTGTCAGGAATCATCAGCAGTGCTTGTACACCAAAACCTCCCTTTGGGCGCGAACCCGGGATGAACGATAGTCAGTCGAACACCTAACCACTGACTTATCCAGGCAGGCTGTCAGCGGATTATTGGCCATTATTGGCCACACTAAAGAGCATAGCGCTCCTCAGTCACTGACTTCTTGGTAGGGGCCTAGGTACAATGAGGGCATTCTGTTATTATTATCTGAATAAACGCAGTAGGAGCATAGACTGACGTGATAAGATTCGTATCTTTCATCTCACTATTCAGAACCATTTCAACACTGTATGGCTAATTCGTCTTTGTAAAGAATCGACAGCAGCGCACATCCACTGAGACCCTAATGGGTCTCTGGTATTTTGTAAAAGGCGTTTGAATAGAGAATAAATTCAAGTGGAGTAATAAAGTCTTGCGAGGAACGAAAAAGTCAGTAAATTTCGTCATATGTATGACAGTAAACTTCATTCCAAGAGTGCAATTTCTCATGATGTCCTTTTGGGTGTGCTATACACAGTCACAGTTTTATTGCAAAAATGTGTGTTCCATTTCGATTTCATTTACCACAGTGGCACATGCCAGCAGATGTGCGAGGGTGATTCCTACACGTGGGGAATCTGTCTCAATGTCATTTCCGTGGATGCAAGTATAAGCACGTAAAAATGTGGTCTCTATTTTTATATCGATTCTATGCCCTTATTCCAAATAATGTCAGAAAAGTAAGTTCCTTCGCGCAAAGCACACACAAACGACAGATACCCAGTTTAACAATCAACGAATACCTATAAATGGCCGTATTTGTGCATCCCCAAACAATGTGGTACTCGCGGTCCTGATCTTCTGCATGGACTAGGCCACATAACTGCCTCAAGTGCTGACGAAAAAGGGTCGCAAAAACACTGTAAATTGTTATTGAAACAATACATCCCAGCAAACTGGTGATATCACTTTGGCTTTTGGTGAACCTTTTTTTGATGTAAACAAAAGCTTGATGGTGATCAGATATTGATGGAAGCCATCAGTCTGAGCGGAATTCAGCGCTAGAAGTCAGATGATTGCATAACTCACATTCCAGAGGTTGACAATAAATGAAATAAAGATCACTAGATAAGTAGGAATCATTCTTTTTTTGGAAACTTGCTGTATTTCGGTGCAATCCGATAAGAGTATACGTGATGGATAACCTAAAATAGAAAAGTTTATTTGCTGAGAAGAACAAAATAGGCAAAAATCCTACTGATCAGTTTGTGTACATGCCCTTAGAGTGTGGTAAACAAATCCTGGCAAGTAGGTAGTCGGTCGATGAAATGAGTCTTGCTAAATTCCTCTGACAGATCGAACGAAGAGAAATCTTAGAAACACCCAGCAATAGGAGGTGCCAAATGATTGACAGTTCGAATAACAAACCCTAGGACTGTGGATGCCATATAGAATAACAGTAAGTTGGCTTACGTGTGCCATCTGAAGTGTCAAGATGTCATCCAACAATGTGCACACCATTCGCATGAATACAATCAGAGAAAAGATTGGATTATATTTTCTGACGGGTGATCGAAATAATCAACAGATCAATCAATAAACAAACCGAGTTAGAACAAGTCTGCAGTCAAATCAGTTCTGGTCTGCGATAAATTTTTTCCACCCGAATAACCACGCTGTACTCAAACAGATGATAAAAATATAGCCTGATCAGATTGCATTCAAGGGAGTCTTGTTTTGCTAGGATATCTGAGGCCACGAATTTTTATACAAAAAGAAAAGAAACAAATATTCTTCTTACTTCTTTTTTTGTTTATTGTATAACAAAGTACAAAAGCTCAGGAACAGGGTCACGGCCAATAAAATGCTGCCGAATAGGGAAGTGATCGGTGGTGGTGGGAATCGAGCCCACGTCGTTACTGTCCAAAGTCCACTTTGACAGCGGTTTTAGCACCGCCGTTCAAGCCTTCAGAACGAAGACTTATGGTCCCAGATTTCTATTTTTTGTCTAAATGGTGGGTTTTTTATGTGGATGACCCTGATGATTGATAAAATAACTTTCACAGAATCATCTTATAAAGCTAAAATTGAACTCTTCGTCCATGCATATCCCTTACTATTAAAAATGAGATTTAGGTGCTGAACCTACTGTGGGGTGCTCAAGTATTCAGAAGATTGGGCAAGATATTATCAGATACGCATACCTGATAAGCGGCCACAACGGCAAAGCCGGTCGTGTGCTTTCAAAGAAGTGTTTTCTGCCATCCAGTTATAGTAAAATACTACTCACAGCAGAAATAACAATGAAATATTACCTTGGTCACAGAGTAAACGGAGCAAGAATAAAGATCAAAAATAAATTCATTCTTTACTTCCAATTCTCTGTGGCTTCTTATACTGCAAAAAACATTGATTTACATCAGGTTATGCCGTTAGGCCAACTCTGTCTATTAGAGTCGCGTAGCGAAGTCCAGTATTGATGCTTCTGGTACCAAGTGAGTTGATACTGATCACCATACAAAGGACAGTGTTTAATAAGCATACAAGTTTGGAAACAGGTATTTGTTTATGTTGGCACCCATTTGACATATCTTCCTGTAGTGCATTCAAAACAATAGAAAGGCTTCTATTTTCAACCCAACACTCCAAAATGTTTCTCCCAATCAGCAGGATAAACAGTTGTTTTGTAACTTCATTCTACTCGAGGAGAACCCACGGAGTTGAACGGATAAAGTCATCTTTTTGTTTGCACATGCATTGAACCTGAAAATCGGGAATACAGCTAAACAAACATTGTCCAGTCAAATAGCAAATGGATAACGAATTAAAAATAGCAGTTCTGTAAAACAAAGACAGAAAAGAGCGGGTCATGGCGGTTGCAACGGCCGATGCACCGACTATACGATCATGACAATAAATCGGCACAGTGATGTTAGTTTTCTCATGCAAGTTGTTTATTTCTTTTGCACTTGTGAGGGTATTCGGATTTCCAGAAGCATAATCACCGGATTTTCATTTCAGTGAGAATTCGCAGCAGTGGGAGCTGCCTCATTATTTATTCGGTTCACATAGAGATGCGTGAAAAATGCGCTACAGAAATTAGTGTTATTTAAAATAAGATAGGACAAAACATTTCTCATTACTAAGATGTTCCACATGGCGAAAATTGCTGACCCGTAGGGATTTGGACCCACACGTGGATGACATCCTCGTTTGAGTCCTGCGGGTTTTCTACCCGCTGAGTCACGAGGCCACGCCGAAATGCTTCGGACTGTTGGCATGTGTGTTTGCATGTGTGTGCATAAATTACTGTAGCACATGGTTTCTGCCGCAGTGAACCAACTTTTGATTAAACTGCTTGCAGCAGGATTTTCTTGTAAATCAATCAGTCGGATACACGGCCATGTTTGATTATGAAGTATGGTTCTGCAGATTTTAAAATAACGTCGGGAGTATCCAACTGTCAAATCCACTCAACCACACTCCATTTCTGATTCTATCATTTTGACTCGTTTTCGTTTGATTACTAATACACGTGACCAAAACATAAAGGTCACTGTCACATAGCTATGTATATTTGTTGCCATTCTGTGCTTCATTTGGGTGTTCACAGTAGTTGACTGAGTAGCAGCATACCAAACCCTGGAGGAGTCACGTGATACGCGAAGGTCGCTCGTATCAAGACCGTGTCAAGAGTTGTTTCATGCGGATCACAAACAAGTCAACTCCAATGGCATCTGTAGTTTAATTGCCAATATCAAATTTTTCGTCACCAGCTGTGCATATCTTGTTCCTTGACTTTCAGAAATTGAAGCACTGGGGGCCGACAATTAACCAGATGGGACTACGCGAGGGCCCTTCCAGGGACTGAAGGGTTACTTTTCGAAGAATCTCACTGACTATTTGACTCGTAAAACGCCTGTGGCGTGGACCACAGGTGACAACGCTTTCACTGATTTGCGCAACAAACTGAACAGTTTATCCAAATATCCAGCTAAGTGACTTTGGTTGTGCTGATCGTATACTGTGTCTATCCGTTTATTCTGTGTCACGAGAGTGAATTATTCTTTCGAGTGATTTGTTGAATTCTCAGAAAGAAGCCTTGTTCAACTAAGAAGCAACAACCATGGCTGTAGGACTTTGACTTACTCAGAAAAATGATGATTAGTCCTAAAAACAAATTTCGTATCGCACCCGAAAAGCTCTAATTTTCCACTAAGCAAAGCTGAAGCTTCTGGACCAACAAGAGATCACTCTGTCATTACCACTAGACTCAGACTTCATAACCGGTGCTGCAAACTGCCATTTTATTTCCAGAGGCTTCTTTAGTCCCGTAAAATCTGTTCTTTTTATGTTTCCTCACAACAGCTTTACATTTGAATCGGATTCCTACTCTGTAGTACTCAAGAGCGGGGGTCCTTTGGAAGTCCCGAATCTCAACTCAAATGTTTGAAAGATAACTTTTTCCTAAAATACACCGAGGAAACGACGGTTACCATTTCTCGAGTCCCTATTGCTATGGGTCAGGTATTTTCGTCAAATCATTAGCGATGATATGGTGAATTTCAAAGCATATTACTGTTGACAATATTCATAGATATTTCTGGAAATCAGCTGGGCAAAATTAGCCGTAGGGTAGAAATTTATGATATTTTAGCTACCTGGCACCGTGAACAGGAACACGTTCAGAAGTTTGGTGGCTTTTACATGACGCATCGAAACGGAAAGTGTTTTGTTGGACTCGAGTCTGGCCACTATTTAGTTTTCCTAGAAGCTTGCTGATCAATTGCTCAGATGGCTATGTGCGTGGATTTTTGTATAGAAAGAACACACGATCAGCCCTGTATTCAGATACTCTGCCGTTAAAAACCTGAACCACTGAACACTGTACATCAGACATGATGAACTGTGAAATGGATTTGCCTACCAAAAGGTTCCAGTCAAAATGACACTCTCAGAAGTCTGAAATACGTCCGCGTGCCAGACAAATACCGAGCGAATATCCACCCCTCGGAAGGCTTTATAACAGCCCACATTTCCCGTATGCCGCCTCATATCGGCAGACCGAAGATTCTGCTAAACTACCGACCAGTTCTGCCTTCAATATACGGATGGTCATTCGCCTTACCAATCGAACACTCGGTATCATTCATGGCCTAGTCATACCTCCAGTACCGGTTCACTTGTGGGTGCTCCACTACCTACCTAAACCAAACTAACTAACATGATAAAATTTGAGTGGTCTAACATGTACCGCTTTTCCTCGAGACCTACATAAATCAATAAGAAACACGAAACAAAAGATCACCGATCAGACTGTCGTGGGGGTCTTTATTGCACCTCGTTCACAAGACTGGCAGCGTCATTTTAGCAGAGCAGCCTCGTCCATTGGGATTTTATCAGCCACCAGTTCTCGTTTACTGCATCTTGCTGAAGTCTGAGCAAAAAATACAGACTAATTGTCACATTTATCGTGCCCTGGTACAGCAAGGTAGTCGTGGAATTTCCAATTGTAATTTCCAGTAACCAACATCATCTGTTATTTTATTATCTACAGTATGCGTTCGATGTGATAAAAAGGAATCTAACCAGATATGTCGCGTGAAGCGATTTTCCGCCCCATTAATTCTTGAGATTCAAGGGTGGGAAGGGTTGATTTGAGTAAAGTACTCCCTTGTTCCATTCATCACTCAGGGAGATCTTTGTATTTTGGGTTTGGATGTTAGTGCCTGCTTGCAAAAAGTCGTTCAGTACAATAGGGCATTCAGTCACAACATCTAGCAAAAAGCAAAGCACTAAAATTAAAAAAAATCAGCAATTTGTAATTCATATCTTCTTTTCTTTAGCAGAGATTTTGGTCACTGTGCTAGAGTCTCTTCATCATTTCAGAAATGGATCTGAGTCACACTTAGAAGATTCCATTTCTTTTTCCAGAATAGACCTATCTGATAGACAATGGTCCGTGCAAAAGAAGGTGATTCGTGAAATATCTCTTCAAGAGTCCAAAGCAGTGGACAGTAACTTGAATCCCCGTGGGATCTAACTAGCAACCATAAAATATTGTATAGCTATTAGCGTATAACACTTTCAGTCCTATTTTACGATAAATGTAACATCATTAAATTATAAAGCTTTTCAATGCTTTATTATATGAGGGAAAGAAAAGACAAGAAAACCCCCCAAAAACATTTCGTCGGAACGACTTTCATTTGTTCGAATCAAATAACCGAAACACCCATCTCCTTCATCCACAAATACTTTTAAGCCAGTGGCTTACCTGACGCATGTAAACCCAATAAATGTGTACCTATTCCAAATCACTCTACTGATAATACACTTCTAAAAGGCTGCCTCATTCCTACCATATACGAGAATCGCCAACGGACTCATCCCGATATCCTTCGCCTACTGATTTCCGATTGTTTACCTCAGTTGACAAAATTTTGACCCGCATAATAACCAGACTGTTGCATTCTGGACGTAGGTCTTTCGATGTGCAGTCTCATTGGTAAACGTTTGATATGTTCCGTAAATCAGTTCCCTCTATCTACATCCACAAATCCTCTGCTTTACAATCAGTTGGCATTCAATCATCGGACTCTTACCGCAGCTTTAATTGTTTACATCCATGTCTGAAAGATTATGTTCGAAAAAGAGCACAACGGGAAATCTTTCGCAACAATTATTTCATGTTGTATGATGATTAGAAGTAGAATTCTTTAGTCTGCATGCCCTTCTATAAATTGAACACATCACGTGAATTAGCTTCTGATTCACCATACGAACTGCAAGTAATTCTAAACATGTTGAACATGAACTATTCCGTCAAACCATTTTCTACCATCCGTATTCCATTTCTTCCAATGACAACCAGATTCACATCCAGAATCTTCCATCTCTTTATATCTCAAATCTAGATAATTGCAAATAGTCTGAATATACTTCCATTCATTCTCTTCCTCTACTCCAACAACAATCAAACACTACATCCACCCCACTTCCAAAACACACTGAGTCAAATATCTAGGCGGTACAATGAGCAACAATTCAGAGTGGCCTTCTCGAATTGTGAACTATGTACAAAAACTAGAACAAATGTCTTCTAAACTCTGCAAACTAAAATAGTTTACTGCCGGACCACCTGTTGCAACCTCTTTCGTCCATCATTGTGTTTCCTCAGTTATAATTTACTGCTCTCCCCGAATCCTGTGTCTATCTACTCAAAAATGAAATTCATACACAATGGTCAGTGGTTTAGTGATTGTCACTGATTTCCATGAGCTCTCCCACCCCAAAGGAATGTGGTCTGCATTATACAACATGTGAATCCCTCATAATGAAGATTCCTATTGACTTCATCCATCCCCAACACCATGATCTTATTGTATATCATTCCCACCTGTCTACAAAATCCAAATTGAGATTCGGCCCCATTCCTCCTTTGGTTAAATATTTGTCGCATCTCTGTTGTGCACTTTTAGTTCGTGTTCTGGTTGATAGGGAAGAGGTCAAATTGGAGTTTTGCATGAACCTCATTGGTTGAACCAGATTTATCTGGACATTTTTAAGCTCATTTGAGGGAGACAGTTATCGGTTCTTGTCCTTGATTTCTTTTGTTTACAATAATAGGGCGCTTGCTTGTAGATATTTTCAGTAGGATAGATACCAGAGACGTGTTCCCATACTTCATGGACGAGAGTATCAAACACTGCATTTGCAAAGTACAATAACTCTGACTAACAACTCGTGCAACGTCGATTGATGTTCCGAAGTTAAATTTGTTTTTTTTCTGATACCACAAGAATCACAGAAGGCGAAACTATCTCAATGTCCTCCGTATAAACGAAGTAATATAAACTTGCCATTGTTCACCTCAGAACGTGGAAAGTTCTCATTACTGCTCACCTTCAGGCTTAGACACTCACTTTGGGATTTGGTGACTGGGCTTTCCCCTAGTTGATCGATCTTGGTTGATAACGAGCGTTTCAAACATTTTTGCACTACGAAATCTTTTGAGAATTGACTATCACGTTGAAGACTTTTCGGATGGCTTGCCTTTGTATGATTCAGACATTCATAACAAGTAGTAAGTTTTGCTCTTTTCATTTGCGGTCTACATTACCTATTATTGAATGGGTTGTGACTTTGTTTCACTAAGATTTGTTGGGAAACTGGGAAGTAAAATGAACTGAAAGATGGTTCTTTGAGTACTAATATTGTTTATATCATTTGTCTAGCGTGTAAAGTGAGATACATAGCTAAGAACATCAACCTCACAGCTTTGCCTCTAAAGCCTACAACTGTTCCCGGTAATTTGTTTGTCGTGATTATTTTATTAGTTTAGTATAGTAGAGATTATTGCATTCTCCCACTATAAGCTGTTATATACGAGATGCAGCTTTTTTAATTATACTGTGTGAAAGTGTACGAACTACCGTTACACGTTATCCTTCTGACAATCGGATCATCCCAGTGGTTTTGCGCTGTCAACGCTCAGACTTCATAAGTCCGTGAAGACTGATCTCAGTTTTATGATATACTTGGACGGTGCCACATGCCCAAGTTTGCGTGCATAATTCACCGTCTACGCCTACACAAATGGCTGCCTGTCAGGCGCTCTCTTTCGGTGCACCAGTAACTAGGGAAATGGGCACTTGATTCTGATTGGTGCAATTAGTGGTCCAGTTAGGCTGAGGAAATTGTGGGCTGATTTATTCATTGATTTAATTTAACTGTTTGGGCTAAGTTGTTTGGATGCTGTGACTTGCTTTTGTGCGGCGAATTTGCTTAGATGACGCGCTTGTGTAGGAATATTGACATGCTGAAAAGGTATACGATACTGCATTGTATAGCTGGGTGGCATACCTAAAATGGAGCATAGGGTTGTGAATGGATATGTCTTTTATCTGGTGTAGCCGATCATATTTAGATAGACTTCGGAAAAAATCCTTCGTTTTGCCTGTGGATGTAAATTAGCCGAATTGTCGAATCAAATAATGTTTTTCCTAAATCAGTTAAACCCCACTTCTTAAACAAAACTTGTCCGCCTATTCAATTGTTGGATACTGTTTGATCCATAGAGAAATCCTGCTGTAGGCAGTTGTGTTATAAGTTAGATCAGTGTAATTCCGGTGAGTTAAGTTCAGTTCAGACAACCATTATTCATGCATTGGGCGCGGTGATTTTCGTTGCTATCTCCGAGTGACAGTCTCAATCGGAACCAATGAGAAGGGACAAGAATAATAAAGGAGTCATCAATGAAATACAAATATTGGTATCAAGTCGACAAAAAAAGTTGGTAAATACAAGGGCTCCATTGATCACGACACCTAGCAATTTCCTCTAACGTATATATTCACTAAGTGGTGGGGGTCACTTGGGCCTCAACCGGGAAGTTTAGCAAGCCACACATAGCCAAGTCCAAAAGTGAGGCTCTTCATACTTTTCTTCCGTATCATGGACTGACCACCCTTACTCATTTTACAATCAGTTGCAGCCTCAGCGAGCATGAAGCTCCGAGGGATCCTTTCAGGGGATATGCGCAACACATGTCCCAAACATCTTAGCCTGGTGACTTTTAGTGTTTCATCTAATGATTTGTTCGTCAACCTAAGACTCTCAGCTGAACCTCAGCATTGCCTATTCGGTGTTCCCACCAGATTCAAGTAATGCTACGAAGACATCGGTGTTCAGATACCGGCCTTTTTTGCATATCCGTTACTCGTAGTGGTCATGTTTCTGAACTATACAGAAGCACTGGCGTGATTGCTGCAGAGTACACTCGGCCCTTGCTGGATAAACGGAAGTAATGTCGAAGCCACAGATGACTGCGGTTGGCAAAAGCCAAACGAGCCTTCTGCATATGCCAAGACACCTTATCCGATATCCGAACGTCGGCTGAAATGCAGCTGCTTAGATAACAGAATTTATCTACTTGGTTTATAGTTTTTCCAGATTCTGAACGCTTTGATGTTGGACCAGCCCAATCCTACAACAGCATCTGGCACTTTAAAGGTGCAAAACGCATACCAAACATTGCTACGCAATCCGTCAAACTGTCCAGAAAAGCTATCAAATTACCTAGATCTTCACTTGGGAGAACAGTGTCGTCCGCATATTCAAGGTCTAACACTTTTCTACTCGGGGACAGGACCGTGCCACTATCATTGCCTGACAAAAGTCCGGTCTCTAGGATCATATCAGTCGTGAAGTTAAAGAGAGAGAAAGGGGACAATCCAGAGGTACGCCACTTCTCGTAGTGAAATCAGGTGAAAGATCACCGTAAGCCCGAACTCCGTTTCGGCTGTTTACTTAAGATGGCTTTAGGATGAAAATGAATTTCTCTGGTACACTCTTTAGCAACAGGCGGAGCTAGAGAACTGAGCAGTCGACTGAGTCGGAAGCCGCTTTGACATCAAGAAAAACGGAGGTAGTTGGCCTATCAAAGGTGTGCCATTGATCTAAAACTTGTCAAATAGTGAAAATTTAATCGACACAACCTCAACCAGGTGTAAATCCAGCTTGATTCTCGAGCGTGTACTGTTAGATAGGCGGCGGAGAATAGTACCAGCAGGCGGTTTGGGTGCGGTGTAAACCAGTTTTGGACCTTGTTTCCTATCCCATACCATGCCGAGGAGTTTCGTCAACCCCAAAGTTCAGCCGCCCTCTTTAAAAATAAACGGAAGCAACCCATTTGGTCCAGCACCCTTATGTCATTAAAGATTGCTTATCTCACTGAGAACCTTTGCTTCTGAAAGGGGACTGGTACCTACAACCAGAGCTTGAGCTATAGTACTACTCAGCAAACCTGTCACGGATAAAGGTCAGTTAAATAGCTTCACGAAATGCTCCGCTCAACGGAATAGACGGCGCTCCTGAGTTTGAATCAGCGAGCTTTTGGTCTCTTTGATCAGTTCACTAACGCATGGCTTTCGGGGACCGGTATTTCTAATTAGAGGTAAAAGGTTGCTTGTGTTGCTGAAGATCACAGCTCCTTCCATCTCCCCACTCTTCGCAATCCACCACATCTCAAGGTCGCTTCCCAGGTTACGAATCAGTAAGTGTTTAAGGAATCTCCGTGCCTCGTCTTATCTAGAATCAGGAGGAATCGATCTGCGAGCGTCTAACAGTGCAACTGAAGATGTAGATATCCATCTTGTCTGTGTGTGTCTGGTTGTTGGACCCTGGGTAGCTTCAGCAGCATCGAATAGGGTTTGCTTCATCCTTGTCCATCGCTCTTTTAAACTCATGAAATTTGACTGAATCGATAACCTGGCGGATAATTCTGCTTGGAAAGTGGATCGATGGTTGTCGTCCAGTATCAGCTTCGGGGAACGGTTGGATTTGGTGTGTTAAAAGTATAACACATGTGAAACGTCCGAAATCCCTTAGATTAGCTGGTGAAGCACCCGCGATACTAAAGCATGGACGGCTTCTGTGTGTGGGCTGATGCTCGCAGGGGCTGAGGATTGTTAACATTATGATCAGCTCCCTATTGAGCATTCACATGATAAAATATCGCACTTAAGATTTAGAGGATAAAAAAATTATTGTGTGAGAGAAAGTTCATACGAATTCCCAAAACAATACCGCTTTTATTCAAAAACAGATTCTAGTGCATCTAGTCAGAAAGATCGCTGCAGATATTCGTTAATTATCTAGTGATTCCCCTCTACTTTTGCTATCTACTGGTAAGAGTGCATGCAGAGTTACATTTTATCACGCTAGCAGATGCGATTGTAGTAATGCCACTGGAATTGAGCAGAAAGCTTAAGTGATCTAAAGTCTTTGCTGAAATAAGACATGATGAGTACAACTTTCAAAACTTTGCCTGCACATAATATTGCCCACTTGACTCTCGTAATAAAAGATGCCGTGTTGAACAAAATGCCAAATAACAGTCAGCACACTGACCTCCTACTCAGATTGAAAAGTATCCCTCCGACCACTGTCAAGTGCAATGAACACCGTAATGAGTTTGTACTTAAAATACCCCGCTCCCGAATCGGCGACAATGCTGGTTTAGGAATCTGATCAGCCTCTTCAACAAAAACATTCAACTTCATTTCATCAATTTGGTGACGACTAAAAACAAAAAATATTCCCGTAACTTTGATGTTAGTACTCGGAAACGATGAGAGCCAAACTATGTGCCAAAAGCAACCGGACTAAACCGTGGTTGAGCCTGAATTGGGGTTGAGGGAAACTGATAAATTTCTGAGATGGTTTGAATGGTACAAGTCGTGGACTACCATGGGTTTTCGAATACACGCATGGTTGTCACCCTCCTTTAAGTACGACGAGTGTTCTACCAGCTGAGCTACGAGGTCACGCCGAAAGGTCTCGAACTATTTGGATACGGACTGCACGGTTTACTTGTTCAAATTAGAGTAAAACAAGGCATTCTCCACAGTGAACAAAATGCGTAATTTGACTGTATCCGTCAGGATTTCCCTATGAACTAACCAGTATCTACCAGCCAGAAGCTCGGGTATGTTTGGCTATGAAGTATATTTAGGCAGTTTTATCTTGAGAAAGGTTGCCCACAGTAACCAAAAGGTTGGCGTATTACATCTACCATCAACTCTGTGTTATTACCATTATAACGTTTACAATAGTTAGGCCAGACGCTTGAGAAGATCCATATTATAAAGTCCTTTGTTCCTGTGGGAATCGAACCAGGCAACAAGTCTGGATTTCCTGAAAGTCTATTAAAGGGTATCTTTGACTAATCCGAGAGAATAACAAATCTCTGATGTATACGCTGGTGGTTTGGGCTAATGAGCTGCTGTTGACGTACGAAATCGGTCTACTTCAACGATCTGTTGTTCATCAGTTTGGCATTTTGATCCAGTCCACTGGCGTAATCACACTTATAGAAAACAAACAGCGTACACAATATCCACTTCATTGCCCTCATCACCAAAGCACTGCTCTCGTCTGGTGGGAATATCGAGCCAGTAATGACAGGATGCGCAATCGTGCTTTGGGCACGGATGCCCAATTTCCTAACGAACTGATCTTTTTACACCAACTCTGGCGGGTCGGCCATGTTTTGCGAAAGCTTACCCATCTTCCACCTTTCTATACTCTATTCCAACATGCTGGGCAAGGCAGAAAGAAGCAACGCGGAGGTCAGGTGAAGACTTGGTTAAAGTATGAAGAAGATAGTATCAGAATTGGCTTCGGTTGATGCTTCCTGGCTTCGTGGTTGGGGCTGATGCCACAAGGATTATTGTTAGTTAGAGTCTTTAAGGACATGGCTGAAAACAAAATTCAGTAGCGAGAATGTTGTGCCGTCTGTCTACTGAATTTTAGGGCCGTAAACACAAAAACATTATTGCGACAAACAAAATGACAAAATGTCAAGAAGTGTACGGAGAACAAAGAGAAAATCACATTTGATTTTATTTACTAAATGTTTCATCCACTGTGCTGGACTGTCCCTGTCCTATTTTTGTGACTTTGGTTGCCGCATTGCTACCTTTCTTATTTTCAAGTCGGTGTAATTATATATATATATATATATATATATATATATATATATATATATATATATATATATATATATATATATATATATATATATATATATATATATATATAGCAGCCTCTATGACTTTCTGATGAAGAGTACAGACGCTGAAGAGAATACATTGCGCAGTAGAGACCTTCCTTCATTGTGTTGCCCGTTTGAAGTCCAATTCTTCCTGAGATCATTAAAAATCCATAACATCTATCAGTTGTCTTGTGAAAAATGGCTCTCTAGGGCTTATCTAGTCAAGAAAACTCAGGACATTCCACCTATCCTTCGCTGATCGCATGCATTATGAACCACAGCTTATTGAGCAAAGTGCAGCTGAACACAGTCTGAAAAAGCAAAACCACTTGATAAATTAGTGAATGATACCCTTGGGATGTGAGGTTTTCATGTACCAGCTCTTTGGCTATCGTTCCAGTTCATAAACCGTAGTTAACATTATTATTCATGTACTGATTGTAACAGCCCTGGTGACTATAATGATTCCTAGCAAAGATGAACTATCTGTGGATTATTTCCATGTTTTCCGATGGTGCATTGAGATTTTAGATGATACCAATAATTAATGCAATGATATTTGCGCGTCTAGCACATTCTATCATTCATTTACAGAAGCCGCTGAAATGATCGAAATTTTACCAGAAGCCGTTCAATCAAAGAAAATCTTGAAATAATAGCAGTTGGAGGCTAAGACACATCACAGGTGCTGCATGTGTGCTTCGTCGCTCGTCCACCACGCATAAGAAACTGAACATCGGGTATGTTTAGATACGAAGTTAAAAGACGTTTTCTTCGAACAGAATACTCAGTATTCTTGGCTTACTTGGACCATTGTCAGCGAGAGACGGAGACTCAAAATATAACAGCTGAAATATCTTTTTGTTCTCCTTGTTTTGTAATGTAATGATGAATATTGCCCCGTCACAACAGTTAAACAACGACAACTGTAATATTCACCTAGTGAAATACCGCAAAGTGGTTTTGGGCATACATTTAGCAGCTCCGTGTGGCTGTATTCTATTTCCAAGTCAGCATCGCGAAAAGGCCTTTTTATTTATGCGATGATACAGTTTGAACAAAAAAATAAGACAAATTGGTCTTGTAGACATGCTTCTGGGTCGCTTCACCATGATGGTGCGTAAAGCAACTGAGGTGCGGTGAGCAAGAAAACACTGTTCGGATGCTTTCTCCTTGTGTTTATTATTAGCACCTCATGTCCACTATTTTTGGTTCTTTGTGATAGCTCATTTCACCAACTACTCAATATACCCACCACAATCTTCGTTGATGATGACGAGTTTGCTGACGCCAACGTCAATGAGGAAAGAGAGCTGCTTTGGGAAACTGTTTTGAAACGGAGTTAAGCCCGGGTGAGCAAGCCCGATTGGGAAAAGTTTCGAAGTCCCACTTACGCATTCCCGGTTCGAGATTATCTCCTTTGGGATTCGGTTGATGTGCACTGTTATTTGCTATTTATATTTATAAACTATATATATGTAAATGATTTTATTGTACAACTGGACACTGGTGTCACATGTCAAACAATCTTGAGTACAATTGAAAGTAGTTTCTACAACAAATGAAACGTTTCCATAAAACCGAAGTTGTTCGCAGATAAGAGACACTTTTCACATAAAAAACAGAAAATATTTCTCTAAAGGATAGCACATATAAACCAAAATGAGACCGGCTTATATTGGCTTCTTTGAGGAGGGGTTATTTGTTGTTTTTGAACGTCTGTATAGATTATCTAAACCCTCGGCTGTTTAGGGTAGGAAGAATAGTGATCACTTTGTAGGTGGCTAGATTTATGAAGTGCCCTTTTTCCTACACGTATGGAGTAATCAAATGCAAGAGACGGTAATGCCTTCTGGATTAATCCGCTGGATCATTTCTTTCTGGAGCAAGACCAAGATAGATGTAATATCATTTGATAAAATAAGCATCTGTCTTAGCAGTCAAACGGCTGTTCCTAGATGTCACTGGCATTGGAATAGACAGATAAATGTTGATTTCACCAGTGGAATTTTATTCGAGGTATCTTTGTTAAACTACAGTAAAACTGATACACGTGTTCATTGTAAATAATCACAAAAGTGATTCAATGAGTTCTCGTTTATCTGAAACGATGGAAACATTTTTATTCCCAGTAGGCCGAAAGGGTTCAGAGAGAAATGATAGCCCGATATTAATTCCTACGATGGTTCTGTAAGGGAAGCTTATTTCTGTACTCTTGTGTAGGATATCGAATATTTTGTGAGATGTGGTTGAAGCAGGTCCCATAACAATTGAATCATTTGGGTTATATATTTCCGAGAATTTCTTCAAGTCAGTAAACGGACTTTGTAACCATAGGAAATCAAGAACGAGAACCGATAACTGTCTCCCTCAAATGAGCCTAAAAATGTCCAGATAAATCTGGTTCAACCAATGAGGTTCATGCAAAACTCCAATGTGACCTCCTCCCTATCAACCAGAACACGAACTAAAAGTGCACAACAGAGATGCGACAAATATTTAACCAAAGAAGGAATGGGGCCGAATGTCAATTTAGATTTTGTAGACAGGTGGGAATGATATACAATAAGATCATGGTGTTGGGGATGGATGAAGTCAATAGGAATCTTCATTATGAGGCATTCACATGTTGTATAATGCAGATCACATTCCTTTGGGGTGGGAGAGCTCATGGAAATCAATGACAATAACCAAATCACTGACCATTGTGTATGAATTTCATTTTTGAGTAGATAGACACAGGATTCGGGGAGAGCAGTAAATTATAACTGAGGAAACACAATGATGGACGAAAGAAGTTACAACAGGTGGTCCGGCAGTAAACTATTTTAGTTTGCAGAGTTTAGAAGACATTTGTTCTAGTTTTTGTACATAGTTCACAATTTGAGAAGGCTTCTCTGAATTGTTGCTCATTGTACCGCCTAGATATTTGACTCAGTGTGTTCTGGAAGTGGGGTGGATGTGGTGTTTGATTGTTGTTGGAGTAGAGGAAGAGAATGAATGGAAGTATATTCAGACTATTTGCAATTATCTAGATTTGAGATATAAAGAGATGGAAGATTCTGGATGTGAATCTTGTTGTCATTGGAAGAAATGGAATACGGATGGTAGAAAATGGTTCGACAAAATAGTTCATGTTCAACACGTTCAGAATTGCTTGCAGTTTGTAGGATGAACGAGGCGCTAATTCACGCGATGTATTCAATTTAAAACTACCCTGAGATCCGCTGATTGAACGCCAACTGATTGTAAAACAGAGGATTTGTGGATGTAGATATAGGGAACTGATTTACGAAACAAATCAAAAGTTTACCAATGAGACTGCATACTGAAGTTACTGCATCCAAAATGCATCAGTTGGGTTAATATGGAAGTCAGATTTCGTCATTTGTTTCCAGAAAGTCCGTACTGTCTAGCCTTCAAATGACCTGTTGTATATGGCGATCATTATTTTGCTTATTTGATTCGAGCAAGTGAATGCTTCTTGTGAAGTATTTGTACAAGGAGTTTTGCACCCTCTAGTTCCTCAGTTTTCGAAGCATTGAAAACGCAAATCCCTGCAGGCTACTCTTTTTTATTCGGAAAACTGGACGGTGAATAATAATGTTTATACTTAATTTATACCGTTTTCCGTTGGGTGTGGGGTTGCTACTAGTACTTATTTGGCCAAACTGAACTGACGCGATCGCTTCGAACTCTCGGGCAGTGAAGTACCGAAAAATTCAACAAAAACTTTTTCACACGAGCTGCTATTCATCAAATACTTTGTATTTTCACACTTGAGAGATAATCCGCCGGGCTACTTTGTATCATCCAGAAGTGGCATGTTTTCTTTGTCGCTTTGCATGAAATCTTATACTTTCTCTACTGATGAGAGCATGCGAAAGAGATTTTTGTCGCGATAATTAAGTTGTGTATTGTCTAATGAGGTGAATAAAGTTAGTTTTACGGGGATCAAGTCCTTTAATGTGTACGTACGTGTCTGCTGTATTGGATGTTTGGTCAGAACTATTATGGGTTGAGGAAGAACGTCTTACATTTTGAGACGTAAATAGCGTTTTTGGCTTAACATACCTGCGTCTTCGGTTGGAAATTTGTTGTTAGGATTTGTGTGACCAATGATTGCTTCGTCACAAGCGTAGACAAGATTTATCATAAGTACGTTGACCAGTTGCAAGAAACCCTAACTTGGTGTTCGAAGGTTTAAATGCTATTCTCTTTGGTTGCCTGTTTATCCTACTGTATGTATCCACAAGGGTACCAAAAGAACAGTTCAAGTTCTATCAGAATGTCTTTGCTTTCCGGCACCTATTATTTTCAATTTCTGATCAATGCAAGTCCGGTCAGACTACAGGAGAAGTTCTCTCTCTGGGGATTTATATCTTTGCAAGCTTTTTGAAATTGATCATGGGATCCAAATGTTTCACTGTGAGAATTTGATGTAAAGTAAGATCTCCGGCTAAGCAAACGGGTCATACCGTTTTGTTTGTAAATGACATGCACCAAAAACAGTGGTAAGATGGTAAAAAAAAATATTCTTCCCGAAAGCCTCTCATGCAGACACATACACGCCGATAAACCGGAAAAAACACAACCCGAAATCTTAACACCTTCAGCCTACGCATATCACGTGACAGTAGGCTGCAAAAGGCCGGGAATGGGACATGCCCTCCTCACCAATTCTTGTGACTCCAGACTGAACCGAACTGGAGTGAATCTAATGCAATAATCGTTGTTTAATTGATATTACTGTCATGGATCACTCGGGTACACCACGTGAAGGTGAAGGTTTTTCGAAAAGGTTTGACTGAATATAGTAAACTACGACTTCTTTTGGTTGTTTGTTTTGGCATGCTTTTCACTTGTTCATGAACACACATATCGCACCTTTTGGAAAGCGGGGTTATCACCGTCTAAATCCTGTTTAGGTGAGCCGTCGAACAGCTCCAGAATCACACAGACTAAACAACCGTTCGTTTCTGTTTTTGACCGTTTGACCAACCCCGGGGTAGCCATAGACCTGAAGACCTGGGAAGAAACTTTTTAGAAGAAAACCTGAAGGAGCTGTAAGGTGATACGAACATTCGGGAGGGTTTCTCTCCATTCCAACATGTCGTACACGTCAAAACAACTTTATGTAATTATGAAGAGAAACAGAGGGACAAATGCAGGTTACCAAACCGTTCTTTTTTTGCAGACTATCTGAAGGTTTCTGTTGATTTGTGGTAGCTTCTTCTAAGTATATATATATATGATATATGTGTATATATATATTTACATATGTATGTGAGAAACAAATGGGGTGTTCTGTTGTATCTTACAGATATTAGCTTTGTTCAAAAGCTGTATTCACTGTAAACTAACTTTTATCTGGCATGTTTTCTAGATTACAGTAGTGAAATAAAGCAGAAACCTCAATGCACGGGCCCTGACAATCAGATTTTTTTCAAATACTTCTTGTGATCAGTGATCTAATGGGAAAATAGGAAATGCGGATGAAGTTTTCTTTTTAGATTTCGACTGAACAATTTCTACGTAATGTGCTTTCTTCTTCTCACGGTACTGAACGTTACAGCGTGGGAAGCAGTGGCCATGACCGTACCACATAATAAAATGACACAAGTGCTCCCGCAACTAGCCTGTTCTTAATCAATAGCAATCCATGGAAACCAATCCGCGGGTTATTTGCGTATTTTCAGCCAACTTATTTGCGGGTGAAGAGCTCATTCTAATATTGAGAAATCCCGTTATACGGTTTCGATCGCCCTGATGGACGGCATCCTGATCTTTGACTTTGGATCTGGCTCATGGTTCTAGAAACCAGACTTTTGCTGCGATCCAATTTTGTCAGTCTTTACCGGGCAATATCACTGGCTCTGCTTCAAGTGATGTCCATTTCCTGGCTGCCTCGGCCTTACGGTGCTTGAGGACTGGAATAGTTAAGTCAACTGCTAGTTCAGTCATCTTACACTTAGCTGAATCTAACCACACGATGAATGGGACTGAAGCTTTCCGCCTCCGTATAGAGTGCGATAACAACTACCCAGATTAGTCAAAAGTCGCATTTTAACCAGAGCGATAGTGGTCTGGATTCTCGCAGGAAACAAATTGTACGTGTACCTAGTCTCCGTGGCCCACTCACTACCAACGACAGTCCCTAGACTGTACAAAAGCTCACATACCAATCATGTGATAATCCGGTTGCATCCAGGTCTCTGGAAAAACTTGTACTACGACAGATGTGAACACTTATCCCTAGCACTCCTATTGTTTAATGTAGACCCTACGCCTCTTGTCATATATGTGCTGGTTTGATCATTATTTGAAGAAATTCCCATTTTGATATTTTCAGTTAGCCAGGAAATAAACGCAATCTGTATTATTTTATTTTATTTCCTCGAATGAGCTCTATGAAAGAAAATAATTCCGACACCCGAGTAGAAATTGAAGGAACTCGGTCAGAAAAACATTTTCGTCAGCGTTTCTTTTGCGTTAAATATCGTTTGGGAAATATTCAGTCTAATCGATCAATTTAAACAATACTAGGACAAAAGTATGAACGAAACCCATTTTTGTCATAAATTGTGTGTGCTTTCAATCAATAAAAAATCCACACGTGGTTTATTGCAATGTACGTCGTAGATAGTTCAAATATCCAAAGCACGCATTGAGTTTTAAAACCACGGAGGCACCACAACAAGTAGACGGATAGCCAACCACGCGAGTGTGTTAGATATGACTGACCTTGAGAAAACAAAAATATATGGATGAAACCAAAGTGTGTTTATCGCTTTGATCAATGACACTTGATGAGAAGAAATTCAAGTCATCAATAGAAAAAAGTGGAAAAAGCAAACAAAGTTTTTTGGAAATTCCGTCGCCTTTCCTCAATGGACTCTTCTACGGGGAACTTCCAATCATACTCCTGATTCACCAATTGGATTGTTGTAAACAAACTAAAGAGCAGCAATAACCTTGAAACCGGTTGTGGGCTTCCGAGAAAATCTGTCCATCCGTCTATAGATAATAATTTCAGAATTCCAAATCGTGACCGCAGTGCGGTTGTCCTTGAGGTTGACTGACATCAATCCTCTCAGAACTATCAGCGAATCAATATTGTGGTTCCCCGGAGGGCTGTTCTAAGAGAAGTATCTGTTCACACTTCTGATGCACGAATTAGATTGTTGTGGGCTGTGACATCTTCAGATTTGCTTCTCCGGAGCTGGCTGGACAAATTAAGGTCGGCATCATCTCATGAATGAATCATCGTTCTACTACGTTTTTGCTCATGAGTTCGGTGAATGGGATATCCCCGCAGCAATTATCAGAGATTATTGGCAAGCTAACCCCGAGACTTAGAGCAGAGAATCTGAAGTTATGACAAGCATAGTTACTGTTCTCTAAATGTAGCAAGACATTTGATCATTGCACTAATAACCGCGCATTTGAAAACTCTGAGCTGTTGATAACAGTTTGAATCTATTCTAAGCTGGGAGATTTTTCGAATGTGTAAACCACCATTTGTTTCCTTATAGCTATCTACCATCGGAATGTGTACCGGGGTCGGCGTATATATATATATATATATATATATATATATATATATATATATATATATATACATATATATATAATGCTTGAGTATAGTTTTACAATGCTCCTCAACCAAAAAATGACAACAAAATGATATGGAGGAGCTAAACATGACTTCATTTCGGACAGAATGATATTCATGGTTGATAGGACATGGACCAGAAACGGAACAACGGGATTCCTGTATAAAGGCAATCCGCAGGAAGACGGTTTATAACTAGATAAGGTCGATTCGTCGGACTGCGTAAGGAGTAGAAGTAAAAGGCAATGTGAGTGGAGTATCAGAGAGGACTTTCTTTGCAAGCGTAATGGATCCAGTTACGTGGCTAGTGCACAGCCTCAAGACTACTTCCTTTAAGCCCATATCAGAAGCAAGATTAATGATGTGTAAGCCCCAGAGAGTAGTGATGAGATCTTTTCTCACCAATCCTTAGAAAATAACAAAGAAATACTGAAGAATGTTAGGTAAAATGCACTGTTTTATACAAGTAGAAATAACGGACTATGGAGCACTAAACTGTCGTAGTTTTCTAATATGATATGAAAGGCGACGCAGTTTTCCTATTACAAAATTCAATGTACGAAATCCAAAGCAGCGTAACACCAAGGTTTGTGCGAGAGGAGTAAAGTTCACGGCAGAAGTTTTTCTAATGAACCGGGGAAGAGTGATAGAAAAAGTACACTTCTGACATTTAATAATGTTCAACAGAGGGACCGCACTGATCAAAAAAATCTCAATAAGTGAAAGATTTTCATTGATTTATCGAAGTGTGAGACAGACCAATCCAAAAAATGTCATCAGCATATTTGTAAATGCAAAATGGGTGGGAGACAGGCGAATAACTGGTGTACATTGAAAACAAATACTGCCAAAGTGCAGCAAATTCAAGTACAACATCAAAGTTTAAGAGATGTTCTGAGACTTTTCTACCTACTTTGATGCATTGTGTTCTCCCTAAAAAAGAGTCTTTTCCCTACTTTAGTAAACGTTTCTTGCAGCCAAAACATTCTAGTTTCTTGAGAATCAAGAAGGGTGCACTGTCAAAAGCCGGCTTTTGATTAAAAAGCACAATAAATTGACTTGCCGGAGTCTTTGAGGGATTTAGCAATATAGTGTACAACAAATATGTATTGATGACGGCAGTATATCGAAAGGAGCTATCAAAGTTCTACTCAGAAGGAATAGCAATTCCGTTGATATTATTGTTTCTCGAATAAAACACGAGATGAGACGATTTTCAAAAACTTGCAAAGGTCAAATTGATAACCCATCCTTTGCGGTCTCCCGGGTTGGCGGGCCTATCGCTCGTTTAATCGTCTTACACCCCAGCGCGTACAAGATCATTATCACTTTTCTTATGCAATCAGCCTTCTGAGAGGAGAATAACCTGGACGCATTTAGATTTGTTTTCAATAGTGATGCTGGATAATTCATCACTTTCCCCAAAACAGAATGATAATATTACCATCAGGGAAATAACATGATTTCTTAGAGTGTCTACCTAAACAGAAAGGTCCTTTCTTGAATGCCCACGAATCTTCTGAAACAGGCGCGTTTCACAATTTCTGGATGTATTGGAAAATTTATGAAATTCTTTGCTGAGAACAAGGAAATGCAGAAAATTTTAAAAAGAGCCCTTGTAGGGCTACAGTTGATCTTGAAAGGTAGATCACCTTCGAAATCGATAGACAAAAGGAACACCTCGGTATTTTGCGATCTATAGCTCGATGGCGAATAGAGGCGCAGCTGATATTCAAAAACCTTACTCTCTACCACCACTATCGATCGCAAACTTTTCTTGGGAGGAAAATGTCATTTTTGATCAACGTGGCTTGCTGATTCAACAAACTATACACAAATATTTTCAAAACTCATGTCATCTATTATGAAACGCGAAACCGGTCCAGCTTAGACGAGTGTCCACTGCAGTTGAATACTCTACTGACTAATATTTATGAGTCTCACGGCTTAAATCTAAGACCTCTTTAACGTTGTTTCTCGTAAATTGTGCATTCATATCATGTTTAATAACAAATGAACGAATTTCCCTGATAAGAGATTTCAATATGAAGGCTTAAAAACATCTTTGGGTTTGTGTATGACGTAAGTTACATAAGGTATGAGTTAGAACTTGTCGGAACATCACGATCACTGTGGTGTGTGCATCAATGGATCTGTTGCCTCGCCTAAAGCAAAAATCAATTCATAGTCCATCAAGATTAGGTCAGGTGACAGCAATTAGTTAAAAACTTTATGTCCTTATTTTCTTCCACTGGGTACTAGATGGCAAACTCCATTTTGTGCCGACTTTATCCCATCACAGATTTTGCAAAGAAGAGTTAAAAAATTGTCTGCCCCACAATCATTGTGAGAAAATAGATCAACACAGAAAGATCATGACAAAAACATAGTCGGACGATGCACGTGATGTTGAGAAATATTTCTACGCCACATTCCGACCTAACGGGATGGGTGCAATGTGTTATTCTTTCTGTGGGGTTAGTTTCACCTCGTGATAGCAGCAAAAAACACTGAACAGAATGCTGAATCAGTTGCAAAAGGTTTAAGTATTTTTGAAGCTAGTTTCCAAACAAGGTCCCTCATTTCAGACCTCTGAAAATACCCTACTCTTGAGGTTATTGAAGAGAAAAATCTCATAATATTTTCTATGCTTGTTTTTCACTACCTTCCAGACACGAACTGTCTGCATGGTTGTTATCTTTGACTTCAAATCAGTAACAAGCAAAACATGAATGTGGCCATAGCGTGTAAAATACAAAATTATAATCTCAGGCATGCGCAAATACCTCGATTCTCGGGCGGAAGCATAAGTTTTTATTTTTCGACCCGACCTAGCTTTTGAAGTCTTACAGATGACCACCATATTTTCCATCGGTAAGGCATCAGTCCCAGTCCGTGATGTCTATCTAGTGGCATCCGCAGATCGACAAAACCTGGTAGAAGCACCTCACCCAAATGCATATCTCGAATTTCACACCGAATTATAGCAGACTTGTGAGAGACTGAACTGGCCCATTGTCAGTATACTGCCTGGTTTGCTTAGTAGACAGCACCGTTGATTAGCGAGCAGCCGGCAAGCCTTCGACCGTCCTGGATCGAGGATAACTTTTGAACAGACGTAGTGGACTGAAGGATGAATGAAATACCAACTATTGTTTAACCGAATCACCCACTTAAGTTTGCAACGCGACGAACCACTCAGAAGAACTGGTTGGTAAAATAGGTGGACCAATTAGTTTACCGGCCAAGATACGGCTATAACCACCATGCGTTCCACGTGTGCTGTCGCTCTGGTGTTGATGAGTGGAGATGGTTTAGAGTTAAGTCTTTTGATTAGAGTTGGTTGGACAGAACAGAACGAGCCCTGAGCAAGTTGGAGCATCAAATCGAAGAAAATTCAAGTAGGTACCATAGTTGATTTTTTCAACTGTACACTGATGGAGCCTCAGTTTGGATTGTATTTGCCTCCATTCACACTTTTGCAGTGGTACCGGTGGTGGTCTGTCATATGCTGTCAGATGCTTCTGTCATATCCCGCCACCGTAGGTCGTATTGTTTAGAGACAGCTATTTGTTGTAATCCCACCTGTCACTATGCCCGGACTATTAGGAAAGTTTGAAGTTCTCCTCTTCAAGGCTCAAGGTCATAGGTGCAAATTCTCTACAAAATGGAGATGGACAAAACAACCGTACGTTGTCATGAAATAAAAAGACTCTTACTATGTATGGGCTTGATCTAGGAATAACTTCTCTAAAACCCCTAGGCGTACTTCGTACTTAGTGTGCGTAGACACTTTTCAAATATAATACACTAACTGAGATGTTGGCTTATGGAAATCTTTTTGTTGTTGTTTAAGATCGAATTCCAGCGACCTGTCACTCAAGATTACTGGAGCTGGTATACCGCGGAGAGTGACAGTTATTTACTCGAGTCAAAGGTAGTTAGAAAACAAGATCAAACCTAAACGCGTTTTCTTTGGACTGACCGTGAATCGTATGGGTCGCAGCATGAAAACACTTACCCCAATCTAGCGAGCTTTTAGTCGAAGCGAATAGTACGCAATTTCATTCTCGAGACCAACTCGGATCTCTAGGGGGGGGGGGGGGGGATGATTTCCAGGGATGATACCTACGAGTCCGTTGTTTGATTCCCATTTGTGTTTTGATGGGTTCGCACTATGGTTGATGATTCTCAGCAAACTCTGTGACACAGCTGCCATGTAATTGCACGGAATCTTCACAGTGCTTTCATATTGCACTCAGAGTTGTTGAGTTGTTTTATGAGTATTTATGGAGCTTTCGAAGTACATTGGTCCCCGATATTTTTCAACCAAGGTTTTTGTGACCGGTTGAGACCAAGATGTCCGTGTAAGGTTACTGTGACAAAACTGTTGGCTATATGTGCCATTAGAAAAGGGGTTCATATTTAGTTGTCAGTGAATTGCTTATTCATAGACTTCAATTGTACGTAGAATGGTTTTCCAAGAATCCAAGTGAATTTCAGTGACACGCAAAGAAATACCATAATTGGTACTGTTTTACCAGCTTTCTCAGTCAATTCTGATAAGTTGTTAATTGTTTCAGATAGATGAAAAGAACAGTTATCTCGTTTCCTGATTGTCAGTTTTGGTGTTTTTAGTTGTACAGCACTCAGTTTCCTACCGACCAAATGGCTTCGATCACTTCGTCTAATGCATACAATTTTTGTCTCGGATAGCAGCTGATTTTGTAATGGTAGACCTGTTATCGATTATTGGCAGAGTAGAGTACCGTTTACGGGAACTTTTTTTCAGTCTCATAAAAACCGAAATGCCTCACTGAAGAGGCTTCGAATGAAAATCATTATATACTATCGATTCAACGTGCACACCCGAGTTTTATTCCAAATTTAACCAGTGAGCTGCTTGAATCTATCGTCAACATACCACATTTGTCGTCGTATTTCCTGGTTCTTCTTGGGCACTATCGGCATTTTCCCTCGTGGAAATACTAAGAGACCAGAATCAGAAATCTGTGCATTTACTGGAAGAACACTACTTGGGGTTCATTCCAAACTTTCAAACCTTCAGGTGAAAAATAGGAAGTTTCGAGAGGTGTAAAAAGAAAGGGCAAACTTGAAAAGGAACTACGGTTGGCATTCAGTAGCGTTGAGAAGTCCGCGGGACAGACTTTTGTAACGAGCTTATAAGCTGGGAGTCTATCTCAATTAATCCAATATGGAAAGAAGTCCGATTCAATTCACTGGAAAATGCTACTCGAAGGAGTTGAGTAGGGAGCAACCTGTTCAACTCGCCAAATCCATTATGAAGTATCTCTCCCCAGATAGTGTAAAATCAATCAGAATAATGCTCTATTTCAGTAATTTCAAGAATGGGTGTTGATTGCTCCGTTTACGCAGAAACTGATTTGGGTACGTCAAATGACTGAATAAAATGGAAATTTGCGGTTTTTCAAGGGATTCAAATACTTTTTCACAGCTGTACCACCAACCTTACAAAATACTAGTGAATTCCCTGAACAAGTGCTTTTATACCCAATTAATTTCTGACTGGTGAAAGGTTTCTAAGGTTGTGCATGAACTGGAAATAGGCATGATGTTTTCCATAGCACGAATTATCAAGCGAACAAGTTGTGCTTGATCTGAACTGGCTCAATAACCGTTTGCAGAACCTGGATTCAATCCCTTATTTCAACTGATACTAAGTTGCACTAGTTAGATTGGGACATTTGCTGCACTGACCAAAGAGAAATGCTACTTTTTACTTCTCTTTTATCCGTTACACATAAGGAGAAAGACCTTTCAGGGAGAAAATCCCGTTCACTTAGAGGGTGCTTAGGGGAACAGTAACCGACCCGGGTAGAGTACGAGCCCAGGATCACGTGGTCTGTAGTTCATCAAGATGATTGTTCGAATACAGCTCTTTTTGAAAAGAATTTTTGTCATGAAAGCACCAATTTGATCCTTTTTACAATATTTATTTTGATCTGTACTGTAAACCTTGTGATTCGAAGACGGATCTTAGAAATATTATCTTTATTTCTGCTTAGGTGGGAGATCATATCAGCTTCTTTTGATATTCACTAAATTTATCAAATTAGTGACTCAAACACACTTTCTGTCAGTAAAATTTGCTAAAGCCTCTCTAACCAAAGTTGTTGAACTCTATTTTTGGTCTTTTATCTGTGCACCCTCACGGTTTGCTGTATGAGATATCAAAATAACATTCGGATAGGTTGCTTCTTATCAGAAGTTCGCAATAAGATGTGTGAGTCGATCAAAGATACACATGCGGATCTCGGGAATCAAAATACCCAGGAAAAATGTTTCTATCCCATCTGCTCCGGTTAGTTTTGTCGTTCTCTTTTTTGAACGTTAAACTGTCCATATCGTTTGTATCACTGTGTTATTGGGTTTGACGTTACCAGACGATATCAGTGTATCTTAAAACACATTTGGATGTTTGGAGATTAGGTTGAACAAAGTTATCAGATCAAGGACAGAAGAAACTGATCGTCAGATGCCTACATTTTGTTCCGTTTTGTCGATTACGTGAATAAAGAACAAATATAAGAATGAATTAGGTTGGGTGGATAGGTCCTACAATATGCTTGGTGAGGGAGAGGGACGTACCTGCTTTAGTGTCGAGGACAGCGGAAATTTGCTGCCAAGTAGTTGTGTCTACTGTTGTGTCTCTTGTGTTCTATTCTGCGACTTCTACTAGACTTTCAATCGTAACTTCGACCGCACCAGCCCGCAGAGGTAATCGGAAGGACTCCAGCACAGCGCGTCAAATAACTGTTTTCTTTGCGTGAATGAACAGCATGATACCCACAGCAAAAATAGAACAAACCCTAAATCCGTCATTCAGCCTTTTCGGGCCGAGGAGGTAGCTAAGACACCAACTAGCCGGATTAGTTGATCCTTTGATTTCACTACTGTCTGATTACCCCACAGTGTTCATCCAGGTGCGCAGTTAAGCCCCATGTGTTATGGAGGCTTTACGTGTTCAAATAGATTAGTAGATGTATCTCAGGATGGTTTCTCGAAGCCCTGTGAACTACAGTCCTGAATGAAGCATGTTGATAAGCATCTATTCTTTGAACGTCAACAACTTTGGTAACGTATTTCGCAACATTATTGTAAAAGTATCAACTATGCCGTCAGATCCAATAAAATGCTTCTCATCGAAGATGTCTGAAAGGCCGTTATTTTGAGTGGCAAAAACTGGTGGCTTCAGTCATTATAAGAGCCGACTGGGTATGCACCCCATTACTTGTTGAGCGGTCCTTCCTTAAATTGCTCATACTATCGCAAACTCAAGTAAAAAGATGAATAAAGTGGGTTAAATAATAATCCACAAGATTTTATAAGTTTGGAAACTGAACTTTTAGGGGCGTGTAGCAAGTGGAACGATGCCACCGAGCCTGTGCATCTCAGCCACGGTTCTAGATTGTTATTTAATTAGTCAACAAATTTCCTTTTAAGGGCAAAGCGATAAAGCCTTATTCCTCTTTGACCGTAGCAACTTCATCTAGACTTTTCTTGGTCCACGGTCTAGCTCAGAGTTGTTTTCGGACAGCCAATAGCCAACACCGTACATTCTATAAATTTTTCACCTTGTGTCTGAAGTAGTTTATGTTTGTACTCCGCGGGTACAAAAATAAATAATTCCAAGTTGACTCCGCCCAAAAAAGGCTAAAACGGGAAACCAAGTTACAACAATGAGCTTAGACAAGAGGCTATCAAACCAACTATAAGAAAGTAAAGTCGTCGAAATACTTTCAGTAACCACTCGTTTCAAATTCTATGCCGCCCACGGACAATACGCAGTTCCTAGTACATCGTTTTACGGGGAGCAAAACCTCATCAACTTTGTGAATTCCCATGGAAACCAGGCCACGTGGAACCTGCCCACAATTCTTCATGCCAAGAATGAAACCATCCAAATGCTTGAGGTTGGTTACAGAATATCGTGAGAGGAAAAAATCAAGCGTACTAATGTCCTTCACGAGCTTTAGATTGGCCATCAGCGGGTAAATTTGAAAAATCACAGTTGATTAGCGCTTCCGTTCTAGCCATCGTGTGTGCTAGCAACCATAATAGGAGGAATGAGGATTATTTGTTTACTTTATTATACAAAAACCCGTAAACTGTACCTGGAAAGGTATCGCAACCTTTTAAAGGCTTCCGAATGGGACAGCAAATGGCCGTCGCGGTGGAAGGATTCGAGTTCCAAACGGCAAGCTGGAACGTGTGACATGGCCGTTTGCCTATCGACGGTTATACTCACAGAACTTGGGAATTTATTCAAATGGAAAATTTTGCCATGTACAATATTCATCAACTCAATTTTATTTGATCTGAATTTATTTATTGAATTAACTTGTAAATTTGAATGTATATTTCAGAACATGGAACCTATCTAATAACAGTAGCATTAATAACACATATTCTTCTCTTTCATTTGAAGAACATCAATTGTATTTCTAGAAATAAGTAACTTGAAGTTTAAGTCTATGGATTATGGGAGAAAATTAGAAAAAACAAAGCAAATCTGATGATCATTCGCACAAAAATCAAAGATATTCCCCTCAAAAGTCCTTGACGGATTTTCCATCTTTCAAATCGTCTTAATCACTTGTGAAATATTTGTTATATTTTTTAGTAATGCGGTTAGCAGTAAACACATCAGCTGACCTATTTCTGTGGAAACGGAAATCACTTACTCATACAAAACTGTTAGCACAAAAAAGGGTGAGTCACAAATCACGTGCAGGAGGAACAAGTAGAATATGATAGAGAAGTCAGTAACTTATTTACCGGACTGAAGTATCAGGACCCCGAATCAAATAAGCTTGCTGTCGGCCATTTCTAACTTGATATATACAAATTCCCATGGTAATTAGGACTGGGATAATGCGCAGTCAGCAAGGTGGTCGTATGCCTAATGACCATTTTTAGAGAAGGCATTACCGTGAATACGGTAGGCAGGCTGCTGAAACCCGCAGCCATAGCTGTCAGAGGTCAAAGCTTGGCCACTCCCGCTGAGATCACGATCCATCTGAACGGCTACCACTCTTACAAGCACCAAATGCAACGTAGTAGGTCTCTAATCCTACGGTAGAGCTACACTAATTAAAACAATGAACTTCAGCAAAAGGATACCTATAAGTAATGCCACTTGATAGACAGAAAGAATTAAAAAGTGGCCTTTCTCGTGCAAAATACATGGATAAACGAAACTTTACTTTTAAAAAGACATACTCTCTATCATCACTGATGGATGGTTTGTATTATGGCAGTTTAAACCAAAATGAGATATGGTTTAGCTCTGAACCTGTGGTAATAGGCAGACTTCTTGTATTGATTCTCGAACTTGTTTAGTTGCATTCCGTGATGGGAGACAATTCGATTGTCAACCAAAATCCGAATTGAGCCAGTTTGGTAGAGGAACATAGAAGACGAATTGCTGTTCATGTGTGCCTTGACAGAACGTAGGCGGACAAGGAATTCTTTACCAAACCAACATCAAATTGGTCGATAAATGGATATCAGACCAGAAGTTCATGTGATCTAGTCAAAAAGATGAGCGGCGTATTTATGCCCATTTTCTGTACAGAAGTAGCAATAGGTTGTATCAGGTCATATAATTATGCTATAGATTTCTCAATATAATGGGTGAAGTTATAAGCAACAGTTCAATTCAACTTTTTGACTCAAATACCCTCATAAGGACTACCGTTTGTCTCAACATATATGACAATAAACTGAGCCCCTTTGAATTCCTTTTTCTTTTCATTTATTAGGAATAGCACAGTGTAAATAAAGCTTACTCTTCAGCAGAACAATAAAGTCGGTGCTTAATATTATGTCGTATCTAGGTTGTGAAGTGTTCGCGGTAGTGAACATGAGGTTTCTAAAGATGCGTCCATCTGAACATAGTCATAGTTCCTCCCAAAGGAAG
Source organism: Fasciola hepatica (assembly GCA_948099385.1). NCBI lineage: Eukaryota > Metazoa > Platyhelminthes > Trematoda > Plagiorchiida > Fasciolidae > Fasciola > Fasciola hepatica. The sequence continues at coordinate 5,261,356 of CANUEZ040000099.1, read as the reverse complement.
CTGTATCTAACTGCCCGACTTTAAAGAAAACCAAGACAATTGTCTGCTGGAGTACCTCATTCCACGGATAAACCCTAATATGATTACATCGACTGTCAAGTACTTCAATGTTCCTAGTAGTAAACTGAGAGAAACAAAGCTGGGCATACACTTTTTTCACAGATAGCTGTTGTGCTTCTGCGAATAGTTTAAGTTACTAAGCGTTTAAAGAATACATGCAGTCTGTGTTCATTATCAAATTATCCCACTTCAGGCTGCTTTTTTTCACCCCCTAAAGGGCGACGATTGTGGGCACTCCAACTGTTTTCAACAAATATAGGATGCCTGCATCAACAAAGAAATTACGGTACATGCACAATCTGGAAAATCCATCTTAGGAAAACCGTAGCCACCATCCAGCTAATAATAGTGTAGAACTTGGTTTCATTTTTCACATCCAGTAGTTCACGCCACCACCCGGAATTGAACCGTTCACCGTCCGCTTATGGGGCATTCTCCCTATTATTTGAACCATCGCCCATTGGCTACAGAACGCGAAGGAAGCAACCGAATATCCCATAATCTTAGCTGTGAAAGCTGCAAGTGAATTATCAATTATCTATCTACTTGTAACTCTTAATGTCAACTGTATGTGCTCTATATATATATATATATATATATATATATATATATATATATATATATATATATATATATATATACTTTGGATCTGGTTCAGTAGTGTTTTGTTTTTGTTGCGAAGAGTACAACGACCCCGGTATACAGAATAAAAGCAGAGCAGTCATTATGCACCGTGGGAATGATAGAAACGTTATACTGAGTATTCAGCAGCATTATCCGTGCCATACTGGCCGTGACGCGATAGCGCAAATGGTAGAGGGACTGTCCGATAAGTGGAAGGTCGCCTGTCCGATTCTGTCTCTCGGTGTGAACTTTGGAAGCAAGACATGCACGGAGAATTTCCACCATCTAGGAGATTTCTATTTTCTACACACATTATATATATATATATATATATATATATATATATATATATATATAAAATATGTACTCTTTTTGCTACCCTTATTATTTACTATGCGACAATGTACAACAATTCAGGAAGAGGGCCGCGGCTAATGCAAGATTGCCAAATGGGAAAGTGACCGGCAGTGATGAGAACTGAACCCTGGTAGCTTTTGTTCAAAGCCTACGATACTGACGACTAACGCCGGTTGCATTGGGTGCAATTTTTGTGGTCTCTCTTAGATTTCCGGAAGGTAAACATGTGTGATACACTCTTCTCCCAGCTGGATTTGAACACTTTTCATTTGTTGCATTTTTGCCCTTGTGTGCGATGGAAGGCGTATACCCCACGGCCTCAAAGGTCCATTTGCTCTATTAAGGAAAGTCAACAACCAGATCCTGAGCTGGAGGGATGGAGAACCACACAAGGTTCCAAGGGGTTGGTGTCTATCGGCTGTGGGGAGATTTGAACCTCTGACCTCCGAGTTGGTAATTAAACGCTCTGAACCATTCAACCATCATCGGCCAAGTTGGACGTCAGTGAGTAATTGAAGTAGCCATCATAAATCAGAAATGTATCGATAAATAGTCACTGGTGAAGTTCTCATTAGTACTGCAGGGCGGAATTGCTTCGTTATAGCTATACTACAGTGAGATAAACCATTCTAGTCAGTGTTCTCTTACATGTTATTTTCGATGACTATTGATGGTCTGAGTGTAATGTTCAGATAAAATTCCTATTTTTATGTGGGAAAAGGCAAAATATGTAGCTAAATATTGCTCCAAAATACTGAAGTTTTGGCGAAAATGTAAAAACCATCACACTACAGATCTCTCCTTAAAGTAGATATCTAACTATGAAGAATGTTGTTTTCGCTTACTCTCCTGCTATCTCAGTTTTTTCTCAATGTCAATGAAATTATTTTGAAGGACTCAACGCTACCGTATTATTGAAAACTGAGGTGAGATCAGGCGTAATAAAGCCACACAAAAAACCCTTTTAGCTTTTCATTAAGTGGATCAGCTCATATGTGTCCATTATATCTGACCATCGTAGTCGTTGCTGAATAGGTAGCCATAACTGTCGTTATGTGAGCTCCGTCGAATGTGCACTCATTTGCCCACGGTGCTTGAACAACAAAGGCAACGAAACCGGTTGATGTACACAGTTTCATTTTCCTGCGTACTGGAAAACACTAAGAAGACTTCCGTCTTATATGTCATCCACCGTTGTAAACTGTTCTCCTTTGAGTTCTAGATAGACAGTGGTTTACTGACAAATGGAACGGGGAAACTAGATAGTGAAAATGAGGACCTATTACATGGTGAACAAGCCAAGCCCAACAAGTTGTCCTTAGAGTGTGTGAACGAATAAACGTAGACAAATTCTTCTACTGTGGAAGAAAAAAGCAACACCTCAAACTCAATACCACGTGCACTGCATAAGCCGGTTCCGCATTTCAAGGCAAAGTTGCAAGCAGCATAGGTATCATCATTGTGAAACCTAAGTCGAATAACTTGTACTTGTCGGACAGTCAGCGTAACCGTGATTCCCCAGTAGAATGATTCGGTCGATTAATAGGTCATTCATTCATTCATTCAGTTACCCTCTCTTCCTGTCTGTTATTTGGTAATCAGACAGGCTAGCTGAAATTCGGTAATGGTATCAGCTTACTCTACAGTCAGTGAGAAAATACGGTTGCCATATTCAATCCTAGATTATTCTTCTTACTTAGCTATCAGTTTTAGCACAAACTCTAGTAACTAGAGATTTCTAGCATTAGATGAAGTGAAATGAGGGCCGATAATGCATGGGTGCTATTTTCTCCTTTTACATCGGTTTCTTAGAACATCGCATCGAAGGGAATAAACGATTCAGAAGTACACCGTAAGACATCAGCCCATTTGTCTGACCCCTGTATTTTCTACGCTATTTCCGCTAAGGTGCTCAACCGGCTTCATTTGGTTCTGGTATTGATTATGTAAATTTGGCGCGCTTATCCGGACCTTTGGCCTTTTCATTCATAGACACGTGACGTACTTAAAACCACAACCAGAGACTCAGACCTGGAGTCATTGAATCTTTTACCTTCGGAATAGCTGATCGAGCAAACCTCGAGAGTCAGAGTGACACAATTTATCTGTGCTCCACCGATTATTGCGCAATCGACTGACTAGACTCTATGCACCAAGTCATATGACATATATGTCATAAACAAACCCGCCGTAAGTAGATCAAGATAAAAGTTATCAACATTATTCACGTGATCGTTGTATAGGACCACATCGTATTGTGACTCTCGGGAAATTTTACATCTGCAGGCTTGTATGCTTTAGGGAGAAAAATAGTGAATAAGTTCATTCTCCAATTGGTCTACTCATCATGGTAATCAGTCAGCGGATTAAGACCAGCAAGATTCATCAAGGAATGAAATACCCACTCTGACCCAAGCTAACGGAGACATCCCATTTTAGTCTTGGATGTTAGTGTAACATTCAACAGAGCTATCGTGTACCTATACTTCTTGGAGCTACTTGAAAGACTCTCGCATTAGGAAAAAAATATCAAGGACCGTTAAAAACGGTCTTCCAAGTATTTAAAATGCTACCATATTTATGCTTGTATAGTGTGAGTATCGCCACCCGATGAGACACGAACTACCTGTAGAGACCACGGGAATTCCGTTTTGTTTTTTCAGACCAACCACGTGCAAATCCCGCGGAAGACCACGCCCTGTATATCATGGAATCCTTTATATAAGCTTATGTATTCTAGTCGGTTTACCGCACTAAACGAAATTCGGACGGTTTTCGGACAAATATGGTGTGCACATGGTAAAGAAGTCGTATCAGATATGCACCAACTCGAAGGGTTGGCGTCCAAGTTTAACGTAGTAAACTGAAGAACGGTACCATCTAGCTTTTCCAAATACCCTGCGGCACTGGATAAGATAGCATACATTTTTATGTTTCAAGACTCAAGCCTACTTGTTCCCATTTGAAAATGTTTTTACGCAAGCATTCTACCTCAGAGAATATTTACTGTTCCTGTTATGTTTTCTGGAGGGCTTTTTAAAGACTTTAAACTAATTAGAGGACAGCTAGAGCTATAGATTCTTTTCAGCTATTCATTCTTAAGCTTCCACAATAATACATTTGGTGTAGATCATAAAATTAGGACCATGAAACACTCAGTTTTGAGTGTGCCGTTCCGGAGGACCGATTGTAATTGCTTTCGCTTCGGCCAAACGCAACATGACTTTCCTCTTCAGATTAGATCGGTTAACCAGTGTTTTGTCGGTGACAGTGGATGAACGTTTAACGTCAACCAAGTGCATTGCATTGACCACATACTCCACTACCAAGCCTCTCATCACCTTTGTTACTCCCTTTCCTGACTAAGCCGGATGACTTTCGTGAACTACTATGATCAACAGCTTAATGGTACGCCTAGTATAGCCAGATCCATAGGGGCAGATGAATTAACAAATATACATGGTTAAAGTGCACAGTGGTGCTCGACTTTAAGCCTTTGAACAATGACCAGACTGACTGGGTGGAATATTTTCAAATGGATTGCCTTGAACTTTTATGTGGATCATCCTTATGAGGAGCTCGAAAACGATTCTCTTACACAGCCACTTGAGAAGAAGTGAGTAAAGAACACCTCTTTTTATGACCTTTAGAACTTCTGATTTTCCATCAACCTCCTTCGTGTATCGTTCCACCAGCTTGTCCTGGTGCTTTATCTCGTGGAAAATACTTCGCAATCAGTCTAATTCACTCTCTAGCCTCCTTAAGGAAGCGCATTTTTCTAGCTTGATGCTCCAGACATCTTGTTAAGTTCTATTTGTGACTGGGTCGAACAGTACCGCAAAATTTGATACGCTGTCCCACCCGGCCGGTCATTCTATGTACTCATCTCTCATCTGATCCATCTTCCGTGTTTGATAATAGCATATCAAGGAATGGAATACAGCCTTAAATTTCGCCTTTTATAGTGAATTGAATTGACGGATAGGCGCGGTTGAGGATTCGCAACAACTCGTTGACATCCTCCTTCGGTTTACTAACTGCAAAAATATTATGGACCATACATGTCCAGCTCTGTTGTCTCACTGTTTAACTCTTAGGTTTCAAGTTTTTCCATGAAAATGTCCGCAACCAACCGGTCAAGTGGTGACCCCGTTTGTCGATAAAACTGTCCGTCCCACAAAAATCGAAAGTCCTTCTTGCAAAGAAGGAAAAGCTGTTTCAGATACTGCGCAGGAATTCCGATGAAGAACTGATGCAGTTCTTTGTAATCACGTACGAAGATGACCGTTTCCAATAGCAGGGTATAGGTGAAAAGTAATGCTACATCCGAAAAAGGTAGTATGTTCAGTGTTGAGATTCGTGACCATATCGACAAAATGAGATGTGTCAAACAAACTTAGTATCACACGTATGAGCCTAAGAATGGGCTTGCTGTCCATGCAGGCTCCGTAAGATTCGAATGAAATTAAAGCTATTCATTGTTCCCTAATGCGCTCTTTGAATACGTAGTGACCATGAGCGATTCTGGAAAACTTTAAACATGATCTACTCTATATCAAACATTCTACTTTTTTGGACCAGCTTACTACGTACCTTACAATCTATTTATCTATCTACCTATCTATCCGTGATCTATCTATCTATCTATCTATCTATCTATCTATCTATCTATCTATCTATCTATCTATCTATCTATCTATCTATCTATCTATCTATCTATCTATCTATCTATCTATCTATCTATCTATCTATCTATCTATCTATCTATCTATCTATCTATCTATCTATCTATCTATCTATCTATCTATCTATCTATCTATCTATCTATCTATCTATCTATCTATCTATCTATCTATCTATCTATCTATCTATCTATCCGTGATCTATCTATCTCTCCATAAAATTTTCGATCTATCTGTCTTTCTATCCGTCTATCTATCTTTCGATCTCTCCACCCTTTGCTTATCGTAAATTTTACTTTACCAAACAATAAATCTTTTGAAAGTCAGTTCAAGGTAATTCAGTAAACTCTCCGTGCCCTCGATGAAAGGTGAGGTCTTGTAGTGTACGTGACTTACGCTGAAATTCCGAAGAACGTAATTTGGGGTTTTTTCATTTGAAGGGGAAGGCTTGGAAATGAATAGAGGCGGTAAATACATTTAGATCATCGACGAAGGTGAATAACGATATATCGGTAAGTGTACTCGGTAGGGGATGAGGGTATTTAGATATGTAGATGTGTGTGAGGGAAGAACACAGAGTTTTGAACGAGAGGAAAATTAAGGGACGAATTCGTAACGTGTGGAATGAAGACAAACATTAGCATCAGATAATAATCTACGGTGGCACTTTTCCTAAGCACTAAGATGCAGAGAGAATGAAAATAGTAAGGCCACCTTGATCAAGAGCAAAATTAATTGAGCTTACATCGTAGGTAACGGCACTGACGGGTTGATAGAGTATTTGTAAGCAAACTGTGTCGGGTCAGGTGAGTGAACTTGGGGAATTACTCCATGGAGAAATATATTCCCCAAATACTTTTAGCAAGAAGAGTTTCAGGCTGCTGGACAATGTGTGATGCGGTGAGACCTCGAATAATCAGGAATAATCCCAGGGTCAATGAACTAATTTATTAGAATAATCAAAGGTGGTATGATTTCATATGGACAGAGGTTTACTAAAATTGGAGACAGTGAGTTGGGACAGCCAGACCCGTGAAACTTGACAAAATGTAGAATAATGAGGAAAGAGCCAGGTTTAGCGGGGCTGAGTTCATGTGAGGCAAGATTCAAAGGAGAAAGAAGTGAGGACACGGCGGAGTTTACTCTGAACAGGTTATTCAGATATCAGAAGTGCAATCTGAATGGCTTTTTACATCTCACGGCGGTTCTTGTTACCTTGAGGTGTGCCTATACAGTGTATTTAAAAATCGTAACTCACTCTTGATGAGTGTGGTTATATTTTTGTGCCACGTGAAATTAGCCAGGTTTTTAGAGCCTTTCTTCAGCTCGGCAGAGTTTCTTCAAAAGAGAACCTACAGAGTAGAACGTGGTAGGTTTCAATGGGACAAACCAGTTGTAACAAAATTTACCGTTTGTGGTGAAAATATAATGTTCATCGCATTGTTCTGAACGTGATATGGTCATTTGTGGACCCCGGCTGAAATTTACATATCGTCCTCGACGAATAATTACCATTATGCGTATTAACATGATGACGATAAAGCCGTGTTGCTAAACTAGACTTCCAAAGAAACCCACGAGGCTGGCGGAAGCTTGGGATTGTTAGTCACGTGATAGACGATCGTGCCGTTGTGTCTGAAACAAATATTGTTTCGTACCAGACAAAAAGTATTTGTTAGTTATATGCATGCAGTTTACTGATTGTTATCTCACTAAAAATCCATCTTTTCAAAGACTACACACTGAAACCTTTCGACGAAGCGACTAAAACAGTTAATTTCACAGTGTTCGGCGTACACTTCATCTTTAAAACTGATTCGGGAATGTGGAAAATTTTATTAGAATTGCTTTTTAAAATAACACGAAACTTACTGTTAAAGAACGTTGGATGGTTATGAGAGTGTTTGGAATTTGAAACTTCGTGTAAGAAGAAGATCAGTATAAAACCGGAGCAAACTAATTACCCGTGGTTTATCAGTGAATAAAGTGCAGATCGTGTTACATGCTGCATAATACCAGTTGATAATTTTATGCTCACGCAAGCACACACTAACTGTATACACCCCAGATAGCTGAGCTTGGGGTTTGGCCGTAAACATTTCATCACACTGAAAATAAATCAGTTATTTAGTTCACACTCTGGTCAGTGAAATCAGTGACAATTCCAACCCATCATTTATCCCATAATTTGGCTCATTTAAAGCTAAAATAGAAGACATTTCGTCATTAGTCGGGCTGATACTAGCAGATCTGATGGAGAAAATGTATACAACACCATTCAACAGGTTCGAGGTACCAGGAGTTGAACCGGACTCTCGAAGACCAACTTTCGAGGTAGATAAAGCTCATTTTTGTCCAAATCGTTTACTTCATGTTTGAGGACCACGTAACCTCTGAATCTTCTGAATGGTGGGGGGGGGAATCATTTTGGCTATGAGTAGGCTTTTTTCACTTTACTTGTGGAAAAACACCTGAATGGAACGGAGTGAATTCCGACCTTCGGTATCCATAGCTTATGAAAAATATCAATCTGAGATGCGAACAACATTTCAGTGAGGGTCACCGAGCTCTTGGTTCCACCTTGCCAAAATCGTTCTCTCTGTATAAACCTTTGGATCGTTTATCAGGAGTCAAGACGTGAATAACAACTCTTAACTACAAGTCAGATGAGCGCTATTTATTGAATATATTGCGGCTCTCATAGTTCAAATCATCCTGTGTCGTCCCTTTGATTGTGTGGTGAACGAATTAGTAACTAGTTCTAGGGATTTACGGTCTTTGAAAAGACAACAATGTTGTCACATGACAAGGGCAATTTTGTTTGTCTTCTTGTCAACTACTTTTCATTCTTTAGGAAATAGTCAAAAAGTTCATAAAAGTGAAGTGCTGATTAATTTTTGATAGAACAGTTGTGAAACAAGTCGAATTTTCTCACTATGAAATATGACCTCAAAAGATAAGAATGGTGAAATAGAGAACCGGGACATTTTGAAAACTGATTTGGCCTTTCGATGACAAGAAAATCAGTTTGACCTCAGGTGACACACAAACTGTAACATATATGTGCAGATGTCATCAAGTCAGATTTTCCATGCATACGACGACCCAACAGTTCTTTTTACCAAACCGCTTTTTTGAAGCAGGGAGCATTTAGAGAACGAAATCACGTGAGAAAGTGCGGACAATCTGTTTGTCTTGGTAAAAAGGCAGCATTTCCTGGTCATATTCACTTTGCTGCTTACATATGAGGCCTAATTTGATTAGATCAATCAGAAAGACTCATGTGCTTGAGTCCAATCAAAAAATTTGTGCAGGAGGTTTTTGAGCAAAAAGCGCTGGTCGATGCATCCTGAAAAGCATCGCATCGATGGAAGAAAACAACTTTGGTTTCGGAGTGCTCAACTTCTATGCTAAGGATTGGGTCAGGTCAGATTTGTGACCTGATGCAGTGAGGTAATTCGTAAATGAAGGGGCCGGAGATTAAACGTCATTTCGTGCGGTTGCACTGGGTTGCTTCATTGGTTTTGACAGCCATTTGGGTATATGCTCCGACACTCGTTAAGCCAAGCAGCGGTCCGTCCTGCCAATGTATGCGTCACGGCAGCTGCAAATTAACTGATAGAAAACATGTGAGACAGGATCGGCAAGACTGAGTGATTTTCGAAGCTTAATCTTTTGATGGTCCCCGACAGATGTAATTGCACCTCTAAGTATGCTTGCCAGATGACTAAAGGTAAAATAATAAAAACTCGCATCTTCTCGACCGTGATTGGTTTTTCTCATGCTATTTTCCGCTTTCGGTGTTGTTCGACGACATTTTGGGAATGACGATCAACTAACAATGTTCTTTTTATGAAATCCTCTTCATTTATCACGTGGTCCTTGGTGCAGATATTTTGCGTTCTATTGAGGGGAGTTAGGACTAAGCCGCGTTTGTAGGCCTTTGGTGTGGACCTGGAAAATTGTAAATGGGGGTCGTCCCAAGTTGCTTGGTGATAAATGCTGTCCGGAGGTTTGGTCATTAGAAAACCTAAAAAACAGACTGCTGCCACGGTCCTCTCCATGATCAACAGAGAGATTAGGTCGGGCAGAGCTTATGGAGTTGATAAAATCCACAAAACGTCCCTCATTCGAAAAACTTAAAATGTCAATAACATATCGTCTGTACAGGGGAATTTGAGAAATATAACCACATAATTGTCTTCCAGTCATTCTCATGAATGCTTATACTAAGGTCGAACCCAGAGGATCTCCCACTGCCACATTATCAGTCTGTTTTACAGGGCTTTCCTTCAAAATTAAAACGGATATTTTCCGTGCAAAAAAGGCCGATATCCTTGATATATTCGATAGGAATAGGTAAATGAAAGAAATGAGAAGAAATGAAGTCACGTAGATCATCTCATTTCTTACGAAGAGTTACTTTAGTGAAAAGTGACTTACCGTCAACTGAGTACATTTTATCGGAACTCAATAAAACCTTGTTCAATGTGTCTGCCAGTTCAAACGAGTTCTGTAGACAGAACGGTGTGAGATGTCTCCGAATGCGGCAAGGATCTCAACGATTCAGCTTGCGAGTTTCTGATTAGTCGGGTTTTACGTGCATAATATAGGCCCCAAAGGAACTCCAGACACGTTAAACTTTGATAACCCTCCTAAATAAGGCATCTGTGTCCCAAATGGTTCTAGTCTCTTGTACGTCTTTCCGGATATGAATCCATGCAGGAACGGAATTCGTACCCGCCTTGATATCAGTTTCGCTATCAAAATATTTTTCTCCTGCGTAGGGGCCGGTATGAATTGTTGTGTCTTCCATTCTTTCGAGTATGCCTGTTTCATGCTTCCTAAATGCCGTTTTGTAGATGATTTTATGTAGGTGAACGACTGGTAAAATCAATAACCAATCATTGAACTGATTAGATTGATATTTCGCAGATTGGCAAACGTGTTCCCATTATATTCGGATGTGTTAGGTAGATGAATAAATTGCAAATTCCTGCGACACGGAGAAACACGTCTCCGTGATATCACATCAGGCATTCATATCTATAGTGATGAACAAGTACATGTAGCTACATGTGTACGAGGTGGTGTGAGTGAGTAAATATTCAAAGAATTTGTCATATTAAAAGCATGTTAGAATCCCATTGTTTCTGTTACAACTTGCATTTATATCGAAGACTTCTTCTAGCCGTAAGCCTACAAAATGAATTGTTCATGGATTACCTCCCCGTACCGTGTATTGGAATGACGATGAAAATCTAGTATTAAAAGAGAGCACCATTGATTGTCACGGTTCTAAATTGGGCAACAATACGTTTCCTCAGCAGCAGACAGTGGATCTCAACTTGTAGGCAGATTTCAAACTGTTTCCGACGACATTCAGAGTCCACATCAAAGGATTACTCAGGAGGCTGCCCATAACGGCCGAAGCCGTAGAATTTGGATTGTTGATGGTAAAACTGTTCAAAATACACCACCTCATGCAGTCGCAATGGTTGAAATGACCATATAATAAGAACCTATCGAGATTCGTATGTAAAAGCTATACTCGTCTCCCTTGCTCAGTCACACATTCGTTCTTCAAACCTTTATTTCACCGCCCAGTAGCCAGGCATTTGCGCATGTCACCAGTAACACCATGGGTTAAAAATGGCCGGTTTCCGGAATGTTGCTAAGATAATGAACTTCTTGCACATGTGTTTTATAACTACATATCTTCTCTCGGTTACCCACCACTTACTACGTAAACTCCGGAGTTGATAACTGGGGAGAAATTGACTGTGTTGCAAAACGTTTACTTCAGTCGACAGGTATATTCGAAAATGAATAGACTGTGTTTAATCACGTAGATCACCGTGAAATTGTCGAGGACCATTAAGTAGAGGACAATGAATGCAAAAATTCGTTTCTCACATTGAATTCACTGATCAACCCGTTTAGAAACCTTGCTCAAAATTTCGTGTTCATTATTTTAAAGTAATAAATTTTCTCCTGCAAACCTAATGTGATTTCTCACCAGCTACCAAATCTTGATTCAAAATCCATCCCATGCATTCTGACATCTGACAACTGGTTTTGGTTTACCATGTTGAAACAGCGCTGGACCATATTGGAGCAAATCATAGAGATTCCTTACTGCGGTCACATGATGAACAATGGATCGAGCATGAGTATGCGTTGAACTTGAAGAAAGCAGTGTAATCCCTCACGTGGCTGCTTCTGCTGCTGAGGCCATCTTGCAACCGGAATGTCGTTGTCACTATCCACCCAAATGACAAATCCATCTCGAGGATATCTTCTTGGATGTCTCGTTCAACATTACAATATACTTCGAGGGGGAACGTAAATAGACTGAGGGGACCGGGGTTCACGAAAGCCAAATCCGGGCCGTCAGTGTTGGAATGTTACCATGATAACCGGTTTACGGCCGCGAGTCGATGGAAGTCTTATTGGGCTTCGGTGCCAAAGGAAAGTGTTTAACACCACGTGTTCGGGACGACATGTATCTCGCAGCAAATCGCCAGACTATCTTGGCTACTTCCCACCGGCTTACCCTGCAGCAGTATGTTAGTTCGAGAGAAGGGGGGTGGGTGGGTGGGTAGATAAAGACAGATTACAAAACTCGCAATCAAAGTGGGATAGCCTGGTATGTCCGGGCTGATTTATAAGTTTTGTAAATCACCTGAATTTCTCCCTCAAATCAACACACACGCTAAAGCAATTCAAATCTTTTGAGATAAAAGAAAATTAAATATATATTATTTGTGTTGAAACCTACGTTTTGAAACTTGGGGTAAAATTTATACCTAAAAACCTTTATTTCCAAGTTAGACTATAGTTCTCTCTGAATGAGATCAGTGAATTTTAAGCCACATATTTTTCATATTTGGCCTATGAAAACCGAAGCAAATAAAAGTGGTATTTTCCATTGTTTATTGGTATCCTGCAGATCTATTTTCGACCGTTCTATGTGGAATTTTGTGAGCAAAGTGGGGTGACATTTTCAGTCACAAAATATAAATGTCAAACGAAGTAAATGTCTGGTTGTCAAGGTCAGTCGAAAGATGCACCATGATGCTAACAGACAAAATGAAACAAACGTTTTCCCATCAATATTCATGCAGTTTCTCTATCTTGCAACTGGGTTTTCCCGAATCCGAAAAACCTTCACGTGTTTATTGGCTATTGTTGACAAAAGTACCCATGGATACCGGGCCCGTATTGTGACAAGTATTGAACACAAGCTAATGCGAAGGCATTCAGTCAAAGTTAGCTTCCGTGCCACTGGTGGTGGTGCAAGCACAGATAATCGAAGCTACGTACAACTATATCAGCTTGATGTTGACTGTAAATTGAGAGAACTTGAACTGGTTGTTGCCCTTGTCCGTATCACTTTTGCCAGTTTTATTGGCTTCTTGACCACGTACTTCTCTTGATTATACACCTTACTTTAACCAAATAATGCTGTTGAATTTGACGTTTTCGGTTGTATATGGAAAAGTCAAGTTTATTGCTGATATGTCCGCGCTCAGTCGTTTATTTCTGCAAATCTTTTATCCAGTAAAATTACGTCACGACTGATAAATGTTGATAGCAAAAAAACCAAGCTGAAATTTTTGATTGGTTGAAACTCAGAAGTTTTAATATGTGCAGCAGATTGTCTCTAGACCATTTCATATATGCTACTAATCGAAATGTGAAAATGCTTCTTTTTGAAAAACTGATCTGCTTGATCAGAAATGAGGTACAAAATCGTAGTTGTTTTCTTTACTGTCTGTTAACATACAGAAGTGAACTTGGTGTAACTTGCCATCAGGTCTGATGGTTTGAGGATGCACTTAAGCACACACCTCCATATAGTCCATTCCCTTCTGTAGCCCGTGTGGAGTTCACTAATAAAACTTCCTCTTAGGTATGGTTTGAAACTTTGGGTCCCCTTGATTCAGTTCATCAAAACAGATAGAAGACATAAATTGCGAGATGCTAGCATTTCTTATAGTCTTCTCAGTCGCGTACGTAAAACATGGGATTTCCTGTTCAAACGGAGCACAGAGTAAAACAATGGAATAGATAGTGTCAAGCGAAATTAGGAAACCATTCGGTAAACCTGATTGGTTACCGCCACGGCAGGCACTCATTGTGGGTCAAAAGTATCAGTGCACACAGTGGAGGCCTAAGTCTACTTATCAACACAGCCTCACAAAAAGCTAGAAGCTTTGGGTTCCGATTCCATGCGATCACTCGGACCGTTTGACCCGGATCAATCCGATGACGAAAGGTCACAAGGTGTTTCGCGATCGATGAAGCCGGGTTTCTAATCGTCGTCTGTTGTCCGGGTGGAGGATGACTCATCCACTGCACTAACCACTTTGGTACATGCTCCCCCATTCTTTGACTGAGCCAACGATCCGTTCTGCCTATGTAGGTGTCACCGCAGCTGCAGGTGAACTGATAAGTGATGTGAGAGGCATTCAGGTTCGCGACACTGCTTGAATGTGCTTGGAGATTTAGTCGTTTGGTGGTTTGCGAAATCTGCAATTCATCCGCCAAGTAGGTGCGCTTTAGCGCACACTTTAGATTTTGGCTAATCCGATTGAACAGATGATCCCCTTTAAATGGCAACACTAGAGTAACTCGTTTCTTCTCGACCGTGTCGACTCGTACGGTCTTAGGCCTTTCTCTTTTGTGGATCTCAATGAACTTATCCGGGTATCCATTGGCACAAAGAGTTTGGGATAAGAACTCCTCTTCCTTTTTCGGTTGGTCTACACTGCAGATTTCACGCGCTCTGTGGAACAGGGTTTTGACCAAGCCCCTTTTGTAGACAACTGGAGCGAAACTGGAGAACTGAATATATTGTCCACTCCATGTTGCTTCACGATGGATAGTCTTCTGAATTGTCCCATCTGCACGTTCTTTTATCATGATATCCAAAAAGGGAGGCTGCTGCCACTCTCTGTTTCACATGTGACTGATAGATTGGGATGTATGGTGTTCATTAGGTTGAAGAACTTAGTAACCCGTTCTTCCTCAGTAAAAATCAAAATATCATCGACGTAACGCTTGTACAGGGTAAACTGGATGATACTCTTAGGTATGGGTCGATGTGAGGGAGTGCTGTTTCTGACTAGTGAAAATTTAATTTGAATCCGAATATTAGATAGCAAAACAGTAGTTTGTTAGCTGGCTGTCCGCAATATTTCTTGAAAAGAGACGCAGCACAGCATAATTTATTTTTGGGCCAATTTCGCTGCTTCTCAACCAGTTGCATACTGAAGAACTGTAGTATTTATATAAGTTCATTCAAAACAGTAATTTTCGACAAAAGTGGTGAAAAAATACAGTAAAGTTACGTCACCATGGTAAACACATGTTATCAACAGTCGTTTCTTCTGACTTAGTAGGTGCTTTCATCGGAGTGTAGCAGTGCTTTCACCAAAGCCTAATAGATTGCTATTGCTTGCAGCGCACATGACCCGGAAAATAGAGTTTCATTCAGCTGGATGTTTCGTCATCAAAAGATGACGGACGACGGCCGACGACGAGATCTTATGGTATTGAAAGTTGTCATTATGCGTCCAACGTGACCCAGAGAGCATCACGAAAGGCTGGACCCGATTTTGTATATGTTCAGTCGCTCGGTGATGTAACTGTTGCTCTGTTCGACCTTCTTGGATTGCCTCGCAACTGCATTAGACATGGTGAATCAGATTAGATTTATTGTACAAAGGTAGACGTAGTTTCATCGAGGGTGTGGGGATCCGACTGGCTTGGTCAACAACCCTGAGGTCAGCTGCCTAATATGTTCGAGCAACTACTGTTCCAAGTCGTCGTTTGAGCAACCAAGAGACTTCATCACCTTTGAATGGAAGACAAAGGGTGACCAGTAATTTAGCTGCCGAGCAACTCGTTTGCCTGATAACTTGAGACTTGCTATGCCTTCCGATGAACGCATCGGGGTAGACGTTTTCAGTCAAGGGCTCTTTTAGCTGTTGTAGTTCATCGTCAATCACGTTTTCCGTGCAAATACGCCGTGCTCTTTTAGATAGTATTCGGACCAGGCCACTTTTACATTCCATAGGCACTGAGCTGTTGAACTGCAAGCACTGGCCTGTCCAGGCTTCTTCTCCGTAAAAAGATCTAGTGAGTATTCCATCATTCCTCCTAGTCATATTAATTTCAAACAAGTGCAGTGTATTTCACTTTTCTTCTTCCATCGTAAATTGTATATTCGGATACAGGAGATTGAGTTCATCCATAATCCATGTCGTCTCTTCCAGAATTTCGTGATGATTAGAGCATCATCAACGTATCTTCGTAAAGTTCTGAACCTCTCAGTATTTTGCTCCCGTTTTCATCAAGATGAGCCGTAAATATTTCTGCCAAAATTGGACCCGAAAGACCTTCCACTGCAACTCATCAGTAAGCCGGACCAAGGAAAGAAGAGGATTCGTGTCGTGTATGTAATACTCGTCACTGTGCGGAGAAGTATAATTCAGTGTCTCATTTTTGCCCGACGACGATGATGATGATACTAAGAGTTACGACAATGCTGCTCGAGAAAATAACATCCGTAGTGACTGACATGAGAACCACGATGATCTTCTTGTGGCTTAGTTAAAATCGTTCATGAAGGATGGCGACAAGAGTAGTATTGTGGTTGCAAAAAGTAAAAGTTGTGAAAACCGTTATCGTCTTGGCTGTAAGCATTTTCCAGTGCTTGTCGGTACTGCAGTACTTTTTCAAATCCGTGGAAATTAATTCTAGTTTGAAAGAGGATTTACCATGGTTAAAAATTACACAGTGATCCCAACCACGTCACCGCCGTTGATTTTATCTGAAATAACTTGGATCAACTGATAACATGACTCTATCACACGGTGAATTGCTGAATTCCTCAGAATAAATTCTATTCATCCAATCTTGCGTAGCCAATACAGCAAGCCCAGAACGGACGAACTGACGGTGTGATTATTTGACAATATGCTTGAAGGATGACCCAGGATAAGCCCTCCGATTATCTCGAAATCACTATGCCATCTTATATTTTGATGCACTGAGTTACATTGGACCTGTCAGTAAAAAGTTGTTGTTCTTGTATAGCAAATGAGAGGACTCCTTTCGAGCCCAACCGCTTCAGACCGATGATTTTTGAGGTACCAGCCAGAAAAGCTGCCAGGCGATCAAATCATTTTGACCTCAGTGGATCATTCCATTAGGAGGTCTTAAGCTGTCCTCCCATCCCGTGCTGACACCAGTAATAAATCTCAAGCCGTTGTAAGTAAGTGGCAAATTTCTGGGTATCCTATTAACGAATTCGACCACAGGCAGCTGGACTATCCTTTTCCCACATATTTTGCATATTTTCGATTTGTTTTCACGGCTTCACAACAGATTAAGTGGAAGACATCTTCTTAGTGTCGAAACTGAGGAAATAGAATAAATGGCACAACAACTGGCAATGTAGTTTGCAAGAATCAGTGTCTTCCGTGGGGCTCGCCTGAGTTCGATCTGCAACAGACAGAAAGGCAGAAAACTCCATAAGCACAAAGGCTCAGTAAGTGCTTCAACAGGATCCTACACTTATATTAATTGAACACTAATATGGCTGCAGACGATCTGCTCACTACAGTAATCATGGTAACAACAGATAACAACTTCATATCCACATGGTCCTCACGAGACGGGGCCTTTGAAATCGGCCGTGCCATGTCGTTGGAAAATCAGAAATACACCATTTTCAGTTGATTTTTATAACAATATTCATTCCCGTTGTTTCAGCGGCCAAAAGTCCCCATCTCTTCCAGTTGACTCTGGTTTGTTACACACTGCAATTTTTCCTGTTTTCTTTTCCTTTGTACTTTAAACACCTTCCAATCCCGTCGTAATGCAGTGGCTGCAAATATGTCAACGATGAAGTTTCAGGATGCAAACTACCTACCCCCGACGGAAGTTCACGTATTCAAATTCAGCTGAACGAAGTTGTTAACTGGTCTTCATTCCGTTCTCTTGTACCGAATGCATCTAAACTCCAGGACGTATAATTTTCCTTACCTTCTGGTGAATCACACGGAGCTCTCACCAACTAGTTTTCTCTCCCGTCTGCGAACAGTCAACCGATACCAGTATAACCAATGGTTATGTATCTTGGTGATACACTATCCCGTGATATATCATGGCCCGTGCATGTTCAACTGACTTTTTGCAGAGTTAGAAAATTGCCATTCTTCTCTGTATGTCCACGGTTACTTTGAGTCTTGAATCAGGTAATTTTTAAATTTGTGACTGCGTGTCTTCTGCCTTATAAGTTCTACAGATCTCCAGTTATCATCCCAGGCCTATTGAGAAGAGATTTTCAACTTGGTAATAAGACCTATCAAACTTATCTCTATGTGCAGTGACGTATTCATAGATCAACTTGTTGATACTATCACTGATAAACACTCCCATGCCTGTGGCCAGTTTACTTCCAAAACACATGCAGACATACGCCCTCCTCTACACAACGAACATTCAAAAGCTGTATGCACGACAAGTTCGCGCTCAAAGTTCGAATTTCTCTCACCTCACGGTACTGCATATCCCAATTCCGTTTTGCCTTATCGTGTCTGTTTGTTTGTTGATCCAGTCACAGTCATCAAAGACCTAAAAACCGCTTACCTGGATGAAAATTACCATACTTCTACGCATTTCCCAATACTGTATTATTATATCCACAGATAGGATGTCAATGCTGAGAACCCACCCAATCGGATGCTCAAAGCTAATACTGACTTGACTTGAACTGGTTTGTCGTCAAGGATATGGTTCACACGTCTGCAAAAAGCAACGTTTCAACAGTGGTACTAGAAGTAGTGTCATGAGAGACAGAGTGCGTTGACAGTTTTCATGATGATTGCACTGAGTTTGCGATTTGGTCACGTTATCTTGCTTCGATGGCTAGGGTGGACCATCACTGCCAGAGTTCGGTGGCCACATTTTTCGAGTAGTGATAAGGTTCAACTTCGCGTTGATTATAGGCAATCGTACCCTAACTAAGACAACAAATTCGCCCCGCCTTCGAGGGATCGGACCTCAATTTGCCTACGCTTCAATATCATCTGGCTCAACATCAACTGGTTAAGGTTGGAAGAAGCAACACAGGAGCCATCTTACAACTTGAGGCAGGAACATTCGGAAGCTAGCATGATACTAACCTTAGTTGACCAGTTCAGTTCAGTTCAGTTCTTTCAACCACCAAACTCACATTTCTGCCTGCTAATTTTGGTTGATCAGCCCCCAAATCACAGTTGGGCCTGTGAAATATTCCGGTTTACGGTATCGAATGAAAGCCGGTAACGCTATCGCTTTACGTCGCTCTCCGTGAACTGAAGCAGATACTGAAAACAAAAGAAATGAAACCACCAATAAATACCATAATGTAGGTAGTGAAAATAAACAATAATAAACAATCAGTAAGACGGAAGTTGACTTTGACTCAACACAGCTTCTGGACGGCTCTATCCAAAGGGGATTTCACAGGAAAACAACATGGACTGTGCAACTTAGAAACTTCCAAAGCTTTGTGTCCGGAGCTACACGTATCAGCTGGGATGATACACCAAAGGGTGAGAAAGATTAGACGGATCCTGTCTGAAAAGAGCTATCCCAACAGAATCGTTGGGCGCAATATAAAATACCGAACAGAGCCAGAATGGATATCACAGTGGAAAAGAAAAACGTATTTCTCAGACTCCCTTACGAGCTGGGTGCGGCTGCCGAGAGAGTTAGCAGGGTTTTATCGGCCACATTTAAAGTCAGTTCCAAGCAGCCACCCTCAAATGCTCATTCTCGACATCGACCATCATAAAATGCGAGAACAAGGATAGATAGCCCATGTTGACCTCTTCATTGACCATTTATCAATTCAAGTGCACCTGTCAGGTCAAATCAGGTCAGGTCAGGTTGCACAGGACTGATAGTGGCCGGCGTCAATCCAGCGTCCAGAGTTCTTTCAGTGGTATGCACAGAGGTCAGCACCCACTGCTGTGACTTTTTAATTCCTTCCAGGTTTGTTACACGAATGGGTTTGTTCCTTCAGAATGGAGCAGAAACACTTCTCTTTATCCAGGCTAGAGACAACCATGAAGTTGGCGTTCCATCACACTTCTTGCCTCAGATCGTAGGCACGGGAACAGGAAAAAGAGAAGCCTGGAGTAAATTACCATTGCTCCCTAATACTCAGTGTTCTACTTCTGTGAATAACTCGTCCCATTTCACATCCAGCATCCTTTAAAATACCTTACACCTTGCACTCTAACTATTTCTCCAGTTAGTCTATTCCACATTCCCACTATTCTATTGCTGAAGAAGTTCGCTCGCACTCTTGGCCTAGATTACGGCTTCCACAATTTTATACTATTTCCTCTCGTTCTTTGATCAGTGGCCTTTTCAAACATATCCCCGGCACTTGTGCCCGATAAACCCTTCAGGATTTTGGAAGCTTCAGTTAGGTATCCTCTGAGTCTTCTTTTCCCAAGTGAAAAGAGTCCCATATCCTGCAGTCTTTGTTTATATGATTTCCCTCGTTGTCTTTCAACCATCCGAGTGACTAGGGCAGGTTGCATCCATTTTTCAAAAAGGTGCCCATGCCTGTACGCTGTGTTCAAAAAGTGGCCCCACTGCTGCCTTGTACATCGGTATGAATACTTTCGCCGATCTGCAAGAAAGTACTGAGAGCAGCCGAAAGAGCTTGCCTCTTGCTTTGCGAGCAGCTAGCTTGTACTGGTCAGCGCACTTGAAGTCAGCAGTCATTTGGACACCCAAGTCCCTTGTTGACTGTGTCGCCGCAAATGTGAATGGTCCGTTTTCGCCCATGGCCGTAAATCCTACTTAAGCTGTGGTTAGCAGATGGCTCGTTCTTTTGTTTAAGGGGATATCCCATTTATTTTCCCAGCCAACTGCCTGCGTCAGGTCCCTTGCTAATTCATCAGATCTCCGGACCCCACAATTTTTACATCGTCTGCAAAAATGAAACACGGTAGTGACAGTTGTTTTATTAAATCATTTATATAGAGAGGAAAAAGCATTGGGCCTAAAACTGATCCTTGAGGTACTCCCCTGGTTACCTCTCTTGCGTTTGACCTGCAGGTTCCTACTCTAACATGAGACTTCCCGTTTGTCAGGAAGGCTGATACCCACTTGCGTATTTGCCTTTCTGTCCCAAATGTCTTTAGTGTCCCCATCAATAGGCGATGAGTGACTGAGTCAAAGGACTAGCTGAAGTCTAGGTAACAAAATTCGACCATCTCGCCCTCGTCCATCTGGTTAGTGACTTCGTCTGGGAATACCATAAGGTTCTAGAGACAAGAGTTGCCTCTCGGAAATCCGGGCTGTGCTTTACAGAGCAATCTGTGACTCAATAGATGTTTACTTGTGTTCCTTTACCAGTCTGTCTAAAATCTTGCGGAGAATGTAGGTAAGGCTTACCGGGCTGTAATTCTCTTCTCCTGACCATGATACTCCCTTGTGGATAGATACAACTGCATCTAACTTCCATTCTAATGGTAGTACCCCTTGGCTAAGTGAGGCACAGTATAGACGGCAGACGTGTTCACTGATCATGGCAGACAATGGCTGTGTGATAGCTGGGTGTATACCATCAGGCTCCGCCGACTTGTGCAGGCAAAGTACCTTCAAAATTTCTCTGTCTGTTCTTGTCCGGTTGGCAGGTTGGAAGGGATAGGAGCAAACACTTGCGTGGCCGCCGATGTTTGTTGTTCTCCATCACCTCTACATACTTTCTCAAAGAGTAGACCCAGGGCGTCGGCTTTGCTCTGATCGTCATCACATATTTCACCCCCGTCCCTCAAGACCAGAGGTCGCACTCCATTCCTAAGCGAAGCCTTTGATTGAACATATCTATAGTGGTCTTTTGGGTTTTGTTTAGCTTCTTTGGCCAGGGTCAGTTCAGAGGTTCTCTTTGTCTCACGTTGGATGTTTACGGTTGAGTTTCTATCCTCTTTGTACCATAAACAGGCTCTTTCGCTACCAGTGGTCTTAAAGATCTGCCAGATTTTGCCCCTCCCTTTTGACTGCTCGTCGAACCGTCGGCGTACTCCAAGTTGGCTTGCCCTAATTTTTGCATTCCAAGAGTGAGGCAAAACTGTCTTGAAGCTGCAAAAGATTTCCCTTGATCCTCTCCCACATTTAATTTACTCCAGTTTCCTCATTCCCTATCCCCCAGTCTAGTTCTGCAGCCTTAGTTCTAAGTTTCCTTTATGTTTATCCTATCAACCGTTCTACGTAATTTCCCTTCGGCTTTCACATGCCTGAGACAAAGGAAACATTTGATGGTGACAATATCCCTTTTGCCCAAAGGTGTCGGCAAATCTAACCCGCCTATGTCATTTTCATTCCTTGTGATCACTAGGTCAGGGAGCGAAAGCTGCTGCCCTGTTTTGTACCTTGTGCTTCCTCTAATATGCTGAACCAGAGCCCAGTGATGCATCCCGTCGGCGAAGTCTTTCTCTGCTCTACACGGGATAGAGCTACCAGTTGTCCCATCCATTCCTGGAAGGTTAAAGTCATGCTATTAAAAGTCCGCTTGCTGATGCCTGGAGCTGCCGTAGTGCACCCATCAATCTTTTGTCCTCGTCCAAGGTTGAGTTTGGGCTTCTGTATACACACACACATTTGAGTGCTTGCTGGGAAAAAACTCACGTCCGACTCCGTGTGCCCTAGTCTTTCTCTGACCGAGAAGGCTACTCCACCACCTGCTGTGTCACTTCCCCTGTCTTGTCGATAAGCGAGATAGTGGCCTTGCACTCTGTGGGATATGGTCGTTTTGGGACAGCCAAGTCCCTGAGACTGTGACTATTTCAGCATTGCAGTGAGCGGCTCTAGTGGTCAGTTCCACCCGTTTGTTCCTAATGCTGCAGGCACTGGTGTCTAGCACTAACGTTACCCTTTCGGTCGACTCTGCATTTTTCTCCTTTACTTTTTGTCTGTCGTGCCACTTATGTAGGTCGAACGATAAGGTATTTATCAAAACACTTTAAGGAGCACCAACCACGTTGGCTTCAACATGGAGGAAGAGGAGCTGCATTAAGCTCCATTCTCGCTCATCCGTTAGACACCAGCTATAAAGTTGGTCCTGCTTACATCATTCAGCGTTCTATACAGGGTCCAACCGAACGAGTCAAAATCAGTTAGATATAGGACATTAGCGACTATCGAGGCAATCAGCATTCGCATACTACGGCCATGGCTATGCTCACAAAAGAAGGTGATCCAAGCCCTTGGACTTCCGTGGCCGAAGGTCGATCACCCCATTCCCGAGTGAGATGCTGCTCCAGGCCTCTGACGACGACACGTAATTTCGCCTTGTCCTCTGTTTGTCCATTGGCTGGTCGGCTAACCAATCAATGGACTGACTGACTGGTTGATTACCTGACCAACTGTGTTCTTTTCTTCCCTTATTTGATTTCGTAAAAATGTGATTATATTTATCTTGAGAATGAAATCACCAAAAACATATTCGCCTACTCCTTGCTTTCTGAAAGTAACCAAGGGACTTTCCCGCATACTCAAAAGCGTTGTTGTATTTTCCCCTAAAGGCCTACCTCTGTCCCACATAAATTCAGCAACACTTGTGACTGGAAACCATACAGGGATTGTTGGTATTTGAATACCGATATTATTTTTTTCCCAAATTTATACTACACTGGTTCGACCATGTTTTACAGTGCTTTTGCTCAGTCAAGAGAAAAACACGGGGAAGAGTTTCACACGCCAAAACGGGTTACAGTTTTGAAAAAACTCATTATTTTTCTGTAAAACACGAGCAAGATACGGAACTACGGAAGATCAATGCGGTGATAATATTCAACGAAGTAGTCGGAACTCGAAACGGATCAACGGTTGAGACAGGCTGAGAAAGAGCTCACTATTCAGTGGGTGTGAACAGTTCGAAGTGATTTTTCTGCGAATGCTCTGGATGCCATTATGTTCTTGTCATATAAGTCTGATATGTGGTCTCTAAGGGAAACAAGATTGGTGGTGAGCAAATCCCTACTAAGAGTGATATAATCCTTTTTCATCAAACCAAGGAAAACTACGCGAAAACGGTATAGAATTATGGGGAATGTACGTTGGTGTACGAAGGAAGAAGTAAAAGACTGCGGAGCACTGAATGGTTATAGTTTACGAATCTGAGATATCACTGGTGGCAATTTTCTAACAGTTTTTTCTGTATGTGAAGACCAACGTAAGTTTTCTTATAAAGTTACAGCGAAATATTTCTCGTGCTTTAAATTTACCAGATGGTGGTAGTGTCTTCTGTAAAACGCGATCTTAACGTGGAAATATGCACCCTTGACTTTGGGCATTGTTTAACAGAAGACCAGGCGTAAAGCGTCAACTTTATACGGAATGAATTAAGATTCAATCTGTCAAGCTCGTTGGAACTCGTTATTATACTGGGAAATATTGCGTGGTTTGGCATGACCTTTTTAAGCTCTTGTGCTTGCATTCTTATCAAAAACATTCGTTTGAATCTACGCCATCCATATTTCATCTCTTACGGGAAATAGAACTAAAAGAACTAAGTTTTATGCACCGAGATTAGTGCATAAAAGTGGGCATTTTATCGTGTTGAAACGATGAACTATATCGTTCGACTGGTGTTATTGCCTTCACAATGGGAATTCGAAAAAGTTGCGTTCATCTCTGATTGTCTTATCTACGCGACTGTGAAGAGTAAACTAATTTTCACAGAATATATTGTTGGCACGAAGAGCCTGAATCTCATGTAATGGAAAATCCATTTGCATTTTTCGCATCGGCTAGCCCAATGAATAAAACTGGGATGGTTACTGTGTGCCACTGGAAAAACAGTTCGCGCATCACCGATTATTCACTCGCGTGATTCCCAGCCGACTGTCCGGACCGCGGTAGCCCAGCTGGTAGGGCATCTCCTCGGTATGCGGAGGGTCACCGGTTCGATTCCGGCCCGCGGAGTCAGACTTTTTCAAAACGTTCCGCGTATTTTCGAGGGAGAGAGAGATAGACGAATTGAATACCCTCCATCTTACTTAGCTTGGCTGTGATTGAGAACGGATGATTTTCGTTGTCCCACGGACGTGTTCGCAATCAACAACTCGATTACGATCGATAGTTAACCCCGCTGCTTTTCGTTACTGATGCTAGCTTGTGCACACGTGCGCGCACACTCAGACGAGCCCACTTAGTTTTTAAAAAAGGCCCATCCATTCCTTGGTCCTTGTGACCATCAGACTTTTAGGCGACATGTGAACTGAACGTCACCACCGATTTCAGCTGAACACAGTTCGCGGTTTGCGTCATTTGTCCACAGCCCTATGCGACTTGCCTGATCTGTTTACACATAAATGGGCGATATCTAAATTGGTGAGTCCAATAGATACCTGTTTCTGGTCAATCAAATTTGAGAGCATCTTTCGTCAATCGGGTGCTACTTTTTAGAGAACCATTCCTAAGAGGGTTCAGTGAGGCTAGTTTCATCGTAATTGGGAACATTTTACATACTGCAACTTTTTCCGGATATTACTTTTCAAGGGTAAAAGCCATTTGAAAACACGGTTGGGATTGGGTTCCCAAGATTATGAAGACATTTGGCAAACTGCTACTTTCTGAGGGTGCGATATACGCTATGATCAGCGTTGACCATTACTGGATCAAAGGATATATATAAATTGTGACAATATATTTGTAAATAGTTGTTTTTTATGTTGATTACTATAAGGTAGGGACAGCACATTGCTATGGTTGATCTTCTTCTTGTTATTGAGTGGTTGATTTTTTCATCTTCTACCAGAGCATGCAGTGCTGTTTCTGATATACGGCAGCAGTTCTTAGAGTTGGACGAACCATAAACACAGGAATACATCCATTTTGCTTTCAAGTAGTTCACTCTGAATCCTCGAGCTATGATTCATCTGCCTGATCAGTTCCGTCACACACTCCGTTTTATTTTAGGCGCGGCAGAAACGAAACTGGTGAGTCATTTATAAGTGCACGACTGCTGACCTCCGTGAATGTCTATGAAATTCAACCGAAAAAATAATGGTTGGCTGTTTGATCTCTAATCAATGAAAACACTTCGAGCTGTTCGATCATTGTGTAACGGGGAATGCTGGGGCGAGGGAACGGCGGGAACATCGAGGCGAACGAACGAACCAAACGAGGATCACCGACAAAAGAACAAGTGGCGAATATGTCGGAGGCGCCTCAAAATAGACAGTTTATGGTGAATATATATATATATATATATATATATATATATATATATATATATATATAATCCATATTCGATTTTATTAAGAAGGTATGGCACCAGGGCAACGAAAACTAATATGCAGGTGGACGAAGGGAAGTACAACAGGTGATAAGAAGTAGTTAGTAAACAAGTTATGATGGTTTGTGATATTTCTTACTTTTTAACACTTTGATAGTCTGAGTGACATTTTGTGATTATAAGGCGTAAAATTTCATCAAACAGACCATAAGCCTTGCGGGCTACTGACATCTATTCTCAGTCATGTCGTTCAACTTCTTTCACGAGGGACAATCTTTATCCTTTGGGTCCTAACCAAGGAAAAGGGGAATCAACAACCTAATCCAATGTTAATGCTAGCTTCACATTTCTATGCCAAGTCATGGCCTAGTCAACGCGTCGCTTCTTCCAGCCTTGCCTATCAGGTGATAAAGATGTACTAAACGTTACACGATGGACAGGCAATAGGTTGACATCACCGAGAGATTGTGTACGGTGACCCATTCGCTAAGAGTGCGACTATCCGTACCCAACATACAACGGTACACCTCATCATTAATCACTAGATGTTCCCAAGCGACGCGAGCAATACTTCGGAAAAATCGATTTCCGAACACAGAAAGACACCGAGCATCCTTAAAGCAAACTGGTCAGATAGTTCTCGGGTAAAAGTGGTTGAACCAACACCTTCTTTGGCTGTCGTTATTCACTGTGAAATGTGGGTCTTTATTTTGTTTTTTTCGCTGTCGACTTAAGTATTTGGGGGAAACCTAGTTTTATAAAGGAGTACTGAACTCAGAGTGTGAAACTGAGTCGTTTTTTATTGCACAGAATTTTTTTCATTGAAACACGCTTTTTACTAGTGTTGTCCGACAATATAGCAAGCCCATTGGAAATGTGATACAGACAATCTGCTCTTTTCAATAAATTTTTGTACAGATAAATAAATCAATAGTTGTGAACCAGTGAACACCAGAAATTAGTTCAGTTACACTAACTGACATCATTTCAATGAGCGGAAATATGATCAAAAAAATCCCGCTTACGCACAATATCTGGTGTTTGGATTAGAACGACGGTGGTTTCCAAAAATAAGTCTCGTAGCGGATTTTTAGGAGTTTTTGATTGTCATGTTTCATAAGTTATTTGTGGATTTCATACCACTAGTTGTCACTGTTGAGAGTTTTCTTTATGCGCTTGTTGAGTAGTGCTGTTACCTAGAGTTCTCTTTTAATCTTAGATTCCTTTTTTTGAATCAGTGATATTTTTTCCAGGGTAGTAGCTATCAACCCAATTACCAAACACGTCTGGTAATATTAGAAATCAATACATTACACAAAGTTGTCCAATTCATGCTGGTTTTGCTTCCTTGTGCGTCTAAAATGTTCTGCCGTGATGATTTTGAAGGTCCAGCACAAGAGAGGATAGAAAGAAATGTTCCCTCTTTCAGTGGTTAATCGTTTTCTTACAATGAGATTGTGATCTGACATACAAAACTATGATTTTTCTGCTCTCAATGATCTTATTGCCCCCGTCCTAACGTCTTGTGCCTGTTTGGATGGATGACTCTAACGGAGCGCAGAGCGAAACAATAGTCTATTACTCCTTGAAATTGATTTACCGGCAAACAGCGAAACTGTAAAATCCCATAACAGACTAGCGTGATTACCACAACGCAAGCGGATTAATAACTGTTGCCTGTGTGTCACTGGGACAGACTTGCCACTGAACTGTACCTGCGTAACCCACGTTTCACGCAACAACAATGGAAAAACGAGTAAAACGAAACACACGAGTACCACATGACTATCACGTTCTACATTAAATTAGACAATCGGAGGTGTTCTGCCATAATTCCACATGTCGATCGATGAGTTTGATAAATACCTAGTTTTAAAAGCACTCTTCTGGCTGAGAATATTGACAATACTTTTCTTGGAACTTTATGGTTAAACAGAGCACGAAAGCACCTGTGAGATATTCAGACTTCCGCATACGGGATAAATGATCTTTGCCGTCGAATGAACTTATTCTTTTTATATTTATCTGAAACACAACGTGAAGGGTAGCTACATTGCAGTTCATCATTTAGGAATTATTGTTCTAAAAACTTGGCATATATCGTGGTTCGATTTGAAATAAACATTCTGAAAGGCCCTTCAAAATGAAAACGCACGAGGCCCGCGAGTAAGTGTTTTTAATGGCTTCTGACTGTGCTTTCATGGACCACGTGAGTGGCACAGCGATACAGTTGGTCAGCGTTAGGCCGTGTTGAAGGTCACTGTGAAATGGGTTGCGGTCGGATTCTACAGTTAATTTGTGAGGATCAAGGTTCAGCTCACACTTGATTCCGTCAGTGATGAGCGGTCATCAGGGTTCACTTTTTACCCCTCAGATCTAATGCGTACCCAAAGCAGCTGAAGTACCTGGACCAAACACTTTGTCTGTAATCAAATCAAGACTTGGGAGATACGTTTTGATTCCCTGAAACGTAACCAGAGTCCTTCATCTGACTGTCTTCACTCGTATGGGAAGAGGCTGTGGTACAATTTTGGATATTCTTTTCATTCATAGATAAGGCTGGGTACATGGGTAAATTGGTAAGGGACTCATTAGTGGTAATCGAGAAGGCTCAGTTCGACTATTTCTATTGTGCTTACGTATACACTTTGCCTACTGACTTCACTTATCTTGATGTTACAAAAACCACAGAACTAATCTCGGAGTCATTGCAGGCAAACTTGCTAATGACGTACGATTACACTTCGGGTTTGAAACTATATTTGAAAAAATCAGACAGGAATAATATTCCACAAATCATTTTCTTCAATAACCCTTGAAGTTTCCTCCGTCAAGGCGAGGATTTTTCATCGACCAGGAATTCAATACACCTTTAGTCCGTTATACCAAACTGCACTTGTGCCACGTACAAGCACTGAATCAAAATGAAATTAACTGATTATGCTTCTTTGGTATGGATTTCGTAATTACCACTGATTTGTTTCTGATCGATAATCCCGACTTTTCGATATCTTCTGGAACAAGGAACGGGCTGTAAAAACAACTTTTACCAAAAAAACGACCGGCTTCTCCATACTTTGAATAAGGCGTTTAAAGGAATTCGAATTATAGCAGAGTCTTGGAGTCAAGTATTATTACGAACAGAGAAACAGGTAGTGGACACAGGTAAACATAAGCGGCCGTCGCTCATAACCGATTATCTTAAAACATTCTTTAGTTGGAGTGTTCTCTGTGATTTTGAATATCCGTGTTTTCTGTAGCTCAGGTTGATCGATTTTATCGGTTTGTGAACACTAAGCCTGGCGTTTGAGTCGCAAACGTTTCAGCACCACTCCAGTTGATACCATCATTGTGCAGGTGAAGGGCCCTGGGCTCATTTGTTTAAATACGTAGCTTTCCCTGAATATGAATTTGACCTCTCACCTGACCTTGAACTCCCTGAAGACACTGATTTTAAGGAGTTAATGACTAGAAATTTTACCTCTACCTCCCGATATTCACTTCCAAATTTAGTACATTGACCTTTGACTCTTTCTAATCCCTTCTGCATTTAGAAATTTGCCCATTTTACATCAGTGCAGCTCTGTTTCTTTTTTGGTTTTTGTTTGTTTATTTATTTATCTATTGTGTTGTTGTAGGATTGGTCCACTGATTCGTCATCAAAACCGCCACTGCTGAGGAAACGCATGCTACTTAAACGCCAAGCTCAGCGATCACCAACGAATGCAAACAGGGTGCATTCTACACAGACCGGACCTGAAGATTTAAAGTAAAACAGAGTAATTATCTCTGTGTATGTACAGAACAAACACTATGTTCTATCCAATTTCGTTTGGTTCCAATTGTTTTTTGCAGAGAGTCTAACTATCATGCTACTGTTATCATCTGAATAAATTAACTACTTTTTTCGTTGTGTTAAACGGACAGTGCCAAAATAATATTGAAGTACTGTGCGAATCGGACAGAGTTGTCTTTCTGCATGTATTACTTCTATGAACGGAATGAAATGGAGGTGTGCTCAAGGGCGAACGATCTGGAAACCAATCAAATACTCACGGTATTTTTGCGGAAAATACCAATCCCTTGATTTTCCTAGTCGCGGAATTTGGTACAAAAGCCAAGTAGAACCAACAATTTTTTGTATCTAGCGTATTATGCTTTGTTTAAAAGAATGCATATTTGCTTTGTTCTATTGGTCGATTCACGTTTCAAAAAATTGTTCATTGTAATTGGTCAACTTCTAGCAGGATCCTCTATGAATCAACAGAAGTCCATCAGCTAACCTGGCGGGCATGGTTAGTGCTTGACGCAACTTTATTTAACGGATCCTGATGAAAAATGAAATTATTCTAATGGTGGATTTATAAAAAATCTTGGCAATAACAACAAAAAAGTAATTGCATCGGTGGACGTCTCATGTAACTGGTTGCTTGGTGGTTCACAAGTTGAACCAATTGCAAAGGATTCGAATGCTCCCACCACGGCTTTCTCCCGCAGCTTTAGACATGACTTACTCTGGAGTTATTTAGCGATCATTGAGGCGAACTAATATCTGGACTCGGATTTCTCCCTTATCGGTCGATCTCATCTCTGCTACGTGGGGTCTTCTTAGTCATAATGTAATCTGTGAGACAATCACTCTAAGTAAAAACATTAATGAAGGCAAACTTTTCAGTCTTCATGTACATATGGTTGTTTGATTAAAAAGGGTTAAATAACTGGTAGCTTGAAAAACGTTTGGCCGAAATTAAAGATTCACGTTTCGCTATATAATGTTTTATGATTACTTGAGCACTTAGCTTACTGTCTAGTTTTCGACCATGGGTAAAAAGTTTTTGATTTTCACTTCAACGATAATCTAACCGAAGACATATCAGTGAAATTCAGTGACGTATTTTTTACGGTTCAGATTGTATTCTGGATAACGTGAATATAAATCGGTCCCTTCTCCGGTTTAACATCTCATGATGATAGTTATTTACGTACTCCACCTCACTGTGATCTTACGCAAGAACATCGAGGTTTTAGTGACAACTACGTGAGGTGAATCAGGGCGCATTGCCCGGCCGGTCAAACGCTTTCAACGTTTCTGTTCCCAGGTTCAAATCCTCGTCCGACCGACCGCCCTGTTCCTTCTTGGAAGTTCTCCGTTGACGACGACCAGCTTTTTGGAATAAGAACAACGGAAATAACTTAGAAGTGTCCGTAAGAACAGAAAGAACTTATATGTCGCAAATTCAACTTGAAAGTAGTGGAATCATTAGCCAAAGTCTGTAAAATATCCCACTCATCGCCCCCTAAGAAAATCACTAACTAGCAAATAACATTTCTGTGTCATTAGATTCGTGACGGTTATCCAGTGTGGCAAACACCAGTAACTGAGGTGAAGTTCTCAAGCGTCATTACATTATGTTTATGATTCAGAAGATATATATATATATATATATATATATATATATATATATATATATATATATATATATGCACGCGCACATTTTAACTGATGAGTAGTATACAGTTTGACAAAAACCTCAAAACCGTATGGTTGCTTGTGTGAAGGCAGTAAAATAACTGGCACGATTGGAAAACTGTGACCTGTTAAGAGCCACTCAGGTTCGTTAAACTGTGTCTGTACCTCCGTGCATGACCTCACGAGGACTTGCACAACAACATTACCGAATCCATCTGAGGATAGCATACGGGTTTCGTCGAAACCCCCTTGAATTCGTGGTTGTTTTGATCACTCAGTCTCTAAAGTGAACTTTTAAACCTTAGTAAGATTTTCCTTCAAGTAGGGAATGTGCAACAACTTATTCCTTGAACTCTGGGAATAATTTACCGACATTATCCAAATTGAAGCCGTTAGAAAAAAATTGCAGATATCTATTCTTTGTATGGTTAACTGTCCTTTGGACTCCACGTTTCGCGCACAAAATTCAGGTCATCCGACCAGTGAAGGTCCCGGGTTCAAACCCTGGGTGTGGCGGAGGATATGCACCACTGATGAGCTCTAACAAGAGCGAAACTACAGTCTGGTGCTTCCGAGTGCAGGTTGGTCGGATGACCTTAGGTTTGTGCGTGAAACGTGGAGTCCAAAGGACAGTCAACCAAAGATTCATCAATCCCACCCACTACTCGCAAGCAATTACGTGATATATAGACATTTATTCATTGAAGCATCCTCTGGTTTCACTGTTAAGCAGCTTAGAATACAGGACTAAACATGTCTATGCCATAATTCGTGCAGCCCATGTAAAACGTACAGCAAGATCGGACCGACTGGGTGTAACTTTTTATTTTCAAGCCTCACTCATTCTGCGTATTTCAAAGTATCTTTCGCAAAGCTCCAAGCGCACTGTTGATCGTAATTTATTGTAGCCCATATCGGCCGATGTTACGAGTCTTGCGACCTCAAACTCACAGAACTATACGCCACCTTGATTTCATTCGAATGGTGAGAAGCGTACTTGGACGATAGGTCCATTTTCAGAATCACAAAGTGATTCTTTAAAAAATATTCCGCCGGTTAGTCAAAGGCAACCTTCAGAACGAGGACATACGGTCTCAATTTTTGGTTTGTGGTTTAAGTTGTACGCGTACCTGATGGGCGGCAACAACCTCAAAGCCGGTCGTGTGCTTCTCGGGAAAATTTTGAACTGTCTTCCAGATACAATAATGTACCACTTACACGAATCACTGAAACGTACTTGTTCCGAAATTTCTGTTTGCGTATAACATGTCTTTGAGTCCCTTTGTGAGTTACAAACCTTATCAGTTATAGCGATGGTAAAAAACATTTCAAGATGTGATTCGAACCATTCATTAATACAGCACCAAGCCAGGCTTGTTGGCATTTGATTAGCCAACGATTAAATCATATTACACTTCATCGAAGTTTGCAGTGGCGCATGGTAATTTACTTGTTAGATCTTCTTGGTTGTATAGGTATTGATCTGTGTTATTTTATCCGAGTGAAGCTACAATCACCATACAAACAAAATGCATTGAACTTTTTAAATGCCACATCTTGGTGTGACATAAAAGTCTACAAAAAGAAAGCAAACATATTGTTATTCAGAAAAATTCTAAGAATTGTTCGCCACATAAAGTAGTGGCAGTTTTCCGCAAAATAGAAAAAACAAAATAAGAACCTAATGGTCGTGTTCATATGACCTTGAAGTCTTGGTCACGCAAGTGTAATAAATCACAAGCTTTCTTCCGATGAACCTAGCGTCCACCTGGGTTATTTATTGAGTCATAAGACTATCTAATGTTCTCCAATCTTCCCAATATTTTTCGCTTTCTTCCTTCAAGTAGACATATGGTGGAAAATTCAGAAAGAATACATGTTTCTGGTAGGACCAGTACTGATTCATCAGAACCGAAAACCATCTCAGGTGAATTTAGCCTTAACACGTTGAAAAATTAGACATATCGGGCATCTTACCCGTTTTGGACTTCCAAGCATCGGGCTAATTTCTATTGTTAGACGAAGTCACATACTGTGAAATGCCCCGAAAATACTGTAGAACTTCTTTCAGTAAGTTTCCATCTTTCAGATGTGTATTGTGATGTACAACGATGAGTGAAGGAATGAAAAATTCCGTGCTGAAAAGCGATGTATCCATTGAATTTTGAAAAACACCTTTACAGTTCCATAAGCTGCACTCACGAGGTTGTAGTGCATCTTGCCAAAGGTTTCAGTAAAACCACAGATTACTGTAGCTTGCAAAGACCAGTGTTCCTACGCGGGGAGTTGATTGTGTTCAGTCTGCAAATACAAGAAAAGCAGAAAACTCCATGAGCACAAAAGTCTCCGGAAGTGTATCAACAGAACCCCACATTTTCAATAATCGAACACCAGTATGGCTCCTCACAGCATGCTCACTACGGTATGACGGTCATGAGTAGCTGAAAGGGACTCTGTTTAGTCAATCGCGTATTCATTCGTTTAGGACAGGACATGGTAATGTATGGGATGGAACACAGTAGCTCGACGAGGAAGTGAAATTAGCCGAAAGTGTGAGGTTTCCCGGACCTATGACGGCCTGTATGTGAAACGAG
This sequence comes from Fasciola hepatica, assembly GCA_948099385.1. NCBI lineage: Eukaryota > Metazoa > Platyhelminthes > Trematoda > Plagiorchiida > Fasciolidae > Fasciola > Fasciola hepatica. Next base: position 5,227,252 of record CANUEZ040000099.1, on the reverse strand, counting down.
AAACATTTATGAGAACTGGAACCAAGCACTATTACACAGAAGTAGGTTAGGTGTCATCAGCTGGGTTCACTCGACAGCTTCTGCATTGTCAGTTTCATAGTCTAGGCTTCTAACGGTACCACTTGTTTACACATGTCGATTAGTTCGATGCTGTCTTATTCTGCTTGGATCGATAACTCCGGTGCGCATGTCTTGCACATGATCCACATGATATCGCTCAGAGGGTTGGTGTATAGAGCTATTTGCTGAGTCCGCTGAGTGACTAGAATGTTTCCGGTAAAGCATCGCTAAGTCAGCCGAAGTCTTACTCACAACTGAGTGGCTTCATCCAATGAAGTGACAGTTATTCTGTTTACTTTTTACAAGCGCAAACAGACAGTCTTTCAGAATAAATTTTTGACTTCAGAAGTTTACTCCTAAAGACCACTCACGTGAAATAGACCGATGCTGAAACTACTCAAACCAAGAACCTATCAAAACCAAGGTGAAAAATGCATTAAAGTAATTCTAAGATAAGGTATTTCACTCAAGCAAAAAGAAATGTTTTGGTGACTAGTTTTGTGCTCACTTTTAGCGTGTAAGCTTTACGCCTAACACCAGTAAATTTTTAAGGTACAATACCAGAATCTCATGAGGGACCAACCAGAAAAGATCTTGTTCTGCTTTAACTGTTCCTTATGAGCTCGAATTGGGATTTTTCAGTGTAGAAACCGCGAATATCTCTGAACGGGCAACGAAGGCTTCCGAAACAAAAGCATATGCTGAACCGCCTCCTGTCCTAGTCACTTGCTACCAGATGGCAGATGAACTGGACATCAGAAATCCTCGTCATAAGCCGAACCTTGGAACTTAATCTCAGTTTTGTAGACCCATTTACTTTACAAGGCATCTGATTCGGATGGAACAGTGTAGCACAGCCTGCAATTCCATAAACTGTTTTTCATTGGTAACCCCTGAAAAAATTGCTACTTTTTATTATTGTTAGCAACGGAGGATAAAGCCGTAGTAAACAAGATTGGCACAAGATGCGGTCAGTGAGAATGGTTCATTCCGAGGCTAGTGGCACAGAAAAACCGAAACCCTTTGGTAGCAGCAATGTAGTTAGAAGATTTGTACAAGAATCTGCATTTCAAATGTAAGTTCTGATTAGGCATGGGTTATTTGCTGCTGCCACGCAGTTCCTGCTGTACGTTTCCACACGCACGGCTTTCTAGGTGACCGGTGGTTTCCCTGAATTCCAAGAGTGAATCGTCCCTAATTCTTCACTCGAGGTGCACTTCCTTTTTCACTTGGGTTGAATAGTACAGTGAGCTTCTTTGAAAACTTCATTGAAATTAAAAAACCTGACTGGATATAAGAATCATGAATACCTTATCCAAGGCAAGAACAAGCGTAAGTGAGTGTGTTAGTGTTTTGATCTCAATGGGACTATAGACGACATTAGAAACCTTCACTGGTGCACACAAATCATTTTGATATTGCGTTTCTGGGACACGTCAAAATGTTGATAATTCATTGCGTCAATGCTACACTATCAGTTTGACCTGCCCTCGACAGCTGACCTCGAGCAAAAGGTATTGGATGTTGTAATTAATTATTGCTCACAAAGCTTACATAGATATACATACAAGAAATGAATGTTCAATGAATTTCTTTTCGGAATGATTATGCACTGGTAACAATGCGCTGTGTCAGTTGACAACATAGCAGGATTCAACGAACACAGTGATGTTAAAGACCTAACACGAGGATCTCTAGCCCAATAACAAAGGCGTTTTGACGACTGATTGACGTTTAACTGTTGTTCACTTAAGCATCCAACCATATCGCGTTGGCAGTTCTCGATAACTAATCTTTGAGTTCGTCATTCGGACAAATAAGTAAACATAACTGAACGGTAGCGCTATTCCTGGTGTGCGTAAGTATTATGCAGAAGTGTGCTTTTCTGTGTGAGTTTAGGCGTAACCAAAAACAGAAGAGAGAATTATATCACCGATATATTAGGCAGCACTTGCATCAGACCAATTACGCCAAGTTCAGTGAATTCGGCAATGGAGTCCAGAAAGGTGAAGCATGACAGACAACGTAAGAGAATTGATAAATATTCGGGGGAAGTATTTCAATCAAAGGTCTGCGGCTTTAACACTCAGCATTCTCTCGAGGAAAAATAAGCATTTTTTAGCTTTATTGGGAGTGCATATCTGCCCAGCCAAAATTGGGATTCGAACCCGCAGTGGAAGACTGTGATTCACATGAGTCACAACCGGGACCTTCAGATTTGATAAGGAAGCAGTATTTCACATCAAAACTACGTGATATAGGGCCCCGTCGTCACTTGACTTTAGCGATGAAAGCCAGTCACCCGCAAGGCAATCGACAGCTAAGATGAATGTCTTCTTCCTAGTGGGCTAAGTGAAAAGAATGTTCTTTAGTGTTCAGAGCCTGTGATTGACGTGTGCTATACCATGTACCATTGTTGTACTGATGTACTTTTCGATAACTGGTTTTCGATGGTAGCAATGCATCACCCGCACAATAATCAAATCCTATGGTGAACATTCTTTGTGGAGTGCTTGCGTGACTTTCAGTGTTAAGTTCAGCTCTGCTAATGCATAATGAATAATTTCATGGAGAAATCAAACATCTTACTAGCTTTAATGAGAAATATAAGTGATTAAAATCGTCGAACAGAACGCTCGATGCAGGCCGAAAAACTCACCTCACATTGATTTCTTAATACAACATTTGAATGGGTAGGCTTTCATTGCAAGAACAATGGAGTGTATTTGTGTGCTGGACGAAAAATTATTCCATGAAAGCGGAAGGAAATCTGATTGGTTATCATAAATGTTTATGGTACTGGGGAAGAGAATACCGATCTTCTACAAGAATTTGGAGGACACTTATTTCGAATAATAACTCTTTGCTTGTAACGTTGGATTTACGGGGGAAAGATGATAGAAGCATGTTCAAGGAAGAGTGTTCACCAGACTGGATCATTTATGACAATGTGCGACAGTGTGGGCACAAGGGATCACTTAACTCTGAAATCATCCGAAAAACTAGATACAACTAAGTATATCATCTTGTGCTCCCAATCTAGATACTCAGGCGTCTTTTGGTTAAACCTATAACACACGTGTTCACGGTTTCGCTGTTGGAGTGAAAATGAAATTTTGGACTGGATACCAAAAGTTCCCTCATCGAAGACAAAACGAAACGAATCGGAAAGCCGAGGAGCTGTCAGAAGGTCAAGTACGTGTGCATGAGCTCCACTGCACTGTCCATAAATGCAGTACATTTTGAAAGATTGATTACTATACCATCTGGTTTTCTTTTTCCGAGCTCTGCCCGGAGAATATCTGAAATTTTCACGCGATCCTGGATATGACAGCCCAAAAGGACTGTGATCTGAGCAAACGAATCAGTATGCCAGGGATGAGCAGACCGACTTATCAAAAATCAGTTCAATTTGGTGTACAAAGTAAGACTGGAATAGTTTTCGAAGGGGTTGGGAATTCAACCACTGTAGTATGCCGGATGTAGTGTTGTCCGTGGCGGTTGGACGAGCGTGCTCTGGGTAGACGCGAAAAGAAAACTCGGTGAGTTGGAGCCCAGTAAGTGTATAAGAAAGCGTCAACACTTACTCCGATTAGGAGGGACGTGGCGACCCATGTCCGAGCGCTTTAAACGGTTTGTGTATATCATGTGTGACAAATCATATGTGACAGATTTGTAAGGTTTTCAAAACAGGTATGCGCTCTAATAGGAAAGCAGTGCAATACGCCTAAAGTGACGGGAAAGTATTTTCCTTAGTGATGGGGGGTTGTACGTGCACGGTGTGCGAAACCACTGAAGGAAAGCTCGGTGAGCTGGAGCTCATTAAGTGCATAAGCAAGCTTTAACCCCAGCTTCAACAAGGACGGGCGCGCGTTACTTCAAAACTACTCACATTTTCAATTAGGACAAGGAATATCGCGAAGAGATGTTCACTGAGTTAAATTGCTGGAATCTGCATTAAGACGCCGAATTAAAGTTAACTCCGCAATCGGGAAGTTGGACATGGTTGGGTTTCCGGCGAAAGATAATATATGTTTCGGACAGAAATGAAAGGAGTGGGTGAGGGAAACCCAGGAAGCATTCCACAGAATCAATATTACAGCTATGTATGACCGTAACCTATAAGGAACACAATATGTTGTTGTACATAAAAAAAACGTGCGCCGGGGAATCTGACTGAGTAATGAATAGATCTCTTTTGCTCAAAATAAACATTGCCCAAACTTTGTAAAATACAATCTCCGGCACTCAGATGGCATTCCAAGTATATCAGCAGCTAAATAGGCTTCAGTCTGCTTTGTCACAGTAGCGCAAAATCACACCAAGACGTCGACATCAAACAAATGGTGAAACATTAGCACCAAAGGTAAAACTCGACACCTACAAATTTGATTAGGGGAACGGTAGATATAATTAAGAATCAGATATATATACTTATGTATGTACATTATATAAATATGCATATAAATGTACGCATTTGTAAATGTATATATATGTATATATCTGTGTGTATGTGTGGAGGCGACAACGAGGGAGAGAAAGTGAAACGTAGTAAGAACATGCTCGGTGTCACCGTTGTTATTACTTTTTCTGTGATGAGGGCATCTTTAAAATTGATATTTTGTGAATTTCAAGCATATATCGAACTTACAGCACATTTTTTTTGAGAAATTCGAAATATATTCATTCTTCGATCAGTTATACACTATAATCATCACAGTCGAACAATGCTCACTCATATGTTAAACAGATTCCATAAATCGCCGGACATTTTTCAGTGTTGATTGCCCATGGGATTTCTTACATGAGCGTTTTATCCAAATTTACCAGACAAATTATTTTCTCCGCACTGCATTTCTCTTTCTTACATTTTCCCCAGAATATTACGATATACTACAAACATATCAAATTTTGTGGAACCGGATACTGCGAAAGTAATTTATGCCGTGATCCAGGGGCGGTTTTCACTGTGTGACCTCGGTCGCTGCCATAATTTAGCCTGAAGTTTAGAAGTAAAAAATTGGTGAAATGTCCAACGCGGCTCACTTTCAAACCTACGTATGCAAAGTTCACCGAAGTTGGTATCCGGCACTGATAGATAAACACTGATCCTATCAGAAAATATTCTTTTTCTGACTTGATTTTCAGCTGACCAAACAGAAAGAATTAAAAACAAAGCGAACACATTTGGAGAACACCGTCGTATCTGACAGAAAAATAGGAAGGTTTCGGTGAGTGCTAGGTTCACCAGAGGAAAGCTTTTGTTTTATTACGATCACTTGATCCAAACCTCAAGGTCATACTAGCGTGATCGGGTGAATTATTATTTTGTTCTCGTTAGATCCGGGAAGGTCCTACTGGGTATTAAAAACTATCACCTCTTTAATGATGAAGATAGAAATGACAATGTACAAGCTAATCAGGCATCCACTTCTGTTCAGCTAGTTCGGGACCTGTTTATTGGTGACCACTTTTTTATTCGCATCATTTATGTACATAATAATACACAAAAATGGATGCAGTAGTCAAATCCCCCATCTATTTAACTGGGATAGTGATGTTACATGCTCTGTGATAAAAACGCCATCCATAACGCAATGAATACATCGAAGGACAACATAAAAACGGTAAACTGCCATAAAATTGTGAATAATAATATTACGTGTCAGCTTTCGGGTGATCTTGAACTTCATTCTTGGGCCTAACAAGTGTGCTATAATTTGCAATCGCGAATGGACTCAGATCGCACCCTCAATTCTTTTGGCGATCGACCTACCGTGTACGATCTATATTAAGACTTTATGTCCTACAAAAATGTAGCTCACTATAGGAAATACCCAAAGAAACTCATTACCATAACTTCGAGGTCACAAGACGGATCACGGTGGTTGATAGGGGATGCCCTTATTTAGGGTCAACCTTGACGGGCAGCGTTATCAAAAATGCAACGTAGAATTCACCGAGCTGGAATATTATTGTTCCCTATCAAGTAGCCTAATTTATTTCAAGAAAACCGTCTTGAAGCACAATAATGCCTTTAGTTATGTCTCAAATAAGCCTGTGTATCTCGTAGTCTTGATCATATCTATCCATTTGTAAGGGTCTTACATTGTAGTGAAATAGTGGACAATTTTCAAGGCTCACTTTTTACAATTACCTACCGACAGCTTTGGTTAAAGTATGATTCGGAATTTATTCTGTGTTGAGGGAAAACATAATTACACTTTCTAGAAGTAAGAAAATGTTGCACCAGAGTGCATCGTTGTACGTGAGAGACAAATTAGTTCCAGAGAGTGCGATTCAGAGGGCATTTCGAAAATATCTGTAGTCTATGAATTTGTTTCAAATGATCTGTCAAGCAGCTGCGAACATCAAATCACCCTTGTAAACCATGATGCACACCAGCACGCTGGTCACACTGGGGTCGTTTGTACGAAGGGAGACATTCTATCGGACGGTGATAGAACAAATTTTCTTAAGGATTTCGTCAGCTTTGATCATATATATATATATATATATATATATATATATATATATATATATATATATATATGAAGCTAAGTTGGTGGGCTTAGGTTCAGTCACATGAAATGATATTTGCTCCTTTGTTGGTTCACTAAGTTATACATTTACGGGTCTTTTTCTACGGCTGATGTTTTGTTTCAAGTGGTGCGTAATCCGCGGGGCTTATCCAGGATCCCGTGGAAAGCTTGTTTTCAGTTGTCACCATACTTTCACGAAATCTTACGGTTCGAAGTGGCATCGACGATTTTATTCCAAAGGACACCCCTTTCAGTGGCAATATCGAACATTTGCCATTATTGCCTGAGGACTACTCACGTTGTCAGTTTCTAATGATATTCGTCCTCCTCTAAGAAATGTTGTCAGCAGGTAAAAACCCAATTATGCTTTTCGTATTCACAAACTAACGAGATTGACTGAAATCGAACCGGCTACCTGTCCGCTTATCAGCAGTTGTATTACCAGCTACGTTTTCACGGTATGACCAGTCGGACGCAAATAACACAGGTGAAATGATCCTTGGACTGACCTCGCAAGTCAGTTCTCAATAGGATCAATAGCACACGGCTGAAGCAGATCTTTTTACATATCCGTCTTTCAGGAAGTGACTGAAGAGGTAATTCCAACAAGCAGAATCAGATCTCTTCCTAGGCATTATGAAAAAAAATGATTGCGCATCAGTAGGTATTCACTTGCGTTATTCGCATGTCAGATTGGCAATACTGCTATAGCTCACCTGGTAGAGTAACTACGTATAAGCAGAAGGTTACTGTTTCTATTCCGACTAGTGTGGTGTCTTCCATTGCTGACAAAAATTCAGGTGAAATTTTCGCTAGGAGGCCTTCTTCCGACTCCTCGTGCCAATAAAACACTTTGCCGACATTGTATTGAAGTAATGTGACAAAAGAATATTGTTGATTTGCAGTGTCCGGGCCAAACGAGATTCGAAGTGTATTTAGGAAAGAACACGCCATGTTATGTGTGAAATGAGAAAGGTGTATTTCAGTAGCGCATCGTAACTGGTCGGCTTTTCGGTCACCGAAACTATTCTCGTTTAAAATTATTGATAAATGCAACACTTAAGATTTGTAAATGAGATTAAACACGACTAACGTGTATTAGTTACCATGATAAGTATGAAGTTTATGTGGACAAATGAAAAAACTCCATTTGCGGGAAGCACTTATGTTAATCCAGTGATCAGGCACAAAAGTCAGGAATAGTGGTTTATAGTGAGAGTAGTAGTGAAGGTAGAAATTGGTACTGATGGCTCACTCTCTCTCTGTCTCTCTCTCTCTCTCTCTCTCTCTCTCTCTCTCTCTCTCTCTCTCGCCAACCTACCCAGCATCACGGAGATTGCCACTCTTGCACATGTGACGATAAGGACATGGTGATGCACTACCCGAACCAGACGAATAGGCCACCGACCCCATCTTTAACTACTGCGTGATCGGTTAATAAACCTACAACCAACCACTTCTTCACAGGCGATGCAGGGCAGCAGTGACAGTGATTTGCGATTCCAGTCACTCAGCCTTACCGGGAAGTGTTCGACTACGCTTTATTCCATAAAAATGTTCCCAACTATTTTCGTAGCCAGATGCAAGCATTTCGTTTACTGCTGTCAACCGCGAACAGGAAACATTGGTAGCTGTGGTGACATATACATTGGCAAGACAGATCGCTGCTTGACTCGACGAGTGTCAGAACACGTGCCCAAATGACTGTCAAAACCGATTATGCAACCAGCTGGGGCAATACACAATGACGTGAAACCACCAGCTTCCTCGACTGCAGCACACTTAATTACATATAATGGAAACCCCGCTTGCTTTTTTCACATCCAAAATTCCTACGCCAGCCAGGACAAAGAAAGCTGGAGTATGTCGTCCGTCACCGGTCCTGGTGGATTCACATGAATCGTGATGTTGCGACCTTCTGCTGTATTGGCCTATTATTGTCAAACGCGACACGGCAACCATTACATACCGGTTTTGGTAGACCAACTCACGAAATGATGCCAAGCAGTACCCCCCGAAAATACCGAGAAACGGTCGGTTCTTATAGCTTTTCTCCGAATGGACAGAGCGTTGGATAGCACTTATTGGTCCGAACAGATTTCATTCACTGGCTTAATTTCCCATTTTCCACTTTTCCATCCAATCCTTCATTCTGCCCTAAATCTTTTCACTGTGATTCTATGCACTGTTTATCCTTTTATTTATTCACTTCAAATAACAAAAAAACACTTTTCTGGTGTACTTTTTTTCAAGAATCAAGAGTTTCAAATCAGTCTCAAGCATTCTCAGTTGAAACGTTATTTTTTCATCATTTGCCGGATAGCGCTGACTTTTTTCACTTTGTTCTACCCGCTTCTTATTTTGAAAACATTTCGTGACTGAATCTGCCCACTCAAATCACAATTCGCGAGATGAACAAAAGTTTTTGGTTTAGGAAATCTGAAACTATAATCTCCTCAGAAATGGAAGTGAACGCCTAAAAAACCATATACATTTGATCACCATTTCCACGTAGGATGTCCGATCCAGCAAGTGGGTAGGCACCCATATTAACCCTAGAACCTCTCCAGTTATTTTCAATCGATTTTCGTCATCTAAGGTGGGAGATCGGATCACAGTCTAATCTGTTTTGCATTCTTTCTCAAGCAATTTTCTTCTTGGTTCCTTATTGCAACTGCTTATAACCTCCCAATACTCAAGTAGTGAATCCTTGTAGCCTCAGTACATATTGTTTCAGTCATTAAGTCATTTCTGCTAAAAGCCAAAGTGAAAACAAGGAAGCTGGCCTCGTTCATATCTGGAAAGTGGACTGCATTACCGGAGAACTACTTGTAACCTTATGACCTTCTTTGTATACAGCTGAGATTACCCGATCGATTTTCCTTTTCACTTCTTAGCTACAAGCATTTTCACAGCCTTTCACCAGGTCTGGCGCAACTAGCTTCCCATACTTGAAATTGATACCACTTTCACTTCAGGGGTCGGCAGCTTCTTTCAGGGATGGGGATCTGTTTCTATTGAAATCCGGTTTCTTGTTTGTCCCCATCTTTCAAATGATAATTTAAGCGGCACATCCGATCGCATTCATTTGATAACCAATGACTACTTTCTTCTCTCTTGCACCGGATTGTTTGTTCACCTTCATGTCTTGCGATCCCCGCGCCAAAATGTGCTCACGTGAACTCATACCAACTTCGTTGTTGGGGAAAACAAATCTTTTTCCCTGGAAATTGCCTTCTCAAACAAAATTTCAAAAATTACTTGACCGTGAATAACTTTTGCTCACAAGAAACCACTCTTACCAGGTACCTAAACGTGAATTGCACAACGTCACTGAAACCACCATGCATTCTCAGAATCACAGAACTTCAGCACGTTCTCTCACCTTTCTTCTTTGCCCCTCATTTTCTATTCTCTGTCTTCTCTAACAGTGCTCTTGGAAACACCGGTGTTTTCATAAATGGTTTATCCACCAGTATTTCATAGAAAATTCCTTCTTGCTTGAGGGGTAGCCTCTTTTAGTTCATTCTGTGTATCCACTTTTCATACACAAACAATTATCTATACAATTCCTCAATGGTTCGACTTTTTCACCTACACATGCACACATACGACACAAAATTGGTTCAACGATGAGGCGAATTTTTGATAAGTAACTTTCCCTATGAAATTATGCTCCTAACGCAACCTCGAAAATCACCAACATTCGCGTGATCTGATCCCGCATGGACACGGTCAAAACAAATCACAATCCAATTTCGTTTCTCTCGATATCTTCACGTGCGCTTTGCCGACAATCCAAACAAACACTACATATCTTCACCGTGCACTTTTCATGATCCGCCACATTTTCATTTCACGTGGTGCGTTACAATCAAGAGTATATTTAATTTCATTCTAAATACTTTTTTTCTATCACAACTGGCATTTAATACTATCTTCGTCGACCAAATGTCAAACTTTGAGCTGAAATTCAAGACGTTCGATCCACAAAATCAAAACCGATCCGGTCCATAGCTGAACCGCATTACTATCGCTGTATGCCGTGAATAACTACTGTATTCATGTTTATTGTCCAGTGAATCTTTGGTGAATATTCCAAAGTTTTGCATAGCCGAACTGTAGAATACCAATGACCAGGTGGTTCCTTTCAAGTTCCTCTACGGCAAATATTTATCCGGAAAGATTCTAAATGGATGCAAAGTTGTTGTAACATAGACAGAATCAAAAGTCATTCCTCATTCTGATTAGGTTTTTGTATTCTAGTGATGTTAGAGACTGCTTTATCAATATGTGACAACAGTGATATTGAAAGCTTTACGAGTGGGAAGACGTCTGACCTTGATTAGATGAACAACACCGTTCTGCAAAGCAAAATTTCGGTAGGTTGTAATTTTTTCCGAAACGACGTTGCGTGAAAAATGCTTGGCGGATCTTAATTGTAAACTCTTGGTACCAGATTGCTTTGATTTATCATCAAACATGTGTTACGGCAGGGTACATATTTCTGTGATAAAATTCGTATGTATGCAGTTGTACTACATCCGGAGTTACATTACATTGTGATGTGCCATCCTGTATACGCAACGCGCATTTGGCTTTCGACTGCCTCAGCTATCCATGTCGTCTACCAAACGTGTGTGCATCAAGGATCAAAAACAACAACCATGGAAGGGTCATGTTTATCCTAGGTCCGTTAGACGAGTCCCTCTTCATGGTTTAGAAGCTCTGCCATCAGGGGATGGAGGCGCACGAAGGCCGACTGCGAAACACTGCGGAGGCACCGTTTCAGCTATTCCTAGGTTTTTCTTTGCTTTTAAGTTACACAGGTTAAAATATGGGAATACACGGGGAGACCGATGGTGTTCTTTTAGTTACATTATGTCAGTACTCGTTATGTTGATATTATCATGAATTTGTTCCTTTGGTGCATGTCATAGTTCTTTTTTTCTGGATAAAAAGCAACCAGAACGGATGTACTCGATTCACTGCTGATGATAGATCACAGCGGAACAGTAACCAAACAAGTAGGATATTACACACTCTTCTAAATAATATAAACTACCTATACTCGGGGTACCAAAGATATTTAGATACTGAGACTGCTGGTGACAGATCGGGAGCAGTACAGTTCGACGCAGGAAGAAAGATCGAAAACCAATCAATAACCTGGAATTTGTATTGTTTACGCTTTGCGGTCCTCGGTCTATTCACAACACGAGTAGAAGGTAATGTCACTGCACCAATGTTTGGGCTCGTGTGTGTATGTGTGTGTATAAATGGGTGGGTGGATGCGAATGTGTATATTTCTGTCGTGTTTTGTCCCCATTAGCTGGATGAGCAAGCCGAGCGGGGATTGGGCCGATCGAGGTGAAGTAAATGAATGAGAAATGAAAATAAATCAATCCCAAACCGCGGTGACAAATAGAAAGTGGAGAGTAAAAATAAAAATTCCTATACAACAATCCAACCAGATGATATCAGCACAGAAGCATAAATCAACGAATGATCCAATGGCCAAATGCAAAGGCTTTGGCGAGTTGAAAAACCTCACACCGTAGATTTGTGGTCGTACAAGATGATATTCTGTATTGTGGAAAAGTGTGAACGAGTCATTCGATATGCTTGTAAGCTAACGGTATGCCAAACACACAAGGAGATCATTGTGCATGCAAAAAGGACTTGGTGAATAACAAGTACGACCGATGCTCACTTAGGACAGTGAAGTGTTGGACAAAATGAGGGTTTATTGTACAGTTCCAATTGCGCCAAGTGCTCATGTGTCAACAAAGACAGGTCAACATGAGCGTGATTGTATCAATAAGATCGGTGGTATTTAGGTCAAATTAAGATATGGCATGAAGGGTTCATTTGTCTATCTACTCAAAAAAAAATTCACGAAAACATGGAAGTACCGTATAGGTAAAACAAATAAACCACGTTTGAAATTGGCATTTTCACTCAACTCAAGGAAAGTCTGGTGAGTAAACACTGGGATTGAGAAGAATTATGAAGGACGTGCGACATTCGCAGTGAGACTGGGTTACATTCCATGCGATTATTTCGAATAGAATGTGCAGGGTAGGCTTCTCGGGTATGATTTACATATTTCTGCTTTTTAGTAGGGGTAGGAAATTGGACACATCGTTGGCTCGGTTGAGTACATCGACTCTTTACTCGAAACCATGGACGAAGATGCCAAATATGTTAGCTGTGTTCCGCGTACTTTTTGGAAATCCACCATACATTTCAAGTCAGAAACGTTTAGACAATGAGTATGAAGATTTCAGAAAGAGATAAACGAAATCTGTGGCACGTGATACTTATTCTGAACTAATAACGGCCAATCCTTCAAGTAGATCATCGATCGGAAAAAGGGAATTGTCAGTATCAGCATAAAGGAGACATGTTCCTCCGAATAATATGTCATGTGAGTTTGTCATGTTGAACGGCATTGATCATGGGTTTGATAAATGTTCAGGATAGAGGAGACTAACTACCTGCGATTGCAACCGGTTGTCCGTTGACAGTTTTCGCTTTGAGAACACCGTTCTCTTCAACCTCGATTGTTTCAACACCGTCCTGAATGGTACGACGAGTGGTAACACATTTTCCATCCAGAAATCGACTTGTAGTTGAACGAAATGTGCCACGAATTGGCCCGGTGTTACCAGATCGATTGGCGGATCCGAAACTAACAAATGTAGTGGAAGCCGCATTTCCCGAAAAACTGTGCACACGCTGCGGGGAAACTTTGTACGTGAACGACCGATCGAGGCCTTTACTGTGTGCAGGCCCCTTTCTGGGCATTTCAGAATTTGGACGATTGGACGATTGAGTATTCTTTTCACTCAAACGGTTATTTGTAACACGAACAGGTTGCGGGTCGGGATTCACAGACATGAAACTCTGGGAGTTCGCGAATGCGTTCATCATACTCACGTGCTTGGCAAAAAACTCGCGGAATACCACTTCCGGGTCACGAAAATGGAATCCGAACTCGCGGAACGGGAAGAAGAAGTCAGAATCATCAAACAGACTAGAATGGAACATACTACCACCCATAGTGGTCCGTCTTCTACGTCCATTTGAACTCTTTGAAGAGGATCGACGCGTTGTCGGAATCCGAGTCCCGTTTACTCCATCTTTGCCGTAACGGTCATACAGAGCGCGCTTTTCCGGATCCGAGAGTACCTCGTATGCGGCACTAATTTCTTTGAATCGTTTTTCTGCCTCGTTTGCATTGTTTGGATTTTTATCCGGATGCCATTTCAGTGCCAGTTTACGATAAGCACGACGGATATCTTCCACAGTCGCCTCACGTTCCAAACCGAGAACTTTATAGTAACAAGTGTGTGTACTCATTGTCTGTCTGTGTCAATGTGTGCGGGAGTGCGAAACACTGAATTGCTTAGTGAAATTATTGTCAGTTGAGCACGCCGAGGTATTGGGGTGCTACACAATAATAAGATAAAACAAACTAGGAGTTGGCTCCCGCGTGACGCATCGGTCTGAATGCCGAAGCTGAAAAAGTGAAAAGCAATGGTGGAAAGTGAAAACGACTACACATGACAGGTATGCTATTATACAATATGGTTCCAAGTATTTCAGTTTGAGCAAATTCAGTTACACTATTTCGATTGTCTCACATATGTAGCTCTTAATTTTGGGTAACACTGCATTAGGCAGCAACTTTCAGTGAAAGAAGAACACGGTTTGTCTGACTGAGTATACACATGAAATAGAACACTATAGTTTGTTCGGAAAAATCTAGAAAATGATTAATTTGGGAAGCGCATAAAAGAAAACACTCGGCTAGGCTTAGAGAACGTTCCTCTCCATTATATCTTTTTATTATGCACGCCTAGGTGTTTTTTTTAAATTTACTTTTATATTATGCAATCATAGTGTAATATTTCAGCCAATCAGAGATTTCCAATTGAGAAAAGTTATGGGGGGCGGCGCGAACATTCGAATCAGGGGCAAAACTGTCTAAGTGTCTATCGTTAGACAACCGCCAGTGAGTATCTGAACTGCGGCTGCGACACCGATGATCCATCTGAAACCAACTTTTTGGGATCGGATAGGTTCTCCTCTCCTCTTGCGGAGACTCTATCAACGGTAATAAGGAGTACACATCTGACGGATATAACACTAAACAGATAGTCTATTTTTTCACCAAAACTGTAGTCGGACGTCAAAAGCGACTGTAAACTGACTCAGTTTTAGGTTGTGGAAGCCACCCGGAATAACTGTGTTATACCAGGCCCATGCTGAATGTAAGTGTGAAAGATCTCAATCATCTGTTCTGCTTAAACTGCAACGCGTCCATACATCCTCCTCTCTATTTTGACTCCTGTGAAGTAAATCCCGGGAATCCTTCATTTGTCCCTAGAATTGTACAGCTAGTCCAGTGCAATAAGTCTGGTGACACTGAATCATCACATCCATTGTATTCAGCCTGAAATTATGAACTAGCGTCTTCTTTGATCAACCTCCTCGATAGTTAGATTCAATCTGGTATAGTTTTAGATAGCTGAAACCTTGTTCCCAAGAAAGAGTTATACGATCCCTACGAATTAGCCAGTAGTTTTTACCAGATTATGGTGTTTCAAACTGTACATCTCATTCATAATATCGTTCCACATCCATCATATTAAATCAAAACAGCCTTCCCACAAACCGTCATCATTGACCCTCAGCACCGTCAGCTGCACTGCTCAATACATTTCTGCAGTTCTTAATTACAGAGATCGTATTCCAAGGCTGATGTTTTTTGGGTACGCTAAAGCATTTCGTTTTTCTTACCTTATTGATCACCCTGGGCCACTAATCTTTTGGTCGAACATAAGCCCATTTTTTCTCTTTAAATTAACTCTGGTGTTCCCCATTCCATCCCTGTCATTCCCCCGCATTACCTGTTAGTGGGTTGACGATGCTTTTTTCGGATATCCCTAAATTTAAAATGTCAGTATGAACCTTCTTCAAGACATTCTGAACAAACTTCGAAACTGGTACTCCCCTCATAATATCTTCTCCTGCGTTCCAAAATGTTATGACGCGCAATTTACGCTATCAAAGTGGTAATTACCGTCCACATATATTTCAATGGACAATTATTACGTCCTCATACGGTTTTTTGTATGGTCCGTTGGTATTATGTCGACACATGTAGCTTATACTAATCACATCGAAACAGTGTTTACCAAATTACAAAAAATCGGATTTTCTTGAATTTGTGGTTTAAATTATCCCCTCTTTCATTCGCATCCAACGATTTTACTACCCGGCCATTACACTTATTAAAGAAAAGTGATTTCCACTTTATAAAATAGTTTGTAAAACTTCTTGCTCACTGCAGCAGCATTACCAGAGATGCCCATGAAGACCTTTTCATTCGCAAGGAATTCGGCGTTTCAAACGAATTTGGAGGCAAATGAGAAATTCTAAAGAACAGCGCCTTTACCCATACACCCATTCAAAATTTGAAAACCTCCTTACCTATATCTCTATTTATAGGATCAGCTTGTGCTCTGTCAGAAGCGAACACTCCTAGACTAAGGTGCTCCATCTAACCACGACAGCCACTAACTCAGAACGTTGTGAAGAATGCGGTCGTCCGATTTAGCGTTATTTTTTTGCTCTCCTAAAGTTGTATTTAATTTCTAGAAAATCTGAAAACCTAACAAAATGCACTCTCAACTTATAGACCATAATTACCGATTCTTTATTGCTGTAGGCAGTTGTTGCAACTTCCATGAAGACAGAACTGTGGAATGTTTACATAGTGCAAAGATAGCTTGAAAGAAAACTGATCTGGTCCGAGAGAAGGCAAACAGATGGAGGCTGTTGACAAGGTCTGCTGACGAAATGATGGTTCGAGCAACTCTAAATGCGTTCACGGAACTAACTCGATTTGGTTTGTCACAGTCATGCTCATATGATCTAAAACGAATGTCCACATTCACTCAAACGAGAAGCTAGAAACAATCGAAACCTTTTTTTATTACATGAGTAATCATGTCATGGCTTTGTCAATGGAAAATCAAAAAGTCGGCAATGAAACGAATTTTGATCTCTAAAGTGACCAGATAAAAAGGCTGCTTCAAGCGGGATTGGAAGACCACGCGGGATCGGCAAATCCACTCTCAAAGATTCCATACACTTTGGTTTAATCTCTTCTGTCCTACCATTGACCGTACATCTATATGCTCTGGTTTAGGATGAAACAGTAAAGTAAATTGACACATAAACAGCTAAATAAACCGATGAAAAACTCGACAGGCAACACTACTGAAATGAATATGATTCGAATGGAACTACAGCACTAACCGCCGTACTTAGCGATTTCGCCAACTGTACTCAATCTTCTCGTGGGGGAGGGGGATTGTGTGGAAGCTTAACATGTTCTACTCAATTGGACCTACCAATTATAATCTAATCAAACCTTTTCACGACATCATTGACTGACCAATTCAAAGGCTATCGAGCATGAAGAATAATGTGCAACGACGGAGTCTTCCTGAGAAAATGTTTCCAAAATGATTGGTGAGTGTCAAAAAGACATGCTCAAACGTTGACAATGTTGGTATGCGTATTATTCGTGACGATTACGTTTCTGGGCCGTATAAAAGGAATAGAAACCCTATTCGTGAAACATTTCCGGCCAAAATTGGTAGGCTTTTTGAATGAGTTGTGGGAAAATATGACCGCAAGAGATTCTGGAAACAGTTTAAATATGAGTGCACCCTTAAACTCCACGTACAAATGGATGTAATAAACGACTGACTAAATTTTGAAAACAGCTACTAGTTTGCAACATTTTATCATGTTCAACATTCTCTGCGCCGTGGACTTTCACGGTTCAATAGCACTCTGGTCAATAATGACAGACGCATTTACCGTGATCCGATTGAGGTCCAGAAGTGATCGCGCAGGTAGTAAAACGTACGATACTGAGGCTTGGATCGCATCCATTCCGTGCTTCGGCTAACACACATCGAATACGTTTGATGAGTGAATCACTTCAAAAATTGATTTATGGAGTGATTCATTACACAGTCTCATCGCTCGGCCCACAATTGGAAAGGCATAGAAGCAATGCACAGCAGTTGTTCCGATCTTAGTCGGAATCATCGGAAGTACGCATCTACCAACCACTAACCAGGACCCGAACTAAGAGCAAGTGATTATGGATCACACACACTGACACCAAGCCATACGGGCCGGCCCTCGAAGGCTTACCCCGCCTTAAAACTGTATGATACAGATGATATCATTCAGTTACTTAAACTGGGACTGAGCACCTGTGCTTTCATGGCTTTTAGCAATGAGTTGTGCATTGACGAATTATTTTACAAGCAATACAAGTCTCTTAGCACTCAACGTTATTCAAAAAACTGATCAATTCAGAAACATGAATGGAATTTGAATAACATCATAAACAAATGCACACTGAGGTGTGATCTCATTTTTCACACGTGGTAAAACCCCATACAAACGTAGTCAATTGGTAAAAATGGGCGCAACAAGGACCAACACGTAGATCAGTGAACTCAATGGATGTCAAGGCGCCATTTATTATGACAATGAGAATAAACTGAGTAGACTGGTTCCCAGGATCTCAAAGACGCTTTGAACAACCTATCCAGTTCAGTCAACGATCACCGATTACCTAATGACCGCTTGTTTATCACATAGATAGAATGATTTTATTTGAATAGGTATTCAATTGTGCGGGATTCAGGAATGAGGTGTACAAAAGTTCAAGGTAATATTTGAGAGAACACAATCTTTATCGACACATTTCTTTCGAATGCGTCTTTCTCATGCGCTTCCGACAAAAAGTGAGTTGTGGTGATCTTTTCGACTGCGTCTTTTGTTTACGTCATTGGTAATGTGAATATATATATATATATATATATATATATATATATATATATATATATATATATATATATAAATATATTGCGTATTATCATTGTTCGCATAGCGATAACGATAGTGAATAAGGTTAAACATTCACGAGAAACCCAACGCGTAAAAGTCAGCGGAAAACCTTATGGATGGCGTCCTTAACAATGACTGACTTCTATCCAAGGAGAAGTAAGCGAAACGTATCGATAAAAACACGTGAGCAGCTCGCAAATTAGAGCAGGACACTGGATTATTTCGCGAGGCCATGCCGAATCTTATCGCGCGGAGTTCTCACGTCCTGGACAGCACCTAGGCTATGAAGCTGTTATTGTTATTTTTGCTTGAGATATTATCTTTGTTGTTGTTGTTGCTTTCATTATTTTCACTTGTGTAACTGTTGAAAGAAACAAAAGTACTCGGCCAACAAGCACGAAAACAGACACAACTTCACAACAAACCTCTGTTCACACTCGCAACTGTTCTGAGGTTCCCAGGGTCAAATTAGCACCTGGAACACTTAGAGGTGATCTAATTCTTTTCTACTCGGTTAGCTTCTCCTCTTTCTCTCTGATGCACCCGCTCATTTGTTCTACCTGCTCCTATTGATCCGGATTACCTGTCAGTTCACTTTTGTGCACAATAAACTCTGTTGTTTTTTTGAACCAGGTATCCGAAGATGTGCGGTAATTTACTAAACTAAGCGAAAGCCCTGATCATGATCTACACGGACAAACCAGGGTCGTTAAGGGTTTCTTTCTGTTGTTTGACTAGGTTTGTCGGTTGAATGGTTTCGGAAGGGACTTCAGTTAATGTCGTCGAGTTGGCATGAAGCTTTATATCACGTTGATGATATATATATATATATATATATATATATATATATATATATATAAGGATTTATGCCGGGTCAGAATCAAGCAGGGTGCGAACGCATCAACAACAATTACAAAAGATGGAGACTGAGAAATACAGAGAGTATAATAATCAATCCCTGTATCAGTGATGTCTTCCGTGGTTGTTTGCTTTGTGGGCTTTTGTAGCACTCGACCGCATAGTCCACAGTAGGCTTTTTCATTCCAGGATGTGCTTCTAGTCTTTGTGCAGCTATTTCCTCCAACTGAGGTTGTCTCTTGGACCGCATGCATGAAGATGGAATGAGAGCTCACATGTGAACCTCGGTGGGGAGGATTCATATCAAGCTCTGACAACCTCAAAGGTGGGACTATCATTGAGTGTTTCAGTTCATGAACTCCTGGCTAACAGCCCAGAGCGTATTTGTACTGCATTGAACCTTATTGTCGTGCCGGTTAAAGTCGGTTGTGTAAAGGCTGGAGATGCACTCTCGAAAAAAACTTCCTTTGATTCACTATCAATTATTGCTCCTCTTGCGTGGGCGACCGCGTATAAAACCACTCATTCACATCTAAGGCACCCAATTCAATAAGACCCACCATTTTAGCCAACTTTTGTATTTTCAGTCAAACTGCCTGTTGTTGTAGGTAAACATTCACTCAAATAGTCGTCAGATGGAGTGTAGATACAATCTTATCGGTTAGGGAGAGAACTGAACCTGTCAGTTATAGAAGAAAATGAGCTTCACATTATGTTTTATAACTATGAATCGCATTGCGACGGAAAACATTTGAGATCCCCATGTACTGAATCAAACGTGATTGTTATTCGCCTTTCACCTTCATGCGCCAGACAAACACACGCATCACGAACGGTCTCATCAGGATTCGATCGGAATTTCACAAGATCGATCGACGAATGGCAGGAAGAATTTGTCTTAAATACCAGTAAATTAAACGAGTGTTGTGAGTTAAAATTAGAGCAGATAAAGGAAAACATAGAATTCATGGTGAAACTAAATGTTGATGGTGTTCACCTAGATCGCAAGCATTTCGGGATCAGTCAATTTTGCATCACCAGAATGTCTCTTCGACCGGTGATAAAACACATGCGATGTAAACATCAGTTTTTCTGCGACTCGGAGCTCATGAAACACGGGGTTTTTCTTTTCTTAAGGTTTCAGTCCGAACAACCTCAGCTAGAATAACTAAGATTGTACGCTGTAAATGTGTGGTTATTTTTTAACTTTTTTAGTTGCCTATCATATTACTCACATACATTTGCTTGTCAAATATATGCTGATGTCTTTGAACACAAGACTGTTCCTTGGCATTCACGAGGCGGAAAAGAAATCAATAATGTCTGTTATGGCTATTTAATTCGACGGAAACAATTGTTGCCCTTAGTTGTTAATTTGTTATGTAAAGCAGAATGACAGCGATGCATATAGTTTGCCTCAGATTGAATACTGGCCGGTTTGCTGGGAATAGCACACCAGTCGGGTTTTTTTATTCGATACTTCATCGTGAATAAAGTAGCCAAAATGTTTGACGGTACTATCAGACAGAACAAAAAACTACGAACTTAAAATTTGTTTTGTAAGAATGCACAAGGTCTCAAGTAGGTCAGACGTAGGATGGAGCTGGGCGCAATCATAACCTGGAACTTTTATCTAACTAAACCGGTGCCTACGGATCCGTACACGCAAACGCGCAGTAACCCGTACAACAGTGCGCATATGCGCACGAACGCGCGGGGCCGGGAATTGGTTGATTAACTAGTTGCACCTTATCTTGCGGGTTGATTCATCCATACGAGGATGAATCCGCGCGGCCATGCCTACAAATCAGTCAGTTGTCCATGACTCCCAACACGGAACACTTGCGACATGTAAACAGGATCGATTAAACGTGGCGGAGTGTGTGCGAGAAAGACATGGGGGCAGAGAGACAGAGATTGAGGGGATTGGGTAAAGTAATCAATAAATGTCGCTGGGATGGTTGCCATGGCACAAGTATGCAACTGGGTTGTATTTCTGTGCAGCGATTATCACCAAGTTGTGGTAACAGCAACATTTAAAAGACGTTAATTTCAACAGATCAATAGCAAATGGGATTGTCTGAAGCTCGTGGGATCTGATGCTGGTAAAGCAGTAGCACTTTAACAGCTAAGGGGAAATGAACAATTCTAGAGTAGTAAATTTGACAAAGTCGTTGCCTGGCAGCTTAGTGCATGTGACTGACGTTCGAACAATTCACATAATCTATCTTCGTTGGTTCTCAATGATAAATTGCTGTTTTGAAAATCACCGTGATATCCCCCAAATATGCAATAAACAGTGATTTTTGTTCTTGACCGTACCGATCTTGTGATAGAAATAATAATTTGTGTGTAGGCGGTCTCATTTGGTGAAAAACGTAACTAGATAGACAGATACGGGATGAATTTCGACACGCAAATCACGCTTTCAGTTTAAACGTATTTATCAAACCAATAATTACGAGTGAACAAAGAATGATCCGTGTCCATTCACAAAAAAACTGCTGGCAATGCCAGGACTGTTTTTCCCCCGAGGAAAATAGATGACCTTAAAGACGTGACAACTGTTCTATTTGGTAAACGTCTGATAGCCATTTGCTAAAATGATGGTAGCCTTGTCCAAGTTCAATCAGGAAAGTACATTACGAATGGGACGCGGCATGAACGGGAGGAAAATTAGTGCCAGGGATCTTAGGTGAACTATTTTCAGAGTAATAGAGAGGATCCATTTACTAGTAAAACCGATCGCTAACCAGCTGCTCAGTGAGTTCCGGAACACATCCAAATAATTGACAAAATCATTGACGCAACTTCGATTGCGAAACAGCTAATGGGAAACAGCATGGGGAGATGATCTGCTTCAAAAATGCAAAATAGTTTTTCCCTATCTAGTTGCAAATCCGTTCGGCGATTCCAAATTATGATGCATTGCGCACAAAAATGTTGAACCCAAGGTATGTGTGCTTTCCTTGACGCTAGATGGTCAGGCAGCACCAAATTACCGCACGGTCGGAACTTTCAATCCAGCCTATCCTACATTTATATTCCGTCTACCGTACTAATTATCAACGGATATATTTTACCTTTCGAAGTGAACTATTAATCCATTAATCTGATAAGCGGTTTGAACAAAGAGAATGTGAAAACTGACGGATCGAAGTGACTAAGGTTTACGGGGAAATCATTTCCCAAAGTGCACGTCAATACCCGTGGCAAACATACCGACAGCGACTTGCTGAAACTCATTCGCCGACTTGAAGTTGTAACTTTGACTCTGTCAGCTGGTATTCTGCTTGTCTGTTCAAGACGCAGAAAGAGCTTTTGTGTGAAAGGAAAGGGAGAGTGTTTCTGTTTACAAAAAAACAATCTGCTGTTGTTTACTAATCACATCCGACGTCACATGTTTGCTTTCGCCGTCTCCGAATCTTATAGGGCCCACCGAGAGTATGTGCGCTACTTTGCACAGAAGTGCGTGAACTGGTATCTATAAAACGTGTACGGAGAGTGAAACTTAATCAATCCAGTGATTCATATCAAAGTTGGGAATATTTACACAGATTTCAGGATGAAACTGGTGAACACTCCGCAACAGGGACACACAGCAATATCACTGACGGGAATGTTAGAAATACATCTGCACCGTAAACTACGGAGTCATCACGTAATATCTAATGTACAGGAAATGCGCACACGATCGATGTTCGAAAACCATTATTTTCGACGAATATTGCAAGCACCGTGATGTTGGTGTTGTGCACAGGTTGATAAGATAACTATTTTGACCGAACGCGTTTTTTACTTTTGCGCGTACATTAGAAAGATTATCATCTCTAGCATCATAGACACTTAAATCACAGCAACAACCGACTAGCTGATCCTGAGACTTGGCGTGGCAGAGAGTCGTGTAAGGTCCTAATAGGTCGGGTGTGATAACCAGCGGGGAGACAGCGGCCTGCGATGGCAGGGGTTATGCCTCTGATTGGGGCATGCGCTGTGCACATCCACAGGTAGATTCCTCCTGTGTACCTATTCGTTCGATGTAGATAGGCACGATATAGAGCTACAAAAGACCAGACTGCAGCAGATTGAGAGACAAACGCCTTAGTTTAGGAGTTTTGCGCCCCAATTAAAGAGATTCCTGCCGCACCCAAACTGTGGTGTTATGTTCTCAAACCGTAGCTCAAGGCTGCTAAACTACGGAAAATATTGTAGCTGACTTGGTTAAGCAGCACCTGTTAGGATTTCAGGTTGTGGTTCATAAGACCGGGCTACCTAGTGGCTCGAAGCGCTAAGTGAGATGAACAACTACCACCTTTGGTGGTTTGCTTGTATTCAGACTCTTTCTTTGTTCACGTAATTGTCACCCATGAATTTTCTTCTTCGCTTATTTTCCTTCGATATTTTTCAACTAGGCGGTACTTGGTGATGCTATATGAAACTATTCTAGAGCATTTGGTTGCGATTTCATTGGCTCGTAGATTTGAATTTCCATCATGCTATCACCTTGATAGATTTTCCTCGTAATATAAAATGCGTCAAACTGCTCTGGCAGTCTGGAGAAGGATAAATGGCAACACACAGATAAAACGGCACAAATCCCAATAAAAGGGAACTAAGATAGCGAGTACTAAATGTGTACCGCATAGGATAGGTAACCCGAGCATGCGCGCCCAAGCACTCTGAAAGCAAGTTGACGTTATGGAAATTGATAATAATATCATCAATAGTGATGGTCTCATGTGAAAGACTAGAAGGACCTGCACTATAGATTCATTCAAGTTCCCCAGTTGGATAAACGAGTTAAGACCTCGTAGATCAGACTGTCAAGTCCAAGAATCCGGTTGTAAGTCCCGAAGAGAAATTTACAAATCCCCGTTTAACCACCGTTTCGCCTTCTGAATCGGAGATACTGGTTATAGTTCCCCAGATAAGAAAGGTTTCTGTTTCCTGTGTTATTTGGTTCCTTTTTTGTTATGTAATATTAGTACAATACTTCAGCAAGAGAGTCGCGGCCAATTCAAGGTTGCTAATTAGCCAAGTGACCGGTAGTGACGCGAGAATTCGAACGGCTGAACAGAAGAGTCGGTAGACCACCATGATGACCGTTCCCACGGCAACCTTTCAGTAAAAGGCTTCTAACCAGCTTTCTTAACCATGGAGTACGTGTTTACGGTTCATGAAGTGCATCTAAAAACGGTCAAGTGTTCTGACCAATGACAGAGTACTGAGGTGTTTTCTATTACTTCCTTCACTTCTGGTTCAGTGATACTCTGTGGTACCGAACGAGACCGAGACCGTAAAGTTGACGACAGAATGAACTAAAGTGAACAGCAGCTGAAATTTCTGGACACGAACCACAATGACACCAAGAGATTAATTCCAAAAATAATTTCGTCCTCGAAACTGGGGTTCATAAAGTGGTTCACTTTGCGGGATTTTATGTTTGTCTACACATATGAATTGCTGTAGACCTTAATTTCAGTTACTTTCAAAAACTGGTGTTGATCATTGCACTGATCGATGACCTCCAAAAATTTCTGATCGTTGACTCCGGTGTTTAGGTCACGAACCTTTCATCCGCGAAGTTGACATCATCGCGGCGCACTGATGATGTTACATAGGCTAGTAAATAAATGTGTGCAAACTGGACACCAAGCTTAACGATCAAGAACATATGAATAGTCTCCAAGCTTTTCCAGTTGTTCCCAGTCCATTGGATATGTATTTGTCTCTTTCTTGACGTCACCTTACGGTAGAAAGTCAAAGATTTTTTCAGGCAATTTACGTGTGAACATATTGGGAGTGGTGTTCACCTTGGCCTCAAAGGGTTCCTTCAGTTCCGATCAGTTCAAATAGCCATTACTAAGCACTGGGTGCAGTGGTTTGGGCTACCATCTCTCAGCGGGAGTCTCGATCGGAAATAAACAAAACAGAGCATGAAAACGCTGAAAGGATAACTACAAATGGTACCATCAAGCTGGTAAAGAAAGCTAAGTTGGGGAATCTTTGGACCCCACCCAGGAAGTCTAAAGCACCCTACACGGTCAAGTTCACTGGTCAGTCTTTCCGTGCTATTATTCCACGTCATGGACGGCCATCTTTACTAACCTTCCAACCAATAATCGCCTCAGTGAACAATGTGCGCCGTGGAATCCTATCCGAGGACACGCGCAACGCATGTCCCCAACATCTTAGCCCGACGAGCTTATATTGAACTAAAGATTCGAAATGGAGGGTCACATAATAAGAGTAACAACAATAACAATAACAATGGTATTGGGAGGTTTGCCTATAAGAATGGTTACAGTTCGTTATTTAGCTGATGTTGTGGTGAAGTAAATACATGCTACTTGAACAAGTAGTATCCTGACAGAGTACAACTATGAACAATGGAGTAACAAAGAACGTGGTGATGTCATACGAGCAGAACGCAGTGAGTTAAAACAATAACTGCTGACCATCTTATTCCATCCTTCAGTCGAATGAGTACTAAACTGTCGGTGGTTGATTATCTTTGATGCAAATGAGCAGTTTGAACTGAAGGCTAATCATCTTGATGTTGTCTCAAAGCTCAATCACGAAGAAACGACCTTTTGCCTGGCGCGGCCTCTTCGTTTACAACACTATAAAACCATCATGAAAACGTTCACCATAATTTTCCCAATTATGCTCTTCATTAGGTAATCACACAGTCAGAAGAAAACAGAATGGAGGGATAACTGGATGCAAATAGTCCCCAATAAGTGATCAGTAGGAAACGGGTGAGCAAGAAATACAGAAATAAATAATTATTATATCGCCTAAATACCAAACAAACCCTGTATATTCCCATCCGAACATCTCCCGAATGCGCATCACGCAACGACAGCCAAATTTCACAGTCCTTCCCATCATTTTAAAAATAGGAAATACATGTCTGCGTGGGTGTTGCCAAAACAACAAGCAAACCGTTCCCAACAAGCGATCAGTCGATTCGAAGAGGACAGAAACATACACAAATGCATGTCAAAGAATCTTGGAAAACGGATGCACAGTAATGGTTGGTACCGCGAACAAATGAATGTGGCATGTAATTTGTTATGGTTGATACAGCCCTTACAAATTATTTAGAAAGCGTCTGCTGCAAGTTGAAAAAGCAGCTTTGTGTTTGGGGGAATGGTGAAGATGTTGCTAGCCTTTGTGGTAAACTGTAACCTATTTCATGTCAGACATGTAGTTGTATATAACGAGCAATGGCCCCACAACCTACGCACACCTTCTGTCTACTTGCAGCTGTTCCTCCCGCCGGTATTTCCATCTTTTCTCAAAAGCAAAATTGTAACCTTTTTCCGTGTGTTCTGTTGAATAAGTAACCAAAACTATGCCGTCCACAGCACCACTAGCGATCATTAAAATGAAAAACTGTTGATTAATCAGGCCGAAAACGTCTGTGATTAAATAATGCATTTGGAAGAGGAAGAAGATGAACATCGGACACATGCCAAACCAAAGTAAGTGTCTATGCTGGCACTCACATTTGGAGAAAATGTTTGCGAAAATCCATATATATATGGACTGCATATTTCTGCCCGTGGGACTATAGTCATCTACTCCAATTATTCCTTTGACCCTGTAGTTTTCACTTGCTCAGAACAACAATCTTTTTCCTCACTTAAGTGTCTAATCAAAAGACAGAGACCAAAAATAACTACCCTATAGTGTGTACAAAAGTTGTTCAGGCTGAAACAACAACAACAACTCCCTGCCCTAACCCTCAAAGTGTCTTCCACTAACGTTTTGCACCATACCTGCTCACTTGTCCAACCACCCACCGGACGTCAGCGCTGACTGATGAGTGCATTGATTTTGTCCCATGAGCTTTGATCCACATTTTCCACAGATATTTCGTTGACTTGACCGTTTGAACCTCAATCGACCCTGGACTTGCTTGTACTTGGCTGGCTCTAATTCACGGAGCGGCTACGATTGAGGTTTGGTCAGTTTGTTTGTAATATTCATGATTGTTTGTAAAGAACCGTATTGGAAACCACAACTGGAGGTCCGGATTTTTTTTTGACTGTGTTGCGCGTACCTCATCGACTACTGGAAGTCCGTTACAGTCGATTTAAAACGAATACGAGATTGGTAGTTTCTCAATGAAATTTTACCACACGAAATTTCTAACCCAAGCACTATCATTGCCACCATTACCGCGCAAAAGTTTTTGTACCACCAAATTGAATTAACACTATACTTTCGTAACAAAACAGCTATACCTTACTTGCAGTTCGGATAGCGGACAAAGAGTTTTTTCGTCGTTCGAATGTGCTATCGGCATTCATCAATTTTCCTCAACTATGATGTCATTTAGCATCCATTTGTTCCTCCCGGGATGAATGCAAGGTTCTGAAGTTACATGGCATTTCCTGCACAACTCAAAATGTTGACCAAAATAGGATTACCACTGCCCGAGAAACAGTAACTTCGTAGTATTGCTCGAAATTGGCGGCAGAGTTGTGGCAGAGTGCTGGTTATCAGAGGCTGGTCTCAAAGTGAATCACCGATCAGGAAGTGTTCTGAATATCCTCTGACGCTTCCCTCGTGGACATTGTTCGCCGATGCGAAGCCAGATCAAGGGGACCAATCCACAACATGGCAAACATTTGGGAAAACTTTAGCCAATAGACTTGGCCAAGTAGGGGGTGTTGGAAAACTGAGTAAGGAGTTTGCGAAATCTGCCTACCCGATGGTTGAAGATAACAGGCGACAGGACCAGATATCGGGGTAAACGACATGATTACATTCAAACTCTTCATTCCTCCACATGATATATAGTTAATTTTTTGTTACATGCTTGCACATGCGTGCAGTGGAAAGGGGTACACCTCATAGCCGCAGAAATCCTCTGCACTATTAGGGATAATCGGCAACCAGACCCTGAGATTTGGAGTGGAGTACCATCCAAGATCCAAGTAGGTCAGGAATGGTAACTGACCGGATGACAGTGGATTACTGTCTACCACCAACGTGATCGTAGATGGCGGGGATTCGGACCTCCGATCTCCGAGGTGGTAATCGAACGCTCTAAACCATTCGACCACCATCGAAGGTAATGATTTCTATTTATAACTCTCGTTTCTGTTTTCTTTTCTCCGTTATAGTTTTATTCGTTTTTTTCTCTCGTCAAGTAGGTAGCAGCGTAGACCGGGGCACGAAAGTGCAAACTTAGTTGTGGAAAGAACTGAACGGAACTGATTCCTCATTAGGTTTTAAGCAGATAAAATATGCAGACGGAAACATCTATTTTCGATTGGCAGTAATTTGCGGCATAATAGAAAAACACCAGATCTTTATTACCAATCCAGTGTGGTACCGCCGATACCCATATTGAATAACTTTTAGGCGGTTTCGCAGATTGCCTGGGTACATATATTCATGAAAATGTTTGTGAAAACACTGACGGATTGATGCACAGCATGTCTAGATGAGCACTAAGAAACAATATTATCATGATCATTCAGGTGACTGTAGTAGGTAATCAATATATTTCTGACTCGAATGAGTTTCAGTGTTCAAAGTGATCAGAAGCACATCATATGAGAGTTTTGTACAATTGGAAGACGAGTACCACATTACTTAGCTGTCATGGAATGCTGAAAAGTTCATAATGGTGATCAGTCAGATAACCCGTGTAATACAAAATGAACGTGATTGGTCTGCTTAGAACCAGCCATTGAACACCACCAATCCTACCACAGAGCAATCATGAGTATTGAATGGCTCCAAGCACCAGGTTAAAGTGGCTAATTGTACTGCACCAACAAATAAAGTACTAAAGAAGAGAAGGACCACGAAATCCAAGTGAGACTGGAAGTACTTCTGGGAGATCCGTAAACGTTGAAGCTTCTGATCAAGGGTCACTTGATTTTTCATGTTCTTCTCATATGGACAAGCATATATAAAATGATCACATTTTTCCAGCGGTATCCGATCACCAAAAATCAATAGGACATGCATGTGTTTGAACGCGTGCGCACACAAACACATTGTAAATGAATCCAACACAGATTATGTTACTCAACCTTAACACTTAACATCCTACAAATTCTCGTCTCCATTTGATGCGCGGTCAGATTCATTTGGTGAGACATTAACCACGCAATTCAGTACTCTAATTTTGCATGCTACATCATGGTATCCTTCAGTTGGGAGTTGCATTATTCTAAGTGCACGGAATAAGCAAACCCCTAGAGAAATATAGGTAAACGTCACAAGGAAAACGAACTAATTTGAGGGCAACTAGGCTATTGACCACAACACTTTATCCGGATCTTCAGCCATCTCGTGAACCCAAACCAATGGAGTTTTCAAATCCTGTTCGATTAAATCATCTGGTTACAGTTTTTTTGTGTGTGGTTTAACTCGTAATTTTGCTTCCTAATCGATTTTTCCCCTTACGTTTAGCAACCTGAAACGCTATGCACAGAGTCTCGGTAAAAGTTGCTCAAACTGAAGATGCATCGGTTTTGGTTTAAGAACAACGATTTTTTTCATATCCTAAGTGAATGTGATGGAAACTCCAGATCAGTAAACGTAAGGTAGGATATTTACTATCAGTTTCGGGGTGCGAGTTTCAAAAACCCCGTGAATGTAGGCAAGTTTTGGCTTGCGGATAGTACTTCATTGTATCTCGGCTCATTAAGATGTCCGATCATTTGGTACCTTGTGGTTCCCCAATTCAAATTTAAGTGGTCATTACTATTCTATTTCTTTGACAATACACTGGATCTCTTCGGCAACAAGCTATGCCACTCCAACCCAACCATGAACTGGTGCGGAATACAAAATGGAGTGTCCTCAGAACAGCCGGTAAGTCTAACGGTTCTTAGATGATTGGAAAATGTTTCGTGCATGTTCCCTCGTACATCTTTCCGTGTTTTCGGTCAGCCGGCATTGTTTGGAGGATGAATAAGAACAGACTTGACAGAGAGGCAAGATATATTTAACTTATGTATTATGTAGGACAATTTTGGCTTCATGAAGTAAGTTCTACCAAACACTCTCATTCAATGGTTATATCAGTATTTTCAATGAAAATCCCTGTATCCATACTTCCCCTTATCAGTGTAGAAAGAAAACATACAACGCTAGATGGAAGCATTTCGTGCATACTTCTTGATGGAAGACGTAAAACATGTCAACGTATATATCATACAATGAGGAAAAAACACAAGAAAAGGCTAGACTGAAAACTCTTACACTACTTTCGTTGGGGAGAGGAATGTCCGTTAAGTTAGTGTCAAAGTGGATATACATTGTTTGTCAAACGTTGTTTGGGTGGAGCGCCGGTAAGCATCGCTCCGCCGAGAGTCACTAGGTTCGGTATTGGATGGTGCAATATCACTGATAAATAATGGGTCAAGTCAAATCTGTGAACTGATGCATTTAAAAAACCGGCAAATTCACGTCACTCGGTGTGGTCCATGACGGATAGCACCATCGATTTTGACAAACATTTTGAATCTCCTAATATCTGGGGCGTATAACTCATACGCTAGTGACTGCGTATCGTAGATACAAAGTGAAGGAAAAGAACTGCATCTCAGGCAAATCAAATTTTCGTCCAGAATCAAGGCGTAGTTTCAAACCACACCATTTTATTGCATGGTTGGAAAGTACAAAATGTTTGGTAGATGTCAAGTGTAAGTTAGCTCTACACCCGCACGTGATGCAATCTAGTGGAATGAATGGTTCTAACATATAATTCAGTTTAGTTCTGAACAATCAATAACTGTTCAAGGTGATGAGATGATTTTTGTCGCTAATCTGTGGTGAAATAAGAAATGATCATTACCATAGCATAAAAGTGGTTTCCATATAAAGCATCAAGCAAAAGACGAAAAAGTGGGGGTGCAAGGATGTTACCGGTAGGAACGTGCTGCACTTTGTGCCCATTACCATTTCCGACCATTAGGTATATGCGGCTTAAAAAATCCTATGGTAGTCAGTTACACCGGGTAGGGCTTTTTCACCGTTGGTCGATGACACTAACTATTCACCCTCGAAAACATTACAACCACAACCCGCCTCGGTGAACATTACTTATCGGTCAAGTACTTTCCAAGGTATGAGCATGGGCAAACGAAAATAGGACCCAATACAAAACCGATAAATGGCTTGACTAGTAGCGGAATTATTCCCACCTCTCATCTGTTACCGATTACACCTAAATGATATTTCAAAAAACGCAGAAAAGGTCAATCAGTAATAGTTGTCTACCTCGTCACAAACAAAAGCATCAACTGCTCTTTATGAGTGACTTCAAAATATGCAACATCAGCTCAAAGAAATCAACGACTTACATGGTAGCCGTAAAGTTTATTCTTTGTAACACAACGAGCACTATTGTTTGGTCACAACTGAATGTCTGAATACAATCAGGAGTATATTGTACTGCACAATCACGATAAATGTGAGCTATAGACAAACTAATCCACCGTCTAATTTGCTACTCCCGATAGTCATTGGAGTAGCCGGTGTGGTTGAACTTGAGTGAACATAAAACGCGCGAGCACACACACATACAAACAAAACACTCTCCAAGCATTAACCTATCCCGATCTTCGACCTTGGCTGTGCCTTACATCAGACCAGTGATTTACACCTCATTGCAACCACTGCGCACAAGCACACACACGCGTGCAGGCATACAAAAGCCCACATTCTTGGTTTGATTTAACACACGATTGTAAAAGAACCAGATCATTGTAGCTCATATGTCATGTCACTCTACAAGCAATAGGTGCGCATGCCTTGATGAGAATAAGTTCAAAGACCAGAACTCACAAGGCGGGAGAATCTTTTGATGAGGGGTGAATGATTAGATCGGTCGGATAGATTGTTGAGTACAAATCGACCTCACAACGGAAACATTGATTCTCAACATAGTACTGGTTATCGAGAGTACCTATTGCAACTTCAACCTTCATTACAATGCAAATCACTAACAAGTTTACGAAGTTTGTTCTCGAAACGATAGTGCGGAGCATTTTTTTCAGCACGGTGGCGTTAACGACAAACTTAATATTCCCGAAATGGTTCTTTTTTCCGGTAATAAAATCTAACTCAGCTCTGTGGGGCTTTCCACAGTACGCTCGCATTAGTTATAGCTCTATGGAGTCGGGTTTTTATCGTACAAAGTCGGCGACGTAAGAGCATAATTTCATTCATTCAGGGTTGATCTTTAACAGGCTGGTGAGAGCCAGTTCAGAACACTTTCTTCGTGCACGTCTACATATAGAAATATGACCATTCCGAAGCTTGTCCGCCTATTCGCAGGTCGTGACCAAGTAAACGATAATCTCGTTGTTCAACTTTATCCCTTACCTACATGCATTTACCGCCTCCACGACTTGCTCTCTACATTCTAACTGAACCTTACACTATTTTCTTTTCGGATTGCACTGTAAGCTCCATACGTGTAGAAAATTCACCGAACATCAGATCCATAAAAGCGTTCATTGACTGGACGCTGAACTGGTTGTCATAGTCGACCACCAAAATGGCAGTTTCCCTTGTGGGTCTAGCCTCACTGTCCGCACTCTGAACTTTTAGCTTCTGCAGGTCTTCCTAAAAGTCTTAGTGGCTCGTGACTCTCACCTTCTGTAATGGCTAACTATTCCGAGTATGGTTACTGTGCACGCATTCCTGTGTTGCTCGTCTCGCTAGCGTAGGACGCAGAGCTTGTATATTGTATGCTTTCAGTCTTGTTATGGTTACAAATATGTACGGTGGACACAATCAATACTGTTTCCTATTTGTTCTCGATGCGAAAAAATAACTTAAGGGTTTGTTTCACCAACTGAAAACTGTCATGTGTAGATTCTTATTCGCGATCACTGATCCCTATCATTTCCACTTATTTACCTAATTGGCCTCACCCTCTAATTTGTCGTAATATGTTATGATGTCATGGCATGAGTATGAATCACTGTAAATGAGCCTGCTAGCCAATCCGTGTTCTTCAAATATGTACATTGGAGATTTTATGACGGTAATTACGTTGCTTGGTTGATTGTCCTTTGGACTCCATCTTTCTAACACACCCCTCAGTTCATCCGATCAACCTTGCACTCGGAAGCACAAGACCCGAGTTTTGCCCTTGATGGAGCTCATCAGTGGTACATATAATCCTCCGCAACCAGGATTTAAACCCGGGCCTTTTCACGTCGGAGACGTGTGTGCTACCACTGCGCCATCCCGATTCCGTTCAAGTATTTCCGAATCCAAGGTAGATCGGATGACTTGAGGTTTGTGCGTGAACGGTGTAGTCCAAAAAACAGACAGTCAAGCAAAGTATCATCAATCCCATACAGTACTCGCATGTAACTGTGAAACAGGGAGATTCAACAATCTTCCTGGGTAAACAAGAAGAAGAAATGATTCGGATAGGAGCATGGTTTTGAGCATTCAGTGCAAAATTCAATTCGGCATCTTTCAAACTGAGAAACACAGGTACGTGTGAACGTTTAAACCGTTGAAAGCACCGTAAAGCTACCTTGTATTTGTTCGGAATCACCCAGAGTACACATCTACGATAGCCCAACCGAGGCTCAGACCCGGGAGCGTACGAATTGGATTCCAACACCCTAATCACAAGGCTATCCTCTGTTGGCAGAGCTTTTCCACCACAGCGATCAATTCCTGGGATAGACGACTGCTCTATATCATATACCACGTTGTCCATAAGTTGGCTTGAATAGTCTTGTGATTAAGTTGATCGATTCACAATTATTCACCCCGAGTTTGAATCTTATTTGGGGCTCGTTGGATGTGCACCGCTGATGGTTCTTAACAAGAATGAGTTAGTTGTTCAGTGTTGCCATGATTTTCAATGGTTTGAACGTGCACA
Source organism: Fasciola hepatica (assembly GCA_948099385.1). Taxonomy (NCBI): domain Eukaryota; kingdom Metazoa; phylum Platyhelminthes; class Trematoda; order Plagiorchiida; family Fasciolidae; genus Fasciola; species Fasciola hepatica. The sequence goes on along the minus strand of CANUEZ040000099.1, from coordinate 5,192,953 downwards.
CTGCACGATGAACCTCATACTTTGTAAAATCTAATCTTCTTCTGCTCATATTCATCTAGCAGCCAAGCTCTGTAAGTTGTTTAACGGGATGCCTTTGCCGTGATTAGGCTCCTACAGAGAAGCCGTCCAGCGTACGTCCCTCGCTGTGCGGAAAATGGTCTGCCTACATTCAAAGGCAGGGACCGAAGGAAGCTGCATCAGTAAACCGTTGTCAGCCAACCTGAACAGCCATGTGATTGAGTTGTTCAATTCCCAATCATTCACCCCGGGTTCGAGTCCCGCAAGGGTCCGGTGGATGCGCACTGCTGATGATTCCTAACAAGGAGGAGACAGTTTGTTAAGTGAATCCATGGTTTTAAATAGTGATCTGAGTGTTGATAACGCATGATGAGTCGTATGATGTAAAATTAGATCTCCTACTACTCACATAAACAAATACGTTCAGAATCTCTGTGAAGCATAGCTGACGAATTCTCAACTCCAGGTGCCTTTTCGGGGGCTAAAATTCAAACTTCCACTGAAACGTTTAAACGAGTTACAAACGAAGGTATAGTTCAAGAATCTATATGAGCGGGTCAAAGACTTATCACCAACATCAAAGGACGAAGCCGGGTGTTTTAAAGTCAAACTTGTGGATATTTCCTCACGATTTCTTTCTTCTTCCATTTGTCAAATATGTCGCCTAGATTCAGAGCCCAGAGCTGCAAGCAAACAACTAATGTGAAATTTCATTGCCGATTTACTTACTAAATGTTCTACTGGACCATAATTTGGTTCACCTCCGGCTATTATAATCCTAGTGAAATGTGATATAGCCGTCTATCTGTTATATTGTTACCTGACTAGTGTACTAAACAACCGTGGGCGCTCATACTTAACGAACAAAAACCTAGTCTACTTGTACAGCATGTTTGAAGCAAACATTGGACTAACAATGATGCGAGCGAAAAGTTGTCAGGATATATATTTATGCCCCAGCAACAGCAAAGGTTCGAAAATCCGATATACGAAGCAAAAATGAATCACGACACCATCAGCTCGCAGCCAGTTTCACTGAGCATCAAACGCCTCTTGAAGCCTCATGTGGCCAATCAGTTGGATCAGTTGAGTTCACCACACAAGATGAAAATAAGAAGAATAGGAGAACGACACGCATCTAGCTGGATGGATGGTAGGTTTAGCAAGTGGAGACTGATTCTGTACCAAGTTTTTAACAACATGCCCAAACCTTCACACATTGTCTCCTTTCTGTGCACATCGCCGATCGCTGACTGTCGCAGTAATTTAAAACATTCAAATACCCAACAGTATAGGGTGAATCAAAACGTATTATATTTTCTTTTTCAATTAGTTATGATTTTTCCAATATCCGCATCACCGTTTTAGCTTTTTTTCATCGACATTGCATGTCGTCTGACTGGCTGGTCGTGAACTCTATCAAAATGAACGTTTTTTCCAGTGAAGTTGAATTAAACTGCGCGTTTACCATAACCATCGATCTTCGCCAAACTAATTGATAGATACACCTTTAATAATGCGTCAGATCTACAGGTCATAACTCATGTGCATCTGACAGGCTCACAAATGTCGAGACCTCGTTTGGCTTGCGGTTCACACCGGTGGAATATGATAAAATGCTCCAAACAAGACGTCAGTTATTTGAATATGAGGTGATGAAAAACCGGCCACGGTTAGCCTGTTATTGTGTTACGATAACTGCATAACGAAGTAAGTGCACGCATGGTCAAGGTTAACTGTACTCACGGTGGACCGAAATACTTTTAGCATCAACCTGACGTTTTACTACAACTGGAATGTCCTGGATACTACGCTAAAATTCTGTCCGTTTACTTTTAAAAGTCCAAAAAAACAGGGCATGAGTGTGAAGAACGTCCGTCTTTTAGGTTACTGACCAATCGTGTCTGCGATCTATAAACCCAGGGCGAGTTATACCAACAGGGTGCGTAAACATGAGGTGACGTGTCCAGTGCCTGCCTTGCCCCCGAATAATTCGCAATTTCGTAGATTCAAAATAATTAGGATCCACTGGATGGTGCATGCATTGCTTCTGACGGGAAGTAGGATATCAAATAACCCAGTGTTTATTATTTCTGCATTACGGTGGAAAGAGCTACCGTGTCCTAAGGACACACAGAGGTTAACTGTTTTTTAGTCGTAACAGTAGGCAGTAGATCACCTTCCTAATTTTTGGTTGAGGTAAATGGGGAAAGCCTGAGCTTCGGCTGGTAGAATATTCTAGTTTGTTGCATATTTACACCTCGGAAGATCGCTGTCCTAGCGTGTTGCAAAACTGCTGCCCAAGTTTGACAGGAATACTAACTCAGTAATGGTGAGTTTTGAGAGAAAATTATTGGGCAAAAAAGGTTTGTTATCAGAACAGATATTGCACTTTGGGTAGTTTCTAGCACGTGTTTGGATAGACTTCATCGGCGAGAAACTTTCAGCGAGGTTGACTGCGGTTTCAGTGATAAGAGGTGATCATTTCATGGGATAGCAAACAGTGACGGAAGCCCAAATCCGTGATCTCAACGGTGATAAAGACTACTAGCGATAGAGGATTTATCCGACTGTGATTTGTGGGACCCACCAAATCCGGTTACCTACCATGCTTTCATTTGTGATCCCCGAGTACGATTAACGGCTTCATTATTTTTGACAAATAAACCAACTCAATCTGTACAAGGTCAGTGGTAATTGAAAATGAAACTGGAACGAATAATGTTCACCTTTGTTCTCTAAATACGACTATGAAACATTTCACTGAGCATGAGATCCACTGCGCACAACTGACCTGGTCGTTTGTAACAACAGTATTAATGAAAGCAGAAACATACGGCAAACAAACAGATATCGGATCATTAGTGCTGCCATCTACATTGTAATCGTCCAGTAAAATGTGTGGAATCTGATGTAATCTAGTTTGGTCTGGTCACACTACCTTCTGCCTAATACAAATTGGTATCGTTCACAACAAAATTGCATTTTTTCCAACTTTAAAAAGGTCTTAGAAACGGCACCAAATCTCAAATGACTGAATAAATATACATTGATACAATTAATTCACATTGGAAGAGATGAACTAGATATGTTTTGATTTTATTACCGCTCACACTTCATGCCCAGAACAGGTGAAAACTATTAGAAAATGCCTGACTTCTGGGCAAGCTGAACGATACTGCACACACAGAACAAAAAATACTGCTGCTCTGATTAAAGCTTTTTTTACTCAAATAACTGATTTGTTTGAGCACAATCGTCAGTCACCTGTTATGGACGTATGTTTACCCACACAGCAGAATACTACTTAAACGCCGTAAGTGGATATCCATACAGGTCAATATCTGTGAAATGTTGGCTTCCATGGTTACCAAATAATTTGGAACTTAACAAACTTAGGCACTGTGGACCTACAAGCCGTGATGGGGAAAACGTAGATTTTTATCAACAGTAAACACTGTAATCAGGCCCGATATCAGTGAACAACCACATTACACCTCAATAAGCAGAACGCAAGCAGCAGCGGTCAACCACCAATGTGGTCGACGGTAGCCATGTTCCAATCTCCTATCTCAGACCTGAGAACGTCTGAATTACAAAAGTTTATAACCAACATGTACATATACCAGCGTATAGTTACTGTACATGTTGCACGACATTAACAATAACTGACGATTGTAGAGACAGCAAATCGAACAGATTTTGTACAGATATACATATAGGACACCTATTGTTGCATCAACACTTTTCTACAAAAATGATTTAATCATACATTTGCTTAAAAAACCTATTATTGAAAACAGGTAAGGTATCATGTTTAAATTATTTAAACAGAGATCTGAAAGTATAATCACATCAACTGAATATATCAGATTACCAAGAAAGTTTGCTGGGAGTGAATCTGACCACGTGACTGACATCATATCCATCCCGGTTCAATCACATTGACCCGAGTAACTGACAGACAAATTACGATATTTTCATGTTAAATAACAAAGCAAAACCATGTGACCAACTTGGCCGATAAATGGCCTTTGGGTAATCTTTGTAAGGTCAAACTGAATCCGCTAGTGAAGTTTTTGAAACAGAACCGCAGTTTTTGGTTTAAAAAGCTTTCTGCATTCGCAGATATTTAAGAATCATAGTCAAACGCCTGGCGGATAAACAAGAAAACAGGTGTAAAGTCTGAAACATCTACAGTTTATAACTTCGTTGATGGCGGATAAGATTTGGATCTGAAAAACGAACCAAATTGCACAGAGTGAAAAATTCCGAATGTTTTCATCCCATTAAATGAACTATCTGTTAAACCACAATAACTGCACGTGATCGCGTGTGAAAAGTTTGCACACGACATTTTTTGAACTCTCTTCACCCGTAACGTCGTAATCCATCCAAATGTAACTCTCTCGCCTACACACGTTCCTTTCTTCGCGACATGCCGTCCCGCAACAAAATACACAAAAATTCTACGGTCCCCTATCTGGCCCGAATCCTCACAAACCTGGTGCAAGTCGCAGCTGAATTTCATACTAAACCATGACGTGTACTCATTTTTCAATTCTTTATTTCGATGACGCGATAAGTGCATGTTTTTTTCTAACTGGAAGGTGAACGTCTACCCACGAAAAGTTTTTAGAAAGTTTGAATGAAAAACTTCGTTAAGTTGACACTTCAGCATCGGTTTCCTTGAAAAATACGGATTTACCTTGAGGGGTAGAAGTGATTGACTGGTTGGTTGTCTGACTGGGTTATTGGTTCACTGATGCCATAACAAACGCTATTCAACCCCAACCTAGAATATCTCAGTTTTCTGAGAGGAAGCACGATGTTTTTTCAACTCTTTTTTGCTGTAAACCATACTGAATCTGTTGTATTCACAGTGCCAACCTAAAGGACCCGTTAAAGATTAAACTTCAGTTATTTCACTGCAAGCACGAACAATCCATAGTTCCTTGTTCTCGTTTAACTGACGGTAGTTGTAGAAGATGGGTCTATTAACCGCTGACTTTTTCTAGCAAAATATTTGGCAGATACTCGGCGATCGATTGATTGAACTATTATCTGGTTTTTTCTGAGATGTTCTGAAACAAAGGTTCCACATCAGATTACTAAGACCTCTTTTCTTTTCACCACGTCCATCAAATACTGAAATTCACAAACAACAAACGATTTTGCAACAAAACTGTTTCGGTGTAGATTATTCTCCAAGGCGGCAGCGGTTGAAGGATGGGTCAAAATGGTCAGCTCGTAACACGGAAAAATGGTATGAAACACCTAATCGTCTACGGTGCAGTATCAGTCAAAGTGCAACTCGAACCAGCCAGAACGTGATAGTAGTTTCCGTAAACGAAAATGGTAATATGAACACGCTTTCGTAGATTTCAACACTTCGCATTCCCCGCACCCACTCAGTTTTGTAGTATCTTCCGCACACGAAGTGGACAGATTATCGTGGCAACCACTAGCTTTATACAAAACCAACTGTCATCCTGTCTGGAATTTGGGTTGTTCAATTCTAATCGGATGCGACGTATTGTCCAAAATTCGAGTCAGGTAAATTTACGGAAATCTATCAATGCACTTTGATAATCCAAAGGTAACGGGGTCAAAATTCTCGTGGTACATGTTTCAGAGTATCAGCAAAAACATGCGTGTTTACAATAGTCTCCATTTTTGTCTTCACTGGTTGTGAAAAACAATAGTGCAGCAAGTGAAAAGTTCTGAAATTACCATCACATTTTTTCCGTTAAGAACTATAATATTACCACTCGTTCAGCAAACCAAGCACTTCACCTAAAAAAGTAACTGTGTTTCGGAAATTCGTTACACACTACCAAGAATAGACCATTCCGGTGTACATTTTTCTTCGAGACAGAAGCGTTTAGAGGAACTGATTAACACATGACACGACGAAAGCCTTAATGAGTAGGCTTTTCTGAACGACATTCACGAGGCCTGGCTATCTGACCGTTGGGGAGATTAAGTACCATGTCAAGGTGCAGCAATCAGCTGTTGTGATTTTATTCCAAATAATTATCTTTTTGTATCATTTGGACTATCTGTGTTGTCTTTTTATTTATTCGGTGTTCTCCGATTTGTTTTGCTTCGGACTGTATTAAGCTGCAAAAGGGCAGCCAAAAGTTAGAGTCTCAGTGTGTTACAGTAGTGAATGAAAGAACAAAACCACACTGAACCTAATACTGAGACAATATAGTGTTCTGCATTCTATGGGCTTTTTATTGACCTCTAATCACTTAAATCAATTTGAAGACAAGCCAAGATCAATACACCGGATATGTAGGTTTTCTAAACTGTTCCAATATATTCAACTTTGCCTCCTGGAATAACTAATGCGCAAACCATCTACGAAATCAGATTTCATTAATATCATTTCGTTCGTGTCAAACTGGTATTTGTAACTTCAAGAGAAGCAAAGGAATAAGACGAGTCACGCTTGATCGATAAGCAAGTTTTCCAAAAATAGAGTCGATTCCACTACCAAAGCAGCTATACGTGGACCAGACTAGCATCACGGATAACATCAAAAATAGTGCTCCCCATGTTAATTAGGGTTTGCAAGCGACCCAAACAATTACAATTACTCCGTAACGTCCTTATTTTATCGTAAATTAGATTACTCAACAAAATGTTACCCATGAACCTGTCATAACCGAGCTCAACACTAAAAGTCATTATTCTCGTTATGATAACTGTCTGGCTACCCCGATGAGCGTCTTCCCTGAACTATCCTTAGCTCCAATTATCCTACGGAAATAATTGTACTGCTTTTAGGAAAATAAAGAAATTTAAATATACTTTCTATAAATTGAAACACAACCTTAAGGTGAGCTAAACAAAGGGAAGATCAGTCAAACTGCACAGACTGATGAAAACAGACCGTTTCATCTTACGGTTGAGCAAACCAAGGACACATGATTTGTTGTCAAAACTAAAGTTAATGGTTTCTGGAACCATTTGTATTGCATTGTACTGAGAACATCAGCAAGTGAACAAATTCAGATTTCTTTGACCTACTCTATACTGCAATCAGCGGTTACTTCCGAATGCTTTCCCTGCTAAGAAACAGAAAGCGGAAACACTGTACCAGGAGCATGATTAGTAGTTATTCACAGTGAAAAAAAACTTAACTCGATGAGGAGCTAGAATATTGCCATCGAGTCTGAGCAGCGGGGAACTGCGTTAATCCTTCCGAATGAAGTCTACAGAACCTGTCTGTCGCTTGAAATCCACCATATTGCGTTTTGGAGTATTCTTCGTTTACGCGACTATCTCTTGTTAGAGGATAAGTTGGCGCCATGAATATCGCGAAAATTATTCACTGAAATTATCGGGAGTATAGTACGAAGCGGTGTACCCGGCACCGTTCGGGACTGCTGTACTATTCGATCGCCCAGTGCGGAGTAGGAAATAAGTTGACGGTACTTCATCCGGTCTTTTTGTTCCAGAATGCGCCTGTACCCTCTGCCCAACGAATTGTAGCCTGCAAGGCATCAGGGTCGTTCCATATGAGTTGGCGGCCTGCTGTGCGGCTCATTCGCCTCAGCGGTGCGGAAGGTAGTTGCATTCGTTTTTCGATCTCTTCCGAAGGATAGGTAGCGGGAATACTCTATTTCAAATTAAAACTAACAGTAACATAATTGCTTTTTCAACTTCCGAGTTCAAACCCCCATTTGGAATGGGCAAAACTGTCTTGATTTACTTTATTATTCCCGGAACAACTTTTTATCGCAAACCACGTCAGGATTTTTCTCAAGTTTGGTAAAGTTTTAGAACCCTCAACAAACAACTGATAGCTGATTGGTACACAAGTGGTTTTCATATTGAGATAATATGATGGACAATACAAAAAATCATCAATAAACTTAAGCTCGCTTCATCAAACAAACTGCACGAGTTCGGCTGCTTACAGATTTCCAGCCAACTATAGAGTTTCTATCGCCGATTAATTGTTTCTAACCATTCAAATTTCGCACACTACTTCGTATTTGTATTACCTAGTTTAAGGATGGAAACGTATTGATAGAGAACGTGGAAGGGAGAGTTAGGTTACATATTTATATTTTCTTTACCCCGGCTTGAGAATGAGCATGGTGCCAACTCAACGATAACAGGAAAAAATTACGAAGTCGGAGGATTAGGAGTCAACTCTGAGACTGCAACGGGTGAAACCAAACATTTTCTACTATTTTCACCATGCACCTTCTGTGAATACTTTTTGTCTGTTTTTCAACTGTTTATGGGGAACAGAAAGTCAATGAACGGGCCATACAGCGTTCGCGTCACTGGGTTCGGTTCCGAGTCATATTACTTAGCGTCTCTTATCAACGGCAATCCTCATCTCTTGGACTCCAACCGGGAAGGCTGGAGGCCTCAACCGAAGTCAAAGTCGAAGCCAACTTCTTCATGTTCCTTCGCCAGCATTACCTAGCATGTGCAAAAAGAGCACAAAAAAGTAAACGATGGGCAGGCATACGCAAAACATGCTCGAGTCATCGCAGAAGATGTAGGGCAATTGTCTCGCCCAGAGAACAACTATCAGCACCGAAAAAAACGACAATAAACCTCGTCATTGCTCACCCGATATTCCCATCAGACATGAGCAATGCTCCGGAGAAATCAGTGGTCGAATAAAGAATCCCGCTGGGCATCCTCAGCGCAGAAGGGCCATGTCTCGCAACCGTAAGGAACGCTTCGGACTGGGGCACGTTATACCCTTCCCTTGAAGAAAGCTGAATGTTATGGCGGCGTCAGTGCCGGTGCAGGTTCGCCAAATAGGTTAGTAAAAAGACATTAGACCATTGAAAGTAATCAGTGATCATGATCACAAACAGTATTGATCTGACATCCTTCTGAAAATCCTAAGTGATACTAATTATGAAAGCGGCTCAGCTTCTTTTCAGTCTGCCTGCCAGCACACAAGTGAAATGGAAGGAGTAAAACCGGTAACCTGGAAGGTCAAGTTGAACTATGATCAGCAGCTGACAACCTGACCGTAAGACCTGGCCTAATGGAATACAGAAGTTCCTAGTAGACCAGACGGGATAATGAGTCCGGCGACAGTGTTTTATTGCGCACTAACAATGAGAACGGCGGTGTCCGGATTCGAGTCTCCGACCTCCGACGTGGTAGGTAAAATGCCCTAAACTATTGTCACCAGCAGTTGAGGATTCTTTGGGGCTTCTGAAATTGTAAAGTAGCGGTGTTTACCTATGAGGTCCACTAAGTTGGAAGTTATCTTAATGTAGAAAATAACGGTACTGGGATAATACAATATGGAGTAACATCGCGAACAACAGTTAAACAATAAAGAAGTATTCCATATAAGCCAACTGTGAGTAACTTAGCTTTCAATTCAGTACATTTGGTTTCCACTCGCTTTATGGAAACGAGAATATTCTGGATGATAATAGTGAAAGTAAAGACGGAGACTTAACTTATGAGTATTTCTATCCCGTTGTTGCCGCTGAACAGCAAGTAAATTTTTAATCGTTTTTTTTCAACAGGGCATTTGTGTCTTCAATCAATGCACTATATACATGAACAAAAGTCAAGTTCCACTCATACCGCAGCATGTTACAGAACAAACTGGTGAGTCGAATGCATGTTCAATTACTGCACTCATGACGATTTGCAGCAACCGTTTAATCCTAGTCAGAGATAAGAGGTTGCCATTGTCATAGAAAGCTGTGGTCTGTTTTGGCACCGTTTATTGCTCAGTGCAACACTGCTTTAGAGCAATTATTAAACAGAGAACAACAAAGTGTTCGAGCATCGATCTCTCTGCAGCATTGCCCGAATATGGTGGAAAACACTGTATCAGCAATGCTGAGGTTAGACGAAGAGTGTTGGGAACCAGAAGTCAGTCTCTAGACCAAGCATTGAATTTAAACACGTTAAGATGGTTGGTACGTGTGTTACGCATGCCCGTCGATAGACTTCCTTAGCGTACGCTGTTCTCTGAACCCGGTAGTGATTGAAAGGAAGTCAAGGTGTTCAGCCCATGACATGGCAAAAAGGTATGAAAACCTCGACCACGTAGGACGTGTTAGGCTTCCAGGTTGGAGTCCACGAGACCCACCTACTAAATGGTTTCAGACATTAGGTGATATGGTTAGGTGTCGCGACCAGCAGCTTGGTTGCATTCGAAATCTGTCTTTTGGTTTCCGCTTATTATTTAGAATTTTGGGGACTTTTTAACTTTGTTCCTCTATTCTTTTGCCCTTCACTCGACGATGCCGGAGGGTAGCAACCAAAGCCAGAGCACAGAAGTGTGAGGTTGAAAGTTGGATAAACTGAACCAAAAAGTGATGGATATGGAAGACGATATTCATTAGCACAATCCAAAGTGAACCATGTCATACTCATTAGCCTGTCCATTTTCGATTTAACTACGAAACTGGAACAATTGTAAGCATTAAAACCGAAAAGCAAAATAAGGCCGCGTTACTAACATCGTAGTGCTTACTTTTACTTCTAGGCGACTATCGCCTCCGGTAGGATAACTCGGCCCCATGGATATCGGAGACCATTGCTGAAGCGAGCTCGATGCAGATTGCAATACCGTTATTTCCCCATCACCGGGCCCCATAGACCGACCAAAGGTCTAGAAGCTCTGCGTCTTTTTTCGTGTTGCTGGCCCACATTGTGTGACGCCCGCCAAGGCGACAAAGCCAACTGGGGTAAGTTGCAGGACAGCGCGTTTTTTGGCTACCTCTGACTCGAGCTGCCGAAGGGCATGGCCGAACTACTGCAGCCGTTGACATTGGAGAAAGATGTAGAGTGCGCCCAAGTCAGATCATCTTCTTTCCTATTCATTGGACACCCTGGCGTACCAGTTGAATTTGAAGATTTTACCCAATCACCAGCGGTCAAAAGTTTCCAGTGCTCGGGTATCCTCAGTCAGCCGTAGCTGGTTTTCTCAGTCATAAATGAGTTTGGGGCAGAGAGCGGCACGGTAGACATAAAATTTAATCCTTGAGCTTATTGCGCTGCGAGTACACAGCATCCGTCTCAGCTGAAGGAAGGTTCTGTTGACACTGTCAATTTGAAATACCATTCTATCCGTTTGCCTGGCCGTTCGGAAACGCATTGTAGGCTAGCTATTTAAATGACCGGACTTGTTCGATTTATCGGTCATCGGTGGGTAGTTGTTGAATTGTCGGGCCTAGATAGGTTGTGGAAACCCTAGTTTTGGTCGAATTCAATTCTAGTCCGATGGACGTTGCTAAAGAATGATTTGGTCGAGGATTGGTTGGAGTGCAGCGGAAAAGTTTCAGCACAACAATATCATCCGTGAAGTTCAGGCCTGAGATGTATATTTCCTGGCTAAGCTGAACGCTAGTGTAGTGGTGTAATTCGTGACCAATTGTTCAGTCAATGATGTAGTTAAACAACACTGGCGAGAGGAGAGAGCCCCATCTGGCTCCGGCTGTGAGTGTAAACGCCAAGGATTCTTCGCAATACATACGAACCCTAGCGAGAGTTGTCAAGTGGTGTCCCTTCAATAGACTTAAAAGCTTATGAAACATCTCATTGGGCTGAATTTCGCTCCGAAGAAGCTCGCTAATAACCGGATCGAAGGCGGCCCGGAATTCAATAAAGTAAGCCACTGTTTGCTGTTAGAAATTGTGCCAGTGTTCTTGTATTCGGCGCAGTGTGAAGAGTTGATCCACACAACTTGTGCTAAGGAGAAAACCCCTTGGTTCAGAGGAGTGTGTTGGCCTCTTGCTTCGAAAGAACGGTTTAGTAACAATGCACCAAAAATCTCTGCGGCGACATCGATCAGGTTGACCTTTCAGTAACTGTTATATGCCGATTTTATCACATTTCTTTGACATGGCCTGGAGAATTGACATGCTCCAGACAGACGGGAAGTGAGCCAAAACATTGTACATAACCTATCAATGAACGACGATGAACAGGTTCTTTGATAATAATTTCGGTGATTTCAGTAGTACTCGGCAGATTGCGGCTGCTTTCGTACTAGATTAAAGGAACTGACATTGGTTGGTCCATCGGGTGGTTTGCAGACCGGTTGAGCAGTGTTCAACCCATCGGTCTATTTTCTTACTCTTTTGGGCATACAGTTTTCTGATTAAGCGGAGCGTGTGACCTCTCATTGCACTCTGAATTGTTCAGTACCATCCGTCAGCTGGGTTTCATGTGCTTGCGTTGAAAACTGGGGAGTGCTGTCAGATATCCAATCCTTTACCCACCTTTCTGTTCTCCCAAGTTCCGTCCATGTAGCTTCCTTGACTGCCAACTTTACTTTAGTCCACTGCGCTTTCAGATAAATCTCTTCTTGTGCATCCGCCGCGGTGATAAATCAAGCTTCGATTGCTTGTAACAGCGCTTCTTGCTTTTATGGATTTGCTCAGGTAGCATCTTGCATCTGGGAGGATGCGGAGACCGCAGCATCTGTAGACAGGTGAGTTATGGAGCATGTGCATAAAAATACATGGTCAATGTCGTTTGCATTGTACGTCTTTGCACCTCTGTGCACTTGGAACTCCTCCATAGACGAGGCCCAACGGGATTTCGCCAGGATGTGGTCGATTTGGTGCACAGCATGACCGCCGTTGGAATACCATGTTGGTAGGTGCTTCTTTGGGCGTTAAAAGCGAGTGGGCAGACAACCGTCCTGTTGATGTCGGCCAAACCGATCAACCGACCGCAGCACTGACCGAGGTCGAATTTCTCCAGAATATGGCAATTGAAATCTTTGGTCATACTTGTGTGTGCGTTCCAATCCCCTGTGATGGAAAGTGCATCAAGCCTCGGTACCCAATGGACTGCCTCCGGCAGTTTGAAGTAGAACTCATCTATGGTTTCTTTATCGGCCGAGTTTGGAACCTTCAAAGAGTGTCAAGACGAGTCCGAATGAGACTGGTTGACAAGAGGTCACTGCGTCAATAACCGCATTGTTCAGAGCGAAAGCGGCGCTGTAGAGACCGAAGTTGTCTGTCAAGCCACCGTTATAAAAATGTGCCCGCTTCCGGGACCTTTGTTTGTCGGCTACCTGAGTTGGGTAGGCGGAATTTTGAGGGACAAGTAGTATCTACATGATACTCATATAACGTTCGCATGGTGTGCAATGGCTACCGATGTTTAGAAACGTCCTGACGTTCCAACAGAATACGTGTGTTCTTTTCCCGCAGCAAATAACCGCAGCTCGCTGCCTTTTTACTTCCACCCCTGGAACACAAGGTGAATCGCTACCTGGAACCACTGTAGAACGACGAGTGTGTGAGGTTCAATGGGATGTGATATCAATAATATTATTCGCTCATAGTTGTACAAATCCCGGAATTTCCAACTAATGACTTGTTGCGTGAAGAATCAAATGCAAATAATGATAAGCCAAAAATGCTTCACCCCTGTTAAAGTGTACAGCGTGAAACCCACCGACCAATCGCTAGTAATGGTTGTCATATTGTGACTTATTGCTGTAAAATAGCAATTTTGCTTAAGTTAGATAGTCTATTTGATGTGATATATATATATTATATATATATATATATATATATATATATATATATATATATATATATATATATAGTACGCCGGCCTAAAATAAAGCATGGTGCCAACGCAACAAGGATTCCAAAAACAGGAGAGGGGGGAAATAATTCAGCAAAAGATATATTTGGTAACAACAACAAAAATAAATTGTTGCGATTTTTTATTCTTCTAACCGTACACCTAACGATGTCCTTTTTGTCATTTTGCTTGACAAAGCGATTACAAATCACGGGATTTCAGCAAGCGGGCCGCACAGCCGTTGAACTACTGACCTCCCTTAGAGTCTCTAACAAAAGACAATCCTCGTCCCTTGGGCTCCAACCAGAGAAGCAGGAAGCATCAACCGAAGCCAATTCTGATGCCAGCTTCTCCGTACTTCTACCTTTAGTCATGGCCTAACCGCCGCTTTGCTTCATTTATCCTTACCCAGCACGTGCTAGTAGAGCACATAAAACCATTTGACAGGTTATAAAATGAAGTTTATCTTGAATTCACTGGCGTGACAAATACGGAAACAAAACGCAATACTCTATTTTCTTCATACGTATTCCATAAGATAAGTAAAAAACCATGGATGCGAAGTGCAAATGTGAAAACAATGATAGGCAAAGTTGACTATCCCAATAATTCCAAAACATTGTTGTTCGATTACTGTAGTATCATTCTCAATCATAGGCCAATCATAGGCCTGAAAGGCGTCATACCGTAAAAACGAATAACGTCAGTATTTGCAAGTGACGTCTTCTATTTCGTTCCAGAAATTGTGTAAACTACTGGCAGGTTTGTGAGTCGGTTAAAAGCCAGAAACGCAATCGGATACTCAACATTGGGATAAGCTGACCCTAGTTCCGCGAAGGAAGTACATGATGTAAATGATCCGTGGGTATTCTTTCGTTAAATAATTGTTACTAAGACAAAACGGTACCTCAAAAAGCGACAGATTAATTTAGAACGATTCCCAAAACGCGCTTTGGTTAGATAATTTTCTTTTTAGATGACACTATAGTCCAAAACGTTTATTTTTGTTATCCGTTACGTTGTCGGAATTTGAGAGTGAAAGTACGGTTTTTTACAATCTTTCTCAAATGACTCTCAGAAATTAATAAATGATTTACAGATTCCATTTTTAACCCATTTCCCTAAGTCAAATGTAGAAACATGACTGCCATACAGTATTCAGCCTGGTGTTATATATCTGTGTAGACTCACAGGGATCAATAGTTATTAAGAGACGAAAAGTAAAATACTGGTCATGTGCACTTTTTTACACCTCTCAGACTGTGCTACTCTCCTTAGTATTGTCAGCTGAGAGTACCACGATAACTTTTTCAAGAGATGAGAACTTTGAGGACACCAAAACGTCACAAACAAACTCGTTTTCAGTGACTGGTACCCGTATCACTAAATAATTAGGCTAAAACCTGTCAGCTGCTTTGAAAGTATCTACGTGTTTCAAAACATCCAACTCGGTGACTCAAAACGAATGTTCCGATTTTATGAAAACCGACTTAGAACACGAAGTCTACCAGTTATGCCTCGCTCAATCCTCTACAAACAACGTTGTGTAAAATTATCCTGTACCTGGTAAATTTGCCACTAAATAAAGCATCGCCAAAAGATTACTGCTACCCCGCCAATCATACAGAAACAAAAAATATTTTTGCCCACGAATAACTCACGTATGTTATGCAGGCTTATTCGTCTAAATGAAATAAATAATTGAGATATGAAAATATTTCGTGTTCATGGAAGTGAACGACAAGTTAATTACAGCGAAGTTACCGAAATTGTCTGTAAAGAGCAATAAATTACTTCGATATAACTGGTTTTATTTACAGCGCTTTATTCTTCTTAAGAACCAGCATTTCTTTGCAATCTTTGTAGCTATGTATTTTTTCCTTGATAACCTGACCTCTTCCGTAAACTGCTGTAAACAGATCACCATACGTAAATTAAAATACAGACGTATTAAGCCGGTGAGAGTAGGCCTGGTGATACCAATGTAAGAATTCAGTTTCATTCATTCATCTTAAGTTTCATCTCGTATACCTGAACGTGAATGACCTGAGGCAATGAAGTAAAGATCAGAAACGACATTTAGATTATAAAATGTCTACTTAGATTAATGAATGGTATATTCCAACCAATGTGTATTCGTGCACAAAGTTTAAGTCCACTTGTGTTAATAAAACCGTGTTCAGGAATTAGTTCTTCAAGCGAAAAAGTGGCCAATCCCTGGTTTTTATATAAACCCACTATTGTTTAGGGTTCGATCCTGGTACTCATGATAAATCTATCCACATGTTATGGATAGGCGCGTTTTGACGAGGATGTTGATGATAAATATTCATCGCCACTAAGTGGAATAAAGAATCTCACTCTGCTGTTTGAAGTCGCAAAACCAACCATTATGGAAGGAAATAAGACACTCGATAAAGTTCGCCGGAATTCAAAACTAAAGAATATAGGCCACTGCATTCTTGGTGTGTTCAAAAATGGTTCCCAAAACATTCCTGGGTGCTTCAAACGGAGCTAATTTGGAGACCGTTTCGGGACTAATTTAAGACCGTTTCGGTGCTACTTTTCTGAGTTTGCACGACGTTTTTCAACAGAGTAAAGTTACACTTCTCTGTTTCTGACATTTCTGAATCTAACGACATGACAAACTTCATATGAACCAATAAAAATTCTGTCACGGGACTTTATGGGGAATAAAAATGTACCCCTGTGCTGATTGGGTCAGGTTTTAAACCAGTTTGATCACAGATCCTGATTAACACAGCCATAGTTACTCGGAGATGACTGAATCTGAATGTGTAAATTCGTGACCAACATTACTATAGACAAACATGACTCATGAGTATGTTGTCCGGGCTGTCCGTTGTTGTCTGCTTGCTGTGCCGGCATTTGGCTTCCACCAAATGGAAAACACTTTTGATTCCTCTCTTTGAGGACGGTTGTTTCTTTAGCTCCCTTATCTTGTATCGCGTCCGATGTAGCGCTATTATGTAGATGTGATCGATATTTTTTCACTACAAATCATCATTCACCTATCTCACTGATTTTATCCGTCATTTGGCAACCGTTGGAACTTTTGGCTTTCTGCCTGTTCCTTATACAATTCTCGAGAACTAGTCAATTCCTGGTATCCGGAGTACTAATTAGTACTCTGTTGTTTAAACACCTGCACACCGGATCTTGTACACTGTTCTCACTAAGGATATTTAACCTGATAACAAACGAAAACTCACGTCAGCCTAAACAAATACTAAACGAACCATAAGGAATTTCAATCCATAGATTTATGCGTAAATCGGTACTTGCCAGTGCGCTTAAGTAGGCATAGATAGTCTATTCATTGCTACGTCAAATTCCGCTTTAAATATTTTTAAAATCACCCATTTTTTTCAGCGCGACAGTTGATAAGTGAGCTCTATTTATATATTTCGTCAATCTCACGAAGCACGACGACAATGTGCCTAACTCACCACGGGGCAACGCAATTCAAAAACGAACACTTAACTACTGCAATGCATTATGTTACATCGCAGCAGTTAAACAAGCACAGTTCCTTTAGGTCAGCTCATGTTTCACAATACCGTATTGGTCCAGTTAGATGCCACCAAATTCTCCTTTGAATATCGAAGGTATTGATACCCGTTGATGCACCTACTGGGCCTCCGCTCATTAGATTTTCCTTGTTGCTCTTTCGTGGACTGAACAAGTGCGGTCCAGCTGCAGGATATCACCAGTCTTTGTATGTTGCAATCTGGGGGCCACAAACCAGGACCGGATAGTAGGAAGGTCTTGGTGTTTGATGTGGTGTGGGGACGGAGATAAGTTTGATCTTCGAATTGTGATGAGGAGTCGATGCGGCTGTGCAGAACTCTCGTGAATCCACCTGCCCAAAGCGATGGAATGAAAGGCCCTGTTAAAACTTCGATTCCGAAGCAACCCGTATTCGACTGCAGTCCAGTAAAAAGATCTGCCCAAGTTGTGGTCCTACGAGACAGAGTAAACCCGTGGTGTGTGACGAAGGAGTACGTGAACAATGCTCTTTCGTTGAAGGAGCCTAGTGTACTGCCCAGGCTGTAGGCCGTCATACTTTTTCTTGACGAACTTTAGTGGTAATACTTACTGATGCACTCAGTGAGCCTTCGACCATGAAGTACCTCTTGTTGCGCTTTAACAGACCAAAGACTTGCCACTCTCAGCGGAATACCACAGGTATACGTGTGTCAGGTAAGGTCAGAGGACTTGAGGCTGGAGGCAGAATAAGCAGGCCGGATTTTGAAGCAGATTTCGTCGAGATAAACCCAAAGGGGCACGAAATGTGTTCTACACTGTGTTTCTTCGTGCGGTCAGTGTGAAGATCGGTAATGGAAAATCCTTCCAGAATGCTGTATTACCCCTTTTTTGTGAGAGTACTCAACTACGTACGATGTTTACGTTTCGTATTATTTACCATTTTGTGAATTACCTTTTGTTTATTCGGGCCCAACGCGCGGCTTTGCTAGGACCTGTGTTAGCCATCTTTCTTGTCTGCCTCACGCCGTGAACTTGGTTCTCGCTTTGAATCTTTGTGATCGTATGTTGAAGTTTTATATATATTTTACGAGGTTGTTCATTTGGTAATTTGGTATCGTAATAACGGCTAATCAGTCTTGTTCTGATTTCGGGATCCGTGTTAACTCGACCACTCATTGCTCAAATGCGCCTCACCGCAATAAAACAGATCGACTTGGAGCGAGAGAAAGTATTCTGAACCCGGAATAAGAAAAAAACAGTAAGAACTCAGACAAAAAGTAACGCGGCTGGTCACTAGGAAGGGTTCGAGTGAATCTGGTCCTTTACACTGTGTTAGACCTCTTAGCCCTGTCAGTGCAACTTCATGTATTACTGGGTGTTCCTGATTCTAAGAATGTTGATTTGATCAGGCTGAGGATGCTGAAGCTAGAACAACAGTTACTCTCTGCTGGCAGCAGAATCAGGGTACAGAGGGCAAACCTACACAGAAGGACCTAGAGCAAAAAGCTTGCGAAAACAACCCTTACCGTGAAACGAGGTGTTATGACTCAACTGTTAAGAGGCACAGAACACCCGATCACTGAGTAGGTATTTTAAGAATGAACATGAACGCAACATACAGGCAGGTCTAACAAAATTGATCGACAAAAGGAAAACGATACAAAATGAGCGATTGCGGCTTCGCGAATAACTGGGCAGTTCGAACACTGTTTCGTGTGAACGTACGCGTACGCGGGCTTGTGCGTGTGTATGTGTGTGTATGCATGCGCATAGCATCAGCTGACAGTCGGCTCACAAGGCAGCTAGAAAGGGGAAGCCCTACGCTGGCAGTCACACAGTTCATACAGATCCAACCGCCCATTGACTCACCGAGAGCGAAGCTGACAGTTCTTGAGGGGAAAAAGGTCGGCTGTGGAGAATCCTCCAAAAGCACTGCAGTTTCGTGCCGCCCTGATATCACTCGCTCACATACACCACTTGCGTGTCATTCGTACGCTTGATATTTTTATGAACCAACCTATTTTTGCTCGAGTCCAACGCGCCACCCTGCCATATCTTGTCCTGGACCCGCGTGATGTACATGCTCGTCTCTCACAAGCCGCAACTTTGTTCTCGTCTTCTGAGTCTGTGTGATCGCATAATTGAGATTCGTATGTGTTTTGTGTTATTGTCCATTTACTGATCGGGTTTCAAAGAATTTACGGGTAAACCGCGTTCAGGTTTCGGGAGTCGTTCAAATTTGGCTACGTATTGCTCATAAGCCAAATACAACGGACGACCAGGACAATACTGCAGGCTTGTGAAACAGGTCCACTTGGCGAATATTGCTGTCGATCATTGGGCAACAGCCACCCGATGACGAAACGCTGAGCCTCTTCATGACTGGGATTAAAAGAACCCTGAACAACGGCGTTCTAGCCCAGTGTCTACTGGTGACCCCAACCATCTGACGCTCACCCCAAAAGACCTGCTGACTTTAGGGTAGAACTTCGGATTTCAGGGGTCAACAAACCTCGGTAGCAGCTACCTACATGATCGGAAGCGGGAAAACTACCTTGCCAAGGTTTTTCGAGGCGATGGCTGCGAGGCTGACTACCGGCTCTGCAAACTCGACAGAAGTGGCCGACCCAAGCAAGACCGTTCAAAGTTGGTGACGCGATGACGACCTCCAACGAACACCTTCACTTCAGCACCTGGCCTTTGGGCGTTATCATGCAAAGTGTCAGCAGCTCTGATTACGGGAAAAGAATTGGCAATGCGAAGACCGCCAGATGAAGGCTGGCTTGCGGCATGCGTGGTATCAGCATCCTTGAGGGTGGGGTTGAACCAGCGGATGCCACGGAATCCCGGTCGACCATTTAAAACCCCAGAATGCCAGACTGTTGCATGCCACCCACGGAACAATTCCGCAAACCGCGATTGCTGCTTTTGATATCTACTCCGTAACCCCACACAAGACATTTCGTACCGCCCACCGTTCCTTGTTGGTCACTGACGTTGCTTAAGACGTTTCCCATATATGGTAATATTTATAATAACAGCAATAATAATGGTTTGCTTTAGAGACGCCCGAAGCATGCCTTACGCACGAGCAAAATTTTACAAGCAACAAAGCTGAGAGGGAAAATTCATGAAAAAATTAGAAATACGCAAGACAAAGTGGGGCAGGAAGAAATAGAGGGGAGATGAGAGGGAGATAAATGTATGCACTCCGGGGAGTAATGTACGGAGTTTAAGTGAACCCGGAGATGGATTCAAATTTGGGCCCGGCAAATTTGAAGGAAAAGGTCAGCTGGGGCAGCGGGCTAAGCCAAGTGGGGGAGAACGGAACCTGGGAGTTTTAGGTGAGGAGGACTGAAAATCGGCATGAGAAGCTATCGTTACGAGAAACGATGAAGAAAAAAGAAAAAGGGAGAGAAGAAAGGAAGAACAAAATTGAGTTGTATGGCTGGGGCCTGGGTAGCCGTGGGCTATAAGTAAATGCAATAAATAGGCCGTGTCAGTTTGAAAGCAGGGAGGTAGCAATGCAAAAAGTAAAGGAACGATAGAGATACGGTAAATGTGAAGCACAGTGAAGGACAAAATGGAAGTATATCAAGAGGGGCGGCGGCATGGTGGCATGATGAGTGGCCGAGGAGGAAATGAAGGAGGTAGGAAAAATATGTGGGTATATAAGTATATATCAGAGCAGGAACAAATAGCGGTGGGGAGACAGAACACGGAAGTAGCAGTGCCTGGAAGAGACAGGTAGGGTTGGATCAAATGATACGGAATTAACCTGGATAAACCCTGATGAGTTTGTTTATGACTGGTGAACATGGGGGGGGGGGCAACAGCAAAAGAGAACCAATTTTGGAAGCACAGAAGTAGTGGCTGTGAGCAGAAGTTGACAAAGGAGGGAATAGGAAGGAAAGGATCGACGAACACAAGTAAGAGTGAATCAAACGACCTGATTAGAGCATGTGTGGCATGTGGTGACGGTCAAACATGGGTGAAGCGGTTATAAATGGGCGTATATTATGCTGCAAGTTGGCCGCGAAAATGGCTGGAGAACGCACAGCGAATGAGGGAACGAGGTGGATGAACAGGTGCAAAAGATCACTGGGGAACGCTAAGTTAAAGGTTAGAAAAACTGTGGTGCAAAGATGTACCAGTTCTAACAGCGAATAACATGGGAGAAAAAAAGAGTAGTGGAGGATCTGAAAGATCAGGTAATGGCAGATCATATGATTTGCAACTGTATAAGGGAATGATGACTTTAGGATGAATTTACAATAGGTGGAACGTGGAAAAGCAGTGCAGCCTGAAAGGCACAATGAATATGTCTGTGGCGAGCAATGTACGAAGCAGACGAGAGTGTTGACCAAAGAAAACCAGGTAAGAGATGATGAATCGGATTTTTCACCGCAGATGACACAGGATGAAGACCGAGAAGAATAAAAGAATCCGGAAGTGAGGGCCTACGATGGAACAGAAATGCACGAGAAATAGTTGTGCGTCGGAGTTGGGAGAATGAAACCGGAGAGTTCTGTCCCATCACACAAGTGGATTGAGCTGGAAGTTGCTAATCGGTACACTGCCTGAGAGGGCGATCCAGGGGAGAATTACCGATTCAGACATGGAAAATATGGAGGTGGTAAAAAGATAAAAATTAGTCGTGAAAATGTGCAAAGGTTGAAAAGGTGAGTTCTCATATGGTGGTTGGTCATAGCCACTGATGTGTCTGGTGCGTAATGGTGGAACGCATAAGATGGGCAAAAAAGGATATCGCAGAATGGTAGCTAGTGAAGTATGCAATCGATGAGCTTTATAGGTATCGAGGTATCGAGTGAATACTGATTAGAAGCCGATACGGTCGGAATGGGTTGAGAATAACATATTTCGGGCTTGGGCATAGTAAAATGGATAGGGCGAGAGTAACATCATGCCGTAAGGGTTGTTATTGTGGAGAACGACAGGAGCAAAATCAAAATGTATAGGTGTGCATACAGAGATAGAACGACACGGAAGGGAGTTGATAAGAGTGCTGACAAGAAGGATAAATGAGCAAAACTTGGTTGAATAATGGCAGGAGCATGCAATCCGCAACCGACAGTGATAAATGCGGTAGGACGACGAGATTTGGAGCGTGCGATCTGCAACCGGCGCGACTGGGTTGGGCTGACCGTGCGCTAGACACCGAACTTGAAAAACACTTCGTGAAGTAAACACAGGAGGTGTGGTCTACCAGACTAATTGCGGCCGCACATCGTTGCAGATGGCCTGCACGCGCGATGTGCGCCGGACAAAGCGGGGGACCTGACCGCGCCCCGCACCATTGGGAATGGCTTGAGGGTTCATTGATGGTTGTAGAAAGGGCTAAGACACCACGATAAGGGTATATGGACCACGACCAATCAGACGGGTTGTGGGAACTTGAACAACAGTGCAAACGGGACCGGCGAGTGGTAGACGGCCATACAGCATTATTGTCCAGGTGTTCCGGTCAGAGAGGTGATCAGCAAAGTGCCCGAGGTGGTTGACCGGCAATAAGGACCATCGGAAAGGGAAATGAGATGGAGAAAGGCAGTCCAGGTGCGGTTCAGCTGAGGATCAACGGTTAACAGAAAGAAGAACAAGAGTAAAGCACGGGCTCATCGATGCAACAGATCCCTAGGACGAATTGAGGCCAAGGAACGTGAGACCAAAAAAGGAAACGCATAAGTATGGCTAAGATTTTCAATGAAGAATTTGGTATTTTTGCCTAGAGTAGTCATTCAGCAGAAGAAAAGAATAAGTTCTGCACGAAATCACGGAAGAAATTTAGCTGGAGAATAAGGTGGGGACAGAATTGGTGACGTCATAACTGGGTGTTGAGTTCAGTTAGTTAGCCACGCCAGGTGAGGTAAATGAGACAATATTATCCCGTTTATAGTCGCAAAGGTGGCGACGGAAGTATATCTGGTGGGACCTGGTTTGGAAAGGAAGCCACCTAAGCGAAGAGATATCGAAGAGCTTTGGGTTACTTGACATGCTTGTGCTGACAAGTAAAGAAGAGTAATGGGCAGATATATGTATATGATTATATGTATACATATATATATATCTTGTACATATATATATAGCTGACCAGGGCGTAGTTACTGATGCATTTTCTATAGTCTTGTTGAGGTTGGTTTCAGAGCCGCGGACGTGATACAACTAAATAAAAGTAACAAATCGTGGAGCGGATGAGGCATACTGACCATCCGTGGGGAGTATTACGGTTGTCTCTACAGATACGAACGCATCTGGAAGGACTTATTTCAAAGTGAAGTTGGCAAGATCCTATAAGTCCTTATAAAAAAACATATGTGGACCCAGACACGTTTTAAAAGGTCAATAGCGAAGTCTAAAGAAAAGCGGCCAAACAGAGCATTCAAAATTCAAAAGCAATGAAGTTATTTTGGAAGGTAATGTGAGGCGAGAAGGCAGATCAATGGCCTTTCTCCTAAGCTTGACTTTTGGTTATGTAAACGTTGAATAAAAACAAAACAGTTGGGGCGGAAAGGAATTCATCTATAGCATGCGCAAATGCATACCTCGAACGAGAAGATCTGATGTGCAAGGGAAGTTGATTCCAGATTCTGGAGCACACGAAGAGAAAGAACTCAGAGCGTAGAACGGTCCTCGCAGAGGGTGTAGTAGTATTATAATGTCTGTTACGCAGTGAATGTCTAGTATTCGGAGAGAAGCCCAACTGATTGGAGGAATAAGGTTGCTTAGTCAACAGTTTGCACAGGAAAACCAGGTTCAGCTTGCTGCGACGAAGCCACAATAGTTCGATTTTTAGAGATAAGCTTAGCTCCTCGTAGTTTACTTTTGACCACCAGCCAATAAGCTGCTTTGTGAATCTTCTCTGAATACACCCAATAATAATCCTGTCGGATTTTTGCATGTTAGAGAACATTAAGGGAAAATTTCCGGGTAGGAACCTGGCATGTACTTTGCACATGTAAAGAATGCTCTTCACAAGCTGGAGGGATGTGAACAGAAGGCCAAGACACTTTTTAGCCTTCGCTGGTTGGAAGGCAGCATGTTCCGAAAAGTTGAAAGAGCAAGAATAACTTAGGCTGAGGTCCCTTCTAAGGGCTAGCTGTCTATGGGTGAACCGCCAATGCATGAGAAACCAGGAGAAACCTGGCATTTAAGGGTAAGAAAAATACACTTGTCGGTGGAGAATTTCATCGCCCAGATTGAGCAATATTCATCGAGAACGGCTTAGTCAGCAGAAATTTTAGGAATAGTATTACTGAGGTTGCCAGGCGAAAAGGTGTGGACTATCCTAATATCTTCCGCGAAAAAAGGGCTTGCCGCTGAGTGTTGTCGCAAACATATCATTCATATATAGGAGAAAAAGAAGGGGGCCTAAAACATTGCCCTGCTTCACAACGCTAGTAACAGGCCTGAGGTTAGAAGTGTGCCCGGTAACCAAGGCAACCTGTGGCCGATGAGGTAATTAAGATGAGAAGCAAGATAGTGGCGGATCGATAATGCAAATGATTGTGGCTTTGTTGAAAGATGCGGGTGAGGTACACGATAAAACGCCCTACCTAAGTCAAGATAAGGAACAACAAAAGATTTTCCCTTTTCAGCAGAGTCAGTGACGAGATTCAGAAAATCCTACTGACAAGTCATGCGGGACCGTGAATGGAGGAATCCATGTTGGTGGTTCGTAGGGCGATAATTAGATACCTCATGCAAAGGTCCCTTTTTATGTATGGGAACGATTGCCGAGCACTTTTAATTAGAAGGTACGGTGCTGCTACTAAGTGAAAGAGTGAAAAAATTAAGCATCCGCGGGGGGAGAATAGGCCCACCACTGACAAAAGCAACTGGTGGTAAGCCATTGGGGCCTAATCGAGGGGAGGGTTCGCTATCGGATGGTAGCCTAGGAATGCTCCTGGCATCCGGGGGTATCGTGGAAAGGACAGAGTCAGTAGGTGACAAAGATGGGGGGGCAACGGAAGCAGTTGTAGCCATGACTGGAGCAAAGAATGCATTGAAGCTTTGGGCCACACAGGGTGGAGAGGTGATAGATGAGTTATTATCGAGAATCAGAAGTTGGAAGTCGACTTTAATATCAGCTTTTCTAGACTTATGCAACATAGAAAGAATTTATGACTTGTTGGGATGACTCAACGCCTTAGATTTTGGTCACGAAGTCTCGTATTATCTTGCCGTTGGATAAATGCGGAAAGGCGGTTTAGGCGAATAAAGATTGCAAAGTCGTTAGAATAATGTAATTTTTGAGAAGTTCATGTCACTTCTTATGGAGTGGTGGGGCAGGAGACCTACTTTAAGGTACAGCCTGGGAAGTATTGGACAATATTCCAGAGATTCGCAACAGAAGGAGTAGAACATATCTACAGCAAGCTGATGGTCACGGGTGAGGAAATAATCACCTCAACCTTTCTGGCCAATAAGCGTGACTAGCAAAACCCAATTTCTGCACAGGAATGTATTGTTGGAGGTGTGTGTGTGGGATTAGGTGAGCCACTGAGAGGCAGATGGCAGATAACCATTTTATGGTCACTGTTGGGGAAATTTTGTGTTACGGACACGTCGATTAAAGACATGTTATGAGTAAATACCAGATCTAGTATGTTCCCATTTCTGGTAAGTTCGACAACATGTGTCCTGCCATCAAGATGAATGCTGTGATCAGGTCCATAAGATTGGGAAGAGCCGAGGATGTAGGCTAACAAATTTGAGGGAGATTGAAGTCACCCGCAATAAGCAGGATTTCGTTATTAAGATAATGTCGTAACTATTTATGAGGACAAGTTTTTTCAGGTGCGGGAGTTTGCCAAGAATAGGGTGAGAGTTGTATAAGGCTAAAGATATGTCTTTTGTGAGAAGGGGCATAGGCACATGAGGGGGGGAATGTAAGCTGAAAGGAGGCAGGCTATCGCGATTGGAAGCAGTGAAGATCAGGGTCAAAGAGGAATATGTTGATGTTGAGGCTAGTGGAGGTCCAGATGGGGTGGCTTCCAGCCAAATACCCCCACACTCGCTCACCCACAGGTGCGAGAAAAGAGTTTCTGCTCAGTAAACTCCAGCGGAACATGTCATAGAGCCCACCTTTCCTAGTTTTCCATTGGCATTATGGAAAACATTTCCAGTGTGTAGTAGTTGTTGTGGCTTACTCAAATACCCACGCAAAGTTTCACTCAAGACACCCACACATGCATATGCACACACGCACACACACGCATCCATTCGCGACAGCACTTTCGGGGACAACACATGGGTTTCGGAACCTACGCATCTGCCTTTGCGCCCGCCTTCGAGCTGCAGTTCCCGTGGAAGGTGCAGAGTAACATTGCGTCATCCTGGCCACCGGATCAAATGTCACCGTGGGTAGAATGTTGAAGCCGTAAAGGGTTAGTTACTAGCACTGACAGCAGGGTCTGAGTAGATAGTGAGACCCAGTACACTTATTCCAAACCTTTATATCTGCCAGGATTCCGGAGCATTTTGGCTGGCGGTGTAATGATCAGCTGTGGAGAATCCCCCAAAAGCACTGCAGTTCCGTGCCGCCCTGATATCACTCGCTCACATACACCACTTGCGTGTCATTCGTACGCTTGATATTTTTATGAACCAACCTATTTTTGCTCGAGTCCAACGCGCCACCCTGCCATATCTTGTCCTGGACCCGCGTGATGTACATGCTCGTCTCTCACAAGCCGCAACTTTGTTCTCGTCTTCTGAGTCTGTGTGATCGCATAATTGAGATTCGTATGTGTTTTGTGTTATTGTCCATTTACTGATCGGGTTTCAAAGAATTTACGGGTAAACCGCGTTCAGGTTTCGGGAGTCGTTCGAACTTGGCTACGTTTTGATACGTATTGCATATTTAATTTTCCGGACTATTCGACCCTCCAAGTTGCTAAGGCTAGAAGGTGCCCCAGGCTAATATTTCGCTCCTTCCGACTTCGAGACTGCATTCTTTTCTTTTATAAATCTCATGCCAGGCCTCTATCAGAATACTGCCCACTGATCTTTTCTAGTATGCGGAAATCAGACAGAATCGGTATGGAATCAGTTCAACTTAGTTTAACTAAGCAACTGATTGGACGCAGCTCACACCTCACTTATAAAGAACGCTGCTTATTTTTTAAACTAGACCCTTTATGGCTTCGCCGTATGAAACTGAGCCTTACATTTTTGTATAACATCCTTCACATCCGGACATATACTTCTAACCCATTGTACTTTGCGCCTGTTTCTAGCTATCCACTAAGTTCTAGAATTCTTACCCTTTCAACCCTCATTACCAACACCAACTTACTTTCAAACTTCTTCATCACAGCTTACTCTAACTTATGGAATAAATTAACGTTAGAAGTACGCGGTTCTACTTCCAGGCATCGGTTTAGAAGTGCGTTGGATAAATTCCTTTCGGCTACCCAAAACTTACAGCTCCTAAAAGTAGGCATACCCGATGACCAGGCCTATGAGAAGGGTCTAGACTTTTGAATAGCGCAAACACCGGCGGTCTACGACAGATGAAATCAAATTAACATTCTTGGTTTTTCTGCCTTCTGCAATTGAAAAACTAGTCCCAGAGAGCCACTGTCTATTATTGTTGCCTTTTTGTATCGATTCCCATTTATCCTCAGCTGGGAGCATCCCAAACTGCGCTCCTCTACTTTTTCTCCATTTCCAGACATTCATTCGTGCGTGCCTTTCTCTCGATGACTCTTAATACTCTGGAGACCACACCGGTCACTAACCTGGCCTATGCGTCTACCTGACCGTCGGCTATTCGTACACTCCCCGACCGATGCTCCCTTGGTTAATTTCCGGGATCCCCTGGTGCCTGGTCGCCTGATAACGGACTACCTGATACCTACTGCCGTTTGGCCCCACCAAGAATACTCATGTCAATCCCAACGGTTTGAGGCGCGGTCAGATCTACCGCTTTTTCCGGCGCACATCGCGCATGCAGGCCGTCTGCAACGATGTGCGGGCACAACTGGGCTGGCGTATGGCCCCTGTCACCAGAATTGGTTTTCAGGTTATGTGTCCAGCGCACGGCCAGCCTCAACCATTAGCACCAGTTTCGGATTAAAAAACAACGTCCCCTGCATCTTACTGCTGCCACCCATTGCCTTCTCCAACGTTCCTGAACAAGGTTTACCATACACCCGGTCAAGTTCCAAATCAACACATGCACATATACTCACTCGGCTCAGAAATGTAACCTACTACTTGCGACTACTGCCATTTATATCCATCGGCTTATCTTTTATTTGTCTGAACTGATGCCATGTTTTGTCTCATCTTATTATGTCCGGTTACCGAATTCTGTACCCCGAAACATGAAACGGTTTCAATGTTCAGATCTTTGTTGTGAATATCACAATTCCTGATACACACTTGAAAAGACCATTCATCCTCTTGGTAATTTGTATGTCACCTACATTTATCTAAAAAAAACCATCATTTAAAGATTCGTTTCTCACCTGCCAACAATTCCACACAAAACGAAATAGTCCTGCTTCCAGCTCTTCATCTGCGTGACACCAGCTCCATGTTCATCGTATCCTTCCGTTGCACCTTCTCTTATTCAGTCATTTGCACTTCATGCCAGTTGCATTGGCAGTGGAGTATCCGCCATCCAGGACATAAGTAGTTCGATTGTCCCCTTAGCTTTCCATGTCAGACTTCAGCATATCCAGCTATGCAATCACCTGCAATTCCTGAGAGCTGTTCATATGTACTACTTTTATACGACTGTATCAGTCCACTATATGTCCACCTCCCGCATCCACTTTGTTACCAACTTCAGATGCTCTCATGCTACTCATCAACGAACCCAGAAAAATCCATAACTGTATCACTTTCCACTCATCTATGAACAACTGCCGCTGCTCCGCCAAGACACCATGGTCAGCCGCCTGCACCACAATCCATAGGGTGCTTTTTCTGCGTCTTTGGCTGAAAATCAAGTACCTGTAATTTAGGCTGCCGTTATTCTGTTTGTCCCCTCTCCCAGAGTCTCAGGTTGCACTTTCCTCAACGTACCTAGTCACACAGTTATTTGCGCTTTCTGAAGGCTCAAGTGATGTACTACCCCTAGTTTATTCCGTCAGATATTAAACATATAAACCACTGTTATGCCCACTTTGTTGTAAACTTGTATTCCTCATTTGTCAGTCTTGGAGTATCCCAGGTAAACCGACAGTTGAGAATTGGTTCACTCACCTATTACTTACTGCCATTTTTTCATCGGTCCTCTACAATTAGGCATCTACGCCAAAGAACACTGCAAAGGCAATTTCTCTAACAGTTTGCTGGAAAGGAACTATACGTATTCCAAGTTACTGACCTTCCGGTTGTTTCCCAAATGCCCCATGTCAGACTCTTACCAGCGCGCCCCGTTAGGAGATTCGTTACATGTTTTGACAGTATCATTTATGCACCACCACACAAGACTTCATAAGACCATCCTATATCAACTCCACTGTCCACCCCTGTTGTCAACTTGTGTTCACCAATTAGCCTGAAATAAACCCTTTATTCGAATGGTATTTCACTCACCTGTCAACTTTTGCCACTGTGCTCCATTAAAATTTCCAGGTTGGGGCATCTACATCCACCTCTTGATAAGGGCTTCCTCCACAACCTCTTGATGAACGGTAAGTACTAATTCAGTGGTAAAGTGGACTGTTTCATTTACGCAATTCCCGTCGTCAGAGGACACCACAAATCCTTCGGTATTATATTTCTGTTATTTTCCGGGTCACGTGGGCTATTGGTTCAAGTGCATGTCCTCCATTACCAAAAATTTTCCAGTTTTTCGTTGGTGCTATTTCGAAGGTTTTCTTTGTCAGTTTACTCACCTCTGCAAATTTACATCGACGCTATTAGAAATACTGCGCGTTTTTACTACATCCCCGCTTTACTTCATCAAGTATCTCGACCGCGGAGCCCATTTCACTCACTTCGGAGAGGTGCGTCTACCTGACCTTCGAACTCAAATTTGTCGGGCATTCATTCGTGCGACCACTGAAACCTATACACGTTTGTGCTGCATTTACCCAAATGAATATCCAGGGGACCTCTTTGTGACCTCACTTGTATCATATGATCATGCAGTCAAGCATGCTTCAGGTGTCCCCGAAATAAACCATTATTATTATTATTATTATTATCAAGTTACAAAGGACGACCAGGACAATATTGCAAGCCCGTGCAAAAGTTTACCTGCTTTGTTGAGGCTTCAGTACCTGACCCATTGTTGCCGGAGACAGGATAGAGAAGCTATCGATTGTTGGGCCAGGCTCGAACGGAGTCAAGGCTACGCAGCAGCGAGGAACACTCTCGAGGGTTTTGTTCGGTCAGCCGTTTGAAGCTGTTTAAAAGTTGATAAAGGGCGTGATGTCGAAAACGAAGCGAAAAAAGGGGCGAAGTCCACACTATGTCTGAACTTGTCATTAAGATCCATAATTGTTCGATAGCCGTTGACCACTTGGGTTACAGAGCTGATCACGAGGCAGTGTAAACCTCAGTCAGAACAGTTTGTTTGCCGTCATCAGAGCTACAAGGTCGCAGGGCCAAAGAGTCTGAAAGCGGTAATAGGGGTGACCTTGAGGCCGATTCCGAGGACTTGAATGACCATTCAGAGAGACAGGCAAGGATGGCAGACAGCAGGTTAGGTTGACCTATTCAGGACGGCACCAGAACGAACAAGCCTAGTACCGTCCAGGCTAAAAGCGCTCCCAGGCAATACTCGAAACAACAGCCCTGGGCAAGCTTGCATGCCATTTCACGCGAGACTGTAACTTTCCCAGGCCACAGGGCTTGCAATGCCAATCACGGGTTATCGGTTCGTTCGAAATTTCTCAAACATCGCGGCAAGTTGAAGACCGGGAATGGAAGAACGATGGGAATGTTCCATACGTCTCAAAGACTCACGTCGGGCGGCATATTGTCGAGCTAAATTGAGGTGTTACCAAGGGGGCTCCACGGGCAGACCTCACCGACTGCCACCTCAGGCGAAGGCTGTCTTATCTGACATAATCTGAAGCTAAGCTTAATCTGCTCGTTTTGACGTAGTTTCTGAATAGGTGGCAACCACTAGCGGGTGATCGGTGCCGTAGCTTTTGTGGAAGGCCCTTTCGACGCGAAATTGGTGAAGAACCTTTTGCGAGGAAGATTCACCCTAAGAGAGCCTCCATGCCTCTGGCAGCCAGCACGATTGGTGGGACACAGGTCACGGATGTGGATCTAGTGCGTCTGCAACCCTTCTAGCTGGACAACATCGAACACATCGAGGCCACGCAGGCTTTCCTTCAGACTGACCAGCTGATGTGAGCCCAGAAGCCAGTCGGTTCGACTTCGTCCGAATGACCCCATCTTCAAGGGGTAACAATCGTTGAATGAGAGGAGGACGAAATGGATCTGCTATTTGGTTGTGACTTTCCCTAAGCACAGTGGGTGCTGGACCAGAGTGTGGGAAACGAACGGACACGACATGCAGCACGCATGACAGTGAGCCAGATACTTATGAACCTAAGGGGCGGCAAGGCCCAGCGAATTTTATGTGCGCTGCGAAGGGCACAGAACAGCGGCTTCACAATCACTTCGATCACGAGTTCTATGACCTCAAAGATGACTGGTTTCGTTGTAGCAAGAGGATTGACCCGCTGCGGAGATAGTACCGAGGGGGACAAGAAACCTGCTAAGTAATTTTGAGGTGACTCTCCCTCGGCGCGTACAGACGGATCGCACTATGGACAACAGGAGCTACGTCCTTCGCAGACTACCGATGGTAAGGGAGATAATTCGACATGATAACCCCTGGAAGAGATATTCGGATGCTGTGATGAGCAACGAAAAACTTTCTCTCTTTGGACAAGGTGACTACTGACTCCAGGAACAGCGAAAAAATATGATACCTGCAGTACCATTTTATTTTCAACCCCAAAAAGCCCGAATAGCTCCGGGTTGCCTTTAACGGCTCAACTGAGTTCCAGGGCAGGTCACGGAATGACTGTTCGTCACACGGACCAGATTGGACAATCACATCGACTGGGGTCTTTTGTGGGTTTTGGCTGGGTTAGGCAGAGATTTTGGCCGGCATACGGGAATTGTTTCTACAGGTAAAGGGTTCAGCAGGGTTACAGACGCGTTACGATTCTTGCGGTGGGATGAGGAAGACGGGGACAGATCCGTGGTGGAAGACAGGATGGCCATTCACCCATTCGGGGCTATGTCATCGCCCCTCTTTGCTAGCTTTCTCCTACGGAAGACCGCCGCCAGATACGGGACATCGGTTAGCCAGGGGCTGATAATTAGTGTAAGGCACAGATCCCCCATTACCGACTATCTTGGGACGTTTGACAAAGTCACCATGGCCGTAACTCGTTTGCAAAGATTGACGGAGTTGTCAAAGAGGTAGGTTTCAGCTCACAAAACAATTATTAAACAACCCGGGGGTATCGGGTGTTATTTCAAACAACGATTGAGCAGAAAGGGTCCTGGGTTTGAACGGCTTACTGCTCCCATCAGGGGGCACCTCGAAGTGGATGATGAAACGGATGAATACATCTTCCGACTGAACATTCCCGACTAGCTAGTCAGGTGCCGGGGAATGCTGTCTCCCACCTCCAGTCTGAGTGATCCACTCAGCCTCGTTTCCTCGTGATTGGTTCCCTCAAAGTCTCTACTGCAAAGGCTTTATCAGAAGACCGTTGACTTGAACCAGACACTTGGCCCAGAATGTAGGAGGAGTTCATGGTCACGCTCAGGAACCTAGGGGACATAAGATTACCCAGTTGTTCACCTTCTAATCGTACAAACCAAACGGGAGAGTTGCCCGCCTTCCCTAACTCGTCTAAAGCTGGCCTAGTGATCGTTATGTGCGGTTGATGATGTCCGGCTGATGGACAATACTCTCTAGGGACCCGTTCCCTAAGGCCAGGGTCAGTCCTCCAAAACCGGTCTCCACCCCGCTCTTCCGACTTACTTCAGCCGCGTTGGCTGTTAAGGCGGTGCATACGATAAATAGGCATCTTGGACTTAGTATCTGGTCATCCCATTTTTGGACAGACTGGAACATTGTTCTGTAGTATACCAATAGCGTTGAGGGCCGCTTCAGCTCCTCCGCAGCCAACAGGCCCACTATCATACACGATGAAGCCTCTGTAGGTCAGTAGCAGATGTTAGGCTCACTGATAGTCCAGCAGGCTTATTTCTCGGAGGTGCGACCAAATTCTGGCTATCCGGTACGCGGACGAGAGGACCAAAACTGCTTCGCATGCCTGAACGGACTTGGTCCGTTTACATACTGAAAACACCCATTGAATTTGGAGTGGAAATGAAAAGCACTTTCAGGCTGTGGGCGCCGCCGAACAGACATCCATTATGTCGCGGTTGACTAGACTTTCCCCTTGGACAAAGGTGCTCCGTTCAGTGGCATGACTGGCCAGGATTAGAAAGCCTTCTCCTATCATGAAAGGTCTTCGTTCATTCAGCAAGTTGGGCTTTGGTCCAATAACTGCTGACGATCTGCGGAATATGATCCCAAAGCGATACCTTCCAAGGCATTCACCGAAGAGAGCCGGGGTCAAATGACAAGGGGACACTAATCCTGAAGAAGAGTTTAGAAACCCTCAATCCGGGATTTATCGATGGACTGCTAGGAGTGGGTGTTAAACTGAAAAATCCTCACCTAGGCTCTGACGCGAAACACCTCACAATACTACCTATACGATAATCCTCTGTGTGCCAAATAATTCGGCACGTACACGGCGCAGTGGGGAACTCTGTGAAAACCACGTGAAGAGCTTCATCCGGAAGCGTTTTTGGATATTCAGAGGAAGAGCGTTCGTGAAGCATGCAATTCGACCATTTGTGCGGTGTGGAAGACGTAAGTCTGCAGCCACTGAGCAGTATATGGCTCCGCTACCCTAGTGCAGGGTGACCCCATGAAGGTGGCCCTTTAGTGATACTGTACTTGACTACTTCGGACCCTTGGGGGTTAGGTGCTGGAAAAGAATGGAAAAAAGATACTGGAGCATCGTGACTCGTGCAAAATCTCCAGCAGTACACTTAGAAAACGGCACTCGGTTACAGCTGACTCATTCCCAGAGACCGGCAAAACCTCACGAACAGAAGGGGGTGCCGCCGGACATCTGCCAAGACAACGCGCCAAACTTCGTGGATTCCCATCGAAAATTACTGCATTGGAATCAAAATATAAATTGAAACTAAGACATGCGACACTCGAAAGCACTACAATCACCATGGGTCAGCCGCCGTGGTGGAGTATGGGGGGGCTTAATGAGGTCCACCAAAAAATTACTGCCGTCCCTTATCAAAAGGCGATCAACTAACATCATTGCACTTAAAGCCGTTATAGCCGAGACACAGCTAACCTTGAGTAACCGTCCTGTGGCACCTGTCTCCTCCAGCGACCCCACTCATCCCGCGCTTACTCTAAATGGTTTGCTGAAATGGGGGTCAAATATTGGATTTCATAAGCTGATTAGTCTCCTAGGTAGATAGCTACACCGGCGGAAACAAAAGAATCATCTGGTCATGGTGTCTTGGAACCGATGTTTACGTGAGTATCTACCGAATTTACTAAACCGGCAAAGGTGGACAACCAGAGAAAAATCCCTCAAAATCGGTAATGTGGTAATGATATCCGACAAGCAAGCGCGATTCAGTACACGGCCCCCGGAGGTTGTCGAAGAAATCCCCATAAGTTCCATCGAGCTAGTGAGGATGGAGGAGGCTAAAAGTACCACGAGAAAGCTGACCCAGGATGTGCGTGGCATCAGTCTTCCTGAGGGCAACGACGGACTATTCGAAGCCACGACTCCGGCCGTGCAATCGCATTTCATCTGCGGGATTCAAACCAGGGAGATGCGCGAAAGCAATTTGATCTTGTCACACCCATCCCAAGTACCAATTCTTGGCATATTTTATACACACAAGCTCAAACTGACCGACGGGTACACGCAGTGAGTGTGAGGTTTATTCGTTGCTGATTACAGGTAGGTCTTTATGGTATCCTGAGTTCCCAGTTATCGTTTACCGAAAATGAAAACCATTCCACATATGGTGACTGTTGTTGTTTTCCAGGCACACGAGCCCACTCACACAAAAGTGCGCATGGGAGGCAGTTTCCCCACAATTCAGTGAAGGCACGACACTGTCTCATGGGTTCTTGTTGCATTGCTGCCATTGTTGAGAATGGTTTCATGAGTGGTAATTATTTTGTTCTCCACAAGCGAACACCTACTCAGATACCTTCCCGCAAGCTTGGGAGATAGTTTTTTCGGACGCGGCCGGTGGGCGTGCAGCCTTCACACATGTTTGCTGTTGATACGTATGAACACCAACTGCTCTCACCGATAGTGCTGGCGAACAACGGTCGACAAAGAAGAGGGATCACCCTTCGTTGCGGAGAAACAACTCGCTGACTTGGATAGCAGGTTGAGTTTGGTTGTGCGCATATATGAGCCGGTTCCAGAGGCCGGCAGCAGTAACCTTGTGTACTTAAAATGGGGTTTAGGTGGGTAGGAAGATTCAGCACCCTTATCCCAAAGGTTTGATTTTGCTGATGTCAGACGGGTTTTGGTGGGCGGTGTAAAGATCACTTGTGAAGAACGCCCCCAAAACACTGTCACACCCTGCTTCCGTGAGAGTACTCAACTACGCACAATGTGTTTCGTAATGTTTACCTTTTTTGCGAACTGTCTTTTGTTTGTTCGCACCCAACGCGCGGCTTCGGTTGGACCTGTGTTGGCTCACGTTCTAGTCTGCCTCACGCCGTAAACTCGGCTCTCGCCTGGAATCTTTGTGATTGCATATTCCAGTTATATATATATATTTTACGAGGTTGTTCATTTGTTATTTTAGTATCGTAAGAACGCAGAAGCAGTCTTGTTCCGATTTCGGGATTCTTGTGAATTTGGCCAATCACTGCTCAGGAGCGTCTCACCGTTGAAGATCAACTGGCCTCTGTACGGACTTACTCTTTTCAAGTTCGGCACAGCGGAGCCCCACACAAGAGCCAGGGTCCAAACGTGGACACACCCTTAGAGTAGCTTAACTAGTGGTTCACGGATGTAGCAGTACGAAAGATTCTATTGACAACAAGGATAGCAGTGATTTTTGGAATGCCCGTTTAGCTTTGACCGCGGAGACTAAACACTGCTGCCAGTGCTGGTAAAAACCATTTAGTCGGATTCCTAGTTCAGTGATATATGTAATTTTCCATGTTGCCCACGGGTGGTTTACGCCTGGGTATTTTGTCAGTCAACCGGTTTTCTGGGTGAGACTCATACACTCCAACATACCAGGTAGCATATACAACCATTCGGGAAGTACAGTATTAATATTGATACTGGGGGCATATTTCGGATAAGCTCAAAGCATGCCGGAGTGCATGATCAGATGGTTCAAGCGATGTCAGAATCGAAATGTTCAAAAAAGTAGTAAAGCCCGGCAAACTTGAAGGTCAGAATCAAATGGTCGATCCAGCTAATAGTGGTTTCAGCCGCCGCCTCTTCTAAGGTGGTTATTTCGCCAAAAGTCTGCTGACGAACTGATTATTCAACCCAGCCATGTGGACCTGATCCGCTTAGTGCTCTTTGTTATAAAAGTTAGGTTTTACCTGATGGTTATATAGTTTTTCACCAGTCACCGTGTTTTTGGAGCTGGAGAATTAGGGTTTACAAGTTACTGCGTTCTTTTGGTTCGTAGTTTAAGAAGCTGATTGAGGTATCTCAAAAAAGGTGTTATCTTTCATTGCAAAGGGAAATATTCGATTGATTATGTTTATATTGGTCCTTAGGTTAATAAGCAACCGATGTTTATCCTCCTGAGACATTTTATGCAGAAATTTTGCGCCATACCCTCGACATTTTACGTGTATGACAGGATGTATGCTAAATGACAATAGCCGGCAGTATTAGGATGCCATAGTTATGAATGATGCATTCCCCTCTTTCATTCGCCGTTTGATAGCACGCCTGCCTTACAGTAAAAATTCGATCAATTAGTAGCTCACATAAAATAAGACACATGAAGCAATTTGCTGCCTATTACACACAAAGGAATTCGAGAAAATTTTCTGGGCGAATTAAGCAATTACCGACGACGGTAATGCCCCGTCACTTGAATGCGCAAATCGAATGAGAATCATGTGCTCTCTTTTTACTGCCCTCATAAAAAAGCAAGAACTGAAGTGGCAATCAATAAGGCTTGGCCCTAAAACGGGCCTTGGCGCACTTCCACTATTTTCAGAGTTAGTTTCATTGGGCCATGCAATGAACACAACGGTAGTTCTCTTCATTGTGAAACGCTACGCGCTGGCCACTTCCGGAAATGTCTATTGTCCACTGGCCGCGCACTGGACCTAATAAACATACTCGTCCTTTCAACTATTCAACACAAAATGCAAAATCTTCGATAAGTGCTCTCCGCACAGTCTAGTAGTGCAGAATTTGGCAACGAACTGATGAAATTGGGATTCACAAGCTTTTATGTATAAAGGGTGAGCAGACCAAAACTCAGCTAGTCAAATGAATTAGCAGTGCTTAACAAATTACCGAGGGACGATACAAAAGTAGTCAAAATTTTACGATAGAAAGGAGCTACCAGTTTCAACGGAAAGTAGCTTTACACCGTGACATTCATGATCTCAGCTTTCATGTCACAACAGCTGAGTAATGCTGCACACCAACGCTTGTTGAACGATTGGACGCTCCCGTGGGAATCGGTAAAATAGGGAGGGTGTGTGCATAAATGGTACCAGAAATAATCATGACATTGGAAATTCCGGCACAATCAAAGGGTATTTGTTTGAAAAAGAAGAAAAAAGAATAAAAAAAGTGTTTAAAAATTCGAAGAGTCATTTTCTCGCTGCAGGGTATGAAAAGTATACGGATAGAAAACTGGACTATGTGCAAGAATGGATCTTCAGAGGTAAAATTCCATGAATGAGCTGCCAGTATGGTGGCGAAATTTGATGGTAAGATGCCGACGGAGTCAAGCACAAGGAAAAAGAACAACTCCTCCGATAGATAGAGGGAGACTTCAAGGGCGGGGATGCAGGGAATAGCTAGAGGTGAGCCAATAAGTGTTTAGCGGATTACTTACATTAATATAGGTATGCCACGATCTATCATAATAAAAATAATGCTATGTTTCTGGATCGTGGTCAAGACACATGCACAAGGCATGATCTGGGAGTACAGCGATGCAAAGCAATTTAAGGTTATCACAGTTTTAAAGTTCAAGGTTCACGCAATTGCAATAATGGAACAATGAACTTGGGCAGTGTTTACGAGAACTAAAGCGGAGAGGGTTAACGCGGCCTACGTAAATCAGTTTCGAATTCGGGACGGAGAAGTTTTGGTTAGCCGGCTAGGCGTAGGAATGCAGATAAAGGCGATAATGAAGGAGGGAAAAGTGCAATGTATGCAAAAACCCATAGAGCAACTGGTGTCGGACATCACAGCATAGACGGGGAGTTGAGACAGGAATAATACACAACTTGCCTCATGAGTGTCGATAACTGTCTACGACGGATCCGGTAGTCCAAAATGGATCACGGCGATCTACGGAGTTTGGTGTGCAGTCGATGAAAATAGAGGGAGGGCGGGGGAGTAAAAGAGAGGTTCAAGAAAAGGTCGGGAAGTGTAGAGCGAGATGCGGTGTTGCACCAATTGGGTATTTGAGGAATCAATGTCGCAAAATTGATTGAGAGTATCACCAAATGAAGGTTAAAAATAGAGTAAAGAAGGTGTTATCAAAGTGCAGTCAGAGATGCCTGTGGGAAACAGAGAAGACTGATCCGACATTGGATAACTCATTTTGGAGGGAACCTGTGATACAAATGCAAGTTAGTCGGATGGGATAATCCGATTGGCCTTTCTGCATAGGGAATTTTGATAAAATATGGAACTTCACATGAAGGCAGAAATCTTCACCAGGAGTGCAGTATGTTTCTAAAGAGTATGAGTGGTGAATGGACGCAAAACGAATAATTTTAAAGTGAAGCCGTCGGGGAAATCTCTGCTGGAGACAGACGCCGCTGATGCAACCAAGCAAATATGCATGGGTGGTGAAGAGGAAGAAAGGCAGAGATGACTGGGAGAGTTCAGGCGCGAAAGGACAGAGGATGTCGAAGGAGTGTAAGGGTGAGAGTTTCTGCGCACGTGACAAAAGAATGAATGACCAAGTGGTTAGTATTTCATTTCATAAAGACATTGGTTGCTGGTGATGGCAGGTAGAGCATGATAATGGTAACAGGCAAAAAGGGCCAGGATGACGAAATGGGAAGAGCAGGTACGGAACGCAATGGCGAGGGCCAGATTTTGGTCATTATTTTCGGCACAGCAACGCAGAATGAATTGAACTGCCTGTGTGGAGTACGGGAAGTAGATGTTGATGGGGTTTAGAGTGATGGATGATGTCAGGAATCCATCCGGCCGTCCGGTGAGACTACCATGGTGGATTGTAACCCTGGTTATGGGATTGTGATCACTGATCAGTCATGTAAGGTGCTCCAAATAAAGCGTCAGCAGGTGTGGGTATAGGTTTAACCATGGTCAATCCGATCGATCAAATCGTTCAGTCCGTAAGGTGACCCGGGGGTAATGTCGATTTGGTTGATGGGCTACCCAGGTAACCACTGTGTTCTGAAAGAGATGCGGCAGTCTGGAAGGTGTTTTAGCTGAGGGTTATGATTGCCGGCCTAATAGAAATTAGGCTGGTAATGGTACTTGACGGCCTGTGGGCCTGTCTAGGAGGGATTGACGGGCGGAGACCGTGGTAATTTTATAGGGCAGTTGGTTGATGATGAAGATATCAAGCGCAGGCTTAGCCATAGGGCAAAATGGTTAGGCTGCTAGGTGGTAGAAGAAAAAAGAAGCCCATTTGTGGACCAAAAATAGAACAATAGAAGGGGGTGGGGTCAGAAATAGGAATGGGAGAAAGGAAGACAGCACTCTGGTTTTTGACCCGGCCGTACGTGCAGGCGGCGGGAATTACGAAAAGAAAAGGAAATGCTCAGAGCTAAGGTGAAGCCTTTATTTGTGGATGCAAACGTGCTGGTTTTCCGTGAGGTCATGCGCAATCAGAAGCACAGGCTTGCTAGGTGGAATGGGGTCCTAACATACCATGAACAAATGCGCACATCGGTGAGCACTGGTTATTAAAGGGTGGTAATCTGCGTGGTAAAGACTCGAGCTAACGAGGCAGTGCGAGAAAAAGGACGGTGAGACCACCGAGTTATATCCTGGGACAAGAGAATCAATTGATGGTGGGCACCTATCATTGAAGGAACAACAGTTTATTAAGAGAATAAGTGTCAGTAAGCATCTTGGTTTTGCAACTGAGTCAACGTGGTAGCAGACAAATCATCGCTGTCTTTGAACAACGTTATTAGTGCTTGGGCTCGAGGGGGACACAGAGAAAGTGAAGTTGGTGATGGCAAATTATAAAAGTGCAATGATTACGTTCCTCGTTCCGCTAACCAAAATGGGCGAGACTTTGCCCAAAGCTGTTCACCATAGGCGTATCGATGCCGGGGTGTCATCAGAACAGAGGCCGCATGATGAAGCTGTTCAGACCGTGTGTCGGCTACTGAGTAAAACATTAATAACCTGGTCAGGAATTTTGTAGGGAACCTGAAATGGCTGAAGCTGAGTGAGGCATGGTCGGCAAGCATATGTGGAGGGCTCGAACGGTGTGCTGTCACGCAGCACTGGTCTAAACAAAAGGAACTGCAGGTTATTTCGGAGGCTTGTGGCTTCCCTTATGCAGGGTCGGCTCTGGGCAGTTATCAGAGATCCATCTGCAATGAAGGTAGCAGAGAGCATTACGTAGGAGAGGGAGGGCGAATTTACGCCGTGGGGTAAACTTCCCTTTTCTCCTTGACGCGCCTTTCCTTACACTGGTCCATTGGGTCCGCGACCGATACGGATTGCTGTTTCCCCTTACTGTGAGGCCGCCACAAACCAGATGTCATAGCGTTCAGTGATGTTGCTGCCACAAGCTGTGAAAGAACAAGGCAGAGGATGGAACAATCACCCAGATAATGGCGGCTTCCCGATGGCTATCACTTAACAGCTTGCCCTTGCCAGTTACAGAGTCGGACGGGTTCTAATACTGGTTCACTTATCTCGTGGCGGCCCGCTTCCTTGTCCGCCTCCGTGTTCCATCTGCAGTAAAATTATCTGATTGGTGATTTCTTACCTGTGTCTCCTCGGTCATTGCTTTCATCCCTTGATCCGTTTATTGCTCGCTACAGGCGTTTTTCTATGTGCTTTTCTGTGTGGTCTGCTTTTCTATTTTCCACCATTGTAATAACAACGTTACGTCACGGTGTTCTTTTACAGTTCCAAATCGTTTGACCTGTCACTACCCGGTTCCTCTGGTCCGTCACTACATCTCGCACCTGCATTGATCAATTAATTAGACCCATTCTTACCTGTTTTCCTTGATACTGTCTTTCATCTTCACTCTTCCATGAACTGCTCCTCACAGTCTTCATCACTTCTGTGCTTCCGCATTCTATTTTCCTCTCCGTTGGGCTGCCACGTGCACTTGTCACGAAGATAATCCACCAGGATATTCCAAGGTTAATTCTGCTACTACTTAATCTAACTTTACCCACCCCTCCCAATGACTGATAATGTCTTTCCAGGACCCCCTGTTACAGCTCCTGCTCCCCTTATATCTATAATACATATATAATATAAATACATACTTGCGCACATATGTATATGTGCACGTGCTCTGCATCTTGCAGCTCCTCAACGGCCATTGCTCTTGCTATCATCCCAACGACCGTCATCATAGGCATCCATCCATCCTACATCTGTGCCCCACATCTACCGTATCCAGTCCTTCTAAATTGCTTTTGTCATCCGATAATCCCTCCACGTCTTGCATTGTTCGCTGCCTGTTTTACGGTGAGTTTTGTGTCCTGTCCGCTGACAATCCACTGCAGAGTACCAATGCTTCATTGATATCTAATCCGCTGCAGTGCACCTCACTTTTTTCTTCACCGCCCCATTGCTACTGTGGTTTCTTATACTGATTTCTAGCGTTTCTCATGTATATCAGTCGGCCTCCAGATGTCTCCACTCGGACCAGTCATACCCCCAATATAACCTTGGCTTTCAACCTCGCCGGGTGACTATTTAAATCCGCCCTTGAGTTCACTTAAACCCCTACAGTCTCTGTGGTGTGCATACACTTATCCTATTCTCATCCCATTTTATTCCCCCCCGGGCTTTTTTATCCTACATTTTCGTGCAAATTTCCATATTTTCATGAATTTTGTCTGTTAATTCCATCGCCTGTATCAACAAGATCATGCACATGGCATGCTTCGGGCATTTCTTAAATAAACCATTATTATTATTATTATTATTATTATTATTATTATGTGCGAGCCATCTGGTGACCGCATCGCCGATTTCGCTACTCAGGGCAACTTCACGGGCACGAGGAAGTTGGTTGATAGGTATCACTACTGGCTTTGCTGAGTTTGACCATCAACTAAGGCAGTGGCAAAGGGTGATCGGGGCAGATAAGTCGACCATTTTTCGGCTGAAAGTCACACGCTAAAGGTGAAAAATGATGAACTGTAAAGGTCATAGAATCCAGTATACCGAAAACTGATAAATAAGGCGGAAGATGGTTTTGGTACAAATTTGGTTGTAGGTCCGGATGAAACAACTTCTTGATCAGTCGCGAATGAGTGTTGTATAGCAAAATAAAGCGTTTCATGGGGAGCAGATCGATGTTAACGAACTATCTCAAGACCACGAGCCTCTGGTATAAGAGTAAGTCAAAGTCATTCGACGCCTAACAGGTAGGTACTGTCTTAACAAAGCTTTGAACTGGATTCATAATTATGGGCTAGGTATCCGCATACAAGTAAGAGTGTAATATGGCAAAGTCTGATGAGGGGGAGAAGAAAACTGGGTAAATGAACGTCAAGAAGCTAGTTAATAATAGCCATGCCGTGGCTATGGAAACAGCTGAGAGGACGGACGGAACTGGGAAATTATTTGTTGCCAGATTCAGCAAAATAGATGAAGGTGGAACAGAATCACTGGACTGAAGAAAAAACCATTCTGTGGGCAGTCGTAGAACAAAAGAAGCTGGAAAATGAAGCAAGCAGATAGAAAAAGAAAATAACGTCATAACTGGGGCTTGAGTCTAGTTGGTGTGGCACTCCAGAGAAAGCTCAAAGACACTGCCTGTCGGACTTTGCCGAGAGAGAATTTAAAACGCAGATGGCGGGATCAGATATGGAAAAGAAGTAAAACAATTAGTGACGCTAGTAGAGGGAACAGGCGCGGCTATGGCCCAAAAGACAATGAGGTGCTCAAAAAAGGAGTTCGAAAGCTAATATAAACCTAATCCAAATTCAAAAGCCCTTTCTTCACTATTATACTGATCTAAAAGTTGGATTACAGTTGGAACTGTAAAGCTTTTGCCTATGTGGGCCCTAAATGTTTTAGATGGCCTTGTGGAACATATATAATTGGGTAATTTGCTCCATAAAGCCG
Organism: Fasciola hepatica; assembly: GCA_948099385.1. Classification (NCBI taxonomy): domain Eukaryota; kingdom Metazoa; phylum Platyhelminthes; class Trematoda; order Plagiorchiida; family Fasciolidae; genus Fasciola; species Fasciola hepatica. The sequence continues at coordinate 5,149,283 of CANUEZ040000099.1, read as the reverse complement.
CATACCTAACCAGGAAACATTTGGAATCAAGAGCGATTTTAGAAGTGGGAACAGTAACTGTGTTGTATATCAGTGCTGAAGAACATTGTGAGTCCGTAAGGTTTCTGAACTGCTGTGCTAATATGATGATTCGATTTACAACAACACCACGAGAGAATATGAGGTTTGGAGTCATGCATCTAAGCCATAGCGGATCTAATTTCAAATGTTCACAGTGTTGGCTCTAATTGAATTGAGTGGAAAAGTCAAGTAATTCTTTCTTCATAAGCCATTGAGGCTTTTAATAGCCACTCTATCTCACTGGCGCATGGTAGAGTAGATTACAAAACAGTATTCCAAAAGTGGACTAAAGTGGGTCTTATAAGTGCTGAGTTGCCTTCCGGAAGGCGGAATGTCCCATGAAGCAGGACTATAAGACTTCTAGCCTTCACAATTTGAGTGGTAGTATGTTCAAAGAAAATAAAGGTGGCTGAGTACTGCAAACCCAAATCTCGTACTAACGAGCTGGTGGAAACTGGGTGACCGCCAAAACTGAACATACCTGGGGGCATTGCACTAGAAGGTAAGAATGTTGCCGTTCTCCGCTGAGAATTTCATTATTGAACTGGTGCACCAAGAGCTAAGAGCTGTTAGATCTTGTCGTTTATCACTGATAACTGTAACAAACAGTCTTGAATCAAAACTGTAAAAGATTTTGATGTCGTCCGCGAAGAGGTGAAGACTGCTATGTTGAACAACATTGAAGACATCATTTGTGTATAAGAGGAAGAGCAGTGAGCCCAAAACGCTGCCTTTTATGACACCACAAAAGACAGGTTTGAGTTTGGAGACGGACCCATTAATCTGAACCAACTAATGAGGGTCGGGCAAATAAGAATCCAACCAACCGAGTAACGGGTTTGCGATGCCATAAGATTTGGCCTGTGACAGGAGCCGAGTGTGTGAGACTCGGTTGAAAGCCTTCTTCATATCGAGCAGGATAATAATCATGGACATGCTTTTGTCATCGGCCTCCGTGACCGAGTTCAAGGAGTTAACCTGACAAGTGGAACACGAACGGTTTTTCAGGAAACCGTGTTGACCCCCATTGGGCAAGTTGTTTGTTCAAAGGTGGGCCTTTATCATATTCCTAATGAGCTCCTCCATGATTCTGGAGAAAATTGGTGTATGACTGATAGAACTATAATGCCAAAGAAGATGAACGGATCCTTTTTTGTACAAGGGGATATTGTGAAGGTTTTCATTGAGTAGGGAACGAGCTAAATTTCATGGAGAGGTTAAATAAATTAGATAGAAGGATAGAAATATCTGGACCTCCCAGCGCGGACGCAGCCGGTGGAATGCCGTTCGGACCCGAGCGACAAGATGGTTTTATAAAGACTAGAAGTGGAGAAATATCTCTGGGGTGTAATGAAACTGTAGGTACAGTCTTACTGGGTAAACGTGCAGAGTGTACTCTAGGAGTGAATACAGTGGCAGTTAGGGCTGAAGTGAAAAATGTGTTGAAAGCTTCAGCTACTTTCGGTTTATCCAGATGGGAGTTGTTGATCGTGATGAAAGGCGTGACCCTGCGGGGTTAGGGGTTTCTTATTCCCATCAGCTTACTCAGGACTTCCGTCTTCTTGGGGTGGCATAAAACTTCTGATTCTTGCTTGATAAGTGTGAGCTCAGTCTGTGATCTGGTTGTCATTGATAGTCGGTCCATCAGGATATATACCGATAGTGCCCGGGTTTTGAGTTAGAACCTTCGAAGTTTGGAGAGTTTGCATTTAATCCGCGTGAGTATGTTTGTTATGGAATTCGTCGGTGCTGGCATAGCTGAGGTGATGTTGTTTAAACAATGATTGAAAATAAGGTAAAGCTGATCCGCTATCACCTGAGGATCGGGCGAAAGGATCAACGTCCCCCAATTTTGAGACCTGATTGTGTTCGGAAGACTTCTCCAAAGTGATAAGTGATAGGGGCTGGCAGACGGTTTGGAGGAAGTAACGATTTCCGGTACTGAGAACCCACACGCGACAGCTCTGTTGTCACATCTGAAGAGGTCATTTCCCAGAGGGGTGGTTGCCTTATTAAGCCCTGGAGAAAACAGAAGATTTAGAGTTTTATTTCTTCTAGTAGGTGATTGAACGTGTTGGGTCCAACCGCCAAGTTGTTTACAGTTAACTGAATCCTGGAAACGTCGTGAGCCAGAGTGTGATGGCCAACACATTCCTGGAGCGTTGAAATCACCTGCCATCAACTAGTGATCGATGGGGTAAGTGGAGGCAAGGTGGAAGGCGTCAACAATAGGTACAATGCTGTCCCCAGTTGATTCGGGTGATCGACAAATGCATCCAAGCAAGAGTTCTTGTGACTGGAAATTAACTGTTACTCCGACTGAGTCGTCAACCGCGTGAAGGATTGGGTGTTGCATTAGGGGAACAGGAAAAGATTCTTTGCAGTATATTAGCCAACCCCATCCTCGGAGACGTATTCCAGGGTTGCTGAAAGCATTGAAACCAGATGTGGTGGAGTCTCAGTTTGGAGTGTTTGCCTTCAGCCACGTTTCCGTGATGATGATGAAGTTGTAGTTATACGCGAGGATCCGGGCAATCCTAAGGTGAATTTTGGTGGTAGTAGGCTAATGTGGATGACGAAAAGGGACATGCTTGTTGTGCTTCGTTGTTCTGTGGCGGCTGGCGGCTGTGCGAGAGTTCAGCCTGGAGGACATAGAAGTGGTGGCGTTGCAAGCCCTGGTATTGACGAGGTTGATGAGACAGTTCCGGGTCGAAGAACGTGTGTAAATCACGGAAGAATAGTGAAAAATTTGGTCATTATCAGAATGACCAGTGAAGATTGGGGAAGAGATGGTAGGACAGTTAGTACGATCGAATTTAGTGGTTCGATTAGGAGCACGTGGAGTAGCCGTCCGCCGCAAGATCCACTGAGAAGGCAAGAAAGGCTCCGGTAAAAATGAGTGGGGGAGTCTGGAGCGAAGAACCAATGTAGAGTGGATGGTAGTTAGAAATGTCGTCTGCCATTATAGAGGCAGAGCCTCGGCTTGTAGATGAGATAAGAGATGGTGGACTGGTGTTTATGCCACCACTAGGGAACGGGTGGGGACGAATATACTAGGATAGAGCTGTGGTATGGGGCCATGTTTCGCTTAGGGCGCAAAAAGAAAAAACTGGTATTTTGCGCCGTTACTGAGTAGCCGTGGGATGTACCCCTGGTTGTTTGGGTAAAGCGGAGCCCGATTCGAACGGATGGTTGATGGTATACTGTCCCGGTTGGATTGATATAGGTAAATAGCTGGGGTACACGGAAGGGCTGCAGCTGGATGAGAAGCGTAAAGGAAGTTCTGGTAACTGAATTCGGCCTTGCGAAACATTAAGCGCCACAGCGAACAGTGTGCGTGGTGTACTGGAAAATGAGAAGGTTTGAATGGAGATGCTAAAATTGGCCGTGGCATGCATAGGGGCAAATTTGCAATGTGGTGGAGCATCGGTAAACAGGATGAAGGTGACATAACACTAGTTGGTCGCACCGCGTCAAGGTTAGCTACATAGGTCTTTAGATGCTTACTTAGGTGCACGGGTGGAATGTTGATGGGGGGACCGGGGAGTTCCGGTGGGTGGGCAGGCGTTGGAAATGGTGGTCTGATAAAAATGTGTTCAGCGCTTACACGAAAAACCCTAGGCTATTTTTTGAGGCAGACTGCGGGCTTAATGATGTCGGTGCCGAGATGATCTAAGCCACAGAATGCAACGGGGATGGGGGTAGAAGCTGCGCTCAATTTCGTTGGGGACGATGTTGTTGCTGATTGGTTGGTACGGAGTGGCAAGTTGAAAGCAATCACTTTTTCGGCTTGCCCGGAAGACAAGCCAATAGCCGAGCGGTAACTGTCTGTGAGGGATGATTGTATAGCCCGGATATCGGTATGTCCTATAGGCAATGGTGGAGATTGGGTTGCGATGTGGAGCCGTTTAGATGGGCGCTGAGGAGTTGGCGACGAGCAGGATATGTCGAGGTTTACATCCACCGGTGGCGGATTGGTCGATGGCGTGTGTGGATGTGTCAACTGTGGTGGGTTGTTGAGGGAGGTAGGGGGTGGGCGGCCCTAGATCGGGAGATTGTGACGATGAGAGATTGCCGATTACCGACTTCAGGGCGTCCCTCTGCGATGGGGTCTTGCCGGCGACAATTTTTATGCTTTTGAATAGAGTGGCCTTGGCAAAAGTCTCTCTCTTTCTGGTGAATTCCGCGACAATATTTCCCCCACGGAACTGAAACAGAAGTGGACACATATACCGCTGTGACTTTTTCTTGGTCGCATACAGCCGCGCTCGTAGTGTGACATATCGCAGGCTAGAAGCAACGACTGTTCAATCGAAGAAAGCGAAAGACGATCCGGAGTATTAAAGACCACAGTATTTTTGGATATTTTAACTCTTCGGTGGTCTTCAGAGGCAATTGATTCCAGAAAGCGACCGGCAGTTAGTAAGCTTTGAGTGTTTGGGTGTTTTGAAGGATCGAGGATAAATGCATGCGGTAACATTGCGGTCAGAGCATTATCCATGGCACGTGATTGTCCTTCCAAGGATTCTAGGTTTTCTTTAGAGCCCTAATTTGATATCAGCCTCACTGCTTGCCTCCAGCCTTTACTTCATTATCACTTTCAAAGTCCCCTTATCTTTCCAGGGGTGTGAATACTTGCCATACAGCTGTCTTCGCCAGTGTCTAACCATGAATTTCCACTGCCATCTCCGCCGATTGCTTCATTTTATTCAAGATCTGGGGTTCCTTTCCCGTTTCTCGCATCAGACTCACTGTTCCCGTAGCTGTCACTCTACTGCTGCCGTGTGGTCTGCCTATCAAAATTATCATCGGCTCACCTATCTAACTTCCACTCCATTATCACTTCTACACATCTTTCGCCCCTATAACCACCGCATGCCACATGTCACGCTGATTTATTGCAATGGCTGTGGAGGGTTCGACAAGTCGCGGCTGCGCTACACCAAGTCGGTTTGCATGCTGTTATTGGTTTAGTTTCCACTAAGCTATCTAGGGTGACATTAGAAATAATACTCCCAGGGGTATCCCTACAAACTCAAAATGATCCGGGGATATATTTAAACAAAAAGTCCATGGGCAACTAGCTAATCTAAAAAAACGTTGTCAGAATAGCTTTCCAACTGCCAATCTAGGATATTTGAGTGTTTCCCATTATCAACACACCTCACTCCATTCCCATAAAACTTCTTTGCCAAAGCATGCCCAAAGTGACTTCCGTCCACCGCCGCCACCGGCTGACAAGCCGAGTCCGATCCCCGAACACTGAACGCTCCCAAATCCCCACAACTTTGGTACCCTGCTCAGCACCACTAGTTGATATACACAGTGAGGCTGATATCAAATTAGGGCTCTAAAGAAAACCTAGAATCCTTGGAAGGACAATCACGTGCCATGGATAATGCTCTGACCGCAATGTTACCGCATGCATTTATCCTCGATCCTTCAAAACACCCAAACACTCAAAGCTTACTAACTGCCGGTCGCTTTCTGGAATCAATTGCCTCTGAAGACCACCGAAGAGTTAAAATATCCAAAAATACTGTGGTCTTTAATACTCCGGATCGTCTTTCGCTTTCTTCGATTGAACAGTCGTTGCTTCTAGCCTGCGATATGTCACACTACGAGCGCGGCTGTATGCGACCAAGAAAAAGTCACAGCGGTATATGTGTCCACTTCTGTTTCAGTTCCGTGGGGGAAATATTGTCGCGGAATTCACCAGAAAGAGAGAGACTTTTGCCAAGGCCACTCTATTCAAAAGCATAAAAATTGTCGCCGGCAAGACCCCATCGCAGAGGGACGCCCTGAAGTCGGTAATCGGCAATCTCTCATCGTCACAATCTCCCGATCTAGGGCCGCCCACCCCCTACCTCCCTCAACAACCCACCACAGTTGACACATCCACACACGCCATCGACCAATCCGCCACCGGTGGATGTAAACCTCGACATATCCTGCTCGTCGCCAACTCCTCAGCGCCCATCTAAACGGCTCCACATCGCAACCCAATCTCCACCATTGCCTATAGGACATACCGATATCCGGGCTATACAATCATCCCTCACAGACAGTTACCGCTCGGCTATTGGCTTGTCTTCCGGGCAAGCCGAAAAAGTGATTGCTTTCAACTTGCCACTCCGTACCAACCAATCAGCAACAACATCGTCCCCAACGAAATTGAGCGCAGCTTCTACCCCCATCCCCGTTGCATTCTGTGGCTTAGATCATCTCGGCACCGACATCATTAAGCCCGCAGTCTGCCTCAAAAAATAGCCTAGGGTTTTTCGTGTAAGCGCTGAACACATTTTTATCAGACCACCATTTCCAACGCCTGCCCACCCACCGGAACTCCCCGGTCCCCCCATCAACATTCCACCCGTGCACCTAAGTAAGCATCTAAAGACCTATGTAGCTAACCTTGACGCGGTGCGACCAACTAGTGTTATGTCACCTTCATCCTGTTTACCGATGCTCCACCACATTGCAAATTTGCCCCTATGCATGCCACGGCCAATTTTAGCATCTCCATTCAAACCTTCTCATTTTCCAGTACACCACGCACACTGTTCGCTGTGGCGCTTAATGTTTCGCAAGGCCGAATTCAGTTACCAGAACTTCCTTTACGCTTCTCATCCAGCTGCAGCCCTTCCGTGTACCCCAGCTATTTACCTATATCAATCCAACCGGGACAGTATACCATCAACCATCCGTTCGAATCGGGCTCCGCTTTACCCAAACAACCAGGGGTACATCCCACGGCTACTCAGTAACGGCGCAAAATACCAGTTTTTTCTTTTTGCGCCCTAAGCGAAACATGGCCCCATACCACAGCTCTATCCTAGTATATTCGTCCCCACCCGTTCCCTAGTGGTGGCATAAACACCAGTCCACCATCTCTTATCTCATCTACAAGCCGAGGCTCTGCCTCTATAATGGCAGACGACATTTCTAACTACCATCCACTCTACATTGGTTCTTCGCTCCAGACTCCCCCACTCATTTTTACCGGAGCCTTTCTTGCCTTCTCAGTGGATCTTGAGGCGGACGGCTACTCCACGTGCTCCTAATCGAACCACTAAATTCGATCGTACTACCTGTCCTACCATCTCTTCCCCAATCTTCACTGGTCATTCTGATACTGACCAAACGTTCCTCTATTTTTGCTCATTGTGAACATCGTAAATAATTAGACACAAATATACATCAAAGCCTTTTTGAGAGTTTGAGACTTTCTGGAGGGTGTTTGAGGGATAAATAAATAATTACAGCCTCAGTTGACATCAGTAGACGTGTTTTTATCTTGGTCTTTAGCGTCGACTTCGCGCTCACCGTTGTCCCATTCAAGCCGACATATCTTGCAGATATTTCGTATGACGTCCCTTTTGTTGTTCCTCACCGTCATCCTGCACACAAGGCCGTCGATTTCTGCACGGCAGTCCTTGATCACTCCAACCGGCCATTCGTCTTTATGTAAATGGCTCTTCAATAGGGCGACAACATCGCCATTTCTGAACGATCTTTCTTTAGAGATCCACTTCTACCGAAGCTGTAGGGTCGGTAGGTACTCCCTCGTCTAACGCTTCCAGAAAGCCTGTGCCAGGTGGTTTACTTGTTTCCATCCTATGATGTACGTTCCACGTTGGATTTTCGGTATGATTGCTCCTACATTTGACCGCCATAATAACAGTTCGTTGAAATTGAGAGCCGGTTCGCCTTCCGGGTCCTGGACGTCAGGCATCAGAGGCCTGTTGTTCAGTATGCATTCTACTTCCGTTAGCAAACTAGTCATCGTCTTGCCACCGAGGTTTTTGCTTCGAGGTCAGAGCAGTGAGCACTTTCTTAGTCAATCATATCAGTCTTTTCCAAATGCCACCGCGATGACAGGCGTAAGGTGGGTTGAGGTGTCTCTCTATCCCCTTCGCTACGGTCTTGTTTTGTATTCTGGTGTAGTCCAGGCAGTCCCACCATCTCCCTTACTCCTTGAGCTTTAACGAAGTTCGATCCATTGTCTGGGTATAAGTTCTTGAGGACTCCCTGCCTCTTGATGAAGCATTGAAAAGCCATTAGAAATGAATCGGTGGACATAATATGAACTACCTTGAGATGGAATGCTTTGGATTGTAAACATGTTGTCAGGCAGCTATACCTCTTTTGCGTGTTCCGTTTGCCGTCATGCAAAAAACGGGCCAAAGTAATCGACGCCAGTTTTCACTAACGAGCACCATCCCGGTTGAACTCTCAAGGCTGAGAGGGGGGCCATCATTTGTTGGCCTCCTACCACACTCCGGCGACGACAAGTGATGCAGTTGCCTTTGACTTGCTTGACAGACGCTGGTCCCCTTTTCACCCAAAATAGTCGATGTATATTGTTCAATAATTGGTTCAAACTTGGGTGTCCCTCTTCTCGATGTACATGGTCTATCAGGCATCTCGTTATTTAGTGGCCACCAGGAACTATTATGCGGTTTGTTTTTTCGTACTCTAGATTTGAATTCGTCAGCAACTTCCTAGATCTAGGTAGTCCTTTGGCTCGCTTGAGGCTTAACCTTCGAATACTGCTCTATGACAGCCTGCTTCCTTTGGTGTTATCTTCTATCTTGGCCAGCTCGCGAGTCTCGAGTTAGAAGGCGTCCAGTTGTAGTTGGCGCAGGACGTTGGGTTAGGCTTGGTTCGGCTCGCCCGGTGGTATCACTCCCACATTTAGCGTGTTCTGTGGTCGTGTGCCTATCGAAATCGTTAGGGGTACTTTGTATCGAGTCCACCAGACCACGGCTCTTACCTCATTTATCCAGTCGGGGAAGTAGCGCAGTTTTTCTATTAGGCTTACGCGTCCCGCGGAGTTTGAAGCCAGTATCAGTCTTTTGGTCTCGATATCGCCATCACCAGGCTTATGTATTAGCAGCTTTTTCCACATCTCTTTAGATGCAATTAGAAAGCCCGGTCTCATTTTCTACACCCGCAGCTTTTCTAGTGATTTAGACCCCCTGAGCAGAAGTCGGCCGGGTTACTGGCGGATTGTTCTGTTGATCCTTGTCAAGCATATTTGTACCTTGATCTCGCCAAGTTGATCTAGGCTGTGCAACCATTCACGCCATCGCTTGTCGTCGTCGTCCTGGGGGGGGGGGAGTTGCTCTCCGCGTCCCTCTCTGGCATAGCGGTTGCAGCAAGCACTTTCCGTTAACCGTTGATCTTCAGTTGGGCTGTACCCAGGCTGCGTTCCTCCACGTCATCCCCCTTTTCTGTGAAACTCACCCACCTCGAGCGCTATACTGATCACTTCCCTGGCCGGCGCACCTGGATAATATCGCCGTTTGTCCACCTGTCGATCGCTGTTCCCGTTGGCTCTGTCGCCTAAGTTCTCACAACCTGTGTAACGAAGGTTTGAGCAATGCGTAGCCGAGTTCACAACGGATCCCAAAATCAAAAGGCGATTAACCGTGATATTCTACGATACTAGATTATTGCACGAACAATGACTTCAAAAAGATACAAACCTCAATAATGCGATCACAAGGACTCAACAACGAGAAACCGATTTGCAGCGTGTGAGCAAGCAGCACATGCGTCACGCAGGTCCTGAACAAGGATGTGCCAAAGTAGCACTCTGGGGGCGAACAAACAACAATTGGTCCATATAAACAACCAGTTAATAAAGACAAGTCAGTAGTGTAAGCAAGTGAGTGGTGTGAAGAAAAACACTGAATCGCAAGGGTTTTAGGGGGATTTTCCACTACCGGTCGTTACACCGCCCACCAAAATCTTCCTGAATTCTAAGCTGAGTCAAAGGTTTGGTATAAAGGTACCGATTCTTCCTATTAACCTAGGCCCTGATGTTACTGCGTGCGCCTAAGGCTCATCGTCAACGTTCTACTCATGGTTGCACCTGATCCGTTGGCTACATAGACGCGAGGCTAGTCTGTATCTTCCACGAGAACAAATGACCGTTGGCGGGCGTGAGGTGGGCACATAGATGCTGTCCTTGGAAAGGCCGTCCTGCCCTGGCCGTTTGTGCTTGCGTGAGTTCGTGTGTTTGTGTGTATGATGTATTCACAAGTACGACCACGCATCAAAGGAGGACTTTCTACAATATCGACCAGAGATTATGAGCACTGTGACGTGTTTGACGAGGACTGTGTGGCATGGACGGGTAAAATATAGGCATGTGTGCGTTACCTAGGCTCCGCTACTTCTACATACACAAAAGGCATTCGGTAACGTCAAAAAAAGCAAACGACGAACACTGTCACATGTTTGATAGGGGTTGCGGGGTGAAGAGTGCATCGGGTATGTGTATATGTCTGGATGTACAATGGAATCGCATTTATCACCACATATCGGAAAAACCTCCCGTAAGGTCAACGAAAGACTGTCAGCGCTGTAACGGTTTTGACGGAGACCATGTGGCATAACGAGTACAATGTAGGTGAGTGTGCGTCGGGGTGTATGATGGTTCGATACGTCAGTGTGTCGGGATTGCTTCCATACATGGTGTTTCTTTACCCACCTCGATGACTAGTGCGAAACAGTCTGCTGGGCCTAAGCGTCGTCAGCTTCTCCGCCTTCACTCTCGAGTAGGTCAATACTGCGTGTCACGAATGGGCTCTCCGTCAGCTGTCTTCAGCTTCACCTTTCGTATCATTCCGTCAGTGCTTTCTATGGTTTCCACAACTACTCCCAAGGACCAGGTGCTGAAATGTGCGCCTTCGTCTGCGATCATCGCCACATCCCGAACCTTGAATGGTCTTGTTTTCACCGGCCACTTCTGTCGAGTCTGCAGAGCCGGTAGGCACTCCCGCAGCCATCGCCTCCAGGAGATCTTGGCAAGATAGTACGCCTGCTTCCATCCGTGGAGGTAGCTCCTGCGAAGGTTAACCGGCCCCTGGAAAAACCTCGTTCGACCTTAGCGTCAATAAGTCGTTCGGGGTGAGCGCCAGGTGGGTGGGGTCGCCGTTCAATACTGGAACCAGGGGGCGGTTGTTCAGGATTCGCTCCACCTCAGTCATGACGGTGTTCAGCGTCACGTCGTCGGGCGGCTGCTGCTCCATGATTGACAGCAATATCCGTCTGGCGGACCGGATCATGCGTTCCCATACTCCACCGCGGTGGCTGGCCTGTGGGGAGTTGAAATGCCATCATATGCCGTAGGCCAAAGTTTGATCCTGTGGTTCGTCCCGGTTTAAGATCTTCTGCCAGCGCTGCAACTCTCGGTGGGCGCCCACAAAGTTCGATCCATTATCTGAGTATATATCGGCCGGTACGTCTCTTCGGTTGATAAATATTTGCAAGGCCCGTAGAAACGAATCGGTCGTCATCGAATGTGCGACTTCAAGGTGTACCGCACGTGGCTTCATGCTCGTCATTATACATCTATGTCGCTTTTCTAATCTTTTCCCGCACTTGATCCACAAGGGCCCGAAATAGTCCAACCCGGTGTCGCTGAACGCCACCAGCCCGCAGTCACCCTGCATTCTGGTAGTGGGGCCATGAGTTGTTTGTCCGCCGTGGCATTGCGTCTCCTACCTTGAAGAAACCGTCGGATTACGCGTTTTGCAGTCTCTCGTCCTCTCAGCAACCAAAGGCGATTTCGTCACATGACTTTCCCCGGCATGTCTCTCCACGGCGTGGACGTGTTGAATTATTAGCTCTACTACAGGTTGTCTCGCAGGCAGCAGTATAGGATACTTTGTGTCGAAGCTCAGGTGGGCGTTGGCCAGCCTACTATCCACCCACAGAAGTCCGTCGATGAGTTTGGGGTTTAAAAGCTTCAGCTCGCCTCTTGGAGATGGTATGTCTTTATTGGTTGGTCCCACTTCTTCCGCCCTCTTTAGTTCTCGGGCGAAAGCCTCGCTTTGTATCATTCTGAAAATATCGTACTCTGCCGCTTGTAGCTCATCGGGACCTATCGGGATGACCCGTATCCGGCCTGAGGGGCGTAGCCCTTTCATGACTAGCAAATTTCTCTTGAACCTGGGTAACCAAACTAACGAACAAAGTGTCTTAATCCAGGAAGAAAACCTGACCAATCGCGATAGAATGGATGTCGCTTTGACGACGTTGGCCGCCATCACCACGCCTTTGATCTCCAGTTTTACTTCCGTAGGAGGTTTCAATTCGAACACGGGCCAGTCCTGTTTGGGCAAGTGCGGGAAGTTTGGCCCTCTCGTCCACGTGTCTAGTTGCCTGAAGTTGGTCGCACCTCGGGAGCGCAGATCGGCTGGATTATCGCCAGACCTGACATGATTCCACGGGTTCTTGGATGATTCATCGTGGATAATCGTGAGCCGGTTAGCAACGAAAGTACCAAACCGGCTCGTGACGTTGTTGATATAGTAAAGTACTATCGTTGAATCCGTCCAGAAGCTCACCGACCAAATGTAGAGATCAAAACACATCTTCACAGCTTGCACCGCCCTGACTGCCAACACGGCTGCGCTGAGTTCAGGGCGTGGGATCGAGACTGACTTCAGTGGAGCAAAGCGGGCTTTAGCGAGCAGGATCCTCGTAGTATATTGTCCATCTCATGTGCACCATCTTCCGTACACCACAGCTCCATAACCGACTTCGGATGCATCGGAAAAGGCATGTAGTTCTCTAGTCCGTATCGTATGGCCAGGAGTCAAACATCGTGGAATCCTAATGTGCCCTAATTTCTTCAAGGTGTTCAAAAATTCTTCCCAGTCCAACCGGTCCTCTCGGTCCAGTGACTGGTCCCAATCAACTTTCTTACGGCACAGCCGCTGCAGCAAGATCTTTCCGGGTAGCAGCCACGGTGAGACGAAACCGAGCGGGTCGAACAAACTAGAGACAGCAGATAGTATGCCACGACGGGTTATTGGCAGCTCGGGAACGTTTAGCTCGAAAACAAAGTCGCCCGTTTCCGCGTCCTATTGTATTCCTAAAATGCCTTCGATAGGAAGTGGAGAGCCGTCCAAATCTCTTACCCTTTCGGTTTTTTCGTGATACGGGATGATTTTCAGCACCTCTGAAGCGCTCGACATCCATTTAGTTAGATGGAAACCGCCCTCTTCCAGCAATCCCGTCAGGCCCCTGAACTGCTCTAGAACTGATTCCACATCATCGAACGACCCAAGATAGTCGTCGACGTAGAAGTTCCTGCTGACGCTATCTACCACCGTCCGATGGACTAATTCGCCATGTTTGTTCGCTGATTCTCGGAGGGCGTAGTTGGCACAAAATGGTGACGATATGGCTCCGGAGGGGTGGACGGTCATCCTATAATTCACCACTGCGTTGTCCCGGTAGCACTCTTCCCACCCCAGGAAACGCAAAACATCTCGTTCTCCCACCGGCATTTTCACCTGATGAAACATTTCCCTAATGTCGGCAGACAAGGCCACTTTACCCATTCTGAAACGGCTCAAAACTTCGATCAGTGGTGTGGTCCAGTCAGACCCTAGTAGTAAGCGATCGTTTAACCACTTGCCTTGGAACTTGGCCGCGCAATCGAAAGCCACCCGTAGTTTTAAGGTTTCCTTGGGGTTGCTAACCGGGTGGTACTGCAGAAACCAGGTACCCCTTTTGCTGTCGGTGTTAACAGGCACCTTTTCAACGTAACCGAGGGTCTCGTTTCGCTTCATCAATTCCGCGTATTGTTCCCACAGATTCTGGTCTCGAATGAAGCGCTCTTTTAGTCGTTGTAATCGTTGGAGAACATAACTTCTGTTATCAGTCCACGGGTTGACAGATGTGCGCCAATGGAGGGGAACCTCGAACTGTTTTTTGAGGCCTCTAGTGCCTTTCCGCACCGTTTGTAGAGCGAAGTGATCCTCTTGAGACAACGATGGTCCTTCGTCTCCAATGTCATGAAGCTCCTTTTCATACAGCCGTTGCAGATGATACTCTATGAGGTCCGTTTCTGCGAATAAGTAATTCACGGAACCACGCACCCCTATTGGACCGTATAACATCCATCTCAGGGCCGTGCGTACGGCATAAGGTGCCTGGCGGTCGCTCACTCTCTGGTCAAGCACCCAATGCGTCTCAGGCACGTCGCAGCCGATGAGGAGATCCACTTCATTATCTTCTCAGTCTACAACGGTGACATCCTGCAGGTGGGACCACCTAGTCAAGATTGCGTTGACTGACCTTGGTGCTCGCATGGGGAGATCCGCTAACGTGAATGCTTCCGTTGGTTCAATTTCCTCGTTAGTGTCTAGAGAGATGGGTTGCAGCCTCAACCTACCGGCAGTCATTACCTATGTTCCGCCCACCATGCTCACTGCCAACGACGTCGCACATTTAGCGAGTTGGTGTTTGTCGGCAAACTTCTCTTTAACTAGAGTAGTGTCGGATCCACTATCGGCGAAAGCCAGCGCTTTGACCACACTAGTTGGGGTCACTACTGCCATGGCGACTACGCCTAAACGTAGTGGTTTACTGGCAGACCGCGGCGTTGAACAAATAACACTGGGCTTGGTACTGGCCTCGGATAAGCTTACTCTAGCCTGGTGCAGCAGCCGATGGTGTCTGCCCGCCCAGCCCTCGTAACCGCATCGGTTCCTTGCACTAAAAGCTGCCGCCCGGTGAGTGGTGCTGAGACAAATAAAACACGCTCCTGCATCCTCGCCACTCCTCACCGTTCGTCTATTGTGGCGTTGCCGAACTTGGGACATTCTGATGGTCCATGTATAGCTCCAAAGGATCTGCAATTGGGTTGCGCCGTAGCATCGCGTGAAATGGCATGTTTATTGGTCCAAGTTTGGTATTTTGGATGTTCCCGTACAGGGCTTTGAGCTTGGCTAGTACTGAGCTTGTTTGCCCGATTGCTGTCCTGGGTGAGTCGGCCGAACCTGCTGTCAGCTATCTTGGTTTTTCTGTCCAAGTATTCGGTCAGGTCTTCGAAGTTAGCTTCCTTGTCGCTTTGGCTTATCCGTTCCGCTTCTTCCGCCCACCGACCCTATAGTTCGGGAGAAAGGTGACGGACTATGTTTTCCAAAGTGTGCATGGCATCTAGGTCAGCCCTGCAACCCAAATGGTCGAGGGCTATTGAGCAATTTTGCATCTTAATCACCAGGTCAGCCATTGTGTAGACGTCGCCCTTGGTTCTCTTTGCCTCTACCATCACGCCGTCTATTAGGTTACGGGCTAATTTGAACGGTTGGCCAAACAAGTCCCTTAGAATCTTCCTTGCTCTTGTGCAGCCTTGTTCCGGGTCGAGCATGGTACACCCGTCGATAGCTTTTCTTGCTCGGCCTCGACAGTAGTGAGTAAGGTAGAGAAGCCTTTGCCCAGGGTCGGTTACCTTATTTTCGACGAATGTCTCAAACTGCTTGACAAACTTGCAGTATTGTTCAGCTCGTCCGTCGAAAACCGTTAGTTTCACTCAAGGCAAGTCGATCGATGGTGGTTTGTAGTAGGCGACCGGCGTAGGGTTGCCCATCTTATTACACCCTGGTCTATCGGAAGTGTCGTAGTCGCTGGTCTCATGCTCGCGTTCTTTCTGTATACATTTCTTTTCTGCTTCCCGGGCCTGTTGTCTATCCGATAACAACTGTCGTTCTAGGTCTAGTATTCTCAGTTTATATAAATCAACATCCTTACGATCCATATTGCCCTAAGTAAAACGTGAACTAGCACTGACGGGACCATGCAATCTACCATAAACTCAAGAATCAAATGTACCGAAAACCTCCCCAGTGAGTTGCCGTCTTACTTCTTGTCCGGATTCCAATGATATCAATCCTTTTCTTGGCATTTTGCCTGTTTATTCTCGATCCGAATTGATCTATTCAGTATTGTATCTTTTTGATGTAATTGTTCGTGCGATAATCTAGTATCGTAGAATATCATGGATAATCGCCTTTTGATTTCGGGATCCGTTGCGAATTTGGATACGCAATGCTCAAACGTTCGTTAACACCTGTCCATTTGGTCCTGGAACGTATACCCTGATCGGGGTTACTAAGCCCTCTGTACAAACATCAATAAGCACTGGCGCCAATCCCAACGACGCGGGTCTTGGTCAGATCCCCAGCTTTGGCCTGTGAACATTGGGCGTGCTGGCCGTCTGCAACGATGCGCGGCCGCAATTAGGCTGGTGGATCACACCTCTTGTGTTCATTTCATGACGTGTTTTACAGGTTCGGTGTCCAGCGCACGGTCAGCCCAACCCACTCGCGCCAATTGCAGATCGCACGCTCCAAATCTCGTCGTCCTACCGCATTTATCACTGTCGGTTGCGGATTGCATGCTCCTGCCATTATTCCACCAAGTTTTGCTCATTTATCCTTCTTGTCAGCACTCATACTAATTCCCTTCCGTGTCGTTCTATCTCTGTATGCACACCTATCCATCCTGTTTTTGTTCCTATCGTTTTTAACCATAACAGCCCACACCGCATGATGTCATCCTCGCCCTATCCATTTTACCATGCCCAGGAGCGAAATATTTCCTTTCCCATCTATTTCGCCATTGTCAACTTCTAATCTGCATTCACTTAATACCTCTATATACTTATAAAGCTCACTGATCGCGCACCTCACTAGTTACCCTTCTACGATACCTTTCTCTGTCCATCTTATAACGCATATCATTACACAGCAGACACATCCGTTACCATTGCCAATCACCATATAAGAACTCGCCGTTCCAACCTTTGCACATTTTCACGACCAAATTTATTATTATGTTACCACTTTCATATTTTTTGTGTCTGAATTCTGCAATTTTTCTGTGGACCTACCTCTTGGGCAGTATCCTTACTGCAAACTTCTGGCTTAACCCATTTGTGTAATCGCCTACAAGCACGCAGCTCTCCAGTTTCTTTCTCCCAACCCCGAAGCACAAATATTTCTCGTGATTTTTCTCCATCACAGGTTTTCCCGTCCGGGTACTTTTCTTCTCGGTCTTCATTCCGTATCATCTGCAGTGAAACGACCTGATTATTCATCCTTTAACCAGTTTTCTTCAGTCAGTTCTCTCATCTGCTTCGCATATTGCCCGCCACCGGCATATTCATTGTGCCTTTCAGGCTGCGCTGCTTTTCCGCGTTCCACAGTGTGCTCTGCCACTACCTGATCTTTCTGACCCTCCACTTTGTTTTTTCTTCTTTTGTTATTCGCTGTTACAACTAATGCATCTGTTCCTCATGTTACTTTTAACCTAAAAGTTACCCTCCTCCGGTGACCCTTTCGCTTCTCCAGCCACCCTGTACCTCTACTCGTCCCTCGTCCTCCAGCCATTTTCACAGCCATCTTCTTGATGCATAACGCACGCCCATTCAATAACGCTTTACCCATTTTCGACTGCTGCCTCATGTCGCGCCTGCACTAATCAGATTGTTAGATTCACTCTTACCTGTTTTCGTCGATCCCTTATTCAGAATCCCCTCGTTCACTGAATTTCAAAGTCGTTTTCCCTCTCTCGGTTGATTCTTCATGTTCACCCGTCATAAACAAACTCATCAGGGTTTGTCCAAGTTTATTCCGCACCATCTGACCCAACCCCACCTGTCTCATCCAACCACCGCTACCTCCGTGTCCCATCCTTTCATTGTCGTCTGCTCCTGCTGTGATATATATATATATACCTAAATATATTTTTGTATCCACATGTTTTCTCTGCCTCCTCGAGTTCTTCGCCGGCCAGTTCTTTTGCTACCATGTCACCGCCCCTTATGATATGCGTCCATTTTGTCCTTCACTGTGCTTCACATTTACCGTATATCGATCCTTCCGCGGCATTGATGCCATCTGACTCACTCTTTACGTTTTGCATTACCAACTTCCTGTTTTTAAATTGACACCGCCCGTTTATTGCAATAACGCATGGTTCATGGCCACCTAGTCCCCAGCCATACAACTCAATATTTTGTTCTTTTCTCCCGTTCTTCCTTCTTTTTTCCTCATCGTTTCTCGTAACGATAGCTTCTCATGCCGATTTTCTGTCCTCCTCATGCAAAACTCGTAGGCTCCGTTCTCCCCCACTTGACTCAGCCAGCTGCTCCATCTGACCTCGACCCGCAAACTCACCGGGCCCATATTTGAATCCATCTCCTGGGTTCACGTAAACCCCCTACAATACTCCTTGGTGTGCATGCAATTCTCCCCCTCATCTTCCCTCTATTTCTTCCCACCCCCGCTGTGTTACGTTTTTTTTAATTTTTCATGGATTTTGCCCGTCAGTTTTGTCGCTTGTAAAATTTTGATCATGTGTGGGGCATGCTTCGGGCGTCTCCGGAATAAACTATTATTATTAATATTATAAGTATCAGTGTCTCAGGTCACGGGCGGCCTCCGATACATCTGCTGTCTACATCTGACCAACTCCAGGGACCACGTAAACCACGTGACATGGAGCCCCTGCAAATATTATTGCGTCACCATGAGAAACCCTGGCCAATATTTGACGCTTGTCAGCAAAAATACACTGGTACCTGGGCTGCCGCTTCTAGGTACTTATGTTCTCCACTCCCCTCCCCGAACCTCCTCATCCTAACCCACATGAATCTCAACTACTGAAATTTAGTAGTGGACATGCTAGAAAGAAGACGAATCAATTTTCCAATTTAGCATCTACAGCCCACGTCACCTCAATACTATCTACTTCCAGCTCTTCGCTTACATCAAGGATCGTGCCGTGGTGTCACCCTACAACCCCTGCCACGTGCATCCACGTCCACTAGAAATTGCATGCACAGCGTGTCCTGAGCACTTCACACCTCCTCTGCCAGCCCTATCAGCCCAACTTTACTATCGAAATTCCCTACTATTGTGCCTTTTCGGGTGACACTGAGCCCCTACCAGCCACTCATTATATAGCCCAGTTCTTCGTCATCAAATCCCGTTCATCGCATGCCTTTTACTACTCAGAGCACCGAGCTTAGTACCAAACCATTGCCCACAAATCCACAGTACCCTCCTATCTAATCTCTCGCGCCACCGCCCTTTCCTGTTCCGTCCGCCCTCTTTAACGCCTATGACAAGCCTTTTCTTACTTCCCGCACCGATTAGAGTTCCCTGAACCCATCCTCTAGTTTCTATTCCACCCAAACCTCAGTGTGTTTTTGACCACCTTACAAAGCCATCCAGTGAACGTAGTTCATCCCCCCAGCCTTCCTGCTCAACTCAGCATCAGCTTACCACGACTCCTGCAACCAAAACATCCCGGTCAGGACACACAATCTAGCTCCAACCTGGGTGCTCCATTCCACATGTCGCACCTCCGTCCCTCTCTGACTAAGTACAAACCCGTTAGATTTTCTCTAATTCTCATGGGTTGCGGGTCCTGTGCTAATAAATCTGACTCGCTACAAAGCTTTGTGCTTTTGCACAGCCCCGATCTTGTCCTCATCACGTAGACTTGGCTTACTGATTCCACTCCACCTGCCCAAATCTCTTTGATTGGCTATCAGGTGTTTAGTAAAAGCAGGTGTCTACAAGGTGGTCGATGTTTAATCTACACCAAGTACATCTTCGCTGCAACCTCCTACGAACACCCTATCCTGGATGCGGTACGGGACTCTTTATGGCTTCGCGTTCAGCTTGATCACACGCACCTCTACACCAATCGCGTGTGTAGACCTCAAAGTACGGCCACTTCTGACTTCATGCCCATCATTATTACTTTTAGCCGCCTATCCAAAACATCCTCCGGAACTAAGTTGTTCGCTGGTGACTTTGTTGCACCTTATATCAACTGGAAAACGCTCACCTCCCCGCATCATCTACTCAATTTCCTCTCCTGCATTCGAGCAGGTTTCTAGACTCAACGTATCCTCACCGCGACAAGGAAAAATAACACCAGATTTAGTCTTCACCTTAGACTTGTCCAACTTAGAAACTAACATACTAAACATTTTCCCCGGAAGTGAACACGGGGTGGTTTTGTTTAATTCTAGCGCCCTTGTTAATAAAAAAAACATGGCCCGCTCGGCCCTCTGTTTCCTCATCACGATGGGTAGCGACCCACCGAATCAGTTCACTTTATAGAGCGGGGCGACTACGTTTTGACTCATGAGCTCCAGCTTGCGGCAAATCTGTTACGTTCTAAGCCTTTTCACGGCTCAACTCAGATCACTACCTGTCGAACCCCTTCGGAAGGTCCGATATCTTCACGTGTTTGCAAATAAAATACACAACGGTCCTAGCACCGTACAGAAATTTTCATGGCTTTCCTGTCTATATCCTCCTGCGTGGACTCTAATAGTATTGGAGTCAGCATTGAGAATCTCTGCATGAAGCTGGAAGCTTCTGCCCTTCACCGGCCGGATAAGATACCCCGGATTCAGCGCATAATCAAGAGCATAAAAGCACGTTCATGTCGAATTATTCCATACCTGGGTCTACAGAGAGGCACACTGTTCAACAATCCCGTTGCGATCGCCGGGGCTCTAAACTCGGTCTTCTCTCCTTCCACAACTACTGACTCTGGAACTGCTTTCAATCCACCAGCTCCCCTTTACGGCGTCGACTTTGCCCGATATAGAACTCACGCCGAGCAAAGTGCCGAATTTATTTTGTGGCGTAAAGCCCTCATTCCACCCAACTTTTGATAAAATTTCGGCAGGGTCGCTTCGGTTTGGCGGGCCTGATTTTGCATCTTTATCTTTCAACATCTTCATCTTATCTCTGAAATTCGGGATTTTCCCGTCACAGTGGAAAACATCCACCATTATCCCTCGAAAAATAAAGGTCCCCCCGTTGACCCCTTGGATTACGGACCGATTGATCACACATCCGTAGCTTCTAGACTACTTGAGAGCATAGGTAAAAGGCACCTTTCTCGGTAAATGTTGTCCAACAGCTTGATACATGGGAGCCAACATGAACTTCCTCAAACACCGTTTTGTAACACCCATCTATCTGACTTATTCAACACGGTCACTGCTGCCGTAGAAAGCCGGAAATGCCTAACTGTCATCTTCTTGGACATGATTAAGGCATTTTTTCGTGTATCTCACTCGCGGCTCTTGACCAAGCTTGAAGCCTTTGGACTTAAATCCCTTATTCTCGACTGATCCTCCTCTTATTTTCACGCCGCAGCCTAATTGTTCTAATCGACAATCATCTACCAAATCCTGCCCCCTCCACCTGTTGTGCCATTCAAGGAAGCAGGCTAGTACCACTTCTATCCCCAGTGCATAATAATGATGCTTTCCCTACAATACATCACGGCACCCCGTTCCCGTTTGCAACCGACATAACATTTTTATGTGAATTCACACCGCAGGACCTTGACGATGCAATTCCTTGTATACGGTTTGATTCGGCATGCCTTGAAAAATGGTGTCCGTCCTGGAAAATGGAATTCTCTGTTGAGAAATGTATATTCATGGCCCTACGCCACTAGGTCCCTCCGAACTCTTTTCTTGCGCGCAACTTCCCTATCACTCACAAACCGTCAGTTCAAGACCTCAGATTGCTTTGCTGGTGCACCCTGAACTTCTCGGAAAGCCTAACCTTCCAGGCTGCCAAGGCCAGTACGTCCTTGGGATTTCCATGAATATCCCTAATCCTGCTCTGTAAAAGGCTCCTATCGTGTCTGTCCTGTGTCCTACTTTGCCTAAAATACTCCTCTGTAATCTTTACCAATACCCCCCAAACCGACAGAACAGTTTTAGAGAGTGTACAACGCCCATTCACAAAACAGTCTCCTGGTCATTTCACTTAACTTAGCTAGGAAGAGCTTCGTGCAGTCCTCCCTATTGAACCTCTTTAGCTAAGCCGTATGAGACTTGACCTTTGTTTTCTTCGTAAGCTTATTCATGGCTTGTCATTTTCTTCCTCTGACGCACCATGTGTCCAGTGGACCACTCCCCTTTCTCTTCGTTACAGAGATTCGCGTCTTGTAATGCCGTGCTAGGCAGTCCATAAAATATAATTTTTCCCCTCTTGAATGTTCCAGACTTTCGAATAAACCCCTCATTGTAATTCGTCAATGCGTTCCGCCCATCCACTTCAAAAACTCGCTAGCACTCTACTTTGCCGTTCATGATGCCTCGATGTTAGCTGCCAGTAACATGTCTGGGGCTCGAGCTTTTGAATTAGGACCAGACTTCTAGCCAATCTCTAACACCTGATTCCATATGCATCTCCTTTCCGGGAAATTTCTCACACCCTGGCAAGTCTTGAACCCCAAAATTCCCTTATTATGCTCGTCATCTCCGTAACCTGATCAGCCACAGCGGGTCGCCTCCATCTCTTATCCTCACCGTTCGGCTCATAACTGTCCCTCGCCCTTACACTCTGCCTTACGGCATCCCAAATCGATTGGCGCATATCAGTTCGCACCTGGGTTCGCTCATTCCTGATTTTGTCTCACTATGCTGTGCTTCTTACTACGTCATGCCGCAGCCGTTGTTGACTAAATCTCGGACCGCTCGGAATAACATAGTTAGAAAACACAGGTCCGCCCAACCTCACCCGTTGACCAATTCCTGCCCGGCCTTCCTCGTCAACATTGTCACCTAGTAAATCTGATGACCCGAGGAAGCATTGCAGAAATAAGCTAATAAGCTGCAACTAGTCAATAAAAATCTACTCAAGGTTTTCCCTTTGATAATCCTCGTCAGACCAGGGGCAACCAAGCCCTCTCGCGAACTGATATAAGTGAGGAACTTTCTGGAATCCATCACAACTAAATTTCACGACGACGTTTCCAACTTCAAGAAAGCAGTGGCCTCTAATGTCCCTGAATGCCCACCCCTATCACTGGTCCAACGTAACATAATTATGCACACTTTATGGATCATCAAAGATGCCTCTGCTCCAGACTGCGCAAAAATTCCCAACCTTCGAACCGATCCCTATTGTTTCAGCTTGAGGAGGGCCTAACAGCCGAACACATAATTACCGACGAAAGTACGTTAGAATCTTGTTCGCCCTATAAGGATATTAGGACGTTTCTTCATGAAAGGCCTCTTCCAAGTGAGATAATTTGATCGCTTAAAGGTACAATCCGTTTACCCATCCATACTGGTCCAGCTGGCATTGGTGAAAAACTTGCTCAAGACCTCATAGGCGCCACGCCATCAACGAATCCTGCACCCGCTACTGTCTACCATGATACTGTTGAATTAAACGGGAATAAGGTAACGAGTATTCCGATCGTCAGCAAAGCGTAGCCTAAATGACGAAGCCTACTGCCGCAGCAAGGTTGATTCGATGATTCTACGGTACTAGACCACCGAATTATACGAGTATAAGTTATGTACAAGTATCAACTGTACGGTCACAAACTTTGGAAACGAAGACCAGGGTTCAGCAAAGGTCACTGTCAATGGCCACCGTCACGGCAGTCCCAGTTCGAATCAAAAATCTGCCACGGAAAAATAGTAAAATATAATTAAATGCTCAAGTGCAGTGGTTGATACGTGCTGTACTTGTTCGAGGGCCCATAAGATAAAGAGCATAGTCTCAACGATGCAAGTATGTGGCAACGGCTGGGGAGGGTTTCCACACATGTACTTTACAACTGAGTCAACACCATCACTCTCATTCCTGTGTAGAAGCTCCTATATGGAGTTCCCACCAGTAGCTTCCAATTCTGACTGCTTTTGCCCTGCGGCCACTTGCTGTTAACGACAGTCTACCTGGGTATGATTCCCACACTCCCCCAGAGTGGTCTAGAAGCCAAACATTTTACTAGCCCAAACCCTTCTGCCTTAATTATCTTACCCCTTCCACTCAGCCTCAGCTACGTTGTACTAACCGTTTCTCTCTCTCTAACGACTCTGCCTACTGCCCGCTCTGTATGCATTCTGAAAAGCCACGTCTCAGAGCTCCTTGCCAAGCTTCTGCGGAACCTCCTGTGAGTGTGCCAGGAACCACACCTTGGTCTACACCTGGCCAACTCTTCAATTCACCTTTTCACCGTCACTCCCGTTGAAGTTCCTTATAACCCCATTCTCCGCACTCAAGGGGAGGGGATAAAAAATTGCCCTATTCTACAGTTCAGTAGGATGTCACAGAATCCGACCTCCCCTGTGGCCGTCCTGGCTGCTCTCATGCGGCTTAACTCCTCAATTATCTTTACTTGCCCCCGGCGTTATTTCCCTCCTATTGACTATATGCAACACCCAAGCCGCCTATCTGTGTGGCGATTGCACTTCCTTCAGTCTCCATTGACCGCAACCCCTTATTAAGCAGTAACAGTGTCCCAGTTGCCTCTCACTAAGTTTCACCACCCCCCGTCTCTTACCGAACAGCCGTACGAACATCCTGCCATTATTTCCAGGTTTGGACCCTTTGTAACGATCGGCTTCGAGGAATCCCCCCAGAAAGACTGCAGTTTCATGCGTCTTGGACATCACCAGCTCATAAACATATTTGCCTGTTTTTACTCACCGTAAGTTTCATGAACCAACGTTTGTTTGTTCGCTTCCAACGAGCTACATTGTTATATCCTATTTTGAACCTGCGTGACAAACGTGCTAGTCTCTGGCAAGCTGCAACTTCGTTCTCGTTTTCTGAGCCTGTGTGAACGCATAATTGAGGTTCGTATCTGTTTTATGTCACTGTTCGTTTAATAATCTGGTATCGTGGAACCTCACGGATAATCGTTCTCTGACTTCGGGATCCATTTTAAACTTGGCTGCGTCTTTCACAAAGGCTTATTAAACCTGCATCCCCTCTCTTCAAACCTACTACGCCTCCGCCTCACATGAAGGCCTTTGTACTCCTCATGAGACTTTAGCCCTTTCCATCAATGGCCACCCACATCCTAGCCCCAAACCCTCTCCAATCTCACTTACCTCGCGTAAGTCCATTCAACCCTACGCCTTTCTACACCTCCTTCATTGGTCCTGCCCAACAGACACAACATCCGCTATCTTACGAGCATATTTTCCGGGCCAAAGCCCACTACACCCCTGGCCCCATAGCTAACCACTTGCCGGTTCACATCCCTGGTCTCTTTCACTCCTATATTGTCGATAACCCACAATTATAAGCGAAGCCTCGTACTGAAGCTTAGCCCATTTATAGTCCCCCTTTCCAACATCTCACACCTTCCCACTTCTCATGACGCTTCTGCCCCACTGAGACTCGGTTCCTACCGCAATAGCAACCCCTATAGTTATGCAACTGGCATCAGCGCGTTGCTCACCCCGACACCGAATTCATTTAATAATAATAATACTAGTCTATTTCGGAGACGCCGGAAGCATGCCCTACGCATGATCAAAATTTTTATAAGCGACAATACTGACAAACAACATTTATGAAGAAATTGGAAATACGCAAGACAAAGGAGGGGTTAGAAGAAATGAAGTGAGATGAGAGGGAGATAAATGTACGCATACCAAGGAGTAATGGAGGAAGTTTAAGTGAACCCAGAGATGGAGCCAAATATGGCCCAGCAAATCGGAAAGTCAAGGTCAGATGGAGCAGATGGCTGAGCCAAGCAAAGGAGAACAAAACCTGGGACGCAAAATCAGGTTGTCTCAGGTTTTTTTGCTTTTTAGCGTTAATATCAATGATTTAGCTGTTACCATTACTTATTGCTATTCAAACTGATTTATTGATCCGATAGTAGCAATAACTGCGGCACACCAACCTGTTGGCGTCAGTTATTATCGCGAATCAGTACAATAAAACTTTATAGACATTCGTGGTTTCCAAGTAACTTAATCAATTGTTCAAAACCCTCCCTAAGTATTCTCTCTTCTTATCCGGCCTCTCAAAAATAATTAGCCACTTTTTTCTCTCACCCTTTTGATACCCCGCAATTTACCATAGTCCGACAACTCGCCCATTGTGTTAGCTGTCACTACTTTTCTCCCCGCGATATTGAGCCAAATTAACTACCAATCACTCCAACAGCTTAGCCATGCGTTCCATTGCTGCCCACCGGCCACAAATCACGGCTAGCACTCGCCGTTGTAAGACCCCTAACCTCCAAAGCACGCTCATAAGTTGTTCAGTATCCCTCGTTGATATACTTGGAGATGCTACCAAAGCAACTGCTGAAATACGCAAAACCATGAATAGTTTTTCCTCTCGGCTTGACGCTTATGATCAAACCATCGGTCAGTTAGGTCCATTAGCGTTTCTGCTTGACCCATCTCTACACCACACTCAGGCGAACCTAATCTCAGCCGTGAAGTTCATTGATACCGTTGCCTCTGAAATATTTAAACGCATCAAGAAAGCCAACAATGCAGTATTATTCAACATTCCGGATAAGTTACCTCTCTCAACTGTTAAGAACTTAATCTTAAAGGCTTGCAACCTAGATTAGCAACCTTGCTACTGTGTCAGACTCCGCAAAACTTCACCGCAAAATACATGCCCGCTCCTGTTTCAGTTTAATACTGAAGTTGCTGCCAAGGAATTTATTAGCCGACAGTCTTTTTTCGTCGCAAATACAGGTTTCAAGCGGGCAAAAATACTTCCCGATAAAACCCCCCTACAAAGAGAGGTTCACAAAAGCCATGCGAAGAACCATAACCCTGGTAAACATTTGGCCAGTAGCCCCTCTCAGATGGTCGATTTACCAAGCGTCGGCCACCATGCGAAGACCTCTTCTGTGGTTAGTCGCAAAATCGTTGTCGACCTAGATAGTTCATCAGTCTCCACTCCATCGGAGCCGCGTTGCGAACGTCAAAACTAACAGAACAGTCTCAACGAAACGGTCCAAATTAATATGCCTCCTGACGTCCGCAAAACTGATAAAAGTCCCACTGACTCAAAGACTAGTAACAAAATACCATACAAAACCCCGATTGACATGATTCCCTCAACTAGCTCAGGAAGTGTCTGGTCGAACCTACAAACTACTCCCACAGAATATAGTTCGAAAAAACGAACGCCGACCCTTGCAGAAGTCCAAAATCTAAAACCGGATCGGGAAAACAGTAGAATACCTGGAGTAAAATCAGTAATCCCTCAGCTGTTGACGTCAGAACTAGCCATTCCTTGCACACCACAGAAAGGAGCGAGACTAGATGTATTTGCACCGGCACCCGTAACGAATTCGAAAATAAATAGAGTAGCTTTATCGGCAAAATCAGCCATCTCAACTCGCGGACTTGGACCTCGCTCTCCGAACCCAATCAGTCTTTTGCCTCCAGGTAGAGTGAACCATAAAAACACTTCTTCCAACGACGAAAAAGGAAGTCTCGGCAGGACTGTTCAGACCGTTATGCCAGTACATTATCCAAATGCGGTTCCGGTTGACTACTTACGGGCTACCCAACCACATGCATCCTGCTCTTCAATTCCAGATAGTCGCGAGCTTTCGAACTTAATGCCACCCCATCTAAATTTGCCGGTTTTTCCGTTTCCCCTGAATGTCCCGCCTCCTCCCATATCTCTCCCCACACCATCCCACAGTCCGCCAGTGGCTACAATTTTTCCAAACCTGGCAGCCACCTTAAGGTGTCATACGTTCCATGTACGTCATGGCCACGATAATGATAGTTTCACAATTGCACTTTTCATTGCTCGCTCCCTTGTAAGTAAACTTTCATCCGTTCGCTCCTTTGCACTGCGATCTCACCCGGATGTAATCCTCGTAACTGAAACCTGGCTTACTGATAAAACTCACCTCCGACACATTTCCATACCCGTTTATAATATATTTGCTACGAACAGATCTGAGAGACGTGGTGGTGGATGCCTTGCTTATAGTAAGAGCAGACTTGGAACACACTTACTCCAACTTCCTGTCCTTGATAAGGTCCAAGAATCTGTTTGGATCTCTATACCCCTGCTTCAGGGGCAGCTCGTCATTGGTTGTATTTACTGTCCGCCGGGCTACAACATGGGCAACGTAAATGCAATCACTGATGCTTTCTGTCACGTAGCTGAAATCCCACATGCTTCTAAAATCATAGCGGGGGACTTCAACCTCCCTGGCATTTGTTGGGCAACCCTGAATTCCTCTCCGAAGTTACGCAATTTTATCTCATGTATCCGTGCTGGCGGATGGACACAACACGTAAAATCACCAACCAGAGGGAACAATATTCTTGACCTTGTCTTTACTTTAGGCCTCCAAAATATAAAGACAAATGTCCTTAGCCACCTTCCTGGTTGTGATCATAGGGTCATAACGTGTGAATTCTCCGTTCAGCCGCATCACCAGGAAAGTCCTCAAAATGGAAAATCTTTTCGAAATGCAAATTGGGATACTTTATCCACCATCCTGCGTAACCAGACACGGGATGAATTTTTTCAAACAACTGATCCTCAACTGGCATCGGATGTATTCTAACCTATTTTGTTCTCTTAACATCATATCTTCCGAGATAACTGAAGTCAGTGGGAGAAAAAACCGATCGACAACAAAAGTTGCAACGTAAGTTCGAAAAGTTGCAGCTTGCCTACGAAAGGACCAACGACCCTTCTATCTTCCTCTGCCTTAGCCACCTCTCACGCCAGCTACTAAGCGAAAATGAGAACAAGCTGGAGAAGCAAGAACTGTACGCTCTCAACCAGCCGAATAAAATGGCCCACCTTTCTGGCCTTATCAAAACTCGAAACCCCCGCTGTACAACCAAAATACCGTATTTGCTCCTATCAGACAACACTTATATTAGCTCGCCTCAGTTAATCGCTGAGGCACTCAATAATTTCTTCGCTTCTACCTTCATAACAGACCACAATAGTCCAACCCAGGATCTCACCCCCTTGACTGCTGACACCTTGTCAACCGTAGTATTCTCAGCCAACGAAGTCAGAAAGCTGTTAAATTCCACCCGGCCTCTGGCTCGCCCTGGTCCCGATGGTATCCCACCAGCTCTGTTTCGTCTTGGCGGCCCGGACATTGTGATGCTTTTGATGAACTTATTTAATCTCTCCATGTCACAAAGCATTTTCCCATCCAAGTGGAAAACTTCCGTTATCATTCCCCTCCATAAGAAGGGTGCTTTACATGACCCTGCTAATTACCGCCCCATAAACCACACTCCCAATATATCTAGGATAATGGAACGAGTAGTTAAACATGAGATTGCCAATTTTATCCTCACCTGTGGGTTAATAAATAAAAACCAACACGGCTTCTTAAAGTCTAGGTCGTGCCTGACCTGCCAACTCGATTTCCTTAATCTGATCACAACGTCAGCTGACTCTGGAATGGCATTTATCGTTATCTTCCTTGATATGACGAAAGCATTTGACCGCGTGCCCCACGCCCAGCTGCTAACCAAGGTTAAATCTTACGGCATAATAGACCCGCTCTTTTCTTGGTTGTCATCCTATCTTAGCATGAGATAGCAAGCAGTAAGCATTGAGGGTTGCCTCTCATCACCCCGGCCAGTCACAAGTGGTGTTATACAGGGCAGTGTGTTAGGTCCACTTTTATTTCTTCTCTACATAAACGACGTATTCAAAGTAATACGCCATGGCACCGCGTTCCTATTCGCCGATGATATTAAGATTGTATATTCATTTGAACCTCATACCTCGACCTATACCCTCACCAAAATAGCTGGCGACCTGAACGCTCTTGACATATGGTGCAACACTTGGAAAATGAGTTTCTCCGCTGCTTAGAGTGCCATTGTCACATATAAAAGCCAAATTCCCCCTGAGTCCCTCGCCTTAAACGGCTCGTTCATTCCTACTACTCCGCTAGTACGAGATCTCGGTCTACAATATTCTTGCACGTTCACTTTTCAAGAACAAGCCACCTACCAGGTGGCTAAGACTAAGAGAACGATAGCTCTCATCTACAGAACCTTTAGAATGCGCGACAGCCAGCTTCTGATCTTTAAATCCCACGCCAGACCACAGCTTGAGTACTGCCCTCTGGTATACACTCACATGCGCAAATCTGACAGACTTGCGATCGAAAGAGTTCAGCGATCCTTCACCAAGCACTTATTTGGCTCATCATCTCCCTTGAATTATAAAGAGAGATGTGAGCTACTAAGGCTTGAACCCCTATGGCTACGACGTATGAAACTCAATCTTTATCTTCTATTCAACCTCCTACATTCTAGAGCGCATACGTCCATCACTGATCTATGTTTCGCTCAAGACGCTCCCTACCCTCTTCGTAACCGAAATCATACTACTAAAGTCCCATACACCAGGACAAAACTAAGAGGAAGGTTCTTCATCACCGTTTATTCCCGCATTTGGAACAGACTGCCCGAAGACATTCGGGCCTGCCAGACACTAGACCGTTTCAAAATTGTCCTTACAAAATACTTAGATGTCGCCAAGGTACTACAATTAACCCATATGTGCACCACGTTGGAACAAGCTTATGAGGGTAACCTAGATTTTTGAATAGAGAAAGAAAGCACGACCCGGTTAACATCCTTTGCAACGTCAACATCACCTACCCCATATGCCTTCTCCATCGCCAACACATTAGTACCCCTTAGAATGACTTACATCACTGACACTGCTCTTGTTAGATTCTCTCCAATTCACGCGCTCCAACGTCTCCTACCTATTATCTTTATCATATTTAATTCGATTTACTCGGTCCGAACTGACCCCATTCCCCTCCTTTATTTTGCCTTAGCGCACCAACACTTAATCCAGTTTCAGTGACCACCACTTACCTTCTAAATCATCATTCTTATTCCTAGTTTTGGTCATTATTTCTGTATTTCCATTCACTCCCAATGGCTCACAGTCCTCATTCTTCCCAAAGTAGTCTGTGTCTACATTACTAGATTTCTCTTTTCACTATTGACCGTTGATCCTCAGCTGGGAGCATCCCAGACTGCGTCTCTCTATTCTTATGCTTCCAGACACCAACCGGCGCGCATCTCCCATCTGATGTCTTGGAATGATCCGGAGATAACACCAGCGAAATATCTGGCCCAAACGTCGGGCTTCAAATCTGGATCCCCCACAATCTCCTAGACTACACCATCTCTACGTCTGTATGATCTCGGCCAAAATCACCTGTGCAAATCCCGCCGGTGCGAGGCGCGGACAGATCCCCCGCTTTGGCCGGTGCATATCGGGCGTGCAGGACGTCTGCAACGATGTTTTCAGGTTGGGTGTCCAGCGCACGGTCAGCCCCACCCAAAGCACCGGTTGCGGATTGAAAAAAAAGAAAATAGAACAAAAGGAATACCGTTCATATACTCAAAATGTTGCTGTCTCCTCCAGCCAACATTGACTCTACATCGTGCTCGCTTCAAATTTGCCTTCATAACCTAACGCTTTTTTCGTCCGGCAAAAGTTGCTTTTTTTGGTGCACAATTATCGTATACTTAAAAACCCATCAACACTTCTGGCTCATTATTCCAAGTCCACTTCCCGCGGTTTCATGCCAAACTACTCACCAGTCTTATTTGCAAACTTAACCACTCTCTAAGATAAAGCCCACCCCTTTTTGCTACTTTTACCGATATACTCCAGAAATAACGCATTTATTGCTGTCACTAACTTCCGTACCACAATCTCCAGACAGTATATGACACTGCGAAATTTATCTCTTGAGATTCCCAATAATCGACGACTCTGTGTTTGCTTGCCTTCTCTGCCAGCTCCGCTGTTTGCCCACTTAACGCTGTTGCATTGCAATGTCCTCATCTTGCAAGGTATTGTGTCCCACTTTTGCACATCTGATAAGCTCTTGTGCCGCAGAGTTATGTTCTGTCACCACAAAGTGGTCCACCTTTTGTATCAAACATAAACTGATAGTCTTCTGCCCATCACTTCATCGTTTTTTCCAGCTGTGTCCATCCTATTGTTGTAGTTGAGCACCACGCAACGATTTTCTCGATAATTCCCAGTTCATGCTGATGCATTACATTCCTTTTTTTCTGAAAGCAAAACAATCCACTCAAAGTCCATATGTTTTATCCGGTCACTTCCTTCACCATCACCCATGTAGCACACATCCCCATGTTAACGTTGGGTTTTGATAGGGATTTGGTTGGGATTTTCATTCAGTATTTTGGAAAGTAAGACATATATTTTTGAGACGGAAATTGTTAAAATATTCCAAAAATGTTGAATTTCCGAAGAAAGCAGGCATCGAGATGCGTTACATTTTGTTTTAAAGTGCAGCCTCTCGCCATTTTGGATGGTCATTGCTCAATGGCGGTTCGTTGTTTTATGGCGGTGACTCACCGTTCTCGTCTTTAGATGGTTATATTTTTACATTCTGTTAC
Organism: Fasciola hepatica; assembly: GCA_948099385.1. Taxonomy (NCBI): domain Eukaryota; kingdom Metazoa; phylum Platyhelminthes; class Trematoda; order Plagiorchiida; family Fasciolidae; genus Fasciola; species Fasciola hepatica. Next base: position 5,117,176 of record CANUEZ040000099.1, on the reverse strand, counting down.
ACTAGATGCCATATACTTCGTGCAATCACCGTAGTAAACTTTCATGCATGCATATTTTTGTTTGTTGGCCTTAAATATGCAGTTATCCATGAATAACTCACCTGCAGGTGAGATATATCTTACTGGTCACGAACGTGCCCCTGTCAGCTTCGTAGTGGATTCCTAAGTGATCGTATATATGTAAAAACATACTTAAATGTCCATAATGAAATTAGTTTAATAAGAGAGACTTAAATCTCTGATGAGGCTCAAGTCGGGTTGTGGTTGGGATCTGATTGGGTTATGGTTGGGATTCCGTTAGGTTATGGTTGGGATCCTACTGTGTTTGCAAAAGTGGACTTGATGTACGTTTTCAGTTACTGTGACTGTCAAAATCAGTAAAAAATGTAGTTACACGACGGTAATGATGCTGATTCTTTCAATTCACGTTTTTAGATTAACAAACCGAACGTGACTGCCCTGTGCAGGTGGCAAAGATACCGCCTACGGCGAAAAGTGTTGATGATGGCACTGTGCCCATGTTGTATGTATGCGAGCTTGTGGGAACATCGCAATGGATGTACAGTGTACAACAGCCACGGTATGGTTCAGTGGCGTTCATAATTTCCACAGAAACACCACTCATTGATAATTCTATCAATTTTGATAATTCTGGTTTGCTGCCAGCGACTTCTTCAGTCTCCTTTGAAGAGGATCACGGACCGATGCCAATATCTGCGATCGTAGCAGACCAAAGGGCTGATGAAGGTAAACTGGTGCGTATGAATAATACAGAACACTTCTTTCAGATGCAGAGAACGTTGATGACACTGGTGAACTGCTTCAGGAACTGCGTCACAACTTCAATAAATATCGCTTCAATATGTCTCAGCGAGCCGTGATTTTGCGCATACTGGCGAAGCGATTCCCAAGCATTCCTCGTGACCCAAAGACGCTGTGTGGGACTCCCAGGCGGTGTAATGTCAGCTGTCTGCAGAATGGGGAGTATTTTCACCTTGGACTTGGTAAAGGCATCGTGCAGTCCATATCGGCACTGAAACTACCTAAGTGCATCCTTGACATCCAAGTGCATTGTGACGGCACCGTCATCTATCGATCGTCAGACTCGCAGTTGTGGCCAATATTGGCGCGAATAATAAGACCACAAGTCAGTGAGGTATTCACTGTTGGATTTTACTGTGGTAAAGGGAAACCAAAGCCGTTAGACCAATACCTTCATGAGTGCATCAGTGAACTGAATCAAGTATTGCAACGAGGGATCTTACACAAAAGTGTGCATTACCAATGTACCTTATCCTCTATTGTCTGTGATACGCCTGCTCGGTCGTATATTCGACAAGTTAAAGGGCATAATGCTTACTTTGGCTGTGATCGGTGCATTCAGCCAGGCTACTACGCCGGGGGTAAAATGACCTTCCCCTCCATCAGTTCTAAGCTACGGACGGACGAAAGCTTTCGTGCGAAAAGGCACATAAAACACCACCTCAAGAACAGCAACAGTCCATTTTTGGCTGTTGAGATTGACATGGTCCGTACATTCTCTCATGACTATATGCATCTCATATATTTAGGTGTGATGCGTAAATTACTTCTGTCTTGGCTCAGTGGTCCCAGGGACAGATTCGCTGGTATTAATGCATCTTTAGCGGACGAGCTTGGCGATCGAATTCTTCAATCCCATGTTGGCATTCCCTGTGATTTCCCACGTAAATGCCGGCATATTCGAGACACGGAGCGCTGGAAAGCCAGCGAATACCGGCAGTTTTTGTTATACTTAGGCCCCGTATGTTTGAAGAACATTATTTCGGAAACAGCTTACGACCATTTTTTGTCTCTATCCATATCTATTTATATTTTTTCGCATCCCCAACTGTATGTCCGTTACAATAACTTTGCATCGAATCTTCTACGACTGTTTGTTCAACAGTTCGAAGTGTTTTACGGAGCACATGAACTTGTTTACAACGTTCATAACCTAATTCATTTGCATGATGACGTACTTTTGCATGGTACGCTGGATAACTTTTCTGCTTTTCCTTTCGAATCTTATCTTGGTTTTCTGAAGTGTTTCATTAAAGGACCGAGGAATCCTGGACTTCAGTTGTACAAACGATTGATCGAGGGCGTATCCGATTTTCATCTATCAATCACACAAGCCTACGTAGATGACAGGTTCACTTCTACTCAGAACCCCCAAAGGCGATAATTTCATTATTCGGAAGGCGTTTTTTCCAGGCAGTCACCGAACAATGTGGTTATTGTGCATAACTTCCCTGGTGCCATTGTGAGCATTACTGGAAACACTTTTTATTTCAAACGATTTCTTAATCCAAGACCTTTTTTCAGCAAACCCTTACCCTCCACACATCTGTATATTTTTTCGATGGTTAATGTGGACAATGAAATTTTTTCTGCTATGAATAACGACATAGAGTGTAAATGTCTTTTACTACCCTGTGGAACACACAGCGTAGTTATACCGATTTTGCATACATTTTTATGAATTAAACTCGCTTTCACAGATGATTCTTCCGTCCATGATTACCTACTGCGATTCTCGATGCTTGATTGTATAAATATTTTTTTCAGATGTATCGCCTCGTGCGCTTCACCAAGGATGGCTCGGTCGGTGTTATTCACCGAAACTGGTTTGTTGATTCCACACATACCAGATGGCCCAACGTAAAGAGAGCTTCGGAATACCGGACAATGTTAATTTTGGGTAAAGAGTTACCATCGGATAATCCGGTGTACGAATGTCGGGAAGTATTTAGCTCAGGTATGAATCCATTTAATGCTTAACTCGCTGTCGGCAGAAAGCTACCACGAAATTCTGCAGTGTGAATCTAATTACCTGCAAGAATCAACTTCCGAACAGTCCGGCGTGACGACGCCTATGACCATGTTCGGTACAAGGTACACCACCCAGAAAATGTAAATTACTAGGGTTAGTTTACTCTTTCCAGACAGCCTATCACATTCACCAGTGATTTCAAGGACACAGATTGTGAAACCAACCCGAAGAAGAAATTTCTGGTGCCATTAACGGTTCCACCATCGCCGGAAATATGTCTCGGCGCAACTCAAAAGGCGGGGTTTGTCAAGCGAATAAATTAATTATTCCTTCCACTTAGACCGTCTTCCACACCGCATCCGGCTATGCGAACCATGGCCATGTCTTCTCCAATATCGTGCGTTCTTAAATTTAATTTTTTTACCACACAAATTTGTAGTTTTGCGAACGTCAACTGTGGCAGTTCGACCGATAAGTCTACAGAAACTTCTAACACCCCTGGAGACAAGACAGTAATTGCGATGCTCGGTATGTTATTTTCACAGTACTAACAGTGCATCTACCAAGGGAGCTGAACATCAAACTGTCTACCTTGATTACCCTTGTCAATTCGGGTTCTGAGGCTTTACAAAAAGAAGTTGCAGCCTTATCAAACGCAAAACCAACACCTGTGTCCTCTTTTTACAAACCAAAAAGAGCGACCACAATCGATGACCTGCAAACCATGGACACAGATTTAAATGTGCTTTCCAACTATGACCATTTGGTAAGATAACAAGTTCACTCATTACTTCTCTAGGTTTCTATGCTTACCAGAACTGTCACTAACGACCTTCATGAGTCAGTCCGTAAAATGTTGTCCACCATGATAAGTGACGACGTGGCGAAACAGTGCTGCTGGTCAGGCAGTGTCGGCAAAACGGCTATTTCGCATTTGCGACTGGTGAATGTAATTAAAGGCAGGTTACAATTTTCTATATGATTCATGTCACATCAGACGCAATCTCTAACATTCAGCGGCCTAAAGACGCTTCCGATGATGACGTGCAGAAGCATGTACAACATTGGTTTACCAATGCCAGGGACCGCGGAGGTTCGATCAGAAAAGGCAGGTAAATCTTTTTAGACCGTTAAACCTAAAGCAGAATTATTTTTCGGTCCATCTAACTTATTTTTCTGGTAATAATTATAAGTGTTTGAGCGTTATAAATTTTTTATTTGCCTCTTTTTTTCTAATGTTGCAGATGTAAATCGAGGTCCTCTGGAAGAAAAGAACAACCGGAAAATCCGCCAGAATAGACTGTACACTTTTTTAAATGTTAATAATACAATTTTATTTGAGCTACTTACTAGGTTGTCTTCTTTGTACCATGTGGCAAGTGGTGGAAATTGGGAAGCTGAGACCGTTCTCACGAGGTTCGCTAGAGCTTGTCCAGAAATACTGGGAAGAAGTAGGGGGGCTTTTTGTTTCGTTCTAAAATTTGGGTTATCCCAATGGGGCCCCAACTGGGAACCCATTGGGGCACGGTTGGGATGCGTAGTAATCCCAACCAAAACCCAACATTTAGGCTAGGGTGTCCCAACCAAATCCCAAGGCATCCTAACCTAATCCCAACCAAATCCCAATGGGGACCCAATCGGGATTTGATTGGGATTGCTACTTGGGCACTCTGGCAACCACCGTCCAGATGTGTAGTCCATTTGGTTTATCACACACACTCCGCCCATATCCGGCTGCCGAACTTTGCAAACCTATTCATCGGTTGTTGTGTATTTCCTTTCTCATGCTCCATTCCGATGGATCGTCTCAGACACTTCCGATACTTGATACATTTTTTTTCACCACGTGAAGTCTTTGCTGAGAATTATCAGTATGTAAGTACTTACCTGTCATTCAACCGGTCATCCTTCTTGCAAGCCACGTTTCTGCCACTGTCGTAGCTACGCACCACACGTCGATTTTTTTTGTCAGTTACCAGTTTCTTGCTAAAGCATTACATTCCTTTTTTTCTGAAAGCAAAACAATCCACTCAACGTCTATATGCTCTATCCGGCTACTTCTCTCACCATCAATTTGACACCCACCGTCCAGTGTGTTGTCCGTTTCGTTTTACAACTGGCTCAACCGATATACGGTCACTGTACCTCAAAATTGCTATCCTCGACCGATTTTCTTGGTCTACATGTATTATGCCACAATTGTTTATCGTCTAATTTCTCACCGCAACTCCTCTCATACATTGTAAAGCTCCATTGCTTGAATACGTCTCCTTCAGGAATGTTTCTTCTTCACGATATCCGCGTATCCGTCAATCTAGTTTAGTTCTCCGACAGGACAGTCTTTCTTCTGTGGTATTTGTGTGATTTTGTACCATTCTCCATCCACCCCACATTTTGGCAGAATAACTACGCCTACCTCTAGCCGGATCGACCATCTGACCTTGAGTTTAAATTCACCGGGCGGTATCGCAGAAATTGACTTGAATGCCTTCTCTTATATTCAATCGCGTTCGCATAATTGTACAGTCCCACTGTAACTTTCATTCAGCTTTCAACAGTACCGTTTGATCTTGCATTGCAGCATGCTTCGGGGTTATCCGAAATAAACTATTATTATCAATGGCCACCCACATCCTAGCCCAAAACGCTCTCCAATCTCACTTACCTCGCGTAAGTCCATTCAACCCTACGCCTTTCTACACCTCCTTCATTGGTCCTTCCCAACAGACACAACATCCGCTATCTTACGAGCATATTTTCCCGGCCAAAGCCCACTACACCCCTGGCCCCATAGCTAACCACTTGCCGGTTTACATCCCTGGTCTCTTTCACTCCTATATTGTCGATAACCCACAATTATAAGCGAAGCCTCGTACTGAAGCTTAGCCCATTTATAGTCCCCCTTTCCAACATCTCACACCTTCCCACTTCTCATGACGCTTCTGCCCCACTGAGACTCGGTTCCTACCGCAATAGCAACCCCTATAGTTATGCAACTGGCATCAGCGCGTTGCTCACCCCGACACCGAATTCATTTAATAATAATAATACTAGTCTATTTCGGAGACGCCGGAAGCATGCCCTACGCATGATCAAAATTTTTATAAGCGACAATACTGACAAACAACATTTATGAAGAAATTGGAAATACGCAAGACAAAGGAGGGGTTAGAAGAAATGAAGTGAGATGAGAGGGAGATAAATGTACGCATACCAAGGAGTAATGGAGGAAGTTTAAGTGAACCCAGAGATGGAGCCAAATATGGCCCAGCAAATCGGAAAGTCAAGGTCAGATGGAGCAGATGGCTGAGCCAAGCGAAGGAGAACAAAACCTGGGAGTTCTACATGAGGAGGGTTGAAAATCAGCATGAGAAACTATCGCTACGGGAAACAATGAAAAAAGAGGAAAAGAGGGGAGAGGAAAGGAAGAAAACAGATTGAGTTGTATGGCTGGAGACTTGGTTGCCACGAACTGTGCGTTATTGCAATCAATGGACGGTGTCAATTTGTAAACAAGGAGTGACCAACGCAAGGCATAGGTAGTGGGTCAGGTAGCAGCAGTGCCGCGGAAGGGTTCAGAGAAGGTAAATATAAGGCACACACAGACTAAATGGACGCATATCATGAGGGGCGGTGGCATGGTGGCAAAAGAGCTGGCCAGCGAAGAACTCGAGGAGGCAGCGAAAAATATGTAGATATATATATATATATGCGTGTTTATGCATATATATATATATGGATATATATAAGAGCAGTAGCAAATGACAGTGAACGGACGGGACACGGAAGTAGCAGTACTTGGAAGGGAAAGTTGGGGTTGGGTCAGATGGTGCGGAATAAACTTGGACAAACCCTGATGAGTTTGTTTATGACGGGTGAACATGAAGAATCAACCGAGAGAGGGAAAACGACTTTGAAATTCAGTGAACGAGGGGATTCTGAATAAGGGATCGACGAAAACAGGTAAGAGTGAATCTAACAATCTGATTAGTGCAGGCGCGACATGAGGCAGCAGTCGAAAATGGGTAAAGCGTTATTGAATGGGCGTGCGTTATGCATCAAGAAGATGGCTGTGAAAATGGCTGGAGGACGAGGGACGAGTAGAGGTACAGGGTGGCTGGAGAAGCGAAAGGGTCACCGGAGGAGGGTAACTTTTAGGTTAAAAGTAACATGAGGAACAGATGCATTAGTTGTAACAGCGAATAACAAAAGAAGAAAAAACAAAGTGGAGGGTCAGAAAGATCAGGTAGTGGCAGAGCACACTGTGGAACGCGGAAAAGCAGCGCAGCCTGAAAGGCACAATGAATATGCCGGTGGCGGGCAATATGCGAAGCAGATGAGAGAACTGACTGAAGAAAACTGGTTAAAGGATGAATAATCAGGTCGTTTCACTGCGGATGATACGGAATGAAGACCGAGAAGAAAAGTACCCGGACGGGAAAACCTGTGATGGAGAAAAATCACGAGAAATATTTGTGCTTCGGGGTTGGGAGAAAGAAACTGGAGAGCTGCGTGCTTGTAGGCGATTACACAAATGGGTTAAGCCAGAAGTTTGCAGTAAGGATACTGCCCAAGAGGTAGGTCCACAGAAAAATTGCAGAATTCAGACACAAAAAATATGAAAGTGGTAACATAATAATAAATTTGGTCGTGAAAATGTGCAAAGGTTGGAACGGCGAGTTCTTATATGGTGATTGGTAATGGTAACGGATGTGTCTGCTGTGTAATGATATGCGTTATAAGATGGACAGAGAAAGGTATCGTAGAAGGGTAACTAGTGAGGTGCGCGATCAGTGAGCTTTATGGAGACATTCGGCTGGGGTTTAGGGTTGGTGCAGAATTAGTGACATCATTACTGGATGCTGAGTTCAGTGAGTGAGCCACACCAAGTGAGATAAATGATACTAAGATTTCCAGCTCAAAACCGGAGAGGTAGTGATGGAATTGTATGTGGTGGGACCTGGCGTGGAAAAGAGGCAACGTAAGCGAAGTGATGTCGAGGAGCTTTGGGTTACTATTTCTCGAGCATTTTTGTTCCATCGAAGGCCTTCCCTTCCGGATTCTTTTCTTCTTCTCGGTCTTCATCCTGTGTCATCTGCAGTGCAAAATCCGATCCATCGTCTCTTACCTGGTTTTCTTTGGTCAACACTCTCGTCTGCTGCGTACATTGCTCGCCACAGGCATATTCGTTGTTCCTTTCACGCTGCGCTGCCTTTTCGCTTTCCGCTCAGTGTAATGTCATCGTAACGTCGTCATTCTCGCCTACAGTTTCCAACCATGTGATCTGCCATTACCTGATCTTTCTGATCCTCCACTTCTTTATTTCTCTTCCATGTTATTCGATGTCACAACTGATGCATCTTCGCACCACGTTTCTTCCAACCCACAAGTTACCCTTCCCCAGTGATCTTTTACACCCCTACAACTATCCCGTACCTCCATTCGCTCTGCGTTCTCCAGCCAAATTCGCGGCGCTCTTCTTGCTGCACAACGTACGTCCATTTATTACCGCTCTATCCATTTCCGACTGCCACTACATTTTACATCTGCAATAATCTGGTTGTTAGATTCATTCACCTGTTTTCTTCAACCCTCCCCTTCATATCCCCTCGTTTATCAACTTCTGCTCACAGCCATCACTTCTGTGCTTCCAAAGTTTTTCCTCTCGGCCCATCCCGCTCTTCCGCTTGACGTTCATATTCTTATTTGTCGGGCAAGTATTTGATACCATTCCTGGGTTCCAATAAATTCCCTCCATCACTCCTTGTTGTGCAGACATTTATCTCCCCCTCATCCCCCCTCTAGTTCTTACAACCTCTCCTCTGTCCTGCGTTTTTCTGAATTTTCCATGAAATTTTCCACCAATTTTGCCACTTGTGGAAATTTCAACCTTACGTAAGGCACGCGTAGGGAGTCTCTCAAATAAACTATTATTTTTATTATTATCATCGTTTACTTCCAATTATGGAGTAAGCTGCCTAAGGACTTTCCGGCCTGCCAGAAGCTAGGTCAATGCAAAATTTTTCCCACGAATTTTCGTTACTTCTTCAGAGTACCGCAACTGACCCACACATGCACCACATTTGAACAATCTTGTGAGGGTGGCCTAGAGTTCTGATCGGTGGGGAGAACGAAACACCGGATCACACCTTTAACATAGCGGCAGCCACCGACCCCAGATGTTCTCTTCATAGTCAACATATTATTATCCCGTATATCGGCTGTCAACGCCAATATCTCCCTCGAAAAATTCTACCGTATTGATATGCTCTTTGCTTATTTCGTAACTCCATTCACTGCACTAAATTTTGTTTAATTCATTCGAAACTGACTACATCTTCTTTGCATTTCACTCTATCTTCTCGGCCCATATATTCAGTCCGGCGGGCACTATTTACTTCCAATACATTTTAATTTATGTTCAAAATTTTACCGCGATTTTTTGTGCTTGTGTCCACTCCCAATAGCACGCAGACCTCAGTGTCACCAAAGTGATTCCACTTTTCAAAAGGCTAGAATTTTCGTGTTGCCCTTGACCGCAGCGTTCCCCTTTTTTATTCTCCGGACAACCACCAAACTGTATCCTACGTCTGAAGACTTCCAGTGCTCCGGAGACAACCCGTCAAGCAACCTGGCGTAAGCTTGCATTCAGCCATTTAATATCCGACCGTCATCTTAGTGCTCCCCCGTTGGCTCTACCCTCCAGAATCTGTCGTAACCTAGTGGCAGGCGCCCGCACTACTCAATCTTTACGGCTATGTGACAAGTACTATAAATTCCCTGCCAATCCCAGCGGAGTATGGAGCAGTCAGATCTACCTCTCTGATCGGAGCACGTCTGGGTTCCAGTAGTTCACAAAAATGTGCGGGCGCAACTGGTTTCACGGATAACACCCCATCCCCCTGAAACAGGTTTTTAGTTTGAGCATCCAGCGCATGATCAGCCGGTCTACCCGCCCCGGTTGCCAACCGGAGAATACCATTTTTGTTCGTACTGCAGTAAATATACCGCCGTTTTCTGCATATGTCGTCGATTTTTCATAGTGCTTGCTTATTTTCTTGCCGCTACAACCTGCCTCTTTCTGACGCCGGCAAAAGTTGCTACTTCAAAGATTTACTATCCAGTCGTTGCACAGTAAGAAATCTTTTTTCTTTTGTACTTAACCCTAGCTCACTCAAAAACTCTTTAAAGTTCTTTAAATATCCCCCTCCACCCACATGCTGGTTACTTCATTTTGAATTACTGAACTGACACTTTCGTAAGCTTATCCATTCCTCATGATAAAACTTACCACTTTCATCGCATTTGCAGATATGTCCATACCTTGACATTTTTATCGTTGCCCTTTGGTTCCGCACTATAACCTCTGAAAAATATAACTGCGGATCATTTTTCTTCAAACTATATCGGCAGTCAATGGTTCGTTAAGGGTCTGCTTACCCTATCGGTTAGACTGTTAGCCCACGTACAGTTATTGCATTGCAATATCCTGATCCTGCAAACTACCATATTACTTCATATTTGCATATCTCAGAGGCTCTTATTTTGCTCTGTCGCCGTCACCTGATCTACTTTTAGAAAGGAACACCAATAGATAGTAGATCAGCTGCCCCTTACTTTATCATCTCTTTCGCGAGCCATAACCTTGGCCATACCTCCTCGTTTCACGTGCCAAGCAGCTCTCACTTTACTGATGACATATCATAATTTGCCTGTCACAAATAAAACGACCCACAGAAAGTTAATCTGCACTTTTTTGTCTAATTTTCCACCATATTTTTGATAGCTTCCCTCAAGATATTTGTTCCGTGTAGAATATAAATGACTCGATCGGCATCCGGCCATGGGAGTTTACAACGGTATTCTTTGATTGCTTCATCATGTTCGATGTCCAACGTTCTACGATATCACTTATATTATTAATAATGGCCTACTTCGGGATATCTTTGGACGAGCTGCAGCGCATGTGCCAATGGCGCGGTGGGCGATGAATCGGTGCATCAATAGAATGCAGACATTGTTAAGTTTAGGAGTATGGATAGAGGTTAAGTAGTGGGGAGTGATAAAGACCACTTAAAGCCCGGCGATTTCGAGCCCACGGTCAGGTGATCAAGACAGCTGGGGAGATATGAGGTCATCTCGGAATGTAGGATACATGCATAAAGTAAATCGAATTTGAATTGGGTAGCAGGGTAGCGCTGAATATTGGAGAGGTATTTTGATTATATGGCATTTTATGGGAAAGAAAAAACTGACATGTAATGGAAGACGGGGAAATTCGGCAGCTAGCTAAAAATAGAGATAAATTATGAGTGGAGAACTCATAAATTGAAGGAGATTCAACATCAAAAATAAATTAGAATGAGCCGGCAGGATATCACTCTAATAAGAGGCCCAAACAACAGCAGGAGTTTAGATGGAAGCTAGCCGACGCCGCTGGTTGCAGGGTTAATGCGCAAAACGTCCAGTGGGGAAGAATGACGGAAAGGAATCAGCGGAAGAGACTAAAAAAGGTATTCGTTCCGCAAAAGGATAAACTTATGATAGGACACTCAAGAATTTTGGATATGCAGTTAGGAATACTGTGATAGACTAATCATGGGCGCTTAGTAAGGGCGACTGTGGAGACCAATGATAAAAATAGTAATATTGGTATACTTCTCGGCCATGGTCGAGATGCACGCGCAAGCGCGTGATCATGGTCTAACACGTTACTCAATAAGATGAAATATTCACAAATTCTAAGTACGAAAGTCAAGAGTATCAGCGGTAGAAAAACATAACCAGCAACAGTTTGAATGGATCATTCTAATAATGGTTTGCGCGCCAGTTTCGAACCAGTTTCGAATCCGGACTGAGCAGTTGTGCGCGGTTGAGATATCCAAAAATCGGCAACGCAGTGCCAAGAAAGCATTATGAAGGAGAATGATGCAAGCTAAGGACAACTGAGACCTACTTAGGTTCTGCAGATTGGGCAAAAGAAAAAGGAAAAATAAATTGTAAAGAAGAGTAATCGGGAAAATCGATGCATGCAAAGAAGATAGCGATCCATGAAGACGATGCAAACCCTGAATGACGGATTTACCGGGGTTCAATAAACTGAATGAGTTTAAAAGCAGGGAGACATGATACCAATTTCGTGGACGTGGACACTGGTTGATGTGGGAGAAATAGCAATCCATAAAAGGGTGAGTTAAGATTCAGGATCAGCAACATGTACCATTCAGAAATGAAAAGCGCAACTGGAGGGTCCTCGAAAAGTAGAGAGTCAATTTACAGCCGGCTACGGTTTGAGGGAAAGATAAACTGTGGTAACGGATACTAAAGTGGGCAATCTTCGCATGGACTTGAGCTTTATTATGCTGTTTCACTGACAAATTTATATGTATATTTTGACGCATTTCGCTTCAGTGTTATTCAGCGAAATTCCTGGTAACGTACGACATCGTGTGCGTATGTTTCGTCTGGCAGGGCGAAGTTTGTATCGGTCATTCGGCCGAGTGTAACGGAATATTAGCAGCATGCGCGTGAACTGGAATTTGTGTGGGCGTACTAGTGATAATAGAGCATATGAAGCAGATAAAGTGTAAAAGTGGACCTGTTACTGAACGTTTCAATAAAGTGAACGTTCAGTGAATTGACCATGTGACAACAACCGGTAGAAAGTCTGCGTGAGACCGGTCCAAAGCAAAGAACAAAGATGATGTCCTGATGTAATTTGAAGGCGAAAAGCACCAGTCAACAGAACAGCAATAATTTCTGAATGTTTAATTGGACGGAGTCAGATATAATTCAGACGACCAATACGACTGAAGATGAAGAGAGAATGCTGGCTTGATGAAAAGACCGGTAGACGTAGGAAAACCTGTACAGGTATGATGACATTAAAGCAGACGATCCGTAATATTCCTAAATAGAAGTGGTCAAGAGGAGTGAAAGATAGATATGAGATGCGGAGCTTCAGCGATTACAGAGTCAGCGGCATACGAAGTTGGTGAAGGGATGCATAGGAAAACAAAGCGCCGTTGATAGTGACCATTCCCAAAGTGGGACTCGTACTTGCATCAGGGATAGTATGCAGTACCAAGGAATCTTATATGTGGAATGTGGATGACCTGCTATTCTTCTGTCTAGACTGGTTCTAGGTGACGGCACGCCGTTCGAGCTCACCACATATGCTTGCCTGCCACGCCTTACTCAGCTTCAGCCATTCCAGGTTCCCTGTAAACTTTTTGACCAGGTTGTTGATGTTTTACTCAGTAGCCGACACACGGTCGGAACAGCTTCATCATGCGGCCTCTGTTCTGATGACACCCCGGCATCGATACTCCTACGGTTAACAGCTTTGGGCAAAGTCTTGCCCATTTTGGCTAGCGGAACGAGGAACGTAATCATTGCACTTTTATAATTTGCCATCACCAACTTCACTTTCTCTGTGTCCCCTCGAGCCCAAGCACTGATAACGTTGTTCAAAGACAGCGATGATTTGTCTGCTACCACGTTGACTCAGGTACAAAACCAAGATGCTTACTGACACTTATTCTCTTAATAAACTGTTGTTCCTTCAATGATAGGTGCCCACCATCAATTGATTCTCTTGTCCCAGGCTATAACTCGGTGGTCTCACCGTCCCTTTTCCCGCACTGCCTCGTTAACTTGAGTCTTACCACGCAGAATACCACCCTTTAATAACCAGTGCTCACCGATGTGCGCATTTGTTCATGGTATGTTCCACCTAGCAGGCCTATGCTTATGATTACTCATGACCCCACGGAAAACCAGCACGTTTGCATCCACAAATAATGGCTTCACCTTAGCTCTGAACATTTTATTTTCTTTTCATAATTCCCGCCGCCTTCACCTACAGCCGGGTCAAAAACCAGAGTGCTGTCTTCCTTTCGCCCATTCCTATTTCTGACCCCACCCTCTTCTATTGTTTTATATTTGGTCCTCAACTGAGCCTCGTTTCTTTTCTACCGCCTATTAGCCCAACCGTTTTGAACTCTGGCTAAGCCTGCGCTTGATATCTCCATCATCAACCAACTCCCCTACAAAACTACTACAGTCTCCGCCGGTTCTTCCCTTATAGATCAACCCCCAGGCAGTCAAGTAACATTATCAGTCTGCATTCGAGTAAGCCGTTATTCATAACCCTCAGCTGAAAAGTTCTCCAGACCGCCGCATTCCCCATCTCACAGTGGTTATCTGGGTAGCCCATCAACCAAATCGTCGTTACCCCCGGATCACCTTACGGACTGAACTATTTGATCGATCGGATTGACCATGGTTAAACCTTTGCCCACACCTGCTGACGCGTTACTTGAAGCACCTTACATGATTGATCAGTGATCGCAATCCCATAACCAGGGTTACAATCCACCATGATATTCTCACCGGACGGCCGGATGGATTCCTGACATCATCCACCACTCCACACCCCATCGACAACAATTTCCCGTACTCCACACAAGCAGTTCAATTCATTCTGCGTTGCAGTGCCGAAAATAACGGCCGGAATCTAGCCCTCACCGTCATCGATTTTTACAAGCTTCTCACTGCCTGCTTTCCCCGCACCTTGCGTATGACTACTCTTCCATCCTTTCTGTAGACTTGACGATTTACTACGCCAGAACTCACGGCTACTACTCACTCACTGGCGCATTCACTGCTACCGTTGATTCTTCCAGAAAAATCTACGAAAGATGAATTTCGCAGATGTAAATCCCGTAGCTCTCCAGGAATCAGAACTGTGATTAACGATTACTTGCTCTTTCAGTCAGTCAACGCTCTCGTTCGTACAGTGCCAGTCGATCCCTTTTTCGGAATCTCGTTTCGCCCCTTAAACCCTCCACACTTCTAAGTTCAGGATGTATTTTGGTTACTCCGGATACCGGGTACTAGCTGGGTCCCGAAGATGGCCTATGGAATGGGCATCCAGCCAAAAGCTCCGATGCGTGACAAAAGACGGCAAAAATCGGTGGAATGGTTGAGGGACTTTTTGTATTTGGACCATGTCACTCACGTTTGGGTCTGGGAGCGACCCCAGGCGCAATGGTAGTTGAGGGAGCTGAAGTTTCAACCGCCCGCAAGCAGAGCAGTCAAATTTGTGCTCTTAATTAGAGGAAACCAAATGTCCTAACGGCATACCGACAAACAACGCGCAGCCCTGTGGAATCGAGCAACATACGAACTTAATATAGAGCTAAGTGCCGATTGGTTATGTTTGTCTGGACTAATTTCCGGTCATGAATTTACCCTTTAAAACTCAATCATCCTCAGGTTGCTACAACAAATCCTCCCTAGAACGGAACTGCTGAAAAGAACCTCAGATCTATTTGAGGGCGTACCGCGCGCAGGTCTCCATTGGCATCACAAATCTCGTGTCACATCCGTCGTCTAGGGGACCATGTTGTGATGCAATAATCCTTTTGTGTCATCGGAGGAGAATTGATAAAATGTTCACGGGCCTAACGGTCATCGACGGAGCCTTCACCCAAGGCGTCGCAGAAAAAACGGTGTGCTACACAAAATACTCCAACATCTGACTGGAATTCCGCGGTTGACCTTGCCTCCATATGCAATGGAAGAGGAAGATAAAACAAGTAAGAAAACTGCAATAAGTAAAAACGAAATGAAAAAAACTTACCCCAGTTGGTCAGTGCCATATGGGAATTTTGAAATGCGCGAAATATTTCTCTAGCTTTCAAGTTAGTTTTATAAAACGCTGATTAACGCTCGAAATGGCCTCGATGACGGGCGATGGAACTGCTGGATCACTGTCGTTGAGCGCCGTCTCACTTTCTAAACTACCGTAGAGGAGCAAAACTCTAAGACGGCCGATCGATATAGTTTCATGTTTACCGTTTCGGCCAGTGAGATAAGCTAGCTCTTTTTGCCCTAGCATCGTATTTGGGCCTTCATAAGGCCGCTGCAGAGATGTTCTAACGCCATACACGCCTACGAAGACGTAGGCGCAGGTGGACGTATCAGGTGAAAAGTAGGCCGATCGAGACTGCGGTCATAGAGAATTCATCTGCGAACGGCGCATCTGTGCAGCTAACTGATGAACATATGAAGCGCAACCGTAGTTGTTCACGCGACCTATGATGAAGTAATCCCCCGGTAACCGAAGATTTTTACCAAAAGCTAATTCAGCAGCTGACGCGTTAGTATCAGGTTTTCAGGCGAAACTCAAACCTCAGAGAACGATTGGAGGTGTCTGCACCCAATTAGAGCGAAGAGCAAATCCCTGAGCTGTCGACAAGGACGCTCAACCATACCCTTGACTGCTGGGTGATATGATGTCGTGCGAGAACGATGACAGCATACCATATGCAATGCCTCTCCAAAGAGATGTGGTTCAAACTGCGATGCGAGATCAGTGGTTACTGATGCAGGGCAACCCTACAATGAAACCCAACTCTCCATCAAATCAGCTATTACGGTTGCTGTCTCTATATGGGCAACGGGAGCAGCTTCTGGCCAACAGGCGAAAAGGTTGACCATAGTAAGAATGTAACAGAAACCCTAACAGGGGCCGGCAGGACCGACGATATCTGTGTGGAAATGAGTAAACCGTGAAGGTACAACTGGGAAGTGGCCCATTAGAGCCATTTATTTATACTTACCTTCAAACGTTGGCTTTCAAGACATGAAAGAGCCCAATTACGAATATCCTTTCGTCTGCAGTGCTAGAAGTACCTGTCTGGAGCTGGCTTGATGGTCGCTGCGGTGCCACGATGGGCTTTATTATGTAAAACGTCGAAAACTGCACGGCCGCAAGGCATCGGTACGATGGGGAGTAGGAGTGACAAGGTTGTGTCATACTGCATCGTGCCCGAAGAGGTGGCTAAAGGAAACTCCGAAGGTCTAAGAAATGTGATATGGATTAGATCTAAAGGATCCCCATTCCGAACTTCGGGCTGCATCCAAAGGTTCGAGGTTTGTGACCCGTGGCTGAATAGAAGTAGCGTCTACTCGATGAAGAGCATTAGTCACAGCGTTGTCGGTGCCAGAAACTTGCCGAACTTCATTGAAAGCTGTCACGAAGTCTAAATGGCGTAATTCGCCTGGTAATTGTCTATTGGTCCGGCTGTGAAGCGCATAAGTTAGTGGTTTATGATCGGTAGGGATGACGAATTTTCTGCTTTCGAGAATAAGTCGGAAGAGCTTAACAGTACTGTCAACAACAAGCAGCTCCCAAACAAAAGTATGATAAATGGCTTTGACTGGTGGGAGACGACGGGAGAAAAAGGCTGGTGGTTTCTATTTTGAAGTAGATCGCAGCTGTAACACTCCCTTTGTGGCTTTATCAGAGGCATCGGTGGCTATACTCAGTTCAGCCTCAGTACTGAAATAAAACTGCAAAGCAGCAGAAGCCGAGGCGCCTTTAACTGCATCGAAGGCCGGTTAAGCGTCTTCAGAAAACTCTATGGGACCAACTGTAGTGCCTCGACGTAATGGTAATGGCTGCTTCAAAGGGGCACAGTTTGAGATGAAACGCCGATTATAGCTTACCATTCCGTTGAAATGACGAACGGCGGCTAGTGAAGTAGGTAGCTGAAAAACACGAACGTCCTGTACCTTTTTTCCAAGGACTGAATACCACGCTCATCGACCATGTACCCTGAAAGACTAACTGAATTTTGGCCATAGATGCTTTTGTCCGCTTCAGCAGGTAACATCGTATGCTGACAGACGTACAAAAAACTAACATAGATGTTGCTTCTGTATATTTTCAGATGCACTGATTACTAACAGGTCGCCGGTCTTACATTACCGGTAATGATAGTAATGGTTTATTGCTCGGCCATGGCCGAGGGGCAAGCATGAAAGCCTGATCAGAGTTAACAATATCAATAACGAGGATGAAAAACTCATAAATGTGGGCGAGCAAGTCACCCATTACAGCAACATGGGAATGGGGTTGGGGGAAGTTTAAATGAGGTAAAGCGACAATAGAAGACACGGAATGTATGATTCAGTTTACAGTCAACTATGGCAACGGTAAGGAACCGGCCGGATCTAGGACGGGCATTGTCTTGGGAAGCAGGAAACAATGTTCACACGGATGATACGAGAAATTGGTCGGTGATACATACTCAAGATCACATAAAAAGGTAATTGGTTAGGACACAGTAGACGGGTAAGCAGCTCATCAGGGTGCACGGACGAATACTAATTTTCTTAGGTTTTTGGATGCGAAAAGGAATAGTACACCCTGAAAATGTGAGACAATTTCCATGAAAAGCAGTAAATGTCATCTTACGTTGGGAATCCGCAGCTGGTGAAAGAAAGATGGAGTTCTAAGAAAAACTAATCGGCGGGCGGAATACCTTGTCCACGGGGCACAAAATGAAGCAAAAGAAATGGGTGGGAAGTTTTGCAGTGGGTTAGGTTAGGCCAGTAAAAAGAAAATTATATTACCTTGATGAGCTTTCTGTGTCCCTTTTTGTCTGTGTTGGGCTTTTTGGGAGAGAGTTGGCTGCGCTTCATGTTCACCTATTCGTCATGAAAAGAGAGAGGGCATCATTGAATCTGAACCGCTCGTTATTTACTCAGGAACCCTTGCATGGTGCTTTGGATGGCTTTGATGTCGGGAGAGTCTTGTGGTAGGAAGTTCCCAGAGAGCTTCAGTGACGCATATGCTGCAGTATCAGGACTTATAGTGGGTAAAAAGTCGTAGCCAGATAGCTTTCGCGGTATCCAGCCTTGGGCGCGGTTGTAGACCGGCAGAGAAGGAGAAAGGCTTTCTGCACGGTGTAATATAGCCAAGCAGCATCATGACCGGGTGAATCTGAAATTCCAAATTGGAGAGAGTTGCAGACTGAGGGGTGTTGCAGCTGAGAGTTGGCTTGGGCAAAGTAATAGATAGAGGTACTGAGGTTGCAAATGAGGCAGATTGGCCTTAATGACATGAGAAATCATAAATGCTGTAAATCTGTCTTTGCGAGCACTAGCTGAACTTGCCCTATTGGGTTTGGTCACTGATTGCCAATTTGGAAGTGTACCGGTAACTTTTATCCTTCGGGGTTAGGAAAGCCTTGGAGGTGCATTAAGGGTACTGTGTCTGAGGTCTTCTTGAGGAGACACCTGGGAACCACCAAGAACCTGAGTGGAAGGTTTGTATAATGGGTCCAGAGTATATATGACTAGTCCTACTTTGTGGCATGTACGTGTAGATGCCAGGTCTTGATATACTGAGCGTTTCTGTTGGGTTGGGCTGTACACTGGGTAGTGGGTTCGATTCTGGGACTAAGGCGGCGTCGCTTTCTTAAGAAAAGGAGGAAAAATAGATTGGCACGAGCGAAAAGTATGGGCGGTTTTCCCTACGTGCTTATATATATGTTTATACATACATTCATGTTACCATGTGTAAATTTTGTGCTGTGATGAGATGTGTTTTTCTTCTGACATGTCTACCTTTTAGCCAGAAAAGCGAGGTAAGTGTCAGAGCCACGGTGGCCTTTACTGAAGTCAATATACATAACAGACTTGCGTGGGAAGGTACGGGGGACGGTTGAAACTTGGAGCGAGGGGCGGATTAGCATGTGTGGAGAGACCAGTTGGCTGTCACTCAAATCAGTCTCGTGCGCAGAAACCGAAGGCGTGTCGGATGAACAAGGGCGGAGTGGGGCCTTTTCTTTCGCAGGGTCAGGTCGCAGCCGATGAAAGACATACCAAGATTAAAGGTTGTACATTTCCTTCAAAGCCCGATATTAGTAGTATTTACAATAATACTAATATTGATTTATGTTGGAGACGCCCGAAGCATGCCCCACACATGATCAAAATTTTACAAGCGACAAAACTGACGGGCAAAATCCATGAAAAATTAAAAAAAACGTAACACAGCGGGGGTGGGAGGAAATAGAGGGAAGATGAGGGGGAGATAATTGCATGCACACCGAGGGATATCGTAGGGCTTTTAAGTGAACCCAGGAGATGGATTCAAATGTGGGCCCGGTGAGTTTGCGGGTCGAGGTCAAATGGAGCAGCTGGCTGAGTCAAGTGGGGGAGAACGGAGTCTACGAGTTTTGCATGAGGAGGACAGAAAATCGGCATGAGAAGCTATCGTTACGAGAAACGATGAGGAAAAAAGAAGGAAGAATGGGAGAAAAGAACAAAATATTGAGTTGTATGGCTGGGGACTAGGTGGCCATGAACCATGCGTTATTGCAATAAACGGGCGGTGTCAATTTAAAAACAGGAAGTTGGTAATGCAAAACGTAAAGAGTGAGTCAGATGGCATCAATGCCGCGGAAGGATCGATATACGGTAAATGTGAAGCACAGTGAAGGACAAAATGGACGCATATCATAAGGGGCGGTGACATGGTAGCAAAAGAACTGGCCGGCGAAGAACTCGAGGAGGCAGAGAAAACATGTGGATACAAAAATATATTTAGGTATATATATATATATCACAGCAGGAGCAGACGACAATGAAAGGATGGGACACGGAGGTAGCGGTGGTTGGATGAGACAGGTGGGGTTGGGTCAGATGGTGCGGAATAAACTTGGATAAACCCTGATGAGTTTGTTTATGACGGGTGAACATGAGGAGCAACAGCAAAAGCGAATTAAATTTGGAAGCACAGAAGTGATGGCTGTGAGCAGAAGTTGATAAACGAGGGGATATGAAGGGGAGGGTTGAAGAAAACAGGTGAATGAATCTAACAACCAGATTATTGCAGATGTAAAATGTAGTGGCAGTCGGAAATGGATAGAGCGGTAATAAATGGACGTACGTTGTGCAGCAAGAAGAGCGCCGCGAATTTGGCTGGAGAACGCAGAGCGAATGGAGGTACGGGATAGTTGTAGGGGTGTAAAAGATCACTGGGGAAGGGTAACTTGTGGGTTGGAAGAAACGTGGTGCGAAGATGCATCAGTTGTGACATCGAATAACATGGAAGAGAAATAAAGAAGTGGAGGATCAGAAAGATCAGGTAATGGCAGATCACATGGTTGGAAACTGTAGGCGAGAATGACGACGTTACGATGACATTACACTGAGCGGAAAGCGAAAAGGCAGCGCAGCGTGAAAGGAACAACGAATATGCCTGTGGCGAGCAATGTACGAAGCAGACGAGAGTGTTGACCAAAGAAAACCAGGTAAGAGACGATGAATCGGATTTTGCACTGCAGATGACACAGGATGAAGACCGAGAAGAAGAAAAGAATCCGGAAGGGAAGGCCTTCGATGGAACAAAAATGCTCGAGAAATAGTTGCGCGTCGGAGTTGGGAGAATGAAAGTGGGGAGTGGCTTGCTTGTAGGCCATTACACCAATGGATTGGGCCAGAATTCACTATTCGGTTCACTTCCTAAGAGGGCGATCCACGGAAGAATTGCGGATTCAGACACAAAAAATACGAAAGTGGTAACATAATAATAAATTTGGTCGTGAAAATGTGCAAAGGTTGGAACGGCGAGTTCTTATATGGTGATTGGCAATGGTAACGGATGTGTCTGCTGTGTAATGATATGCGTTATAAGATGGACAGAGAAAGGTATCATAGAAGGGTAACTAGTGAGGTGCGCGATCAGTGAGCTTTATAAGTATATGGAGGTACAAAGTGAATGCAGATTAGAAGTTGACAATGACGAAATGGATGGGAAAGGAAATATTTCGCTCCTGGGCATAGTAAAATGGATAGGGAGAGAATGACATCATGCGGTGTGGGATATCATGGTGGAAAACGACAGGGACAAAAACAGGATGGATAGGTGTGCATACAGAGATAGAACGACACGGAAGGGAATTAGTATGAGTGCTGACAAGAAGGATATATGAGCGAAACTTGGTGGAATAATGGCAGGAACATGCAATCCGCAACCGACAGTGATAAATATGGTAGAGCGATCAGAGTTGAAGCGTGCAATCCAGCAACCAGCGCTAGTGGGTGGTGCTGACCGTGTGCTTGACACCGAACTTGAAAAGCACTTCGTGAAGTGAGCGCAGGAAGTATGATCCACCAGCCTAATTGCGCTCGCACATCGTTGCAGGCCAGCCGAAGCTGGGGATCTGACCACGCCCCACACCGTTGGGATTGAAGCGACTGCTCATCTATAGTTTTACATAGGGATGAACAACCACAATTGGGACTTATTGTCCAAGACCAAGTGGACAGGTTGTGGGAACTTGGACAACGGAGCCTATGGGAACAGCGTTCGACAGTCATTCACACAGCATTATCATCCAGGTGCACCAGCCAGAATGGTGGGCAGCGTAGTGCCCGAGGTTGTTGACCAGCTCTGAAGATCACTGGGAAGAGAAGTGAGATAAGGGAAGGTAGTATGGGTATAGGTCAGCTGAAAATCGAGGGTATAAGAAAAGAAGAACAAACGTGAATCACGGGCTAACAGATGTAGCGGATCCCTAAGAAAAGTTGAAGCCATGGAACGTGAGACTAAAAAGGGGACTCATAATTAGGAGCTTAAACATTCATTGAGGGGGTTTGTATTTCACCCAGATTAGTCCTTCGGTAGAACAAAAGACTAAGTCCTGCATGAAACTACAGAAGAAACTTAGCTGGAGGATAGGGTGTGGGCAGAATTGGTGTGGTCATGAGTTCATTTAATGAGCCACTTGCCTGCCAGACACTAGACCGTTTCAAAACTGTCCTTACAAAATACTTAGATGTCGCCAAAGTACTACAACTAACAGATACGTGCACCTCGTTAGAACAAGTTTATGAGGGTTACCTAGATTTCTGAATGGATAACGAAGGCATGACCCGGATAACATCCTTTGCAACGTCAACATCACCTACCCCATATGCCTTTTCCATCACCAACACATTAGTACCCCTTAGAATGACTTACATCACTGACACTGCTCTTGTTGGATTCTCCCCAATTCACGCGCTCTAACATATCTTATCTATCCCCATCATACTCAATTCGCTTTACCCGGTCCAAACTGACCCCATTCCTCTTCCTTATCTTGCTCTTGCCTCCCAACAATTATTTCAATGCCGGCGACCACCACATGCCCCAGATCATCATTCTTACTCCTAGTTTTGGTCATTATTTTTGTATTCTCATTCACTCCGAATGGCTCATAGTCCTCATTCTTCCCAAAAGTAGTCTGTGTCTACATTACTAGATTTCTCCTCTCACCATTGACCGTTGATCCTCAGCTGATAGCATCCCAGAATGCGTCTCTTTGGTCTCACGTTTCCAGACACCAACCGGCGCGCATCTCCATTTTGATGTGTTGAAATGATCCGGAGATAACACCGGCGAAATGTCTGACCCACACTTCCGGCTGAGAATCTGATACCCGCCCATCATTCTGTCGCTCAGTCATTGACCCTGTTCGCCAGGATCCCCCGCAGTCTCGTAGACTACTCCATCTCTACGTCTGTATGATCTCAACCAACATCACCTGTGCAAATCCTGCCGGTGCGGGTCGTGGACAGATCCCCCGATTTGGCCGGTAGAAAAAAAGAAAAACATTCAAGGTCAAGGCCAAGCCCGCATGAAATTCAGACTTGTAGCTCTGTCCACCCTAGTATATACCACCTAATTACCTGAAACCGTGACCTAGTTGTGTAAACAACTGCGGCACACCATGCAGACGCTAGTACTTATCGCGAATTAGAGTTATAGACTATATTGATTATCCACTGCTCTAATTCCACTTAATTACATTCTACATGGCTTATCTAGCAAATCTTCCCTGATTCTCGCCACAGTAAGATCTATCTAGCGTTTTAACATCCCATCGCTATAACCCAACTCCTACATTATTTTCGCTGCGCATCCACCGGTGCACCTTTTGAAGTTTCTGTCCCACTGCGCCCCCATTCATTTGTTTTTCGCCGTAAGAGCGCACTTTCGTTCCACCCGGCCCACTGACCCCATACTTACAATATACTCTCCCGCAAAACCTGCTGTTGTGATCCAAGCAATAGCTTAGTACCTACCGTATCCTGTGGGGTTCAACCTGTGCACAACACACAGCAAAATTTCTTCTATCTCACTATTCCTCATCGTCCCAAGTCTCCTAGTCCCAACAGTATATATAGCGGGTCATATTGCTCACTGCCCGTACCTCATTGCCACATTGGTCTCATCTAGACCTTTGCACACATAGCACCCAGGAACGCTCCCGGTCTGCTCAGACCTTTGGCTTGTCTCTGTCTAGTTGACCGATTTCCTGTTACCTTTTTACCTCCGTCACATATTCCTACTTATCATGCTATCCCAACCAGTACTCGGAAAATCCGTATCGCTAAAGCTGGCAAATCCAAACACACCCAACCCCTCCCAAAATCCAGACCGTGTTCTGTCATCCTCATTAACGTCGACGGTGAAGCTTCTAATAGTCCTTATGGCCTTAAGAAGAGTTTCGTCGAACTTAGTAACAAGGTCGAGCTGATTGGTGAAATCCTTTCAAAGGTTTCCCCCCTGGCTACTCTCCTTGACCCTGTAGCCGCTACATCGCCCAAGAACTTGGTTTCGGTGGGACACCTCCTCGACTCCGTGTCCACTGAAATATACCACCGCACTGCCAACTCCAAGAACACAGTGGTTTTTAACGTTCCAGACCGCTTACCACTTTCCTTGGCCAAACACAACATACTAAGTTCGTGCAACATGGCTCACTACAGATGCCATTGTAGGAGGCTACGTAAAACGTCCTAGCGACATAGTTGCCCCTTGCTATTCCAATTCACGGACGACCTAACAGCTACAGAGTTCATTGGCAACAAGTCGACAATTGCTGCCCTTTCGCCGTATAAGGACATCAAGATATTCTCTGATAAAAACCCCTCCAACGGGAAATACTTCGTTCGCTTAGAAGTAACTCCGCCTTGCCCATGCAGGCTGACCCCACTGTGACCGACATGAAGGTTACCCAATGCCCCTCTGTCAAGAAGTCAAAGACGAGCCCAGCGCCTCATTCTGCCTGCCTGCAAACTGTCGACTTAGATATGTCTAACTCCCCACCCCCGGTTCCGCTTCCACTCAAACGCACTTTTTTACCATCTCCCCCAGTAGCCTCTACTAGCAGTAGCTCTCGCTCCCCGACCACAGGCCCCAAGCGGCACTCCACCTCAGTATTAAAGCCACGCTCCCCCGTCATAGTCTCTGGGCCAAAACAAGACCCTGGTACAACCACCAGCCCCCGCCGTACTACTTCCAATCCGTCCTCCGAGCCGTCGACAAGTGCCGTCACCCGCCGCTCTCGCTCTAACGACTTTACAAACTACCCACCAGCTGCTAGCTCAGCCGCGACACTTCGTTTCTATCCTCATAAGTGCCGCTCTATTCCCCCCATCAGCCTACCTGGTACTCCTACCAGGTCTGTACTTGCCCAAATAATCACCCCAAACACTACCCCCCACTCTCAATCGGCTTCCGCTTAAAGCGTACTCTCGGATCCTCCAGGTGATAACCAACTGGGCCACCATCCGGATTCGTCTAACGCCATCCTCCCTTTGAGTAGGAGTGACTTTCAGGGCCTTGCCAGTGCCACTCACCCTTCCATTGCCTCACACCCCCTTCCACTGTCTTTCCCTCTCTCTGATCGCATGGGTCACAACAATCCTCCATCTCCGTTGCTACCGTATATCCCTCCCTGTCCCCCAGACACCAACCTTCCATATTAAAGCCCCAGAATGCCTCCGCTGTTCCCCCCTGCTCACCTCCACCAACCTTCATCTAACCCTGAAGTACCACGTACATACCCTAGCAGATACTCTAGATTCGTACCTGCATCCCGCCTCCTCGCCCAACCCCCCCCCCCCACTTACCGGCTCGCCTTCTCCTGGTGAGCATCCGAACCTTTCGAAATTTCGCCACTCCCTTCCCGCCCCCCACCTCACACTACGTCCCAGTTACTCTCCCACATGCCTTCACCCCATACCGACCCACCGGCCTTATACTGACTCTGCCCAACAGGTAGATTACCTGCAGCCAAGTTCTCGTTTTTTCCTGACCAGTGCCCCCCGCACCCGTGGCCATATTGCTAGTCGCCCTATGGACCATATCCATAGACTTTCATAGACTCATATCACTGATCGCTCCCCACTCGATGCCATGCCACTTAGCACCTCACACCACGCACTCCCCCCTGTCCACCCCGCTTCGACAGATATTCTTAACCTCTCACTTTGCCATATGGTGCCTCCTCCCTCTGCACCGTGTGACACCCCTCCGGCCCACAACAGCGGTGTGCTACACACCCACCGTATTGATCACCCACAGCGACCGGCTGCGCCTAATGCTTAAGCTTCTCCTACTTTCCGTCCCCCACCCAACACTGCCTGCCCTCCCCCTTCTACTGACGCTCTATCTCCACTGAGACCCAACTCCTATCGCCACAGCGATCCCAATAGTCTTGCACCTGGCATCCATGAATTGCGCACACCGACACTGAACTCATTCCTACTAGTTCTTATTAACGCTCGATAAATAATTAGAAAAATGTCGCACCTGCGATCTCTGGCATTTACGTCAAACGCTGACATTATACTAATAACTGAATCCTGGCTGTCAGATGATGCTTCGCTTGACCTTGTTCGCATAGCTGGGTATCAATGCTTCTCGAGCAGCCGCCAGTCCAGGCGTGGAGGGGGCTGTTTAGCCTTTGTCCACGCTAGTGTTATCGACCATTCCCCTCTTCTCCTTATTGAGGATTCGTTATGGCTATCCATTCAAGCCTCCGGCCAGAACCTCCTCCTTGGCTGCGTCTACGTCCCCCCGGGTCCGGAGCCTGCAAAAATTGACTCTGCCGTGGATGTTTTTAATGCTGCGCTTGACTACCCTGCCAGTGCAAAACTTATTGCGGGTGACTTTAACTTTCCTTCAATTTGCTGGTCCTCCCATACTAGCCCTCCCGCCCTCTCCACCTTCCTTTCTTGTGTCCGTCTTGGTGGGTGGACCCAACATGTCTCCTGCCCTACTAGGGGGAACAACATCTTGGACCTAGTATTCTCCATTGATGTTCCTGATATGATCACCCAGACTACTGATCACCTCCCGGGTTGTGACCACCGTACTGTCAGGTGCAAGTTCAGCTGTTCTCATCCGATGCAATCCTCTTCCCCTGTTCTGACTTCCTACTGTTCCTGTACCTGGCCCCTAGTGCCAATGATAATCCGCTCCCTTAACTGGGACACATTTTTTCTTTCCTCCGATCCCCTCACAGTTGTGAACTCTCTCTACTCCAACCTCCTACACTGCCTAAGTACCGCCAACCCATGTGCCGATCCACGCCCCGAATCCAGCACCTCACGCCTGTCACTTTTAGAGCGTAAACTGTCAAAGCTGCAACTTACCTTCGCCAGATCACACGACTTTACAATTCTGCTGCGCATAAACCAGCTACAACTGAGGCTGCGTTGCATGGTCGATTCGCATCCAAAAAGGCAAGAGGCCATCGCCCTAGCACACCCAAACAAAACTGGCTACCTGTCCAACCTGCTTAGTAAAAGGTCCAATCAATCCAACCATACCTCGCCCAAGTTCCTCATCTGCGGCTCATCTACCGCTAATACCCCAGCATCTATTTCCGAGGCCTTCAATGAGCATTTTTCTTTCTCCCTTATAAGCTGTCCTGGTATTCCCCCTCCTACAATCCACCCCTGCACCTCTGCCTCTCTTTCATCGATTCCCTTCACTCATCTAGAAATTAAAAATCAGTTTTCTCTATTAAACCTCCCTCGAAACCGGGACCAGATGATCTCCCACCGTCCCTCCTCCGTTTCGGCGGTCCTAACCTCCCTTTATCGTTACTTAATATGTATACCACCTCGATGCTTCACAGTTTTGTCCCGCCTCAATGGAAACCCTCTGTTATAGTTCCGCGCTTCAAAAAGGGCGTATTACACGACCCATATAACTATTGGCCCATTAATCACACCCCAGTAGTCTGCAAAATTATGGAGAGAATTATCAAAAAACATTGTCCAGTACCTCTTATCTAACAACCTGCTGAACCCTGGTCAGCATGGTTTCTTGGACTCCCGTTCCTGCTCTTCCTACCAGCTTGACTTTCTCAATGTCCTATCGTCTGCTGCCGACGCCGGCAACTCTGTAATTGTCCAGTACCCCGACATGTCTTAGGCCTTTGACCGTGTTCCCCATATTCATCTGTTGGCCAAAATCCGATCTCCCGGTATTACTGACCCTCTCCTCCCCTGGCTATCTTCCTATCTCTCTAACAGATCACAAGCCGTGCTCGTCGACGGCCATTTATCTTCCGCCAAACCAATTACTAGCGGCGTCATCCAAGGCAATGTCCTAGGCCCATTACTATTCCTTATTTATATCAATGACATTTTCTCTTCTATTCGACACGGCACTCCTTTCCTCTTTGCCGACGATATAAAAATAGTGTACTCTTTCCTCTCTAGTGACCTATCCGTGACTCTACGCAACATATCGCATGACTTACTCGTTCTCCAAACTTGGTGCGTCTTGTGGTTCATGAAATTCTCTGCGGAGAAAAGCTTCCTCCTATCATACAAGTGCACGGTACCACCCGGCCAAATTTGTCTGGACGGCCTGCCCATCCCCATACAGCCCATGGTTACCGATCTTGGCGTACGATATTCCTGTTCCTTTAACTTCTCAGAACAGGCATCATTCTAAATCGCTAAGGCTAAGCGAACCCTAGGCCTGATCAATCGGTGTTTCTTAATACCGGCCAGTCGCCTCTCCATGTATCTCTCACACGTGAGACGGCCCCTAGAATATTGTCCCATTACCTCCAGCCTCTGGCCACGTTCCTCTAATGTATCTCTTGAGAACGTTCAGCGTACTTTCACCAAAAGGCTGTTGGGCGTATCCGTAGCCCTAACATACCACCAGCGGTGTGAGCTCCTACAAATTGAGCCTCTATGGATTCGTTGCACGAGGCTCAACCTGATTTTCCTCTTTAAGCTAATCCATAACCTGGCCTACACCTCTTATCCCATCTCATTCGCTGCGCCCTGCTCCTACCCGATCCGACACCGTGCCTTCTCTCTCACTGTCTCTCATTCTAATCTTTGTCTGAAGTCCCGATTCTTTCTGTCAGCCTATTCCAAAATCTGGAATAAACTGCCCCTCAGCTTACGCGGTGCCTCCTCAATGTTCGCTTTTAGGCTCGCACTTTTGTCACACTTAACAGTCCTCAATTCCATATTGCTCACCAATGAGCTCGTCTCCGCCGACCTGGCCTTTGAAAGAGGCCTCACACTGTAACTCTACTACCTCTGCGTCACAGGCCACTATGTACACCCCGCGAACCAAGGCCATTGCCTTCACTGATCCACAGCGAACCTACCTCCTGCCATCATAAGATAACCCTATTGCTCACCTACGTTCATCTCTTATCCATCATATTCACTTTTTTTCTCCTCAGTATCCGTTGATTCTCAGCTGGGGCACACCCAGACTGCGCTTATCTATCCCTTTTCCCTTTCCAGTGATCCTCGCTGACGGCCAACCACTTTGGGCACTGTACTTACCATCTCCCTGGCAGGTGCACCTGGATATTATTGCTACACGGTCGTCTACCACTCGCTGTTTCCGTTGGCTCTCCTGCCCATGGTCTCACGTCTTGGTTAATTATTCCTGGTTCACGCACCCCATCGCGGTCGCTTTGTCCCCTGTTCAATTGTCCATAAACATTCGTGCCACTCCCAACAGTGCGGGGCGCGGTCAGATCCACCTCTATGGCCGGAGCACATCGGGCGTGCAGGCCGTCTGCAACGACGTGCGAGCGCAACTAGACTGGTGGATCACACCTCCTGCGTTCACTTCACGAAGTGCTTTTCAGGTTGGGTGCCCAGCGCACGGCCAGTCCCACCCACTAGCCCCGGTTGTGCGTGGCACGCACTAACTTTTCTTGGACTACCAAATCCAATGCTGTCGGTTGAAAATTGCATGCTCCTCATCCTTTTTCCGCCACAGCTTGTTCACCTATAGCTCTTATCATCTGTTACCACTCCCTATTTTTGTTGCCCTACTACGATATGCACACCTACCCGTTTTGTCCCTCCTCCTACCGCCTCTCTCTACATCAAATTTCACTGCATTGAGTCATTATCGTCCTAACCACTTTTCTCTGTCGACGCTCGCCACTAACTCTATTCCCACCTGCCGTCGTTGCTGGCTTCTATCATCTATATGCTTGGTGTTACCCTCTGCTCAGAACGCCCATTGATAGCTTCCTTAAACATGTCGTTCTGTTATATCCCTCCTCGTGCCCCATGCCATGATGCACCAATCGCACCCGCACCCATGACCAATCCGCATATTGGAACTTGCCGCTCCAAACTTCGCATTATTTACGGTCGTATTTATTATCTAATCACCATCACCATATCTTCCTCACTTGGCCCCGCGATTCCTCTGTGGTTCTCTCCAGTGTCCTGATTAGTATCCACTTGTTCAATTGTCTGCCGGCGCGCAGCTCTCCAGCTCCATTGCCCCAACTCCTTCGGGCATTCGTTTTTTGTGGCCTTTCTGTTCTATTACTGGTTCACTTATCTCGTGGCATCCGGCTTCCTTGTCCGCCTCCTTCATGTTTCATCTGCAGTAAAATGATCTGATTGGTGATTTCTTACCTGTGTCTCCTCGGTCATTGCTTTCATCCCTTGATCCGTTTATTGCTCACTACAGGCATTTTTCTGTACCTTCCAGTGTGGTCCGCTTTTCCATGTCCACCATTGTAACGACAACGTTACGTCACGGTGTTCTTTTACAGTTTCAAATTGTTTGACCTGTCACTACCCGATTCCTCTGGTCCGTCACTACATCTCGCACCTGCATTGATCAAATAATTAGACCCATTCTTACCTGTTTTCCTTGATCCTGTCTTTCATCTTCACTCTTCCATGAACTGCCCCTCACAGTCTTCATCACTTCTGTGCTTCCGCATTCTATTTTCCTCTCCGTTGGGTTGCCACGTGCACTTGTCACGAAGATAATCCACCACGACATTCCAAAGGTAATCTTACAACCAACTGATCTAACCTTACCTACTCCTTCTTATGACTGATAATCTCTTTCTAGGACCCCATTGTTATTGCTCCTGCTTCTCTTTTACCTATATATATATATAATAAATCTACATATATATATATATAAACTTACGCATATTTATCTATGTGCACGCGCTCTGCATGTTGCAGTTCTTCACCAGCCATTTATCTTGCTCTCATCCCAACGACCGTCATCATAGGCACCCATCGGCTCTACGTATGTGCTTCACATCTACCGTATCCAATCCTTCTAAATCGTTTTTGTCATCTGATCATCCCTCTACGTCTTGCAATGCTCGCTGCCTGTTTTACGGTGAGTTTTGTGTCCTGTCCGCCGACAATTCACTGCAAAGTACCAATGCTTCATTGATATCTAATCCACTGCAGTGCACCTCACCTTTTTCTCCGTCATTCCTCGCTACTGCAGTTCCTGATACCGATTTCCAGCCTTTCTCATGTTTACCAGTCTGCTTCCATATGTAATTACCCGGGACCAGCCATTCAGTCCACCTGACCTTGACTTTCAAACTCACCGGGCGTCTATTCAAATCCGCCCTTGAGCTCATTTAAACTTCACACAATCTCTATGGTGTGCATACGTTTATCCTATTTTCATCCTATCTTATTCTCTCTTCTGAGCCTTTTTATCCAATATTTTCATGAGAGTCTCCATATTTCCATGAACTATATCTGTCCATTCCATCAACTGTATCTACATGATCATGCACATGGCATGCTTCGGGCGCTTCCGAAATAAACCATTATTATTATTATTATTATATACTCAAAATGCTACAAATATGCCGCTGTCTCCTCTTATTAACATGGATTCTCCATCGTGCCCACTTCCAAATTTGACTTCATAACCTACCGCTTTTTTCGTCCGGCAAGATTCGCTTTCTTTGTTGCATAATTATCGCACATTGAAAACCCATCAACATTCCTGGCTCGTTATTCCCGGTTCACTTTCCGCGGTTTCATGCTAAAATATTCACCAGTTTTATTTGTAAACTATACCACATTTGAAAGTAAAGCTCGTCCCTTTTTGCTACTTTTACTGATATGCCCGAAAACTAACTCATTTATTGCTGTCATTCACTTCCGTACCACAATCTTCAGACGGTATATGACACCGCGAAATATATCTAGATATTTCCAATAATCAATGACTTCGTGTTTGCATGCCTACTCTGTTAGTTCCGCTGTTCACTTACTTGCGGCTGTTGCATTGCAGTGCCCTTATATTGCAAGGTATAGTCTCCCACATATGCAAATCTGATAAGCTCTTGTGCCGCAGAGTTCTGTTTTGTCGCCCAAGGTGGTTCACCTTCTGCACTGAACATAAACCGATAGTCTTCTACCC
Source organism: Fasciola hepatica (assembly GCA_948099385.1). Classification (NCBI taxonomy): domain Eukaryota; kingdom Metazoa; phylum Platyhelminthes; class Trematoda; order Plagiorchiida; family Fasciolidae; genus Fasciola; species Fasciola hepatica. Next base: position 5,085,035 of record CANUEZ040000099.1, on the reverse strand, counting down.
ATGGTTTCATCGTGTTTGTCAGCCTTGTCCATCCTATTGTAGTAGTTGAGCACCACATCAATTTTTCGCTAGTTCCCGGTTTCATGCTGATACATTACATTCCCCTTTTCTGAAAGAAAAACATTCCGCTCAAAAGCTATATGTTTTACCTGCTCACTTCTTTCACCGTCACCCTGGCAACCACGGTCCAGATGTGTCGTCTATTTGGTTTACCATACACTCCGCCCAGATCCGGTTGCCAAAATATGCAAACCTATTCATCGGTTGTTTTGTGTATTTCCTTTTCCATGCTCCATCCCGATAGATTGCCTCGGACACTTCCGATCCTTGATAAAACCTTCTCACCACGTGAAGTCTTTGCTAAGAAACAACAGTGTGTAAATACCTACCCGTCATTAATTTGGTTGTCTCTCTTGCAAGGCACGTTTTTGCCACTATCGTATCTACGCACCACACATTGATTCTTCTTTGCCAGTTCCCAGTTTCATGCTGATGCATTACATTCCTTTCTTCTGAAAGCAAAACAATCCGCTCAAAGTCCATATGTTTTATCCGGTCACTTCTTTCACCGTCAATTTGACACCCACAGTCCAGTGTGTTGTCCGTTTGTTTTCAACTGGCTCAACCGATATATACGGTCATTTAATTTCACAACTGTAGTCCTCGACCGGTTTTCTTGTTCTTTATGTGCTATGCCACCTTTTTATCGTCCAATTTTACATCGTAACCCACTTCCCACTTTGCAAAGCTCTATTGCTTCAATACGTCTCCTTCACAAATGTTTCTTTTTCACGATATCCATGTATCCGTCAATCTAGTTTGGTTCTCCGGCAGGACTGTCCTCCTTTCGTAGGATTTATGCGATTCTTTATCACTCTCCACCCACTCCACACTTTGACAGAATAACTACACCTACCTTCAGCCGGATCGACCACCTGACCTTGAGTTTAAATTCTCCGGGCTGTATCACAACAATTAACTTGAATGCTTTCTCTTATATTCAATCCTGTTCACATAACTGCACAATCCTTCCATAACTTTCATTCAGCTTTCAACTGTACTGTTTGATCTTGCATTGCAGCGCGCTTCGGAGTTAGCCGGAATAAACAATAATTATTAGATGAATGTGACTGGATTTTCCAGTTCAGAATCGCAGAGGTGGTGATGAAAGTATATGTGGTGGGACCTGTTGTAGGAAAGAGGCAGCGTAAGCAAAAGGATATCAAGCAGTGTCGAGCTAATGCCCATCCTGCCTAGATAGAGTGGGAGACAGAAAAGGTAAGGCTTTGGAGGAGCGAGACATATATGGATCGGTAAAATGATGGGGATTCGTACAAAAAACCAGAATGACGAAAATGAGTACTATAGAGAATGGCGGGGTATATGGGTCTCAGTATTGGTCCATTAGTAGACGGACTAAGGCAAAGCTCGGTCTATGACACGAGAGACTAAAAAACGGAAACGGAGGACTATGGGTAACTGAGAGCCGCAAGATTCAGTTGCGAGTTTGGGATTTGGCCTAGAATAGTGAGTCAGAAGAGAACAAGTAAATTCTGAATGGAATTATGGAAAAGGCTCGGCTATGGGGAGAGGGTGGGGGCAGAGTTGCTGACGTCATAAATGGGTGTTCAGTTATTTGGGGAGCCATGCTAAGTGATATAAATGAGGCCGGAATTTCCAGGTCAAAACAGCGGAGGTGGTGATGGAAGTATACTTGGTGGGACCTGGTGTGGAAAAGAGGCGTTGTGAGCTAAGAGATATCGAAGAGCTTTGGGTTACTTTCTATCCCCCTTTTATTAATTACAGGACAGTGCGAGCATATATATATATATATATATATATATATATATATATATATAGCGGACCAGGGAGTAGTTTCCGATGCAGTTTCTATCGCAACCCTAAGGTTGATTTCAGTGCCGCAGACTTGATAAAATTGAGATAAGGTAATAAATCGTGGAGCGGATTAGGCATATTGACAATCTGGGAGGAGTATTACAGTGGCTGCGTTAAAATGTGAAAACCTTTAAAGGGACTCATTTCCAGGTGAAATTGAAAGGATCCTGTTAATTCGTATGGAAAAAGAATAAGCGGATGCATACATGCCTTAAAAAGTCGATGGCGAAATCTAAGAAGCGGTCAGGCGGAGCTTTCAGAACTCAAAAGCGATGGAAGTATCTTGGAAGGTAAGGTGAGACGAGAAAGCAGATCAATGGCCTAAAGGTCGAGGCCTTTCTCCCAAGCTTGAATGTCGGTTATGTAAACGTTGAACAGAAACAAAACAATTGGGACAGAAAGGAATTCATCTTTGGTATGCGCGAGTGCATTCTTCGACTGAGAAGATCTGACGAGCAAGAAAAGTTCATTCCGGATTCTGGAGTACACGAAGAGAAAGAACTCAGAGCATAGAACAGCCCTCGCAGAGTGTGCGGTAATGGTATATTATCTGTTACGCAATGAATGTCTAGTAACCGGGCACAAGCACAAATGGTTGCCAGAATAAGATGGCTAGTCAATAGGTTATAAAGAAATACCAGGTTTAGCTTGGTGTGACGATATCGCGATCGTTCGATTTTGAGAAATGAACACCGTTCTCTTCGGTGTAAGTCTGATGACCAACCAACACGCCCTATTGTGAATCTTCTCTTAATACATTAGATAATAATCCTGTGTGATGTTTGCATGTTAGGGAAGATAAAAGGACAATATTCGAGAAGGGGCCTGGCATGCACTCTGTACACGTAAAGAATGCTCTCCCTAAGCTGGAAGGATGTGAGCAGAAGACCAAGACACAATTTAGCCTTCCGTGTTCTGAAGACAGCATGTTCCGAGAAGTTGGAAGAGCAGGAATAACCTAAGCCAAGGCCTCTTACTAAGGGCTTGCCGTCGATGGGTGAGCCGCCAGTGCATTATAAACTGGGCGGAACATCGCATTTGTAGGTAAGAAAAATACACTTATCGGCGGAGAATCTCATCGCCCAGGTTGAGCACCATTCACCAAGAGCGGCCAAATCAGCGAAGGCTTTGGGGATGGTATTATCGAGGTTGCCAGGCGAAAAGGTATGGACTATCCTAATGTCATCCGCGAACAAAAACGGCGTGCAGCTGGGCATTATCGCAAACATATCATTTATATATAGGAGGAAAAGCAGGGAGCCTAAAACACTGCCATGAATAACACCGCTGGTAACAGGCCTAGGGTTAGAGGTGTGCCCGTTAATCAAGACAACCTGTGACTGATGAGATGAGTAAGATGGGAACCACGAAAGTAGTGGATCAACAATGCCAAATGATCGTAGCTCTGTTAAAAGTTGGTGGTGAGGTACACGATCAAATGCCTAAGATAAGTCAAGTTAAGAAGGAACAAGATTTTCCCTTTTCAGTGGAGTTAGTGATGAGATTCAGAAAATCATACTGACAAGTCATGGAGGACCTCGAACGGAGGAATCCATGTTGGTTGTCAGTAGTAAGGTTGAGGCCTAAAAGAAAGTTAATAATGTGATCTTTAACTATTTATCCATTATTCTGGATAAGATGAGGGTATGATTCATGGGGCGATAATTGGATGCCTCGTGTAGAGGTCCCTTTTCCACGAATGGAAAAGATTACCGAGCGCCTTTAATTAGCAGGCACGGTGCTACCATTAGGTGAAGGAGTGAACAGGTTGGGCAGCAACAGGGGAGATCAGGTCCACCATTGACAAAAGCAACTGGTGGTGAGCCATCGAGGTCTAATCGAGAGGAGGATTTTCTATTGGACGATAGTTTAGAAATACCACTGACATCAAAGGGTATCGTAGAAAGGACAGAGTCAGTGAGTGGCGAAGATGGGGGAGGGGCAATGACAGTAGCTGGGGCTATGGCTGAAGCAAAGAATGCATTGAAGGCCTCCGCTATACAGGTTGTAGAGATGATAAGTGAGTTATTATCCAGAATCGGAAGTTGGAATTCGGCCTTAATATCAGCTTTTCTAGACTTATGCAACATAGAAAAAAGTTGCGACTTGTGTGGATGACTGAATGCCTTAGCTCCTTAGCCACGAATTCGCGTATTATCTTGTCGCTGAATAGGTGCAGAAAGGCGGTTCAGATGAACAAAAAATTGAAAAGTCATTGGAGTTATGAAGTTGTTTGAGAATTTTATGATACTTCTTGTGGAGAGGCGAGACAAGGGACCTATTATTGGGTACAGCCTGGGAAGTATTGGACAATGTTTTTAGACAGTCGGAAAAGAAGGAGTAGAAAATATCCGCAGCAAGCTGAGGGTCACGGGTGAGGAAATATTTGCCCCAGTCTTTCTGGCGAATAAGCTTGTCTAGCAAGGCCAATTTCCATATGGAAATGTAACGTTGGTGGGTTGTGCGGGACTAGGTGGGCCAGTAAGGGGCAGATGTCAGATAACCATTTCGTAGTCGCCGCTGGAGAAGTCTGTGTTACTGACACGTCCATGGGAGGCATACTGTAAGTAAATACCAGGTCTAGTATGTTCCCGTTTCTAGTAGGTTTCGAAACATTTTGCTTCCAGCCACCAAAACGAATACTTGTAGTTAAGTCCATAAGATTGAGAGGAGCCGAGGATGTAGGCCAACAAATATGCGGGAGATTAAAGTCACCCGCAACAAGCTTATTTCCGGAAGGAAGGAAAGAGAATTATTTGAAAGACCTAATGAGAAGCAGAAACAAGGAACTGGGGGAATTCGGCGAGCGATAATCGCAGTCAATATGAAAAACGACGTTTTGGAGTTTTACAGCAAACCGGAGAGAATTGGGAATAGAATCGAGCGCCATATGTTAAAAAGGGGTTGTGGTGTGGACTTCTTTGACGTAAGATAGGCACCCAACACCACACCGGTTCGGTCTGTTGGTCCTTAGAAGACTGTACACTACCAAAGATATTTGGTCATTGGGAGTGCTGTCGGATAGCCAGAATTCCGTTATTAAGATAACGTAATTATTTGTGAAAACAAATTTCTTGGGTGCGCTAGTTTGCCAAGAATAGAAAGCAAGTTGAATAAGGCTAAAGATATACCATTTGCCGGAGGTGGTATAGGCACATCAGGGGGGTAGTGTAAGGTGAAGGCAGGCAGTCTATCGCTATTGGGAGGAGTGGATATCGGGGTCAAAGAAGAATATGTTGATCTTGAGGCTAGTGAAGGTTCAGATGAGGTGGCTGCCATCCAAACTGGAGTAAATGTTGCAGTGAGAGAGATTGCCGAGGGGCGAAAATCTGAGCCTCAACGGAATGGGAAACTTAGGCGCAAAGAGAAAAACCTTTGGGGCTTGATGGGTCTATATCAGGCAGGGGTGATTAGGAGCAGTTGAGAAATACCGGCCAGTCGGAATTGAGTTTTGGCTGAAGGGGGTGCAAAGGGCAGGTTTGGAAATATGTGAGAGTGGGGGAGTATGGCTGTAGATTAAGCTGCACGTTATGGGAGGGGTAACTCAGGTTGGGTGGAACACCAAATATGGAGCAGTTATTAGCGGGAGCGGTAGAGATAGTTGTCAGGTGAGGAGTACGACGAGAGGCAGAGTGGACGGCGCGTGGAGGCCGTATTTTCGTATTGGCAGCCAGTGAGCGCGGTGAATTTGTAGGGACCACCGATGCATTGGGGCAAGGTATATTTTCGCAGATCGAATCCTTATTAGGTGAGCTGAGGTGAGTTGATTTAAGAGGGGACAGTTGAATGAAGGAGGGGTTTGTGAGAAGGGTGGGACGAATGGTAGATATTTTCCTCTGGAAGGCGAGCAGTTTATCGCCGGAAGGAACAGAGGGCGAATCAGAGTTTAAGGTGTACCCAGCAGGCGATGAGGTGTGACAGCGAGGCAATAGTTGGTGTCTTTCACTGGGCGGCAGTAAGAGGGGTAACGGACATATCTAGATAAATATAATGGAATCAGATTTTAGGGACTTTAGTCAGGGGGCAGATGAGGAGGCAGTGAGCGGCTGCTAAGAAACAAGAGGCGCGTGTGAAGATAAACCGGCGGGGACTTGAGAAGAAGATGTGGAGAGTCCAGCTGTCTGTGTCGAAGGCTAAGGACTATCGGGCTTCTTTTCGTGGGGAAATTCTGAAGTGATCTAAGAGTTCCCCTTTAAATAGGGGTGTTTTCTCCGGCTATTTTCATGTTTTATAGGGGGAATTAGAAGCTATAGTGTTGTATATTTTAATGAATTCTTTGGCAGATAGATTATCTGCAAATCGCATAAGGATTGGACAGTTGAAGCGCCGAACGCACTCACGCACCCTCGAGATTCGACAATGAAGGTGAGCCATACCACATGCAATCAACAATGTATGCTTGACATGCTCTAGGGGTATTTTCTCTGGGACAGTAAACCAGTCTGCTTTGGGTGAGCTTCTCACTGTCGTAAGAGCCTCGGATGCAACAGATTCGATAAAGCGGCCAGCCGCTGTCAGTTTTTGTAAGGTAGAATGTTCGATGCGTTAAGTGATGCTCAGTAGGAGGGCAAGTTCAGATACCGTATCTTCCAACTTCAGAAGCTAAGACTTTATATCTGAGATGCTTTGGTCTAAAACAGCTTTTCCCTCTGTTGCCAAGCCTACAAAGTCACAGAGGTCAACCGAACATTGTTTCAAGACCTCGGGGGTTTGAATAAGACTGTTTCTCCTAGTAACCGGTGTATGAGTGGAGGGGGTATTATTGGAAGTGTTCTTTACTACACGTAGCATTTTGAAGTATCAAAAAGACGCTATGAGAGGGGCGGAAAGGTAACTGCAAACTAGAACCAGGTTAGAATTTACAGCTGAGAAAAAATTTCCTGGATTTCTGTGGGTTACTGGAATGCCCTAAGAAGCTCTAATTTTCAGTATCTCCTAACATAGCTGAATGAAATCTATATCGATACCAGCACGCAACACGACCTGGTATAGTGTAGACATCGGTAATTGAAGACCAAATCGATCCCATTAGGCCTTGGTTGTTTTCCAATTCTTCATTTTTGATTCTTAGTTTCCTAAAATATGGATGATTGAGCCCATATATGAAATTTCCCTAACCCGTTAGCTCGAGCGTAATTTCCGCGTACGTTTCATTTTTTCGCAACTGCTGAGAGTGGTGTGTTTCCCCTTGTCCGGAGGTACCTATTGTGCAGGTGTCATTGGCTTCAGGGGTTTTGCTAGCATGGGCCAGAGCAATACAGAAGGGGGATAAGTAAAACACGAAGTAGGACACCGAGAGTTTTACAGCTCGTGCCTGCATATATGTATCATTCTTTTATAGCTCCTGACCATGTATGAGACTACCAGAGGCCCTTGAGGTGTAATTGCCGTTGGCTGCCCCGACAGGAGATGGTAAAGCTCAGAGGGAGAGGGAGTATCAGTCAAAGTTAGTTGGTAGATTCAGAAATCATGGCGAAACAGACTAGCAATCTTGTCCCGAAATGTAAGACGAGAAATTCGAGGCCAACAGGTAGCTGTTGGAAGGTGATTTTGTGGAGCAATGGGCTTTAGAGCGGGATAACTGAGGGAAGCAAATTATGGCCGGGCAAGAAAGCTGAGAAGGTGAACGCCAGAAATAAGCAATAAAAGATTCGGAGAATCAAGGAGTAACGCTGTAGACGACGGAACGTAAAGCCCTAGGGTCCGGCACCGCTGACTTATTTGATGCTAGGGGGAAACGTCAGGACTGAAAGCCACAGATATGAGGACCTGCTGTTGCACTAGACGAAGTGGAGCCAGGTGTAGAGGAACGTGGGTGTTGTTTAAATTTAGGAGCAACGGCAGGGAACCAAATGGTTATGGTTACAGGCGGCAACAAACTTCATCGCACCGCAGTGCAGATATTATGTAGTTTATGTGGAAATAAAATGATGGTTAAAAATAACGGTGAGCCTCGCCTCTCATTGCGCAACAAACGGTAGTTTTGGGATATGGTGCTATGATCCTAGAATTGGGACCCATTTTCGAGGGACAGGAGAGAACAGGAGGGGAGACGGAAGCTGGGGTTCTAAATATCAATGCCTTCTTCTTAGGCTGGACCCTCAGGTATGCTGGTGTTGGTCAAAGACAACAGATGGCTAACGGTAAGTGGTGAATTTAGTGAACGGTTAAACTGGGTTACTGATGCAAACCTGTGAATAGGTAGGGGCGACTTATTCTAAAGCTCTAAGTGTTGGATAAGAAAGAAGTTAGATCTTATTGCAAGCCTCGAAGGTGAGATGGCTAGACTAAAGTTCCTGTGGCGTAGCGGGTAAGATGAGGGTAGGTGAAGCGGCATACAATTGGTAGAAGTGAAAGCAGTACGATGAATTCGACTATATAGAAAACAAAATTGAACCTAACGAGTCTCAGTCAGGGGGGTTCAATTTTAAGTGGATTGCTCTTCATAGCTCAGTAGAGAAGAGTATCTTGATGAGCTTCTTGGTAAACATACCCTGGATTTTCTCAAGGCGTATCCCACCCGATTTAGACATTTCGGAGAACATGAAAGGGCAATATTCGGGAAAGGGTCTGACGTGGTATTCTGATGTAAGGAGAGTACTATTTCTAATTTTAAATGGTCTGGGCACACGCCCCATTGTCTCTCTGGCCCTGACCGTCTGGAGTGAGGCATTTTCCGAGAATTGCAGATTTCTGATGTACCCAAGCCCCAGGTTCCCTAACTGATGGGTTTGGATCGATGGACACTTGATTCGGTGACAGGTGTTTGGTGGGGGAATTGACATTTATAGGTTGCGTGGAAGCATTTAGAACTCCATAAGCATATCTGCGATGAGGTTCACCGTTTATCAAGTTTCTGGAGATCATTATTTATGTCGGGCAGCGCTATGCTCAGATCTTTGAGGCTTAACTCATAGAAGTCATCAGCTGAGGAGAGAAAAGTGCAGTGCTTCACAACCGCAGAGTTGTCGTCAATACAGAGTGAGAAAAATAGCCGGCTAAGTACAACTCCTTGTAAAACTCCACTAGTGACAGGCACCGGTTGCGATGGATGAGCATTAGCACACACAATCTAGGCTCGGTCTGACATGTAAGAAAAGATCCAAGATAAAAGAGGGCCATGGATACCGTAAGCTTGGAGTGTTGTTAGCAACCGGGAGTGAGGAACTTGGCCAAATGCCTTGGTTATACCGCAGTAGATGATAATAATGGATCTGCCGTTGTCAACGGCCGAGGTCAGCTAATTGAAGAAATCAAACTGGCATGCAGTACAAGAATGTGATTTTAGGAGGCCATGTTTGCCGCTGTGAATGAGATTAGGGACAGGAGAAAATCGGGCAACCACTGTTTAATCCTCGGTGACCTCGATCGTTCTCAGAAAATGACCTTTTTCTGGACGTCGGTTTGGGTCTTTTTTCTCTAAATCTTTCTTGTCATTTGACGTCGATCCCACTGTGTTTAGGTTGTGTTTATTTTACTGGACTGACTTCACGGAGGCTTCCGCCGGCCTCGTCTTGAATCTCTTTCACTCTCGGTCCTTCATCGATTGTATGCGCTCTCTGTTCGCTCTCTGACGAGCCGTTGCTTTTATTTCCGTTCGGTATATTTCTCGTATCAGTACTGTTTCAGTGCCACGATATACAGAATACATCTTTGTATCTGTCAACCGACTTACGTCTTCTCTGTTTGTCCGAAAGAGGGGATAACGTTGGCATACCTCCTTTAGGTCGAATGGAAGACACGTTCACTAGCCACGCTAAAACGTCTCCTATATTGGGGAGCCCGAAACCCCTAGAACATTCTTGGATTATTCGCCCGCTCGGAAAGTCTGCCATTTCCTCGCTGTTGTAGGTCCTCTGTTCGTTGCATGACAAATACTTTCACGGTTTATTATCGCAAAGTAATCATGTTCGGGGATGAGATGCGGATCAACAGAGGCTTCACTTTCTCTGTCATTGCCTTCACACCAGTAGCCTCTTGCCCACACGACCCTCAGGTTTGGTTTGCAGCATTTGAGCTGCAATATGAGGCACGTAGGAATGTCGTCCAGCGCCAACGATTTCCCTATGACTCAGAGGCGGTCGCGGGCGATGCTTTCGCCTCAGTGAGGGATTCGTTTTCAAATCCTTCCCAAGAACAGCCATACTGTTGGCTTAGGAAGGCTCTATTGCAGCATCTCCTACCTGCTCGGAAGGAGCGCTCACGCCGGCTGATCGCCCGGCATCCAGTATGGGACACAAAACCCAGCCGCCACCTAGCCCACCTCTAGTGTCTGGCAGGGCCTACCGATAAGGATTTGGATGTTTTAAGAGGTAGAAGTTGGACTCCTTACCCTTTTATGTTCATACCCCCGTAGCCGCTCCCCCTGAGGACTCGTCCTTGGAAAGAGCGGCCTCCATGGCTGAAAACATTAGTGCCCGTGTCGGCAGTGTTGCTAACTACCTCATTGCCACGATATCTAGCAATCGTAGGAGTGTTGATTCTGATGAATAACCGGGAGGCCCCGAGGCTCTCGTTCCATCAGGGGTCAACCATCTTTTAACGAGGGAGTTAAACTACCCACCCCTCACGGCAGCCTAAGTAAGCAAAAGCACGTACGTGCACCCTCCATTGCACACATCCGCAATCAGGCAACAGAGCTTTGTGATGTGAAAGAGGGGTTGCGATGTAAAATTAGACAATGAAAAGAAGATGGCATAGCACATAAATAACAGGAAAAATCGGTTGAGGATTACAGTTTTGAAGTTCACTGACCGTAAATCGGTGGACCCAGTTACGTAACAAACGGACAACACATCGGAATGTGGTTACCAAAGTGATGGTGAAAGAAGTGGCCAGATAGGATCATGTAGACTATGAGCGGATTCTTTTTTCAGAGAAAGGAATATATTGCATCAACGTAGAACGGAGATTCGGTGAAAAATCGATGTGTGAAGCTCAACTAAAAAGTAGGAAAGACACAGCTGACAAAAATGATGAAGTAATGGGTAAGAGACTACCAGTTTACGTTCACCACTAAAGGTGGACCACTTGATGGCAAGAGGATAGAAATCTATGGTACAAGAAATTCTCAGATGTGTATATATGTGACGTAATACTTTGCAATATGAGGATATTGCAATGAGGCAGCCCCTAGTGAGTGAACAGCGGAACTGACAGAAAACGCAAAAAATCACAGAATCATCTATTATTGTGAATCACTAGAGATATATTTCGCAGTGTCATATACTGTCTGGAGATTGTGGTACGGAAGTGAATGACAGCAGTAAATGCGTTAGTTTTCGGGTATATAAGTAAAAGTAGCAAAAAGGGGCGAGCTTTATCTAGAGGAAGGTTAAATCTGCGAATAAGACGGGTGAATATTTTAACATGAAACCGCGGGAAGTGAACCGGGAACAGCGAGCCTAGATGTTGGTGTGTTTTGAGGTGCGCAGTGATTATGCGAAAAAGCAAGTAAATTTTGTCGGGCGTAAAAAGCGGTTAGTAATGATGGCGAACTTGGAAGCGGGCACGATGGAGAGTCAATGTTAGCTGGGGAGACAGCGGCATATTTGCTACATTTCGGGTATATAAGTGTTGTCCTTTTTGCTTGTTTTTTTTCAGTCCGCACCCGACGCTATTGAATGGGACCAACAACGCTCTGGACACTCAACCAGAAAACCACTACTGGAAGCAGAAGGCGCGATTTATCGACCCAGTTGCCCCCGCACATTACTGCACGCCCGATATGCACCGGCTAAAGCGGTGGATCTGTCCGCGACCCGCACCGGCAGGATTTGCACAGGTGATGTTGATTGAGATCATACAGACGTAGAGATGGAGTAGTCTACGAGATTGCGGGGGATCCTGGCGAACAGGGTCAATGACTGAGCGACAGAATGATGGGCGGGTATCAGATTCTCAGCCGGAAGTGTGAGTCAGACATTTCGCCGGTGTTATCTCCGGATCATTTCAACACATCAAAATGGAGATGCGTGCCGGTTGGTGTCTGGAAACGTGAGACCAAAGAGACGCATTCTGGGATGCTATCAGCTGAGGATCAACGGTCAATGGTGAGAGGAGAAATCTAGTAATGTAGACACAGACTACTTTTGGGAAGAATGAGGACTATGAGCCATTCGGAGTGAATGAGAATACAAAAATAATGACCAAAACTAGGAGTAAGAATGATGATCTGGGGCATGTGGTGGTCGCCGGCATTGAAATAATTGTTGGGAGGCAAGAGCAAGATAAGGAAGAGGAATGGGGTCAGTTTGGACCGGGTAAAGCGGCTTGAGTATGATAAGATATGTTAGAGCGCGTGGATTGGGGAGAATCTAACAAGAGCAGTGTCAGTGATGTAAGTCATTCTGTGGGATACCAATATGCTGGCGATGGAGAAGGCATATGAGGTAGATGATATTGACGTTGCAAAGGATGTTATCCGGGTCATGCCTTCTTTATCTATTCGAGGTGGGGTGCGAATGGCTCCATTATGGTGCTTTGAAAACGTCTAAATAATTCGCCTATTTTCTGTCAGGGCCGAATGGCTTCAGGCAATTTGTCTCAAATACGGGAAAAGATTGTAATGTAGAACATCCCTCTCACTTTTGTGCTGGAGTATGAGACTTTAGTAGTATGATTTCGGTTCCAAAGAGTGTATGGTTCGACTTGAGCGAAAAATAGATCAGTGATAGACGTATGTGCCCTAGAATGTAAGAGGTTGAAAAGAAGATGAAGACTGAGTTTCATAAGTCGTAGACAGTAGGATTCAAGTCTTAGTGTCTCACTTCTCTGTAATTCAAGGGAGATGGTGAGCCAAGTAAATGCCTCTGACTAAACCATTTGAAGCAATATATACAGTGACCGATCATGCGGCTCACATTGTAAATAACGGATCACCAGTCACGGCAAGACTTAACTTACTGGCACCTGGCAAACTGGCTTTTGCCATACCTGAGTTTGATACATTACTTTCTAAAGGTATTGTTCGCCCTTCTCACAGTCCATGGGCCTCACCTCTGCACATAGTTCGTACGACTGAGTTCGGTTTTTTTAGTTCCTATGTTTGCCCCTTGTTCTACGAAGTACTGCTCAGACATTCCGAAGGTTTAAAGAAAGCATTAAAAGAGACTTGGATTTTGTTGACATCATTTCGATGAATTGCTAATCGCTCCGTCGAGAGCAGGCAAACATTTTCAACATTTGACGCTACTATTTCAGCCTATGGACGAACTTCGAATAGTAGCAGGCACTCAGCGCTCAACTTCCCTCCCCATCACATCACTCTGGCACCCTCCCGTGATTGGTCTACATATAACATTTAATTCTTGGACAACAAAACTACAAACCATCTGTGGATGGTCCCGATGTATCTCCACAGTTCGTGCTAACAACAGCCGGCTCACTTGTCAACTGAAAGTCATCGGGCTAGGGCCTTGTCAGAAACGAGCGGTCCAGTTTGTATTCCCCAAGTGTTGAAAGCTTTCTGCCTGTCCGTTTCCGACTTTCTCTTTCTTCCACAGCTAAAAGCCGTGAGACCACCGATGGGAAAGTGGCAAAAAGTCTGTGTCTGTCTTACCCCGAGGGGGAGGGGGGAACAGCCAACCCTAGCAGTGGCGGACCTCATGGGTCAAGCTTTCTAAATAGCGGGCAAAGGAGATATGAAAAGTACTCTCCACGGAGAAAGCATGCTCAGCCGCTCACCTAAATTAGAAGAATAGAGTACCAGGAGTGCTTCTGGCTGCATAGGCATTGATTCATGATCTTCGCCCCTTCAATAACAGAAGAGTTCCCTGTTACAGCCACCACCTGTCCCTGCATGTGGGATGCCCCGAAGAAAAACACAGCATAAAAGCCAAGCCCTCAGTACTTCCGCCTGACCCTGTGCGGGGTGACAAGCATGCCAAATGAGCTATCTACATGTAACCCGTCCTCACTTTCCTCAGTTTAAACCCCTTCTGGCCCCTTGTTTCACCTCCGACCAGCTCGTTTATGCCAAAACCCGCCATCCATGAGAACCTCCCATAGCTTTTCCGTGTTAATTCCACTATGTTCGAAATCTTTTTGCTTCATCTTCCATTCTTCAACTGAGGTTTCTCGACCAACTCAATATAAACAATCAGCTCGCTTCATGCTACCACTTCTCCTCCGGCCTTACCTCCACCACCACTTTGGTGGTCTCCTTATCCCTCGAGGAGTGTCACTCGCTCTCCTTGCAATTGAATCCGCCAGGATCTAACAACCAATTTCCACTGGCGCCTCTGCAGACCGTTTCATTCAGTTCTGAACCCGATTGCCCGCTCTAGTCTCTTGTATGAGACCCAAAGATCCCATAGCTATTGCTCTACTCTTGCCACTTGATCTTCCTATCGAAACGGTCGTCAGGTCACCTATCCATCCTCTTCCTCATTACAGCTTCTGCACGCCATCCGCCTCAGCAGTCATCACATACGGCACTTCACGTGGATTTGTAGTCACAATTCCATATCCTTTCCGTTACTTCGTGACATAACTATAATAATAAAAATAAACCGCTTAACACTTACCAGTCTACTTCTGGCTATTTCTTCTATCATCGCTCCTGAAATCTCTCCCTCTACCCATCGGATTTGTTAGTCTTTTTCCTTGCGATTGACTAAGTCGGCATCTCACTATCAAATTTTGCCACCTCACCGGCCATTGGTTTATGGCATTTTGTCCATGAAAGTTTCTTCCTGAGCATCGTCGAGTTTTGATTATCCGTATCATTTCACACCCTGCTGCGTGTAAACTACTGTTTGAATGCCCCTCGATGAACTCTTTTTCCTTCTGCCCTCCTCTTCGTTTTTTTAACAAATATCCTTTAATTTTGCCAAAATGTTTGATATTGTGATATTTTTTGGTAATATCTATGTACACAATCCCCCTTTTTACCAGACTTAGACCATCCTGGACGCTCCAGCCCATTGACTGCACTGTCGTCCCTCTCTGTTCAAGAACAAACCTGCTAACCCTTCACTACTTCTCATGAATTGTCGGTCCCTCATTATTAAATGGGACTCATTACCAAGTCTCATTCTTCTCTACAGCCCTGATCTTGTCCTCATCACTGAGACTTAGCTAACTATTTACGCCACATCTGCCCGAATCTCTATGATAAGCTGGCAAATGTTCCATAAAAGCAGCTGTCGCCGAGGTAGTGGATGTTTATTCTACGTTAAGTGCAGCTTTACTGCAACATCTTACGAACACTCTATCCCGGATGCGGTACATGACTGTTTATGGGTTGACCTTCAACTTGCTCACACGCACCTCAAAACTGGCCTTGTGTATAGAACTCTTGGTACCGCTGCTTCCGACTTCATACCCATCAACAATACTTTCAACTACATATCCGGCGTACCCTTTGGAGCCAAGCTGATGGCTGGTGACTCTAATGCACCCAGTATCAACTGGGATACCATCACCTCTCCGCATTACCTACTTGAGTCCCTCTCCGGCATCCCAGTAGGACTCTGGACCCAACAGGTTCTCACAGCGACAAGGAAGAATAACATATTAGATTTATTTCTCGCCTAAAGCCTATCCAACGTAGACACTTCATAATTATTCACTTCCTTGGAAGTGATCATGGAGTGGTTTTGTGTATTTTAAGTGCCCTCATGTATAACAAAATAAATGGCCTGCCCGACCCTCCATTTCTTAATTACGAGTGGCAGCGGCTCACCGAATCAATTCGCTTCATTGACCAGGGAGACTACTTTCCGGCACATGAGCCCCAGCTTGCAGCATATCTGTTATATTCTGAACTTCTTCACGGCCTAGTTCAGATCACTACTTGTCGAACCCCCGCAGCAAGTCGGATGCCCTCACATCTTTGCTAATGAAACACAAAAAGTTCCTAGCATTGTACAGAAAGCCTCATGACTTTTCTTTCTGTATCCCCCTGCGTAGACTGTCTGATAGTATTCGGATCATCACAGAAAAACTCTCCCATTTGCCGGCCGGATAAGATACTCCGGATTCCGCGTATAATTAACGACAGATTCACACAATCTGGTCAAGGTATTTCACGTCTGCAGTTAGCAAACGGCAAACAGGCCAGTAATTCCGTTGCCATTGCCCAGCCTTTCAACTCGGTCTTCTCTCCTGTGATTATTGACCCTGGAACTGCACATACTCCACCAGTTCCCACTATCCTATCCACTTCATCAGATATGGAACTTACGCACATTGAAAAGTTTCATTTATTCTGCAAAGTAAAGCCATAATCCCGTCTCAGTTTTGATAAAATTCAACCAGCTCTGCTTTTACTTGACGGGTCGGAAGTTGCAATCATATTTTTGAATACCTTCAAATTATCTCTGAAATTTGGAATTTTCCCCTCACACTGAAAAACGTGCACCGTTATCCCTCGACAGATGAATGTCCTCACCTTGACCCCTTGAATTACCGAGCGATTTGTCACACGCCCGTGGCCTCTGGGCTATTTGAGCGCCTAGTTAAGAAGAGCTTCTCTGAGTATTTATTGCCTAAAAACTTATTGCGTAAAGGCCAACATGGCCTTTTAGAAATTCGGTCTAATAACACCTGTCCATTTGACTTTTTCAACGTGGTTACTGCAGCTGCAGAAAATGGGAAACGCCTGATGGTCATCTTCTTGGATATGACTAAGGCCTGTGGCCGCGTTTCTCACGCGCGGCTCTTGACCAAGCTTGAGGCCATGGGACTTGAGCCCCCTATCCTCGACTGATTCTCCCCTTATTTTCAATTGGCAGCCTAGTTGTTCCAGTCATCAATCATCTCCTGCGTGCTGCTCCCTTCACCGGTGGCGCCATTCAAGTAAGCACTCTAAGACCACCTCTATTCCCAATGTAAATTATGATGTCTTTTTTACAGTACTTCATGGCACCTCGTTCCTGGCTGCGACTGACGCAAAAATTGGTAATGAATTCTCACCTCTGAAACCTAATGACGCATTTTCTAATATACGTTGCGATCTAGAACGCCTTGAATAATGGTGTCTGCCCTGGAAAATTGATTTCTGTGTTCAGAAGTGACCCTTCACTGTCACTTGCCTCCGAACTCTTTTCTTAAAACGCAACTCCCATACCATCCACAACCTATCAGTACGAGATCTTGGGTTGCCTTAGGCGTGCACCCTGAACTTCTGGGAACAATTATCTTTTCTAGCCGCCAAGGCAAACAAATCCATGGACTTTCTAAGTGGACCTCTCGTCCTGCGCGAAACAAAACTCCTATTATATGTGTTCTATGCCCGACTCCGCCTAAAGTACTGCCCAATCATCTTCACTAACACTCTCCAAACCGACAAAATAACCTGAGATAGTGTACAGCGCCCATTCGCGAAACAGCAGCTTGTTTATTCCACCACACTCAGTTATAAAAAGCACTCTGACGTTCTCCACGTCGATTCTCTTCGGCCACGTCCTATGAAATTTTCACCTTTGGATCCTCCATAGGATTATTCGTCTCCGGGCGTTTTCTCCAACTGGGAATCCACATGTTCAATCACCTACTCCCTACCCCCTCCGTCACAGAGATCTGCGTCTTGTAATTCCGAAAGCTAGGCTGTCCATTAGATTTTATTTCTTTCTCCTAAAGTATTCCAGACTTTGGAATAAACTTCTCATTGGAATTCCTCGGTGTGTTTGCTCCATTCACCTCAAAATATCAATCGCACATCACGTCACAGCCAATAATGCCCTGATGTCAACTGACACTACCATGTCTGAGGCTCGAGCGTTCGAAGTATGACCTGACCTCTGGCTAATCTTTAATCCTCGTTCTAAGTGCCTTTTTCCGAGAAACCTCCCACATCTTGGCAAGTCCTGAACCGTACAATCCTCTCCCTATACAAGCTTTCTCAGAGGGCCCATCAGCTGCTACCAGTAGTCATCCGGCTCTAATCACTGTCCCCACATCTCGGTCTATAACTGTTCCTAATCTCCACAATCTGCTCCACGGCATCCACAATTATTTGCGCGCACCTATTTACACTGAGGTTTGCATATCCCTGATTTTTAGACTTATTGTCAGTTCACGCTAAGGCTCATGTTAGTCTGATGCCATATCCTAGGGCCTTGCCTTTATCGTTTTCATGGCTAGTTCTCCTTTTGGTCATTCAATCCTCCACTCACATTCTACTGTGCACTGTTGGTACATTTCTCCCCATCTCCACAGCTAGCACCAGTGCCAGACTGCAGTCCGCTTCTACTTCTGTTTCAGAATTTACCGACCCAGGATCCGTTTCCCATCCAATACTTCGGGCACAAACTTGGCACATTTCCTCGCCGGATATAAAAATTGGACCTTCGGCACCGTGTAATGTTTGCACCTCACTCGATTGCTCCCCGAATGGCTTTGATCTTTGGCAGTCCCCAACCTAGCTACCGAAACTCTGACTACCCTACCGTACACAATGCTACAACCGATCCTAATCCCAACAGTGCCGGACGCCGTAAGACTCGTCGCTTTGACCGGTGCATATCGGGCGTGCAGGAAGACTACAAAAGATTTGCGGGAGCAACCAGGTGGATAGTTTGCGTCCTTTGTCACCAAAAAACATTTTTGAGGTTGGGTGTCCAGCACACCGTCAGCCCCACCCACTAGCACCGCTTGTGTATTGAGAAGCCTCATCTTCACGCTTGTAATGCAGCCCCAAACATGCCGCCTGCTCTGTCATCTTCAACGACTGTTCTTTCGTCGAGCCCGCTCTCAAAATTGGGATTGCAACCCACCTATCCAGGTCCGGCAAACTTATCACCCCAGTTATGTGCTGAAAAGCTTGTAGCAGTCATTTTCTCCCTCTAACCCTCTCCTCTCCTTGGCAACCTGTAATCGCGTTTATGATACCCATCGATTTTGGCAAGCTCCTCTCCGCTAAATTCTTCGCATCCCACGACTCGCGGCTACTATCCACTCGCTGGCACTTCTACTTTCACTGTTCATTTCCTCACCAAAGTTCAACAGGCAACGAAAATTTCAGAAACATATTTTGTAGTCCTCCAGAAGCCAAACCTGTGATTAGTAATCATTTGCCCCCTCCATCACTCCAAATGCTCGTCTCCACAGTGCCGATCCATCTCTGTATCTTGATCTCGGTGTGCCGCCTCACCCCTTCACATTTGTACGTCTCAGATATATTTCTTCACGCAGTCTTGCCGGTGTCACACCTCAGGGTACCTGTCAAAATGGTCGACAAGCTGTACACTTGCAGTCAACCTGCAAAAACACTACCGTTTTCTGCTCTTCTCCCATCACTTGCACCGCATCCACGGTTGGTTCAATACCCAGTCATCACCTTTAGGCTGATAAATCATTGAGTGCTCACCTTTCATCCGTTGACCTTTCTTCCGTCACTACCACACTGCTTCTCTCTCATGAGATGTGCCCCTCGTTCGATTTCTGTGAATCATTACTCTTGATAGGACAGATATATATATATATATATGCAATTCCATAAGTGACTATTATCCATACTCTCAGTTGTCAAACCCCAGCCCTCTAAGTAACATGTCACGCGGCTTCAGATACATATCAATAAGAGAGAACACGCCTGATGCAATTTTCGTTAAAAAAGAGTAACCGTCATTCGTCCATTCCATCATCTCGGCAAACTATGCGTTTTTTCAGTCGCTGTACCTTTCCGCTGTCTATGTTGATTTATCTTTTATTTTACCATTGTCATCTCTCGGCCACACAACCCACGCAAACAGTTCGCGTCTCATCACCTGTAACCCCCTGGCCTTCCCACCAACAACACTCGGTTGCCCCCGATCCCTCCGGTCTCCTTGCTCGTTCGCTTCACGTCTGAGTTCACCGGCATGGGCCCTTCAGTTTCAACTGCCATGTCCGCCGACCGTTCCTATTTTACACTAAGTCCTATGTTCCGGTCCCCTTTTTCCCGTCAAAACCACTGGTTTCATGGTTCTCTCCATCACTGTCGTATTCTCCATTATTCATACCGGTCACCCGGACAGTCATCTACTCCCCGCTCCATTTTCACCCCTGCAAGCTACCCACCTCTGCAATCGCGCTCCAAGTCTATCCAAATTGTTATTCCATCTCCTTGTTGTTATTTTGTAACATGCCTGCATTACCGTGGATAATCTGTCCAAATGCTTACCTGCTCTCATCTTGCTATTTTTTACCTTCATCGCCTTTGAAGTCGCACCCGCTCTCACTCCGATCTGTTGCACACTGTTCTTGTGATCGCTTACGCTGGCATCATGCCATTAAGGTTTCCAATTTTTCACCTGTGCATTTCTTCAATAGTTTTTGTAAGCATACCCTCTCTTGCGACCTTGTTGATCATATCCAAATTCCTGGGCTTTTCCCCTCCTTTCCCGCTGCTCTAGGCTAAGTATCTCAACTACGAATCTGACTTTGTTCGTCACTGAGCAGTGCAACATCCTGAAGTTCAAATTTAATTTCTGTTGCCTGCTCTATCGACTGTTTCGTTCTATGCCGAATCCGATGGCCCGTTCTCTGTTCTCTTACCAAACCCATTGGTCGCGTAGCTGTAGCCCTACCGTTTACGTGTGATGAGCCTATCAAAACAGTCGTCAGGTTACTTATCTACCCTCTACTCCAGTATAGCAGCTGCATGCTATTCGCCCCTGCAATCGGTGCCTAAGGCACTGTTCTTTGATTTACTGCCACAATTCCATATTCTTTCTGCCACTTCGTGATATAACTATAATAATGAAAATAAACCGCTAAAAGCTTACAAGCTCACTGCTGGCTATTTCTTCCATCACCGCCATTGAAATCCCTTCCCTTAATCAATCGGGTTTGTTGGTCTTTTTCCTTGTACCTGACTAATTTGGCATCTCACCCTCAACTTTTACCATCACACTGGCCGTTGATTTGTGGTATTTTATATCTGAAGGTCCATTCTTGTACATCCTGGAGTTTTCTCTCAGTATATTTCCACACTTTGCTACGTGCAAGCGGCTCTCTGAATTCCCCTCGGTGAGCTTTCCTTTTCTTACCTCATCTTCGTTTTTTGCACATATCCCTGATTCGCCTGGAACTTTTATCGTTTTTAAAACTTCCGGTACTATTTACACTTATAGTCCCACTTCCCAAACCAACTCCAAACATCCCCGGCCTATCCGATCATTTAACATTGACCTTCATATTTACCGGCCATTATTACTTTATTGATCCGCTTAAACACTCTCTTCAACACTGTGCAAACATATTGTGCCCTTTTGTAAGTTCCGATTTTGACATCACTTGAATCACCTGATCATGCATTCTAGCATAGTTTATGCACATCCGAAATATACCTTTATTATCGGTCAAGTCATCTGTTTGACCTTGACCTTCAAATTCGTCGGGCTTTGTTACCGTTTTAGTTCACTCAAACAACATCAATATTACCCTGTGCGGGCCATTTCTACGTTTCCAGAAACTCCAATTTTTGCATCACTCGAATCACCTGATCATGCATTCTTGCATGCTTTGGACGCCGTCAAAATATACCATCATTACAATGGAGCGATTACCACCAACACCTGTTACGCTCAAGAACAGTATGAAAGCTAAGCCTCTCCAAAACCAACTCCTTGATACTTGCTCATCAGTTGTCTGCGACTTACCCAGGTTTTCGCGTGCCTGCCTTGTTTTTAGCCCAAATGTAACAAAAGCGCGAGCTTCTTACTCGGCAGCCTCTGACTTACCCTCGAAATATGTAGTTGCGCAAAGTGTAAAAATTCTGTACCTCATACATCACTAGTCTAAACCCCCCACCTTTGACTTTAGCCTCTGAGGACCGGAGCGATACCAAACGATCATCTACAGCACACACATTAAAGAAAGCAGGTGTACGGATAGCCGCATTATCCGATACAGTCTCCTTTAAACTGTACGATTTATTATCTGAACCTAGCAGTCGTCTTTTCTATCACTAATTATGCAGGCACATGATCTGGCATCGCCTTATTAACATTTCGCTGAAATTAGAAAACTCGACAAAGGGCACAAATTGAAGTTAGCATATAGCACGATGCTCATCATCAAGCACATGCTCGTAATCGATTGATGATTTATGACCAAACTGTCACCATGGTCTGGGGAAGACTCATCTAGTTCTCCGTCTCCCTAATGTCTCATTAAAAATTTGTTCACCCGCCTTCCGTTGAAAAAATCCCGTGAGGCATAAAGCTCTTCAGCACACGTGACTGTATATTCTACCAAAACTATGGATTATCCCCGTCAAAACACTCCCTACTAGCTTTTGTTATCAACTGCTATCAACTGAAGTGCACAACTATTTATGGAAGCTCCAAAGGTCCTCTGTAAACATGCCAAGGTCCCGGGTTCGAATCAGGCAATTCGTATTGTCAGGCTCAGAAAAACCAGGGACACTCGACCCCAATCTGCACTCAGCCCATGCTCAGTAGCTCCCGTTGAAGTTTATGACGTAGTCAACAAGAAGAATAACAAAGTAGAACAAAGAGTGGCGAACATGCATAACCCGATCCAGTCCATTGGTGATATTCTAATAAAGATATACCCTATACCTTGCATAATGGAGTCCACCCCTATAGCTAATCGCCAAACCTTAGCCATGGCGGGCCGTTTCTCAGGCTCAATTGCGACCGAGGTCCATAAGCTTATAGCCAACGCCAGAAACTCGATAGTCTTGAACATCCCTGACCAGTTGCCCCTGCCGTCAACCAAACTCGCCGTACTGAATGCTTGCAATATGGCACACCGAAGGTGCTATTGCACTCGGCTGTGCAAAAAGTCACAACGCGACGACTGGCCCTTGAAGTTCCAATTCGCTGACGAAATAACAGCTAGGGAATTCATAATCAGTTGACAAATCATTGCTGATGCCACCCAATTTGAAAGAATCAGAATATCACCGGATAAAATGTCCCTCCAAAAAGAGGTTTTTTGATCACTAAAAGTACCTTAGCCTCACCAAGGCGACCTGTGGCTGAAACACTGGTCGCCGCTTCGTCTCGCCTCCTGTCGAGCCACCCCACAAAACAAAAGCCCTCAGCTGCCTGCACTACTCTAGTTGACCTAGACCTGACCACCACCCCGTCTCTAGCACAACCCCCTAGTAAACGGCCCCGCCTTCTACCATCAACCTCCGCCCCCACGAAAAGCATCGATATCAATGCCAAACCCGCTATCAGGTGAGAGTCACCAGAGTCCCGTGTATCCAGGCCTCCTGCAGCTTAAGCAAACCTACTGCCCACCGACTCACCACCAAAAAATCTCCGGGAAGTCTGTTGCCAACAGCCCGTCCTGCCCTAACTGATGTCCCATCGTTTTGAGGACACCGTCCATAAAGGCCATGATCTATTATATAGCCAATCGTCCCATCGGCCGACAGAATTCAGTGTCCCTTCACAGCTTTCAGCTACTCCCGTATTTCCTTCCCGTAAGTCTTCTCGGAACCCCCATTTAAAACCCTCACCAAGCACTAAGAGTATGCCCTAAATAATTCGTGCCTGTTGGCGAGCAGGACACAGCCTTGTCTCACCCTAAAGCAGCCAACCCCGCCCCGCTGTATTAGCCTGGTACCTCGGCTATTCGACAAGGCCCTCCCAGCTCCACTTTGCAATTCAAGCGAAAACGGCCACCAAGTACCGCATCATCATGCATCGGGACCAAATATACCATATTCTCCAAGTATGCCGAAGCAGTTTCCCAGTCATCTGCCTGAGCGCCAGCCCCTCCAGCCGAACCTCCGTAACCAATTTCCCGCTCCTTTAATGGTACAAATAGATTACCTCCAGTTGAGTTATAATTAAAAGCCCCGATTTTCAAGCTCCTCGCTTTTTCCGAACACAGGATGGGCCAGCCCAACCAGCCACAGTTATTTCGTCGGTCCTGGTCGAGCGACAACTACACGTCCCATGCGTGTCCCGTTGAACCCAGTCACCACTACCATCTACCATCTCACATGCCATTACCCAGTACCTCAACATCTAACCCACCACCTCGTTACTTCAACCACCCCGAAAATCCCACTTCCGCATACCACCAATTTTTTTCTTGACAGCTGCCCCCAACCCAGCCTCACCTGCCTACCAGCAACCCCTTCCTCACACTGTCGGCTCCTCTTTTCTAACTCCTGCTTAGGATCCATTGCTTCTATGAAATACAATCCTGACGTTATGAGTTCACTTAACGATGTTTACCATCTTGGTATTGTTAGCCCCCAACACCCACTGATGGTTGTTCCTACTCCACGCCATGACGATACAACTGCACTTGCCTTGCTCCTCACTAAAGCTCGCTCATTACTGAATAAAACCCATACTCTCCATAATATAGTACTATCCTCCGACCTCGACATCATTGTCATAGCCGAAACCTGGCTAAATGATTCTGACCCATCAGATCAAATTTCTATTGCTGGTTACCAAACCTTCATAAAAAATTGTCGTCGTGGTGGGGGAGGCTGCCTAGTCCACACTGAAAACAGAACGCCTACCAACCCTTTCCCATGCAACACTGGATGCAATCCAGAAATCAATATAGATAATGATTCTTCTGGCCAACCCTCTACTCTATATCGGCTGCGTTCATCGACCACCCAATTCAAACATCACGGACCTCGCCCAAGTAGTCAACGCTTTTGACCACTTCGCACTATTGCCTTCTTTTTCAAAACGCATTGCTGGAGATTTCAATGCACCTATTATCTGCTGACACACCATGTCATCATCCCAGTCCTTCATCAGCCTAGTTCCGACCACAAGCTCGGGGGGCTGGGTCCAGCACGTAATGACATCAGCCAGGGAAAACGCCATACTTGACCTGATATTTACCGTTGGCCTATCGGATGTGATGACTACCGCCCCCAATCTTTTCCGAGGCAGTAATCATAGAAAAGTATCTTGCGGATTCACAGCCGGACCCATAGACCACATACGTAGCCCATCTCAACGGCTGTAAGGTTGATTAGACCTTACATCGCGGTTTCCTTAGTAAACGCGTGCTTCGGTCCTTTGTACTGCGTGGACCATCTGCACGTTACTCTAATGCGCGGCACTGCACAAATATGTTAACCAGAACAGTATTCTCCACGACCCGTGAGAACGAGAAGGCGATTGGGAGAGATAGTGGTTAGCGTGTATTTGGGAGCGTGCGTGAGAGCGTGCGCAAGAGCAACGGTCAAATGGCCACCGCGCTTGGCAGTCAGCGTTCAGTTAAACAATAAACGTGGTAAAAGTATGAACGAAGATGGCAACCGCTACAGGGGCCTCCTCCTAGAAGTCCGACGGAGTTGGGCTTCGATCGTGATGGTAAGCCGGACTATTGGTTGTCCAGGAACTCCTCATAGCTTCTCCGTTATATTGTTGTTGACGTCGAACGACTGCTGATGAGTTTACCGGTGCCTGCACTCTCGAGGTCCGATGTGCGTGGGTCCAATTGTGTTTTGGCGCCCGCGGGTCTCATACGAATGCAAGCCGGAAAATGCCTCGTCAGGTCCATCCAAAAAGGCGTCCAGCTGCCGTTTCCAGTGCCAGGCTGACCAATCGTCCCGTTGTCCAGCGAGCGGTTGGCTCCTTGAACGTGCACGGGAGTCAGCCAGGCTACGGATGAAGCCAATGTGACTTGTTAGATCCGTCTGAGAGAGGGCAAGGTAAACTGGAACAAAATAGCGCCTGAGGGCGCCGGCGGATGTTGGACCGTAATAACAACACACGAACGATGTTCGGTGTTGTTGTAGTCGCTAGGAGACCAGAAGAAAATGAAACCATAACTACAGATTGTAATTTCACGGGTGTTTTTTTTTTGGTAAATCCATGGCGAAAAAAAAATCACGACGAATTAGACACACAAAATATGTATGGACGAAAAAAAAATATTATTTGGTAAACCAACCGAAAAAAAAAATCAAGATAGGGAAACAATAAAACACACAAAAACGTACGCAGACGGGACCTTGAACGGTAGAAAACAAGGAAACTCACGTGACCTGAGGATCACGTCGGGCTCACCAATTGTAAGGTTGATTAGACCTTACATCGCGGTTTCCTTAGTAAACGCGTGCTTCGGTCCTTTGTACTGCGTGGACCATCTGCACGTTACTCTAATGCGCGGCACTGCACAAATATGTTAACCAGAACAGTATTCTCCACGACCCGTGAGAACGAGAAGGCGATTGGGAGAGATAGTGGTTAGCGTGTATTTGGGAGCGTGCGTGAGAGCGTGCGCAAGAGCAACGGTCAAATGGCCACCGCGCTTGGCAGTCAGCGTTCAGTTAAACAATAAACGTGGTAAAAGTATGAACGAAGATGGCAACCGCTACACGGCCCTCACACACGGCCAACTGGATAAACCTCAAGCCCATGCTTCGATCCCTCAACGGGAATGACTACTTCCTACAGCACGACCCTCAGCTCGACAGTGACGTACTCTACAATAAGCTACATAGTCGCTTGTCAGTAATCACAGCCATCGGGACCAACCGCTCTCAAGCCCGCAGCGCTTACCAAACACGGCTGCAAAATCAGCCAAAACTGCAGAAGATCTACAATAAAACCAGAGACTTCTCCGCAATATTGCAACCCCACTCTCTGTAATCATCAATCTTTGGACTAGTGAAATGCTGAGAAAGCGGGAGCTTCCAGCCTTGAATTCCTTTGACAGATCTTGCCAATTTTCCCGACTGCCGAAGAGCAGAAATCAGAGAGAGTCTTCAAGGATACCTTATTTAGTTTTGGGAAACAACACGCAAATTAAATCTACAGCCGAAATCGCCGAGGCTCTCAATACCTTTTTGGAATACATGACTACTGATTCCACTTCAAATCCGCCACCCGCGCCTCACATCATTGAGCAGGTTTTATCTGACATTGAATTCAGTTTGAACGACGTGGCCCAACTTCTGCTTCCTGCTGGACCGTCCTCCCGACCTGGCTATGACAACGTCTCCCCAGCACTCTTCTATCTTGATGGAACTGACGTCGCTGTTACCTTTAGGAATCTCTATAACTTATCCCCTAAACATGGCACTTTTCCATCCCAGTGAAAAGCTTCAACCATCATTCCTATCCTCAAAAACGTCCAGTGCATGACCCTTCAACTTATGGTCCCATTAACCATACCCCTCTAGCTGCCAGAGTAATGGAGCGTTTGATTACATAGCGGTTGTCCGACTTCCTCTTTTTTAATAATTTCAGTCACGGTGGTAAACATGGCTTCCTAAAGTCACGTTTTTGTACCACATGCCAGTTTGATTTCTTCAATTAGCTGACCTCGGCCGTTGACAACGGCAAATCCATTATTATCATCTACTGCGGTATAACCAAGGCATTTGGCCAAGTTCCTCACTCCCGGTTGCTAACAACACTCCAAGCTTACGGTATCCATGGCCCTCTTTTATCTTGGATCTTTTCTTACATGTCAGACCGAGCCTAGATTGTGTGTGCTAATGCTCATCCATCGCAACCGGTGCCTGTCACTAGTGGAGTTTTACAAGGAGTTGTACTTAGCCGGCCATTTTTCTAACTCTATATTGACCACATCTTTTCGATTGTGCGGCATGAAACCCTTTTCCTCTTCGCTGATGACATCAAAATTGTTTATGGGTTCCGCCATCGGGATTTAAGCACAGCACTGTCTGAAATGGATAATGATTATAAGAAACTTGACAAATGGTGCTCTTCACAGCAGATATGCTTCTCGACATCTAAGAGCTTCTACACAACCTATAGATGTCAAGTCCCTCCCGGAACCCCGTCACTGAACCAAGTGCCCATCACCCCAAGCTCATCGGTGAGGGATCTTGGGGTTCGAAACACCAAAAATCTACAATTCTCGGAACATGTCCCATTTGAGACGGCCGGGGCCAGAGAGATAATAGGCCTAGTTCCCGGACCATTTAAAAAGAAACAGTATTCTCCTTACATACCAATCCCATGCTAGACCTCACATTGAATATTGCCTTACGGTCTTCTCTGGAATGCCTAAATCGGATAGAATACGCCCTGAGAAAGTCCAGCGTACCTTTGTAGTGCTACTGATAAAACACACGATGACAAAGACTAACGGATTTGTTTATTTGAACAATTACCGTTTTTGGTGACGCCACTTGCTCCGCCTGTGTGCGTCGTCTGCCCACCGTTGCGCTCCTCCAATACACAGATTGTCCCGCTCCAGCGATTTGAGTTCTGTTTTGCGCGCTGCCGAGTATATTCGCTATCATCTCACAAACCGAGAACCAAGGGATATAGACTATATACGGGAGCAGGTCCTGACTTAACTTAGGAGAATCCTAAACATTCACCGAGAAGCTAACAGGACACTCTTCTCCTCTGGGCCATAAACAGCGCTCCACTCTTCTTTAACTTGACCCCGTATGGCTTAGACTTGTTAGGCTTAAGTTATATTTACAATGCAGACTTATCCGTCGCTCTGCCTTTTACTTCTACCAACTCTATACAGTTTTTCCCAACCTAATCTTACCCTTTGTGCCACAGAGACTTCAGTCTGGTCATCCCACAGTCAAGGCTGTCAGTAAGACACAACTTGTTTCTCAAAATACGCTCAAAGCTTTGGAATAAGTTACTCGTGTCCATTCTCAAATGAGCATCAGTAACCAAGTTTAGCCATGCCCTCAAATCAAAACTTACCGTTAGTCATATGTTAACTTTGACTAAAGCCAGCATATCTTAGGAACTAGCCTGTGAAGAAGGCATCGCACTTAAGAACCCTAGCTTCCGTCTCCCCTCCCGCTCTCTGCTATCCATCGAGCTGGCCCTCGGAAACGAGTCTCACTACCGGGGTCTTAGCACCGTATCCCAAACCTACCATTTCCTGCCTGACGACAGAATTTGGGCTTACTACTCATTATCACTTTTTTATGCATACAGCATACAACCCACATTGCAGTGGGATGCAGATTTTGTCGTTCACAACCATAATTAGTTAGATGCTTGCCGGTTCTCTTTACTCACCCACGTTTACCCACCATCACCTAACCCCTGTAAGACCCTGCCTTATCTAACTCACTAGTCGGTCTTCACAACTATGTCTAGAAAACTACTGCCTCCCTCGCTATATAGTACTAGTGCAACCATATAAATCGGCTTTCCTCCAGCTCAAGGCTCTTAGCCACTGATGTTTTCTCCTAGCATTGAATGGTTCAGTGGTGCTGGATCCTAAGACATCGAGTTCAATCCCCACTACCTTATTTCTTGATTCTTAGACTCGCTTATTATTTATCCTGGCTTCCGCTCCCCCAGCTTTTTTGCCCGGCCGTTATTTGCTTTTCTTATTCATCCCGGTCGAAAATCATTTATCCCATTCATCCACATTCCAAAAGCTACATGCTGGCCCCAATTTCCTCCTATTTTATTTCTCGACATGAACGCTAGTCTGTGTCGCCAAGCTTTTTGAACTCATCACCTAACTTAGACTGGTATCCTCTCTTCGTGTGTGCAGTAACATCTCCCACTCGCGCAGCTTTACTCAACAACACCAGAACGGCATCTGGCAGTCTTAACCGTGGTTTGGCGCTGTACCAGACTGAAACATATGAAGGCACGTGCATTACAACACTCGTTGTCCTACTCCGTGTTTTTGCTTGGCTCCACTCTGTTTTTTCTCAACCTATGCAAGCGAAACCCCGATGTCAACGGCGCCTTAACCATAGCTTCATTCGGAAGTAGAGAAAACGGACCACCCCCAGCAGTTATGAAAAATGATATATACTCGCAAAATTACTGTTGGACTGGGGGCTACAAAAAGTTCTAATATGGGTTCAAACACCCCTCTTTTGGAAAAAAGCAAAAAAGAAAAGGTGGAGAACAAATTCGACTTAATTGGATCGACTTGATCTATAAATACCGTGAATATCGGGCTGTGAAGGGAATGAGCAACCTCAAATCATGAGTGTTTCCCATCAGCTCAGATATGACGCTGCGAAGGGGGAGACCCCGAAAAACCCTTGTCCGCTTGACATCAATAAAAATTATTATTTTTATTGGATTGTATCCGGTTTGACTGCTTTGTGCTTGTAATAATGGCGTATTTCTCGACCATGGTCGAGATGCACATGCTAGCGCATGATCATGGTGTAACACGTTACTCAATAAGATGAAATATCCACAAATCCTACGAATGAAAGCCAAGAGTATCGGCGACGGAAAGACATAGCCAGCAGCAGTTTGAATGGATCACTTTAATGATGGTTTGCGCAGCAATTCCGAACCAGTTTCGAAGCCGAGCTGGGTGGTGGTGCGGGGTGGGGATATCGAAAAAATCGTTCACACGGTGCCAAGGATGCCTTGTGAATGAGAATGATGCAAGTCAAGGAAAACAGAGACCTACTAGGGTTCTGCGAACGGAGTAATTTCTGAACAGGAAGAAAAGGAAAGAATAAAATAAAAATTTTAAAGCAGTGTACTCGGGAAAATCAATGCATGCGAGGAGGACAGCGATCTACGAAGACGATGCAAACCATGAATGACGGACTTACCGGGCTCAATAAACGGAATGAGTTTTGGAACAGGGAGACGAGACCAATTTCATGAAAGCGAGCTTGAGAACACTGGTGGATGTGGGGGGAACAGCAGTCCATAAAAGGTAAGCTTAAATTCAGGATCAGTAGCAAGTTCCATTCAGAAATGAAAAAGCGCAACTGGATGGTCCTCGAAAAGTGGAGAGCCAATTTTTAGCCGGCTACGGTTCGGGGGAAAAATAAACTGTGGTAACGGATACTAAAGTGGGAAATCTCCGCATGGACTTGAACCTTATTATGCTGTTTCACTGACAAATTTATATGTATATGTATATGTTAGCGCATTTGGCTTCAGTGTTATTCAGCGTCATTTCTGGTAGTGTACAGCATCGTATGGGTATGTTTCGTCTGGCAGGGTAAAGTATGTGTCGGTCAATCGGCCAAGTTTGGCGGCATGTTAGCAATATGCGCACAAAGTGGAATTTGTGTTAGTTGCATTGGAAAAAGATGAACGATCTGATAAGCAATTGGAAGTATTTCCTGTCGTGTGGCTTGATTTCGGTCCCAGTTGTTATGGTAGGTTCCACTTGGGTCTCTGTCGGTACGAGTCAAAGTGGCCTCCTTGGTTATTCAGTTTGGCGACTGAGATAGTGGGAGACAACAAACCTCGAATAGAGGGCGATCGCAATCTGGTCGCGGTTCCAGCTGCGGATTATGACAATGAATGACGACAATATTAATGAACTGGTTAGATTTTTGTGTGTGGGGCATGGATGGAGTTTCACTGACGCAGTCAGTGGCGCTTGCTCCATATTCTGGGTAAAGTAGGCTCGCAGTGGATTGCGCTATACTGCTACAGGCTAACAATGCTGCTCACACCGACTTGGCAACTGTGTATGCATTCCAAAGGAATTATGATTCCTACTTTGGCACGGCGGCGCTCGGATACTAATAAAAGACCTAGGGCTTCACGACTTAGAATAGTTAGAAATGATAACCCTCAATACCGTTTGCTTATGCAGGACGCAGTTTTGCAAGGAGGCGATAAGATAGACTTGAAATAACAGACTGTGAGCGAAACGGACCGGCAAACTGTTAGCGTAGCACTATACTGTTACTGTCTCTTCCGTTATAGTGGTTGTTCTATACTGAGTAGTTTCTGAGGAGCCTCAAAAAAGAGGTAACTCTTGGGATGACAGCGGTGGGGCATAAGAGGCAATTAGTCACGAGACTGACTGGCCTCTCCACATATGCTCATCCACCTCCCACTAATTATATCCACGTAGACGTTATTGTATATATAAACATACATGCAAGAAAGTAGAGAGAAGTGCCCGTATTTTTTGCCCATTTAGCTTTTTTCCCCTTTTCGTAAGAAAGTGGCTTTCCTCTTGCCCTTGAATCCTGCCTACTCTACAGGTTACAGCCAAACCTAACAGCAACCAGCAGCATCAGACCTGTAGACACTTAATGGCAGGATTTGTAATATATCCTCTTGATCTATCACACGCATTTGTCATTCGGGCTCCTAGTGTGTTCCAGCTGCTTCCTTGTGACCTGTAAAAACTACTGTGGAATCTGTCATATATCCCCTAGACCTATTGAGCAAACTTGCCACTCAGGTTCTTCGTGTCGTCCGGCAGCTACCTCACGTAGCCCTCAGAACCTATGGTCCAAATGCTCCTCCACGGCTCTATTAACCCCAAAAGATAAGACCTACCGGCGAACGGCAGAATCGGTAATCAACAACTTTGCCTAGTATTACAAGCGTGGTTAGCCCTCACGAACGGCGAATTACAATACCAACGACTCCTTATTTTACTAAGACCATTGTGCCTCATCTCCAACATCCGCACTCTTATGTTATTTTGCTCACGCTAACCCTGAACTGGAACATCTGCCAGGCTGAGGTCCCCCCTTCGTCAATTTCGGAACCACCCGGCCATCACGTTGCCTGTCTGTAATATATCTCGCAGAAAGCTTACCTATTTCTTTGCTTGCCTATAACCGCACCAAAGGCCGGCTACCCCAAATATGATTTAGCCACCAGGTTTCGCCCACAAGAAGTCCTGTTTTGGCCACATATACCTCTCTGAGGCTTACTGAGGAATTCTGAATACAAGGCCCTCCTGATGTGGAAGCCATCGTGCGGGGACTCCTAATTGAATAATGATTGGTCCAGATTCGGCGATGCCCTCCTTCTTCCCATGATGAAACAGCGAACAAAAACGGCAGCCAAAGCTTGCCAAAAATGCTCAACTCGGACAGAGAAGAGCCACAAGAAACTCAACAGAATGAGGTATTCGCCAATTTACCAGCATAGCCTGGCCTATTGAGAAGGTTTTCACTCTTATCTTGCCCTATTTTTTCCTCGTGGACACGACTATCCGACTTCTGATTATTCCTTCCTAGAACTTCATCTATCTTCAACCAGCTGCGAACTGCCGACACTAGATGACACACAATAATTCTCGTGAGAAATGTCTCACCTATTTAAGGGTTGCTATCCCTTTCCATACCCAAAAATCTATGAAAATTAGTATTCCTCTGTGAACCTTCATGAAATTCTTCCCATCCCGACAAATGTGAACTTGGCTAACCAGAACTCGTGTTCCTCCGCCGCATAATCACTCGCTAGGGTATTAGGCCTCTCGTGACTGCATGACTTGTCAGTATGATTTTCTGAATCTCGTCACCGACTCTGCTGAAAGTGGGAAATCTCTTGTTGTTCTTTATCTTGATTTATCCAAGGCATTTGATCGTGTCCCTCACCCCCACCTTTTAACAAAGCTACGGTCATTTGGGATTGTCGATCCACTTCTTTCTTGGTTCTCGTCTTACTTATCTCATCGTTCACAGGTTGTCTTAATTAACGGGCACACCTCTAATCCTAAGCCTGTTACTAGCGGTGTTATTCAGGGCAGTGTTTTGGGCCCCCTGCTTTTCCTCCTATATATAAATGATATGTTTCCGACAATACTTAATGGCACGCCGTTTTTGTTCGCGGACGACATTAAGATAGTCTACACTTTCTCGCCTGGCAACCTCAGTACTACTATCCCTAAAATATCTGCTGATTTAGCCGCTCTTGATGAGTGGTGCTCAACCTGGGCGATGAAATTCTCCGCCGATAAGTGTATTTTCCTCACTTACAAATTCCAGGTTCCTCCTGGTTCTTTATGCATTGGCGGTTCACCCATCGACAGCCAGCCTTTAGTAAGAGACCTTGGCTTAAGTTATTCTTGCTCTTTCAACTTCTCGGAACATGCTGTCCTCCAAACGGCGAAGGCTAAAAAGTGTCTTGGTCTTCTGTTCAGATCCTTTCAGCTTAGGCAGAGCATTCTCTACATGTACAAAGTACATGCCAGGCCCCTTCTCGAATATTGTCCCCTAATCTTCACTAGCATGAGAAAATCCGACAGGATTATTATCGAATGTATTCAAAGAAGATTCACAAAACAGCTTATCGGTTGGTCGTCCAACTTAAACTACAGGGAACGATGCTTATCTCTCAAAATCGAACCACTATGGCTTCGTCGCATCAAGCTAAATTTGATATTTCTGTATAAGCTATTGACTAAGCAGTCCTATTCCTCCAACCAGTTGTGCTTCTCCCCGGATACTGCATATTCACTCCGGAATAGACAGTATACTATTACCACACCCTCCGCGAGGACTGTTCTACGCTCTAAGTTCTTTCTCTTCGCGTACTCCAGAATCTGGAATAAACTTCCCTTGCACATCGGATCTTCTCGGTCAAAGTATGCATTCGTGCATGCTATTGATAAATTCCTTACTGTCCCAACTGTTCTGCGCTTATTCAACGTTCACGTAACCGAAGGTCAAGCTTACGAGATAGGCCTTGACTTTTAAGCCATTGCTCTGCTTTTTCTCTTTACCTTACCTTCCAAAATAACCTCACCGCTTTAAAAATTCTGATTGCTTTGTTTGACCGCTTCTAGCCTTCGCCATCGACATATGTAAGCATGTCTGCGTCCACTAACTGTTTTTCCATACCAACTTATAGGATCCTGCTAATTCAACTTTGAAATAAATCCTTTCAGATGCGCTCGCATTTATAGAGACCACCGTATTACTCCCCACAGGTTGTCAACATCTCTCACTCGCCCCACGATTTATTAACTTTATTTAGTTATATTGCGTATGCGGCCCTGAAACCAACCTCAACATTGCCATAAAAACTGCTTCAGTATCCAACCCCGGTTGGATTTATATATATATATATATATATATATATATATATATATATATATAATATTTGCATATACAAATATATATATATATAGGTACACGTATATATATATATATATATATATATATATATATATACTCATTACTGTCCTATAATTATTAACAAAATCATGGTGAGTAACTCAACGCTCCTCGATATCTCTTAGCTTACAATGCCTCTCTACCGCACCAGGTCCCACCACTCATACTTCGCTCACCACCTCTGCGATTTCAAACTGGAAAATCCAGTCTGACTCATCGCATTTAGCGTGACTCACTAACTGAACTCAACACCCAGTTATGACGTTACCATTTCTGCTCCCACCCTATCCCCCAGCTAAGGTTCTTCTGTAATTTCATGCAGAACTTGGTCTTTACTCCTGCTCAATAACCACTCTAGGCGAAATACTAACTTTCCCATTGAAAGTTCCAGCCACACTTAGGCGTTTCCCCTTTAGTCTCACGTTTCATGGCCTCAATGTGCCTTTAGGATCCGCCGCACTGATGAGCCCGTGCTTAACTTTTGTTCTTCTTTCCGTTAACCGTTGATCCTCAGCTGCGTCACTGTATCTCACTTTCCTTGCCATAGTCTTTTGCGTCCGACCGCTCTCGCAGGACCCGTCTGATGATCGCACCCACGTATACAGCAATATATATATTTTATATATACATTTATATATACACCTGTTCATATATATATACATATATATGCATATATACATATATATATATATACCTATTCATATATATATACATATATGTGTAAATATATAACATTTTTATATACAATATATATATACATATATATACTCACTACTGTCCTATAATTATTAACAAAATCATGGTGAGTAACTCAACGCTCCTCGATATCTCTTAGCTTACAATGCCTCTCTACCGCACCAGGTCCCACCACTCATACTTCGCTCACCACCTCTGCGATTTCAAACTGGAAAATCCAGTCTGACTCATCGCATTTAGCGTGACTCACTAACTGAACTCAACACCCAGTTATGACGTTACCATTTCTGCTCCCACCCTATCCCCCAGCTAAGGTTCTTCTGTAATTTCATGCAGAACTTGGTCTTTACTCCTGCTCAATAACCACTCTAGGCGAAATACTAACTTTCCCATTGAAAGTTCCAGCCACACTTAGGCGTTTCCCCTTTAGTCTCACGTTTCATGGCCTCAATGTGCCTTTAGGATCCGCCGCACCGATGAGCCCGTGCTTAACTTTTGTTCTTCTTTCCGTTAACCGTTGATCCTCAGCTGCGTCACTGTGTCTCACTTTCCTTGCCGTAGTCTTTTGCGTCCCACCGCTTTCGCATGACCCGTCTGATGATCGCACCCACGTATACATCTATATATATATATATATATATATATATATATATATATATATATATATATATATACCTTGGGTTCTCCATTCACTTGTCTCCCTTCCTAACTAGATTGTGCCACTTTACTACACACAATTTGCGTATATATAAATAAAACCGTTCCGTCCTTTAGCGATGGGTGCTCGCTCTCAGTTAATTCCTGGCTCAAGCTAGAACTCAGCCGTCCCATCCTGCTTTTTTGTGCCTTTCTCGTACACTGAAGCCTTGCCACACGGATTACCATTCCTTAGTAACTAGGCTTCACTTCTCCACGCATATGCTCATGGGAAGTTAAGACCCCATTCCAACCGGAATCCGTATGCCCCTGCCGAATACCAGCACGTTTGCCCCCACATGAAAAATCCTCATTTTAACACTCTGTGTTTTCCCCCCTTTTTACTATTTGCCGTCCTTTACCACAGCTGGTGAACTGACCAGACTGTTATCTTCCTATTTTCTCATTCTTCTTCCAGACCAGACCATCTACTTTTGTTTTATTCCTGGTTCCCAAACGGACACCCTCTCCTCGTCCACCGCCTACCTGATATCGCCCCAAACCTCTACTATCACCCAACTACCCTAGAAAGCTACCAGTCTCCGTCTAGGGACCCCTAATAGACCTGTCCACTAGCCAAACGATAAATCACTGTTCGGATAACAAAATGTTCATTTTCTTGCTTCCATATAAACGATAATCATAACCCACAGCTGGAACACTCTCCAGACTGCCGCACTCCTGATCTCTTCCAGATTGCATTGGTTACTTGGGTATCCATCGGTCAAATCGACGTTTATTCCGGATTACCGTAAGGACTGGACGATTTGATCACTGGTTTAAACCTATACTCTCGCCCGCTGACGTTACATGGGGCACCGTACATGGATTAACAAAACCTCATGAAAGTCTCACTGGATCGCAGAGGTGATTCCTGACAGCAACCATCAACACTCCGCTCAACGTCTATTCCCAAATAATCCAACCCAACAGTTCAATTCTTCCCGCGTTGCAGTACGAAACCAATGGCCGGAACTCAGCCTTCGCAGCTGTCAACTTCGTCAAACCAGCCCTTTTTACCAAATTCCCACAACATTCTACCTGCCACCACCTGCAACCAAGGTCTTCACGGAACAGAATACCAGCCATCTGCAGCCAACCATAATTTGATTACCAATTTTCTATCAAATACAAAACAAAACATTTTACACTCTTCCAACTCCTGCCTAGCCGAACCATTGACGCTTGTCTCCACTAATCCGTTTCATTGACGGCTTTTCTTTTCTTTAAAAGTCCGTTATATGTCCATACACCATTCATGCTCTTCAAAAGTTCACTGAAGTCCCTGCGAAGCTTTTCGCCTTTATCTGAATTTCCATATGACACTGTAATCACCTGCACAAAAGGTCCGTTTTATTATCACGTTTGACTCACTTGCCTTCATTTCACATGCTTCCTCCACAATTAGTTACCCAATGCTGGATCAGTGTCCAATATTCCGCTGGTATCTCTGACTGCACTTTCAAAGCCCCACGCTTGCTTTACTTCTAACAATGTTCTTTGGCATCTTTTTCGCCCGGTTACTTGTTAGTGACCGTCTATTTGTCGCTTATATCAGCAATTCCACGACTGTCCAGCTACCCACCCCGCCCCCAGCGATTTCGAAACCGATTTGGAATTCCCGCCTCAACCATTATCACTTTTGTTTACTCAAACACTACATGACTTTACTGGTGTATTTCGGTTGCTGTGATTTATAAATTTAGAATTTGTGAATACCTCGCACTGACATGTACTGTTGTAAACTCTGATCTTGCCTTGTGCATGTGTATTGACCACGGTCAATAAATATACTATACTATACTATACTAAGATAAAGCGCGCTCCATCGTAGATTATGTCGTTTTGTCCTCGACCAAGGAGCTCAAAGTATCTTTTACTTTCGCTAACTTTTATCTTCCGTTCATACCCTATGCTGCCGGAGGTTAGCTTCCACTAACTGACCTATTTCGTGGCAATCCACGTAGGTTGTCGCTTGCATATGCCACTCGAGCAGCTTTCTTAGAGATCAGAGCGAAATTAGCTCGGACCACTCTTCTGATGCACCCAGTTCCGCCCGCCACTCTAAGCATGGCGGTGGAAGCATCCGACCCTGCTGTCGGAACTGTCTGCTTTCGGGATTTGGGGACCATTAGAGTTTTTCCTTTGACACCTCAGTCCCACGGAAGCGAAATATAACGCTTTCGGTGGCGAATTACGGGCTGCATACAAAGCCGTTAAACACTGTTGCCATGCAGTCAAGGGTCAATATTCCATCGTCTATAATGACCACAAGACCTTGACATATGCATGGCATGCTAGGTCTGGCCATTACTCCTTATGAGAGGTCAGAAATATGGACTATATTTTTCAGTCCATGACTGACCTACGACACGTTATAGGTGGGTCGAACTGCATTGCAGATCGGTTTTCGCGTATTCCGCCTAATGCTAATACATCTCCGGCCCTAGACATTCCTGCCATGGATGTAACACATGCAACAGACACCTCATGCATGGAAGCTGCCTGGGCATTGTCGCTACAGTGTCAGTCCGCACATTTGGCCACCAGTGCTGGGGCCAAACTCAGCGATGTGCCTGCCGGTCTGCCTCGACCAGAAGTACCCTTTTGTTTTCGCTTCCTTACATGGACTTTCACATCCAGGCATCGCAGCCGGTCTCCCATTAGTAGCTGCAAGATATGTCTGGCCGTCCATGAATATAAATGTTCGTACTTGGGCAAAAAGTGTCTACAATGTCAACGATTTAAAGTGCATAGGCACGTAGCTTCGCCCATTGATACTTCTGCTACGCCTGATTCTCGCTTCGATCACATCCATGTAGACATGGTGGGTCTACTGACCCCATCACATGGGTATACCTGCTAAATAAACTACATCAATAGATTTATGAAGTGGTTCGGGACCAACCCCATCTCTGTCACCACGGCTGAATCAGTGGCCTGATATCTGATAAAACGATGGATAGCTTTATGTGGTAAACCTCCTAAAATCGTCTCCGACCGAGGGCAACAACTTGAGTCCAATTCATTCTCTTCGCTGACTCACGTGCTGGGTACGGAAGGTATTCACACGACCGCGTACCATCCGGCACCCAGTGGTTTAGTCGAACGTCTTCATTTCCAACTCATAGCGACATTTAAAGCAAACTGGAGTCCCGACTGGTACGAAATGTTACGGCTAGTTCTGCTCGGTATTGGGACTTGCGTAAAGGCAGATATCCAATGTTCCGCTGCAGAACTTGTTTGCGACACAACATTACGGCTGCCTGAGGAGTTCTTCACGTCATGGAGTACAGACCCTGTTTCCGTACAGACTTGCTTTCATCGTTTGCCCACGTACATGCAGAGCCTTGCACCGGCGCTGACTCGAAAGCAGCGGAGACAGGTTTTCGTTCCGAAGAACTCGAAACTTGTTTGCGTGTATTCATTTGTGTTGATTCGATACGCGAACCATTATAACAGCCTTCTGAAGGTCCGCTTCGCGTGGCTCCTCGTCACGATAGGACTTTTAAGGATGGTCGACAAGGTCAAGTCGACGCAGTTAGCATCGGCCGTCTCAAAGCCGAGTACGTTGACGATAGCACGTCGCCTACTGACATAAGACTCGATGTTGACCCCGCCCTACTTGTTGACGAAGTTTCCGTGTCACGTCAAGGTCTGCAGTTAGAGTAGCCTGCTACGTCTTCGAATGAGGCCATTGTCTCACTTTCAGGACAGCAGCTTGTTGGCTGTACTACGTCCTCGGATGAGAATACTATCACAAGTTCAAGTCAGCAGCTCGTGCGTATGCACCCGTCCAGGGAGGAGGCTCTCTTCTCAAGTTCAGGTCGGAAGACCGTTCGTCCAGCATGTTTTCGTAACTAGGTCAAACGCGGTCTTAACCGCTGCCATTTGCAGTAATAAATTTTGTGTTTATCGTTCCGGCAAGATTTACCATACCTCAATAGTTATCATGGCGTTCTACTCAATTCTGTTGAGAAAGCTACACGAGTTTTCCGTTTTTTTTTCTTTTCATGGAAACTCGCCATATGGTACTCTTCGCTAATCCCATGAAATTTAGAGAATTTTGGCAACCTGATTTGCATTCTGGATTGGCCGTATCTTCGTCGTTCCTTGCCACTGATTAACCTACCGATCTGGCTCCTGAATATCATGTTAGTTATTGGTTGCCCGACGAGGGCGTTAATGATGTGGCACATTTGGACGACGGTTCACGCGACAAATATGGTTTACGCTTCACCATTACTCCACTGTTCTTGCATACCACGGATTCTGCTCGTCAGCCTCCTTCAAAGCAGCCACAATCACGTATTTTGCAAGCAATCACGAGCACAAATATCGTTTCTAAGCCCTCACTTATCTGACACTATTTTAAAGCTTCCCACTCTTTCTGGAGAGGCGCTGCTGTTTTGACCTCGATTGTTCTGAGAAAATGACCGTTTTCTGGACGTCGTTTTGGATCTTTTTCCTCTACGATCTTTTCTGTAGTTTGACATCGACCTCACTGTTTTTAGGTTGCTTACTTTTTACTGGACTGACTTCACGGAGGTTTCCGTTGCCCTCTTTTCAAATCCCTTTCACTTTCGGTCCTTTGCTGACTGTACTCGCTCGAGTTCCGATTCCTGCTGAGCCTTTGCGTTCATTTCCGTTCGGTGTATTTCTCGTATCGGTACTGTTTCAGTGTCACGATGCACAGAATACACTTTTGCATCTGCCAGTTGACTTACTTCTCTATTTGTTTCAAAGGAGGGTTTACTTTGGAGTTTCGCCGTCAGATCGAATATAAGACACATTCACTAGCAGCGCCGGAACGTCATCTAATAATCAAAAGCGTTTCGTCATTCTGGCAAGTAGACGGGTGTGGGTAACAAGACGATAAGTTGGAGGTTCACGCTGTGGACCATCTTTTGGATGGGAACAAAGGCTTATGCCTTCCACTGGAATGGAATAGCGTTAAGTTAAACGGACCAATCACAGAGATGTATAAGGATACCAGCGACTTCAGTTCCACCGAGATGAGAGAGTGACGGGGTGATGCCGTCACATCCAGGGTGTGAGGAGGGTCCAGCTCGCAGTAGGAGATGAGCCATGTGGTTCAAAAGTAATTCTATGTAAGATAGAACCTGATGGGTGATCAGGGGTACGGAAGGTGGATTCGAAGTGGCATCAGCAGTCACGGATCCTGAGAAGGTGGTTCTGAGCGCCTCAGAGATTTCGGCTGGAGGATGAGTTTGCCTATTGTTTCCCAAAATCAAAAGATGCATCCAGGAAGAGTCGCTTTGGCTTCTGTGCTCTAACAGTCAGGCCAATCATTAGGATCTCCTAATGGAACTGAAAGTTGAAAGCTCCTGCTTTTTCACTGGTTCTTTAGTCCAAGAATTGATGGTTGCGGAGAGGAATTTAAGAGTAACAACAATAAAGAGAAATCTCCGGTTTCAATAAGAATCTGCAACTTCGCCTGTTTATTTTGCAGCCTAGCAAGATAAGGGCTGCGGGCTTGAGGAAGGTCTGTTCCGATGGCGATGGGTGGAAGGTTTGTGCAGCTTTAAGTGAACCAAAGTTCGTTCGTAGAAGTTCGAATAAACCAGGGGGTGTGGTTACCGCTGTCTTAGGTAAATCTTCTTCTGCAGTGAGAATCTGTCAATACTCACGTACCAGAACTATCTTGGAGAAAGCACCAGCACCTTGAGGTTGGCCGTGATATCCTGGAAACGTGGAGTTCGATACCCATCTGCAACAGTGGTAATACTGAGAGCTCTATAGTCTCCGCAAGGTCGCCAATCTCCCGACTTATGCACATCATGCAAAGTGGTGAGGCACAGTGACTATATGATGAAAGAATAATACATAATTGAAGCATGTGCTTGAACTTAGCTCTCGTGACTTTAAGCCTGTCGGGCGCAAGCCAGCAAGCCTTAGAAAAAACTGGGAGCCTGAAATGCTAATATGATGATCCACCACGCTGGTTACTGCAAGTAGTACGGATGGTCGGTGCAACACTTTGAGAACTCATCTAATAAGTCACCGAACGAGTGCAAACCGGTTGTTTTAAGTAGAACGGGGCTAGTCGGGCTAAAACCAACCGAAATCTCATTAACAAATAGATCAGTGAAGCGATAAATGAGACATTTGCGGCGAGAGTCAACCAAGAGTTTGACGTTTTGCAGGAGCTCAATGCCAGGTATGGCGTTTTGAACACCTGCAATCAAGAAACCTCAACGGAAAGTATGACGTTTGCAAAAGTTTTCCATGAGTCCGTATGGAAGTATTACTGGGGGCCAGTAAAATAGAGAAGGGGGGCTTATCTAAATTTCGACCACGATTAGGGAGCACATTCAATTCAGCTCCTATCTCTACCAAGTAGCTTGTCGCTGAATTAAGATGGATTACGTAGAATGGGTGACAAAGCTGGCCAGTAGCGTCTGTCGCAGCTAAGCACCGGCATTTTCTTTTCTTTGGTAAGCCGGGACCATAGCAAAGGTCAGAGTGCAATAAAGCGCTTTTGAACGATACCGCTGATGATACCAACAAAGACCGTCAGCATACGTTGGCCGATTTGGAAACTTGACACGTTTTCTACCGGAAGGTCCGTTTGAGCAACTCTATCTGCAAGTTGATGCCCGGGTTGAGCGTCCATTTGATGAAACACCAAGCACTTCGACCTTTTTGATGAGGTCGTGCACAGTGGCTGTCAAAAAGTCTATCACGGATTCATTTTGTGGAGAAATGGCCTAACTGACCTTTGGCTGGTAGGTTTCCATAATTTTTTCCGCCGTCTCGGCAAGCTCTTCAAGATTTTCCTTTGTGAATGCACAAATAACTTCCTACATGTTGCTGGGAAGACTTTAGAGCCAATTTGTTTTCAGGAGACCTTTATCGATCTTGGTAGGTACTAAAAGAGCCCGCACGTTCTGGAAAAATTGTGAGGGTTTGCGATCTCCAAACTCAGTGTCCGGAAACAAAGGACAATTCGCTGTTTGTGGGGCACACCGGCTCAGCTAATAACCACTGCTCCGATGTTTTCGTAAGGGTTGGGTTTCGTTCAATTTCAACAAATTTTGCGCTTCGTTGACGATGCGCGGAGGACGAACAGCGACCACATGGTGAAACCTACTACTTCCCGAAGTTTCACAGGACCCAGGGTTACTTCCCCTGAGAGGTGCGAAAGAAATGGCAAGAGCATTTACCCCAGCTTCAGAAAATTTTGAGTCGCTCCTATTGCAAATGGCATATCAAATTGAAAATAATAAAAATTGAAAATAGATGCAGTAGGGAAAATGCAAGGAACCGGTTAAAATTATTGAGCCACCACCGCCTGAAACTGAAAATATGATATGCCGGTACTCGAGGATGTGCAAAAAATTAGAAAAGAAGAGGGTCTCACTAATTTGGCGCCCCGGAAACCAAGCACTAAATAGGTTCCGAGGGTGGCCCAGTGAATGGGTGTCAAACCAAAAGCTCCGAAGCTTGGCATAAGACTGCTAAAATCGGTGGAATAGGTGTTGGATGCTTTTTATTGGGACCCTGTTGTTTACATTCGAGTTTGTGAGCGACACCGAGCGCGACTTCGGGCGCGATACTAGCTAAGGAAGGTAAACTTTCAACCGCCCTCAAGGGGAGCAGTCAAATTTGTGCTCCCGATTGGTGGAAACCAACTGTTATCAAAGCATACATACAAAAAAGGCACAGCCCTGTGGCATCGAACAACATACGAACTGCCTAGAGCTGAGTGCTAATTGGTGATATTTGTCTAGAGTAATTTTTGGTCATGAATTTACATACTCAAACTCATGCCAGGATTTTCCGATAGCTGAGCTCGAAGTTTAATTAGCAAACGTTCCATCACCAGTGGAGTTCACGTCGTCAGTCATCTCCAGGTAGCTACGTTTTTACCATGCAGCTCTGCCGGTTTCATCAACTCAGTCCAGTTGAAATACCATCATTTTCCTACACCTTGTTTCCTAATTCTCCCGTAGCCTCAGTCACCCCTTCGCTTTGTCCTTCATTGGTTTTTATTTGCCTTTAGTGCATTTTAATCCATAGCTGGGGCATCCCGTGACTGTCAGTCTTTATCTGGTTTCCTTTTCCAGTTCTCCTTGGATGTACATTTCACCCTCAACGTTGATATACGCTCCTGGATAGCCCTGCCGTATGTTCGTATACCAACCGCTGGCTCCGCCGTCTGAGATTCCTCACAACCTGGCCATCTGTCCACGGATCTTATACATTCATAATTTATTCGCGCTTCACATGCATAATCATCAATGAGAGTTATTTCCGTTCCAAGCGGTCCGGGGAGCTGTCAGTGCCACCGACTTTGCAAGCGCACATCGGGCTTGCAGGCCGTCTACAAAGATGTGCGAGCGTAATTAGGCTGGTGGACCACAATTCCTGTGTTCACTTCAGAGTTATTTTCAGGTTGGGTGTCCAGCGCACGCCAGCCCCACCCACAAGCACCGGCTGCGGATTGCAAGCTCTAACTCTCCTCGCCCTACGGCACCCACTGCTGTCGGTGGTAGATAGCGTGCCCCCGCCATCATTGTTCCTTCACGGTACGCCCACCTGTCACCCTTGTCATCACTCTTATCACCGCATTTTTCGTCCTTCTCCCACGGTATCCAAACCTACCCATTCTCTTCTCGCTCCAATCGACTCTCACCGAGTAGCCTCTCATTGCACGTCACTATCGTCCCACGTAATCTACCCTGCCGATGACCGCCGATATTTTTTCCCACCCATTTCTCTATTGTCGGCTAGTACTCTGGACTCACTGGTTATCATCCTGTAGCCATAAAGCTCACTGATCGTATTCCCACGCCTAGGTGCCTACAATTCCGTCAAATTCTCTCGTTCTCCCTTCTCAAGCTGAATGCCAATAGGCGCCAGTTTCACCGGCACCCATGAACAATTCTCATATCAGAACTCGC
This sequence comes from Fasciola hepatica, assembly GCA_948099385.1. NCBI lineage: Eukaryota > Metazoa > Platyhelminthes > Trematoda > Plagiorchiida > Fasciolidae > Fasciola > Fasciola hepatica. The sequence goes on along the minus strand of CANUEZ040000099.1, from coordinate 5,040,101 downwards.
CGTTCCAAACTCTGCACCTCCCACAGCCACATGTGTTAACTGATTACCGCCATTATATTTTCCTTGCCTGACTCTGCAATTCCTCTGTGGATCTTTCCTTCAGGTAGTGTCCCGATCAGTATCTTCCAGCTGCATTCACCTGTACAATTGCCTGCAGGCACGCCGCTATCCAGTTCCATTTTTCCAGCTCCGACGAGCATTCATTTCTCGTGCCTTGTGTTCACCCACTGACTTACCTTTTCTTGTTGCTTCTTTATTCTTAGCCCTTTTCGTGCTTCATATGTGGTAAAACGACCTGATTGGTTGTGTCGCACCTGTCTTTCCTGTCAGTGCTCTCATCTGTTGTCTCGTATATGGCTCGCCGCAGGCATTTTCTTTGTGCATTCCAGACTGTTCTGTGAAATTACTGTAACCTCATGGTTCCCACTTACAGTTCCATTCCGTTTGATCTGCCATTATCCGATTCCCCTGGTACTACCTTTGCTTATTTCTCTCCCACACTGTTCGCCGTCACAGCTGCTGCATTTTCGCACTACAGACAGTCGCACCTCCCAGATACGTTTCTCCGCTTTTTATATTTCTTTGCACTGCCCAGCCACTTCCACAGCTATCGTCTTCCCACAGAATAATCTAAGCCCGTTTATCAAAGCTTTTTCTATTTCCGACCGTCACCTCATGTCTCAACTACATCAATCAGATTATTAAGCACACTTTTACCCGCTCTCTTCGATAATTTCCTTCGTGCTCCCTCTTTTATGAACTGCTCCTCACGGCCGTCATCATTTGTACGCTTCCATATTCTTTTTTCTCTTTCTGTTGATTCGCCATGTTCATCCGCAACGAAGGGAATTCACCAGGATATTCCTAAGTAAACTCTATAAAATTCGATCTAGCCCTACCTGCCTATTCCAAACACCGATATTCCTCTTTTCTAGGACTCCACTGTTATTGCTCTTGCACCTCTTGTAGAAACATATATGCGTATATATATATATATATGCATATATATATACGTATATACGCATCCGCCCTGCATCCTGCGATTCCTCACAGGACGTTTCTCGTGCTGACCTCTCGCTGACCGTTATGATATGCCTCCACTTCCTCTACGTCTGCGCCTCACATCTTCCGTATTCAATCCGTTCAAGTCATTTTTGTCACCTGATCCACCCTTGACGTCTTGCATTTCTCGCTTCCTGTTCTACAATGAGTTTTGTGTCCTGCCCGCTAACCATCTAATACAGAGTACCATGTTTCATTGCTGTCCAATCCGATGCAGTGCATCTCACTTTTTCTCCATCGTCTCCTGCTACGGCAGTTTCGTATACTGCTTTCCAGCCCCTCTCATCTATATTTGTCGGCTTTCAGACGTCTCCAACTGGACCAGTCAGACTTTTCATTTGAGTTTGAGTTTGAAACTTGCGGAGCGTGTATTTGGATCCACCCCTGGGTTCACTTAGACTCCCAGCATTTTCTTTGGTATGCATTCACTTAGCATACCATTATCTCCCTTTAATCTGCCTTCTGAGCCTAGCAATCCTATTTTGTCGTGAACATTTCTGCATTTTCACGAATTCCGTCTGTCCGTTCTATGGCTCGTAAATATTTTATCATGCACCCGGCACGCTTCGGGCGCCTCCAACACGAACCTTTGTTAGTATTAGGGCTGCTATCAAGATGGTCATCAATTTGTACACTTACCGTTCATCTGCAATAGCACCATCGTTGTATGCCATTTGTCCATGGAATCGCTTTTCAAAGCTCCAAGATAGGTTCTTCACCCAATCACCACCCTCACGCTGATTATTCATTTTTCATCCGTTATACAATGTAAAATGCTAAGTACTTACCCTTCCTCCTTCAGTCTTTCTTTCACCACTTTTTCAGTTTTTCTTTCCCACAAGGTGTGCCACTCGTTCGACTCTGTTGACTAATTTCATCTGACTTGACGTATATATAATTTCGCAAGTAACCGGCATCCATAATCCACCAATTTCTCCGGAGCTTGACTTATTTAATACAGTGGCTGTAGCAGCCGCCTCAGTTACGTGTTATGCAGCTCTAGTCACACGTCATTATGAAGTGGTACACCCATTGCAATGTTCTGTAAAAGATGTGTGCCTGCCAATCCTCCATTCTATCATCTCCTCGGCGAACCATACATCGTTGTATTCGCTGTAAATTTCCACGGCCCATATTGACTTATCTTTTACTTACACGCTGTTATTGCTCAACCAAAAAAACCTATGCAATCAGTTCGCTTCTCACCACCCGTAATCCTCTGGCCTTCTCTTCAATATCATTTTGGTTATCCCCCTAACCTTCGAAAGTCTTGGCTCGTTTGCTATAAAACAGATTCTGTCAGTATTAAGCCTTCTATTTCTACTGCCAAATCCGCTGATATTTCTATTTTTATTCCGAGTAGCATGTTCCGACCCCGTTCTTGCTGTCGAAACCACTGGTTCCGTGGCTCTGTTCACCGTCGTCGTACGCTCCGTTATTCAGAACGGTCATTCAAACAGCTATCTACTCTCCACTCTATTACCTCCTCGGCACGCTACCTGCCTACGCAATCGTACTTCGCATCGATTCGTAACCATTATTCCATCGTTTCGTTGCCACTTCATGTCATACCTGCATTATTGTGAATAATCCACCCAATGATTACCTGCTCTCCTTCAGCTATTTTTCCCATAGCCGCTCTTTAATTCGCACTCTCTCTAGTTCGGGTCTGTTTAACACTGCTCCTTTGAATGCCTCCACTGGCGCCTAGCCATCGAGCTTTTACCGGCATGTAGCCAACTAAACCATTGCAATTTGTCTGTGAAAATCTATTCTTATGCTTCGTCCAGTTTTCTATCTATGAACGTTAAAACACTGCAGCTTGCAAATGCTTTCCGAACCTCCTTTGAAAAACTCTTCTCCATGAGAATGCTTAGCAAACATCCTCTGATTTCGCTCAACTTCTAGTTTGCCGTGTCCACTTTCAGAGTTATTTATGCAGATACCCCCCTTGCATACCAAAGTTAACAGCCATAAGCCGAACTGACCATTTGGCCTTGATATTTAAACTTGCCGGGCATTATCCTCATCTTAGTCCAAGCATACAATCTCCTTCAACCATCTGCGTGCTCATGCTCCATTATCTTGAAAACCCTTGTTCCGATACCACCTGGACCATCTTCTCATTCATAGCGGGCAGCTTAGGGCCGATCCGAAAAATACCTCTATTATTTTATTATTACTAATGTTATCGTCATCCGCATTCATTGCTGTGTTGACGGGAATGACAAGAGGTGGGTAGTTTTTATAGACAGACAAAAGAATGGGGCCAAATACCGATCCATAAGGCACTCTGATAGAGCCCGGAGACGAAGAGGAGTAAGATGGCTCACTCCTAGCCGCGCAGCATCGACCTGTAAGATGGCTGCGGATAGCCGGATTTAGCTGGCCCAAAATGCCGTACCCTTTTAATTTTTACTAGAGGATACCATGGGGCACTCTATAGAAAGCTTTGGCAGGGCCGATGGAGATAGCGTCAAGTATCCGTCGGCCGTCAAAGGCCTGTGTTGTACAGTCCATCACAGCCAGCACATAGGTGATGCTAGGCACTGGAAAGGGGCGGGCAGCCCATACTCTTTGAAAAGATCCGGAACGGCAGTTTTCAGAATGCTTCAAAAGACCTCGCAATGTGTGTTATTGACACTAATGAATCGACAACCATCTGGAAGAAGACGGATTCCTTTTTCGAAAATAGAGTTTACTAGTGCTTTCTTTCAAATATTGGGGAAAACGCCCTTATCTAGACGTTTATAGAAAGACAGAGTTTGGGGAACGGACTTTGCCCCGGCCGTTTCCTCGAGAATTGGAGGGCAGATCTTGTCAGGACACATGAAACTGCAGGCATTGGGATGGCAGCTTTTTGTATTTCCTCAATGGAAGAGATTTCGATGTGTTCCAGTGGAAGGTAAACTACGGGGTTTTGCATCACTGGATTCACACTCGTGAGAGAATAGTTCAGGATGGAGCTGAAGTAAAACCTCAGGGTTTTGCCGTTCGTTCTGGGGAAGTCCTTGGAGGGCCACCAGGTAGCTGTTAGGCAAAGGGAGAGAGCGATGTCTTCCGGGCAAGTTTGAAGTGTTGAAAAATAATCGGCCTTTTGCTTCGCGCTCGCGCAATAAAATCTCCTTGCTGGTTCCAAAAGCACTGCCTGATCCTAGGCTTGCACAGACTTTCGGTAGCCATCAAGTTTTTTGCTTTGGTCTTTGAGTCCGTAGGCCTACAAACTGCAAACTGTGGCACTTTCTTCCAGTAGCCGGCACGTACTTCAGGGCAGCCTGAGTTTCGTCCTATCGGTTTTCAGGGTTCTTGTTACAAACGGAGGGTCAGCAGCATCAAGGTGACGCTTGATTATCCCATTCAATTCGTCGACCTCTAGTTTCCAGTTGAAGCCCTCGAAATGGAGCTGTAAGTCATTACCGATCGGTCACTTTGAGGGATCCAACGATAAGGTTCAAAAAATCACATGTGGGTCAGCTAGTTACAAATTTAAATTTCGGTACTATATGGCAACACTTTCCAAGTGGTTTTAAACGGAAAGTGATGGGTCCAATTACGAGGTACAGTCAGTCTAACCAGAAACTTCTCAAAGTAGCTGTATGGAGAGCGAAATACAACCCTGTTCAACCCGGGGTCAGTAAAACCAATTAGTTGTAAAGGGTGCGTACATGGATGCTGAGCCGTAATTTCACCCACCTGTTCTACAAGCGCATTGCCGGATTTTGAAGCGCAAGCTGAAGACCTGCAGATGACGCCTTTTAAAAGGACCCCGCCAGAAGATAGGATAATTCTGGCCTAAAACGGTCTACAAAAGGAATGGGATCTTTGTGTAAGGCCATGGCTGAGGGTAATAGGGAACTAAGAATAAGGACTGCACCATCAGCTCAACTTCCCTCGAAGTCCTTACGGACCAATGTGTAACCACTGGCAGATATTTCACCTTCATGGTAGTCTGATATGAGTCACGTCTTAATGGAGACAAGAGTGTGAGGCGCCTCATCGGACATCAACTATCTCAGTTCCAAAATCTTGTTTTGAATGCTGAGACAATTGATGGGGCGACACGTTATCGACCGTTTACAAGAGACTGAAGAAGCTTTAGGTTCGGGAGCTGGTAGAAATTGGGTTGTTGAAATGTGAGATTGGTGGGGAGGTTGGGGACTCGAGGAGAGGGATAAAAAATGGAGGTATAGTGCTTTGAGGGCGGGTTCTCAGAGAGGCCGGGCATAAGACGGGTGTTGCGGCAGCAGCCCGTACATATTGACTGTTGGCAATGGATCCGCGGGTCCAAGAGCATGGGTTGGGAAAAATGGGGTAAGCTAGATGTGGCTCGCTTGTATAAAGCCTTATTCACCAAAGAGACTAAGGTGATTATTTTCTCACCCATGACACTCAGTTTGCTGCGGATATCTTCTACTCCTTCTTTTCCGACTGTATAAATAATTGTCTAATATTTCCCAGGCTGTACCCAATAATAGGTTCCTTGTCTCGCCCCTCCACAAGAAGTATCATTAAATTCTCAAACAACTTCATAAATCCAATGACTTTTCAATTTTTTGTTCATCTGAACCGCCTTTCTGCACCTATTCAGCGACAAGATAATACGCGAATTCGTGACTAAGAAGCTAAGGCATTCAGTCATCCACACAAGTCGCAACTTCTTTCTATGTTGCATAAGTCTAGAAAAGCTGATACTAAGGCCGAATTCCAACTTCCGATTCTGGATAACAACTCACTTATCATCTCTACAACCTGTATAGCGGAGGCCTTCAATGCATTCTTTGCTTCAGCCATAGCCCCAGCTACTGTCATTGCCCCTCCCCCATCTTTGCCACTCACTGACTCTGTCGTTTCTACGATACCCTTTGATGTCAGTGGTATTTCTAAACTATCGTCCAATAGAAAATCCTCCTCTCGATTAGACCTCGATGGCTCACCACCAGTTGCTTTTGTCAATGGTGGACCTGATCTCCCCTGTTGCTGCCCAACCTGTTCACTCCTTCACCTAATGGTAGCACCGTGCCTGCTAATTGAAGGCGCTCGGTAATCTTTCTCATTCGTGGAAAAGGGACTTCTACACGAGGCATCCAATTATCGCCCCATGAATCATACCCTCATCTTATCCAGAATAAAGGAAAAAATGGACGAAGATCACATTATTCAATACTTATAAGTATCAACCTTAATAACAACAACCAACTTGGGTTACTCAGTTCGCGGTCCTGCATGTCTTTTTAGTACGATTTTCTGAACCTCGTCACTGACTCTGCTGAAAAGGAAGCTTTTGTTGTCCTTTATCTTGAAGTATCTAGGACATTTTATCGTGTACCTCACCCCCACCTTTTAACAGAGCTACGATCATTTGGCATTGTTGATCCACTACTTTCTTGGTTTGCTTCTTACTCATTTCATCGGTCACAGGTTGTCTTGGTTAACGGGCACACCTCTAACCCTAGGCCTGTCACTAGCGGTGTTATTCGTGGCAGTGTTTTAGGCTCCCTGCTTTTCCTCCTATATATAAATGATATGTTTGCGATAATGCCCAGCTGCACGCCGTTTTTGTTCGCGGATGACATTAGGATAGTCCATACCTTTTCGCCTGGCAACCTCGATAATACCATCCCCAAAGCCTTCGCTGATTTGGCCGCTCTTGGTGAATGGTGCTCAACCTGGGCGATGAGATTCTCCGCCGATAAGTGTATTTTTCTTACCTACAAATGCGATGTTCCGCCCAGTTTATAATGCACTGGCGGCTCACCCATCGACGGCAAGCCCTTAGTAAGAGGCCTTGGCTTAGGTTATTCCTGCTCTTCCAACTTCTCGGAACATGCTGTCTTCCGAACACGGAAGGCTAAATTGTGTCTTGGTCTTCTGCTCACATCCTTCCAGCTTAGGGAGAGCATTCTTTACATGGACAAAGTACACGCCAGGCCCCTTCTCAAATACTGTCCTTTTATCCTCTCTAACACGCAAACACCAGGCAGGATTATTATCAAACATATTGAGAGAAGATTCCCAATAGATCGTGTTGGTTCCTCTGCCTATTTTTCACGCCAGGTCCCACCACACATAATTTCATCACTACCTCTGCGGTGCTAAACTGGAAACTCTAGTCTCATTTACGCCACTCAGCGTGGTTTACTAACTGAGCTCAACATCCATTTATGACGTCACCAATTCTGTCCCCACGTTATGACCCGGCTAAGCTTCTTCATAATTTCATGCAGGACTTAGCCTTTTCTTCTACCAAATGACTACTCCAGGCGAAATATTGACCCCCTCATCAAATGTTTAGCCCTACTTTTGCTTTTCCTTTTTTAGCCTCACATTCAATGGCCTCAATTTGTCTTAGGAATTTGCTGCATCCATGGGCCTGTGCTTCACTTTTGTTCTTCTTTCCGTCAACCGTTGATCCTCAGCTGGGCTATACCCAGACTGCGTTCCTTTATCTCATTTCCCTTTCCAGTGATCCTCAGTGCCGGCCAGCCACCTCGGGCACTATACTGATCACTTCCTTGGCCGGCGCACCTGGATAATAATGCTGTATGGCTGTCTGTCGATCACTGTTCCCGCTGGCTCTGTTGTCCAAGTTCTCACAACCTGACTAATTGATCCTGGGCCATATACCCTTATCGTGGTTGCTCAGCCGTATGTACAACCATCAGTGAGCACTCGCGCCTATCCCAACGGTGCGGGCGCGGTCAGATCTCCCGCTTTGGCTGGCGTGCAACGATGTGCGAGCGCGATTAGGCTGGTGGATCACACTTCCTGTGTTCACTACACGAAGTGTTTTTCAGGTTAGGTGTCCAACGCATAGTCAGCCTCATTTACTAGCACTGGTTGCGGATTGCACGCTCCAACTATCCTCGCTCTATGGCATTCAACAATGTCCGCTGCGGGCCGCATGGTTCTGCCTTTCTTCCGCCAAGTTTCACTTATCTATCGTTCTTGCACGCACTCTTATCACTTCCCTTCCGTGTCTTTCTACCTCGGTGTGCACTTTTATCCTTTTTGTTTTAGTTCCTATCGTTTTTCACAATGACAACCCTCGCTGCATGATGTCACTCTCGCCCTATCCACTTTGCCCCGCCTAGGCCCAAAATATCTTCTTTTCACCCATTTCAACTTTGATGGCTCCTTTTCTGTATTCATTCGGTACCTCCATATACATGTAAATCTCACTGATGGCGTACTTCACTAGCTACCACATTACGATATCCTTTTTCGTCCACCTTATACTTTCCACGATTACGCGCCTGGCACATCCTTAACTATGACCAATCACTAAATAAGAACTCGCCTTTCCAACGTTCGCTTTTTACTGCCATATTGGGTATTTTTTCACCACCACCATATTTTCCATACTTGAATCCGCAATTCTTCTGTGAAGTTTCCTATTAGGTGGTGTCCTGATTAACAACTTCTGGCCTAATCCACTTGCGTAATCCCTCAATCCACGCAGTTCTCCAGTTCTAATATTCCATCCCCGACGCACAACTATTCCTAGAGCCTCTTGTACCATCACAGGTATTCCCGTCCGGGTGCTATTTTCTCGGTCTTCATCCTGTGTCCTCTGCAGTAAAACGATCTGACTGATCATCTTTTATTTGTTTTCTTCGGTTAGCACTCTCATCTCCGTACATTACCCGCAATAGGCATCTTCATTGTCTTTCAGGCTGCGCTGCTTTTCCGCTTTCCACCTATTGTGAAGTCATCGTAACGTTACCATTCTCACTAACAGTTTCAAACCATGTGATCCGCCATTACCCGACCTTTCTGATTCTCCACTTCCTCATTTCTTTCTTATGTTGTTCGCTGTTACAACGGCTGCAAAGCTGCACCACTTTTCTTCCAACCTCCAAGTTACCTTTCTCCAGGGACTTTTTACACCTCTCCATTCACCCCGTACTTTCGTTCGTTCTGCGTTCTTCGGCCACTTTCACAGCCATCTTTTTGATGCATAAAGCACTTCCTTTTATTACCGCCCCACTCATTTTCGACCACCACCGCATGTCACACCTGCAGATTCATTATTACCTGTTTTCGTCGACCCTTTCCTTCGTATTCCCTCGCTTATCAACTTCTGCTCACAGCCATCACTTCTGTGCATCCAAAGTCGTTTCTCTCTTTCTTTTGAACTTTTATGTTCTACTGTCACAAGCAAGTTCATCAGGGTTTGTCCAAGTCAATTTCTTGCCATTTGACTAAACCCTACCTTTCTCTTCCAAGCACTGCCAATTCCGTTTTCCATTCATTCACTGCTATTTGCTCCTGCTTTGATATATATATATATATATATATATATATATATGTATAAATACGTATTATTGCATGTGTATATTTATATGTGTATCCATATATTTTCTCTGCCGCTTCCATTTCTTCGCCGGCCAGTTCTCTTGCCACCGTACCGCCAACCCTCATGAGGTTCATCCATTTTGTCAATATCTGTGCTCCATATTAGCCGCAACTTGATTCTTCCGCGGCATTGCCGCCATCTGACCCGCCGTTTAAGTCTTGCATTGCTAGCTCCCTGATTTCGAATTATCATCGTTCGTTTACGGCAATAAAGCAAAGCTCATAGCTACCTAGTCTCTGGCCATACAACTCATTTTTTATTCTTCCTTTCTTCTCTTTTTTCCTTTTTTCTTCATCGTTTCTCGTAACGATATTTTCTCATGCGAATTTTCAGTCCTCCACACGTAAAACACCCAGGGACCGTTTTTCTCCACTTGGCTCAACCAGCTGCTCCATTTGGCCTTGACCGTCAAATTTGCCGGGCACATACCTGAATCTATCTCTGAGTTCACTTAAACTCCCCCCGTTACTCCTTGGTGTGCATACACTTATCTCCTTCTCATCTCACTCCATTTCTTCCTACCTTCCTTCGTCTTTCCTATTTCAAATTTCTTCATGAAATTTTTCTGTCAGTTTCGTCGCTTGTAAAATTTTGATCATGCCTGAGGCATGCTTCGAATGTATCCCAAATAAACTAAAAATAATAGTATTATATGTGTGCTGGTCTAGGGAGGCCCATGACTGAGCTGGTGAACTGTGGCTTTTGGCGCCACTTTATTCTGAGGGCTCGGGGGCTCCGGATCTCCTGGCAAACTTATCTTTACAATTTGAATCATCTGGGCGAAAAAGGCTTTGTTGACTCCTTTGTAGAACGCTCAGATATTTTCCTGTTTTCTTTCACTGCAGCCGGTCGTGGGCACATCGTGTTCGTTATCTATAATAACAAGACCGCTATTCAGAGAGGCACAAGAGATAGATGATAGCGTTCCTGCTTCGGGTGGAACCCCCTTGTGCGATTTATCACAATCTTAGGTCCGGGGCTCTTTCAAGGTTGCCCGTTGTTAGTCGTACTACTAGGGTAAGCTCAAGCTCCCGGTCATCTGCAATATCCGACAAAACTGTGGGTTTCCTAGTTCGACATTTGACGTGTAAAAGACCTCTCCGAGGAGACTGCTCAGACTGTGCCATTTGCCTCCTTTATCCAAGCAGTCTTGGTGTTTTGGTGGGATCAGTTTTCTTACCGAAATGACCCCAAATAATAAGGCTCCTGGGACAGATACCCAAGTCACACTGCTCCTCGTCAACAATAACCATGGGCACTTCTGAAGTCCTGGAGGCTTACTGAGCCGCTGATAGCTCCAGGCCAAGAGAAATCATTGTTGCCTCTCTGTGCTCTGTCTTAGTCTCCCGGGTCCTAATGATGTTTCTGAGACTGAGAATCTCCGTCCCCTGATGTCTATCCCCCACACGTGATGCGGGGCTACGGTGGAACCACCGCAAAACAGTTCTGAGTCTACTGGGGCCCCTCTACCTTGTTTCATGTGGATTACTTCTTAGTCTGTTGGTTCAGAAGACATCCTAAGTTGATATTTCTCTGGAAGGTGAGATAAAATGGCTCGAGAAATAGGCCAAAATCGAGAATGATTGCACTGGCAAAAACCATTAGACCGTTTTACTATGAAAGACAGAAAAAAGAACCGGAACCCACAGATATCACGGAAGTAACAGGCATTTATCGTTTAAAAATGGAGCAACAAAACTCAAAACAATTTTTAAAGTACCTTTTAGCTACGGGGTCATCACTCTGTGAAACGCACTTCCGAAAGATATTGTTCCCTCGCGGAACACAACCATCTTCAAGAAAAAGCTAGACCTCTACCTGGGTCCCTCCCAGCAATTTCTTGTCCACAAAATTGAAATGGACGTTTTTTATTGCATTTCCACTCATCTACATGTTCATGGCTGTCACAACCCCATTCAGCTTAAGGCACTGCATGATTTTACGTATACTTGGATTTAGTGCCGCCCTGCCCCTCCTCCCCAGCTTCTTTTGCTTTAGTTTCAGCTTGGTGAATCCGACAGACCATCAAAGATTTCCTCAAGAACCGGGACAATTGGGCTCAAAGCATCGAGCCCATGTTGTACCTCAGGACTGCAAGACACAACACCTGTCGCATTCAAAATGGATCCCAGGAAGTCCAAGCCCAGTGGGGCCCGGGGCTAGCAGGTTCAAAAATCGAAATTGTAGCCGGCGTTGGCCGCCTGTTCTGTGCTCTGACCTGGCCTTGTGAGTTGCCGCGTGGTGCTCTGCTCTGCCTTAATTTGTATGCTCTGATGGTGAAGTAGCGATAATTATTTCACAAAAACTAAGTGCTAAAGTTTTTACTGAGGTACACTTATTATTCGGAGAAATGTTTTCTCCGATTGGCTCGTTTCAGGTAGAGTACTGCTTCAGTGGCAAGAAGCTCTTTTCGTTGTACATTTGATAATTGTGTTTATTTGCGCAATTATCAAAACCGCCAAGTGTCCTCGGCATAACCTCTTTACGGTTTTTCCCGTTTTACACTTTTTGGTCCCCTTGTAGCTTGACGATTATTTGCAGCAAAAATTCACGTAGGGTTAGTAGTTGCAAGGAGTGTGTTAGGGCAGGTACACAGTGTGATAAGTGCAACCAGTGGTACCACCACGGCTGCTCTGTCCTCTCCGAAAAAAACTGTAAGCTGTTCAGGGACAAGAATCTTTAAAATAGATAGCTTTCGCTGTGTTGCTCTGATAGATAAATGCTCGCATACACTGCGGGGATCGCCGGACAGGGAAAACGGGGCCACAACAGGAAGCACTTCATTGTCTTTTGGGCCATGGCCGCGCATGTTTCCTCTAATCGCGCTACTCATCCATTCATTTTGCCTCCCTTCCACATCCGATCCTGCCATCTGCGTTTTAAATTCTCTCTCGGCAAAGTCCGACAGGCAGTGTCTTTGAGCTTTCTCTGGAGTGCCACACCAACTAGACTCAAGCCCCAGTTATGACGTTATTTTCTTTTTCTATCTGCTTGCTTCATTTTCCAGCTTCTTTTGTTCTACGATTGCCCACAGAATGGTTTTTTCTTCAGTCCAGTGATTCTGTTCCACCTTCATCTATTTTGCTGAATCTGGCAACAAATAATTTCCCAGTTCCGTCCGTCCTCTCAGCTGTTTCCATAGCCACGGCATGGCTATTATTAACTAGCTTCTTGACGTTCATTTACCCAGTTTTCTTCTCCCCCTCATCAGACTTTGCCATATTACACTCTTACTTGTATGCGGATACCTAGCCCATAATTATGAATCCAGTTCAAAGCTTTGTTAAGACAGTACCTACCTGTTAGGCGTCGAATGACTTTGACTTACTCTTATACCAGAGGCTCGTGGTCTTGAGATAGTTCGTTAACATCGATCTGCTCCCCATGAAACGCTTTATTTTGCTATACAACACTCATTCGCGACTGATCAAGAAGTTGTTTCATCCGGACCTACAACCAAATTTGTACCAAAACCATCTTCCGCCTTATTTATCAGTTTTCGGTATACTGGATTCTATGACCTTTACAGTTCATCATTTTTCACCTTTAGCGTGTGACTTTCAGCCGAAAAATGGTCGACTTATCTGCCCCGATCACCCTTTGCCACTGCCTTAGTTGATGGTCAAACTCAGCAAAGCCAGTAGTGATACCTATCAACCAACTTCCTCGTGCCCGTGAAGTTGTCCTGAGTAGCGAAATCGGCGATGCGGTCACCAGATGGCTCACACATAATAATAATAATAATAATAATAATAATAATAATAATGGTTTATTTAAGAAATGCCCGAAGCATGCCATGTGCATGATCTTGTTGATACAGGCGATGGAATTAACAGACAAAATTCATGAAAATATGGAAATTTGCACGAAAATGTAGGATAAAAAAGCCCGGGGGGGAATAAAATGGGATGAGAATAGGATAAGTGTATGCACACCACAGAGACTGTAGGGGTTTAAGTGAACTCAAGGGCGGATTTAAATAGTCACCCGGCGAGGTTGAAAGCCAAGGTTATATTGGGGGTATGACTGGTCCGAGTGGAGACATCTGGAGGCCGACTGATATACATGAGAAACGCTAGAAATCAGTATAAGAAACCACAGTAGCAATGGGGCGGTGAAGAAAAAAGTGAGGTGCACTGCAGCGGATTAGATATCAATGAAGCATTGGTACTCTGCAGTGGATTGTCAGCGGACAGGACACAAAACTCACCGTAAAACAGGCAGCGAACAATGCAAGACGTGGAGGGATTATCGGATGACAAAAGCAATTTAGAAGGACTGGATACGGTAGATGTGGGGCACAGATGTAGGATGGATGGATGCCTATGATGACGGTCGTTGGGATGATAGCAAGAGCAATGGCCGGTGAGGAGCTGCAAGATGCAGAGCACGTGCACATATACATATGTGCGCAAGTATGTATTTATATTATATATGTATTATAGATATAAGGGGAGCAGGAGCTGTAACAGGGGGTCCTGGAAAGACATTATCAGTCATTGGGAGGGGTGGGTAAAGTTAGATTAAGTAGTAGCAGAATTAACCTTGGAATATCCTGGTGGATTATCTTCGTGACAAGTGCACGTGGCAGCCCAACGGAGAGGAAAATAGAATGCGGAAGCACAGAAGTGATGAAGACTGTGAGGGGCAGTTCATGGAAGAGTGAAGATGAAAGACAGGATCAAGGAAAACAGGTAAGAATGGGTCTAATTAATTGATCAATGCAGGTGCGAGATGTAGTGACGGACCAGAGGAACCGGGTAGTGACAGGTCAAACGATTTGGAACTGTAAAAGAACACCGTGACGTAACGTTGTTATTACAATAGTGGAAAATAGAAAAGCAGACCACACAGAAAAGCACATAGAAAAACGCCTGTAGCGAGCAATAAACGGATCAAGGGATGAAAGCAATGACCGAGGAGACACAGGTAAGAAATCACCAATCAGATAATTTTACTGCAGATGGAACACGGAGGCGGACAAGGAAGCGGGCCGCCACGAGATAAGTGAACCAGTATTAGAACCCGTCCGACTCTGTAACTGGCAAGGGCAAGCTGTTAAGTGATAGCCATCGGGAAGCCGCCATTATCTGGGTGATTGTTCCATCCTCTGCCTTGTTCTTTCACAGCTTGTGGCAGCAACATCACTGAACGCTATGACATCTGGTTTGTGGCGGCCTCACAGTAAGGGGAAACAGCAATCCGTATCGGTCGCGGACCCAATGGACCAGTGTAAGGAAAGGCGCGTCAAGGAGAAAAGGGAAGTTTACCCCACGGCGTAAATTCGCCCTCCCTCTCCTACGTAATGCTCTCTGCTACCTTCATTGCAGATGGATCTCTGATAACTGCCCAGAGCCGACCCTGCATAAGGGAAGCCACAAGCCTCCGAAATAACCTGCAGTTCCTTTTGTTTAGACCAGTGCTGCGTGACAGCACACCGTTCGAGCCCTCCACATATGCTTGCCGACCATGCCTCACTCAGCTTCAGCCATTTCAGGTTCCCTACAAAATTCCTGACCAGGTTATTAATGTTTTACTCAGTAGCCGACACACGGTCTGAACAGCTTCATCATGCGGCCTCTGTTCTGATGACACCCCGGCATCGATACGCCTATGGTGAACAGCTTTGGGCAAAGTCTCGCCCATTTTGGTTAGCGGAACGAGGAACGTAATCATTGCACTTTTATAATTTGCCATCACCAACTTCACTTTCTCTGTGTCCCCCTCGAGCCCAAGCACTAATAACGTTGTTCAAAGACAGCGATGATTTGTCTGCTACCACGTTGACTCAGTTGCAAAACCAAGATGCTTACTGACACTTATTCTCTTAATAAACTGTTGTTCCTTCAATGATAGGTGCCCACCATCAATTGATTCTCTTGTCCCAGGATATAACTCGGTGGTCTCACCGTCCTTTTTCTCGCACTGCCTCGTTAGCTCGAGTCTTTACCACGCAGATTACCACCCTTTAATAACCAGTGCTCACCGATGTGCGCATTTGTTCATGGTATGTTAGGACCCCATTCCACCTAGCAAGCCTGTGCTTCTGATTGCGCATGACCTCACGGAAAACCAGCACGTTTGCATCCACAAATAGAGGCTTCACCTTAGCTCTGAGCATTTCCTTTTCTTTTCATAATTCCCGCCGCCTGCACCTACGGCCGGGTCAAAAACCAGAGTGCTGTCTTCCTTTCTCCCATTCCTATTTCTGACCCCACCCCCTTCTATTGTTCTATTTTTGGTCCACAAATGGGCTTCTTTTTTCTTCTACCACCTAGCAGCCTAACCATTTTGCCCTATGGCTAAGCCTGCGCTTGATATCTTCATCATCAACCAACTGCCCTATAAAATTACCACGGTCTCCGCCCGTCAATCCCTCCTAGACAGGCCCACAGGCCGTCAAGTACCATTACCAGCCTAATTTCTATTAGGCCGGCAATCATAACCCTCAGCTAAAACACCTTCCAGACTGCCGCATCTCTTTCAGAACACAGTGGTTACCTGGGTAGCCCATCAACCAAATCGACATTACCCCCGGGTCACCTTACGGACTGAACGATTTGATCGATCGGATTGACCATGGTTAAACCTATACCCACACCTGCTGACGCTTTATTTGGAGCACCTTACATGACTGATCGGTGATCACAATCCCATAACCAGGGTTACAATCCACCATGGTAGTCTCACCGGACGGCCGGATGGATTCCTGACATCATCCATCACTCTAAACCCCATCAACATCTACTTCCCGTACTCCACACAGGCAGTTCAATTCATTCTGCGTTGCTGTGCCGAAAATAATGACCAAAATCTGGCCCTCGCCATTGCGTTCCGTACCTGCTCTTCCCATTTCGTCATCCTGGCCCTTTTTGCCTGTTACCATTATCATGCTCTACCTGCCATCACCAGCAACCAATGTCTTTATGAAATGAAATACTAACCACTTGGTCATTCATTCTTTTGTCACGTGCGCAGAAACTCTCACCCCTACACTCCTTCGACATCCTCTGTCCTTTCGCGCCTGACCTCTCCCAGTCATCTCTGCCTTTCTTCCTCTTCACCACCCATGCATATTTGCTTGGTTGCATCAGCGGCGTCTGTCTCCAGCAGAGATTTCCCCGACGGCTTCACTTTAAAATTATTCGTTTTGCGTCCATTCACCACTCATACTCTTAAGAAACATACTGCACTCCTGGCAAAGATTTCTGCCTTCATGTGAAGTTCCATGTAATATCGAAATTACCAATACAGAAAGGCCAGTCGGATTATTCACTGCTCCAATTCCACTTAATGACATTCTACATGGCTTATCTAGCAAATCTCCCCTGATTCTCGCCACAGTAAGATCTATCTAGAGTTTTAACATCCCATCGCTATAACCCAACTCCTACATTATTTTCGCTACGCATCCACCGGTGCACCTTTTGAAGTTTCTGTCCCACTGTGCCTCCATTCATTTGTTTTTTTGCCATAAGAGCGCACTTTCGTTTCACCCGGTACACCGACTCCATACTTACAATATACTCTTCCGCAAAACCTGCTGTTGTGACCTAAGCAACAGCTAAGTACCTACCGTATCCTGTGGGGTTCAACCTGTGCACAACACACAGCAAACTTTCTTCTATCTCACTATTCCTCATCGTCCCAAGTCTCCTAATCCCAACTGTATTTATAGCGGGTCATATAGCTCACTGCCCATACTACATTGCCGTACAGGTCTCATCTAGACCTTTGCGCACAAGCACCCAGGCTCACTCCTGGTCTGCTCAGACCTTTGGCTTGTCTCTGTCTAGTTGACCGATTTCCTGCTACCTTTTACCTCCGTCATATATTCCTACTTATCATGCTATCCCGGTCCCCAACCAGTACTCGGAAACTCCGTATCGCTAAAGCTGGCAAATCCAAACACACCCAACCCCTCCCTAAAACCAGGCCGTGCTCTGTCACCCTCGTTAACGTCGACGGTGAAGCTTCTAATAGTCCTAATGGCCTTAAGCAGAGTTTCGTCGAACTTAGTAACCAGGTCGAGCTGATTGGTGAAATCCTTTCAAAGGTTTCACCCCTGGCTACTCTCCTTGACCCTGTAGCCGCTACGTCGCCCAAGAACTTGGTTTCGGTGGGACGCCTCCTCGATTCCGTGTCTACAGAAATATACCACCGCATTGCCAACTCCAAGAACGCAGTGGTTTTTATTGTTCCAGACCGCTTACCACTTTCCTTGGCCAAGCACAACATACTAAGTTCGTGCAACATGGCTCACTACAGATGCCATTGTAGGAGGCTACGTAAAAAGTCCCAGCGACATAGCGCCCCTTGCTATTCCAATTCACGGACGACCTAACAGCCACAGAAATCATTAGCAACACGTCGACAATTGCTGCCCTTTCGCCGTATAAGGACATCAAGATATTCTCTGATAAAAACCCCTCCAACGGGAAATACTTCGTTCGCTTAGAAGTAACTCCGCCTTGCCCATGCAGGCTGACCCCACTGTGACCGACATGAAGGTTACCCAATGCCCCTCTGTCAAGAAGTCAAAGACGAGCCCAGCGCCTCACCCTGCCTGCCTGCAAACTGTCGACTTAGATATGTCTAACTCCCCACCCCCGGTTCCGCTTCCACTCAAACGCACTTTTTTACCATCTCCCCCAGTAGCCTCTACCAGCAGTAGCTCTCGCTCCCCGACCACAGGCCCCAAGCGGCACTCCACCTCAGTATTAAAGCCGCGCTCACCCGTCATAGTCTCTGAGCCAAGACAAGACCCTGGTACAACCAGCAGCCCCCGCCGTACTACTTCCAATCCGTCCTCCGAGCCGTCAAGTGTTGTCACCCGCCGCTCTCGTTCTAACGACTCTACCAACTACCCACTAGCTTCTAGCTCAGCCGCGACACTTCGTTTCTATCCTCATAAGTGCCGCTCTAACCCCCCCATAAGCCTACCTGGTACTCCTACCAGGTCTGTACTTGCCCAAATAATCACCCCAAACACTACCCCCCACTCTCAATCGGCTTCCGCTTAAAGCGTACTCTCGGATCCTCCAGGTGATAACCAACTGGGCCACCATCCGGATTCGTCTAACGCCATCCTCCCTTTGAGTAGGAGTGACTTTCAGGGCCTTGCCAGTGCCACTCACCCTTCCATTGCCTCACACCCCCTTCCACTGTCTTTCCCTCTCTCTGATCGCATGGGTCACAACAATCCTCCATCTCCGTTGCTACCGTATATCCCTCCCTGTCCCCCAGACACCAACCTTCCATATTAAAGCCCCAGAATGCCTCCGCTGTTCCCCCCTGCTCACCTCCACCAACCTTCATCTAACCCTGAAGTACCACGTACATACCCTAGCAGATACTCTAGATTCGTACCTGCATCCCGCCTCCTCGCCCAACCCCCCCACTTACCGGCTCCCCTGCCCCTCATGAGCCTCCAAACCTCTCCAAATTTCGCCACTCCCTTCCCGCCCCCCACCTCACATTATGTCTCTGTTACTCTCCCACATGCCTTCACTCCATACCGACCCACCGGCCTTATACCGACTCTGCCCAACAGGTAGGTTACCTGCAGCCAAGTTCTCGTTTTTTTCCTGACCGGTGCCCTCCGCACCCGTGGCCATATTGCTAGTCACCCTATGGACCATATCGATAAACTTTTACAGACTCATATCACTGATCGCTCCTCACTCGATGTCATTCCACTTAGCACCTCACACCATGCACTCCCTCCTGTCCACCCCGCTTCGACAGATATTCTTAACCTCTCACTTTGCCATATGGTGCCTCCTCCCTCTGCACCGTGTGACACCCCTCCGGCCCACATCAGCGGTGTGCTACACACCCACCGTATTGATCACCCACAGCGACCGGCTGCGCCTAATGCTAAAGCTTCTCCTACTTTCCGTCCCCCACCCAACACTGCCTGCCCTCCCCCTTCTACTGACGCTATATCCCCACTGAGACCCAACTCCTATCGCCACAGCGATCCCAATAGCCTTGCACCTGGCATCCATGAATTGCGCACACCGACACTGAACTCATTCCTACTAGTTCTTATTAACGCTCGCTCAATAATTAGAAAAATATCGCACCTGCGATCTTTGGCATTCACGTCAAACGCTGACATTATACTAGTAACTGAATCTTGGCTGTCAGATGGTGCTTCGCTTGACCTTGTTCGCATAGCTGGGTATCAATGCTTCTCGAGCAGCCGCCAGTCCAGGCGTGGAGGGGGCTGTTTAGCCTTTGTCAAATGCACTATCCACGCTAGTGTTATCGACCACCCCTCTCTTCTCCTTATTGAGGATTCGTTATGGCTTTCCATTCAAGCCTCCGGCCAGAACCTCCTACTTGGCTGCGTCTACGTCCCCCCGGGTCTGGAGCCTGCAAAAATTGACTCCGCCGTGGATATCTTTAATGCTGCGCTTGACTACCCTGCCAGTGCAAAAATTATTGCGGGTGACTTTAACTTTCCTTCAATTTGCTGGTCCTCCCATACTAGCCCTCCCGCCCTCTCCACCTTCCTTTCTTGTGTCCGTCTTGGTGGATGGACCCAACATGTCTCCTGCCCTACTAGGGGGAACAACGTCTTGGACCTAGTATTCTCCATTGATGTTCCTGATATGATCACCCAGACTACTGATCACTTCCCCGGTAGTGACCACCGTATTGTCAGGTGCAAGTTCAGCTGTTCTCATCCGATGCAATCCTCTCTCCCTGTTCTGACTTCCTACCGTTCCTGTAACTGGCCCCTAGTTCCAACGATAATCCGATCCCTTAACTGGGACACATTTTTTCTTTCCTCCGATCCCCTCACAGTTGTGAACTCTCTCTACTCCAACCTCCTACACTGCCTAAGTACCGCCAACCCATGTGCCGATCCACGCCCCAAATCCAGCACCTCACGCCTGTCACTTTTAGAGCGTAAACTGTCAAAGCTGCAACTTACCTTCGCTAGATCACATGACTTTATAGTTCTGCTGCGCATAAACCAGCTACAACTGAGGCTGCGTTGCATGGTCGATTCGCATCTGAGAAGGCAAGAGGCCATCGCCCTAGCACACCCAAACAAAACTGGCTACCTGTCCCACCTCCTTAGTAAAGGGTCCAATCACTCCAATCATACCTCGCCCAAGTTCCTCATCTGCGGCTCATCTACCGCTAATACTCCAGCATCTATTTCCGAGGCCTTCAATGAGCATTTTTCTTCCTCCCCTATAAGCTGTTCTGGTATTCCCCCTCCTACAATCCACCCCTGCACCTCTGCCTCTCTTTCATCGATTCCCTTCACTCATCTAGAAATTAAAAAATCAGTTTTCTCTAATAAACCTCCCTCGAAACCGGGACCAGATGATCCCCCACCGGCCCTCCTCTGTTTCGGCGGTCCTGACCTCCCTTTACTGTTACTTAATATGTATACCACCTCGATGCTTCACAGTTTTGTCCCGCCTCAATGGAAATCCTCTGTTATAGTTCCGCGCTTCAAAAAGGGCGTATTACACGACCCATATAACTATCGGCCCATTAATCACACCCCAGTAGTCTGCAAAATTATGGAGAGAATTATCAAAAAACATATTGTCCAGTACCTCTTATCTAACAACCTGCTAAACCCTGGTCAGCATGGTTTCTTGGACTCCCGTTCCTGCTCTTCCTACCAGCTTGACTTTCTCAATGTCCTATCGTCTGCTGCCGACGCCGGCAACTCTGTAATTGTCCTGTACCTCGACATGTCTAAGGCTTTTGACCGTGTTCCCCATATTCATCTGTTGGCCAAAATCCGATCTCTTGGTATTACTGACCCTCTCCTCCCCTGGCTATCTTCCTATCTCTCTAACAGATCACAAGCCGTGCTCGTCGACGGCCATTTATCTTCCGCCAAACCAATTACTAGCGGCGTCATCCAAGGCAGTGTCCTAGGCCCATTACTATTCCTTATTTATATCAATGATATTTTCTCTTCTATTCGACACGGCACTCCTTTCCTCTTTGCCGACGATATAAAAATAGTGTACTCTTTCCTCTCTAGTGACCTATCCGTGACTCTACGCAACATATCGCATGATTTACTCGTTCTCCAAACTTGGTGCGTCTTGTGGTTCATGAAATTCTCTGCGGAGAAAAGCTTCCTCCTATCATACAAGTGCACGGTACCACCCGGCCAAATTTGTCTGGACGGCCTGCCCATCTCCATACATCCCATGGTTACCGATCATGGCGTACGATATTCCTGTTCCTTCACCTTCTCAGAACAGGCATCATTCTAAATCGCTAAGGCTAAGCGAACCCTAGGCCTGATCAATCGGTGTTTCTTAATACCGGCCAGTCGCCTCTCCATGTATCTCTCACACGTGAGACGGCCCCTAGAATATTGTCCCATTACCTCCAGCCTCTGGCCACGTTCCTCTAATGTATCTCTTGAGAACGTTCAGCGTACTTTCACCAAAAGGCTGTTGGGCGTATCCGTAGCCCTGACATACCGCCGGCGCTGTGAGCTCCTACAAATTGAGCCTCTATGGATTCGTTGCATGAGGCTCAACCCGATTTTCCTCTTTAAGCTAATCCATAACCTGGCCTACACCTCTTATCCCATCTCATTCGCTGCGCCCTGCTCCTACCCGATCCGACACCGTGCCTTCTCTCTCACTGTCCCTCATTCTAATCTCTGTCTGAAGTCCCGATTCTTTCTGTCAGCCTATTCCAAAATCTGGAATAAGCTGCCCCTTAGCTTACGCAGTGCCTCCTCAATGTTCGCTTTGAGGCGCGCACTTTTGTCACACTTAACAGTCCCAAATGCTATATTGCTCACCGATGAGCTCGTCTCAGCCGACCTGGCCTTTGAAAGAGGCCTCACACTGTAACTCTACTACCTCTGCGCACCAGGCCACTAGGTACACCCCGCGAACCAAGTCCATTGTCTTCAGTGATCCATAGCGAACCTACCTCCTGCCATCATAAGATAACCCTATTGCTCACCTACGTTCATCTCTTATCCATCATATTCACTTTTTTCTCCTCAGTATCCGTTGATTCTCAGCTGGGGCACACCCAGACTGCGCTTCTCTATCCCTTTTCCCTTTCCAGTGATCCTTCGTGACGGCCAACCACTTTGGGCACTGTACTTACCATCTCACTGGCAGGTGCACCTGGATATTATTGCTACACGGTCGTCTACCACTCGCTGTTTCCGTTGGCTCTCCTGTCCATGGTCTCACGTCTTGGTCAATCGTTCCTGGTTCACGCACCCCCATCGCGGTCGCTTTGTCCGCTGTACAATTATCCATGAACATTCGTGCCACTCCCAACAGTGCGGGGCGCGGTCAGATCCACCGCTATGGCCGGCGCACATCGGGCGTGTAGGCCGTCTGCAACGACGTGCGAGCGCAACTAGACTGGTGGATCACGCCTCCTGCGTTCACTTCACGAAGTGTTTTTCAGGTTGGGTGACCAGCGCACGGCCTGTAACAGCCGGTCGTGGAAAATCCCCCTTTTTCCCTCGCGATTCAGTGTTTTTTCCCAACATCACTCATTTCCATACACTATTGACTTGTCTTTACGAACTGGTTGTTTTTTCTGGACCAATTGTTGTTTGTTCGCGCCCAGAGCGCTATTTTGGCACATCCTTGCTCAGGACCTGCGTGACGCACGTGCTTTCTGCTCACACGCTGCCATTCGGTTTCTCGTTGTTGAGTCTTTGTGATCGTATTATTGAGGTTTGTATATTGTTTATGTCATTGTTTATTGTAATAATCTAGTATCGTAGAATTATCACGGATAATCGCCTTCTGATTTCGGGATCCGTTGCGAATTTGGCTACGCATTGCTCAAACGTTCGTACCAATACTCAATAGATCTATTTGGAACGAGGAAAAATCACGCAAAATGCCAAGAAAAGGATCAAAAGCAGTCGAATCCGGACAGGAAGTAATACGGCAAGTCTCTGGGGAGGTTTTGGGTACATATGATTCTTTAGTTAATGCTAGATCGCCTAGTCCTGTCAGTGCTAGCTCATGTGTTATTGAAAGCAATATTGATCGTAAGGATGTTGATTTATATAAGCTGAGAATACTAGAACTAGAGCAACAGTTACTTTCGGCTAGACTACAGGCGCATGAAGCAGAGAAGTGTACACAGAAACAGCGAGAGCATGAGACCAGTGACTTCGACACTTCCGATAGGTTAGAGTGCAATAAGGTAGGGAACCCCACGCCGGTCGCCGAATACAAACCACCATCGATCGATCTGCCTAGAGTGGAGTTAACGGTTTTCGACGGGCGAGCTGAGCAATACCGCAAGTTTGTCAAACAGTTCGAGACGTTCGTTGAAAACAAGGTAAACGACCCTGGGCAAAGGCTTCTTTACCTTACTCACTACTGCCGAGGCCGAGCAAGAGAAGCTATCGACGGGTGCACCATGCTCGATCCAGAACAAGGCTACACAAGGGCAAGAAAGATTCTGAGGGACTTGTTTGGCCAACCTTTCAAAGTAGCCCGTAACTTAATAAAGGGCGTGATGGCAGAGGCAAAGAAAACCAAGGGCGACGTCTACACCATGGCCGACCTGGTGATCAAGATGCAGAACTGCTCAATATCCCTCGACCATTTAGGTTACAGGGCTGACCTAGACGCCATGCACACTTTGGAAGGCATAGTCCGTCACCTCTCTCCCGAACTACAGGGTCGGTGGGCGGAAGAAGCTGAACGGATAAGCCGAGGCGACAGAGAAGCCAACTTCGAAGACCTGACTGAATACTTAGACAGGCAAACGAAGATAGCTGACAGCAGATTTGGCCGACTCATCCGGGACAGCAACCGAGCAAACAAGCCCGGTACTAGCCAAGCCCAAACCCCCGTACGGGAACATCCAAAGTACCAGCCTTGGACCAACACACACGTCATTTCACGAGATGCTACGGCGAAACCAAATTGCAGATCCTGTGGTACTAGCCATGGCCTACCAGAATGCCCCAAGTTCGGCAACGCCACAATAGAAGAACGGTGGGGAATGGCGAGGATGGCAGGAGCATGTTTTATCTGCCTCAACACCACGCACCGGGCAGCAGCCTGTGGAACAAAGAATCGATGTGTTTACGAGGGCTGCACGGGCAGACACCATCGGCTGCTGCATCAGGCGAGAGTAACCATATCCGAGGCGAGTGCCAAGCCCAGCGTGATTTGTTCAACTTCACAATCTGCCAGTAAACCGGTACGTTTAGGCGTAGTAGCCGTGGGAGTAGTGACTCCGACTGGGATAGTCAAGGCGTTGGCTTTCGTTGATAGTGGATCCGACACCACTTTAGTGAAAGAGCGGTTTGCCGACAAACACCAACTGGCTAAAGGTGCGACGTCCTTAGCAGTGAGCACGGTGGGCGGAACACAGGTAATGACTGCCGGTAGATTAAGGCTGCAACTCATCTCTCTAGACACTAACGAGGAAATTGAACCAACTGAGGCATTCACGTTAGCGGATCTCCCCATGCGAGCACCAAGGTCGGTGAACGCAATCTTGACTCGGTGGCCCCACCTGCAGGATGTAACCGTTGTAGACTGAAAAGATAACGGAGTGGATCTCCTCATCGGCTGCGACGTGCCAGAGGCGCATTGGGTGCTTGACCAGAGAGTGGGCGACCGCCAGGCACCTTATGCCGTACGCACGGCTCTGGGATGGATGTTATACGGTCCAGTCGGGGTACGCGGTTCCGTGAATTACTTATCCGCCAAAACGGACCGCATAGAGTATCATCTGCAACGGCTGTATGAAACGGAGTTTCATGACATTGGAGACGAAAGACCGACGTTGTCTCAAGAGGATCACTTCGCTCTACAAACGGTGCGGCAAGGCTCTTTAGGCCTCAAAAAACAGTTCGAGGTTCCCCTCCCATGGCGCACACCGGTCGACCCGTGGACTGACAACGGAAATTATGTTCTTCAACGATTACTACGACTAAAAGAACGCTTCATTCGAGACCAGAATCTGTGGGAACGATACGCGGATTTGATGAAGCGAAACGAGACCCTCGGTTACGTTGAAAAGGTGCCTGGTAACACCGACAGCAAAAGGGGTATCTGGTATCTGCCTCACCATCCGGTTATCAACCCCAAGAAACCCAATAAACTGCGGGTGGTTTTTGACTGTGCGGCCAAGTTCCAGGGCAAGTCGTTAAACGATCGCCTACTACAGGGGCCTGACTGGACCACACCACTGATCGATGTTCTGTGCCGTTTCAGAGTGGGTAAAGTGGCTTTGTCTGCTGACATTAGGGAAATGTTCCATCAGGTGAAGATTCCGGTAGGAGAACGAGATGCTTTGCGTTTCCTGCGGTGGGAAGGGAGCGACCGGGACAACGCCGTGGTGAACTATAGGATGACCGCCCACCCCTTCGAGCCATATAATAATAATAATAATACTGGTATATTTCTCGGCCATAGTCGAGATGCACGCTGTAGCGCATGATCATGGTGTAACACGTTACTCAATAAGATGGAATATTTACAAATCCAGAATATGAAAGTCGAGAGTATCAAAGATGGAAAAACAAAGCCAGCCACAGTTTGAATGGATCATTCTGATAATTTTTTCGCGCGGCACTTTCGAACCGGTTTCGATTCCGGCCTGGACACTGGTTCGCGGTGGAGGTATCGAAAAATCATTAACGCAGTGCTAAGGACGCATTACGAACGAGAATGATGCAAGCCAAGGAAACCGGAGGCCCACCGAGGTTATGCAGATGGAGTAAATTTTTGATCAAGAGGAAAAAGAGGGGGGAAAATTTTAAAGATGTTCGGGGAACTCAACGCATGCGAACAGGATAGCGATCATGAAGACAATGCAAACCCTGAATGACGGATTTACCGGAGTTCAATAAACGGAATGAGTTTTGACGCAGGGGGGCATGAGACCAATTTTGCGAGAGTGAACACTGGTGGATATGGGAGAAACAGCAGACCATAAAAAGGTGAGTTTAGATTCAGGATCAGTAACATGTACCATTCTGAAATAAGAAAGCGCAACTGGAAGGTCTTCGGGAAGTGGAGAGTCAATTTCCAGCCGGCTACGGGTCGTAGGAAAGATAAACAGTGGTAACGGATGATAAAGTGGGAAATCTCCGCATGGACTTCAGAGTTATTATGCTGTTTCACTGAAAAATATATATGTATGTGTTGACACATTTGCCTTCAGTGTTATTCAGCGTCGTTTCTGGTATCGTCATCATGTTGTGCCAACTACGCCCTCCGAGAATCAGCGAACAAACATGGCGATCTAGTACATCGGACGGTGGTAGAAGGCGTCAGCAGGAACTTCTACGTCGACGACTACCTTGGGTCATTCGATGATGTGGAATCAGCTCTAGAGCAGTTCAGGGGTCTGACGAGATTGCTGGAAGAGGGCGGCTTCCATCTAACTAAATGGATGTCGAACGCTTCAGAAGTGCTGAAGGTCATCCCGTATCACGAAAAAACCGAAAGGGTAAGAGATTTGGACGGCCCTCCACTTCCTATCGAGCGCACCTTAGGGATACAATGGGACGCGGAAACGGACGATTTTGTTTTCGAACTAAACGTTCCCGAGCTGCCAATAACCCGTCGTGGCATACTATCTGCCGTCTCAAGTTTGTTCGACCCGCTCGGTTTCGTCTCACCGTGGCTGCTACCCGGAAAGATCTTGCTGCAGCGGCTGTGCCGTAAGAAAGTTGATTGGGACCAGGCACTGGACCAAGGGGACCGGCTGGACTGGGAAGAATTTCTGAACACCTTGAAGAAATTAGGGGACATAAGAATCCCACGATGTTTGACCCCTGGCCATACGACACGGACTGGAGAACTACATGCCTTTTCCGATGCATCCGAACTCGGTTGTGGAGCTGTGGTGTACGGACGATGGTGCACAGGAGATGGACAATATACTACGAGGATCCTGTTCGCCAAATCCCGCGTTGCTCCACTGAAGTCGGTCTCAAACCCACGCCTTGAGCTCAGCGCAACCGTGTTGGCAGTCAGGGTTGTGCAAGCTGTGAAGAGATGTTTCGATCTCTACATTTTGTCGGTGAGCTTCTGGACGGATTCAACGATAGTACTTTACTATATCAACAACGTCACGAGCCGGTTTGGTACTTTCGTTGCTAACCGGCTCACGATTATCCACGATGAATCAGCCACGCACCAGTGGAGTCATGTCAGGTCTGGCGATAATCCGGCCTACCTGTGCTCCCGAGGTGCGAACAACTTCAGGCAACTAGACACGTGGACGAGAGGGCCAAACTTCCTGCAATTGCCCAAACAGGACTGGCCCGTGTTCGAATTAAAAACCCCTACGGAAGTGGAACTGGAGATCAAAGGCGTAGTGATAGCAACCAACGTCGTCGAAGCGTCGCCCATTCTATCGCGACTGGTCAGGTTTTCTTCCTGGATGAAGACGCTTCGTTCGCTAGTTTGGTTAACCAGGTTCAAGAGAAATTTACTAGTCATGAAAGGGCTACGGCCCTCAGGTCGGATACCGGTCGGCCCGATAGGTCCCGATGAGCTACAAGCGGCAGAGTATGATATTTTCAGAATGATACAACGCGAGGCTTTCGCCCAAGAACTCAAGAGGGCGGAAGAAGTGGGGTCGACCAATGAAGACATACCATCTCCAAGAGGCGAGCTGAAGCGTTTAAACCCCAAACTCATCAACGGACTGCTGCGGGTGGATGGTAGGCTGACCAACGCCCACCTGAACTTCGACACAAAGTATCCTATACTGCTGCCTGCGAGACAACCTGTAGTAGAGCTAATGATTCAACACGTCCACGCCATGGAGGGACATGCCGGGGAAAGTCACGTGACGAGCGTCATCCGAAAGCGTCTTTGGTTGTTGAGAGGACGAGAGACTGTAAAACGCGTAATCCGACGGTGTGTGCAATGCAGGAGACGCAATGCCACAGCAGGCAAACAACTCATGGCCCCACTACCAGAATGCAGGGTGACTACGGGCTGGTGGCCGTTCAGTGACACCGGGCTGGATTATTTCGGGCCCTTGTGGATCAAGTGCGGGAAAAGATTAGAAAAGCGATACGGATGTATCATGACGTGCATGAAATCACGTGCGGTACACCTAGAAGTCGCACATTCGATGACGACCGATTCGTTTCTACGGGCCTTGCAAAGATTTATCAACCGAAGAGGCGTACCGGCCGATATATACTCAATTAATGGATCGAACTTTGTGGGCGCTCAACGGGAATTGCAGCGTTGGCACAAGAACATAAACAGGGACGAACTGCAGAGTCGAACCGTGGCCTACGGCATACGATGTCATTTCAACCCCCCACAGGCCAGTCACCGAGGCAGCATATGGGAACGCATGATCCGGTCCGCCAGACGGATATTGCTGTCAATCATGGAGCAGCAGCCGCCCGACGACGAGACGCTGAACACCGTCATGACTGAGGTGGAGCGAATCCTGAACAACCGCCCCCTGGTTCCAGTATTGAACGGCGACCCCACCCACCTGGCGCTCACCTCGAACGACTTATTGACGTTAAGGTCGAACGAGGGTTTCCAAGGGCCGGTAAACCTTCGTGGGAGCTACCTCCACGGGTGGAAGCAAGCGAACTATCTGGCCAAGGTCTTCTGGAGGCGATGGCTACGGGAGTACCTACCGGCTTTGCAGACTCGACAGAAGTGGCTGGCCAAAACAAGACCATTCAAAGTTGGGGACGTGGTTGTGATCGCCGACGAACGCGCACATTTCAGCGCTTGGTCTTTGGGAGTAGTTACGGAAACCATCAAAAGCACTGACGGAGTGATAAGAACGGTGAAGGTGAAGACAGCTAACGGAGTGCTCATTCGTGACATACGCAGTATTAACCTACTCGAGAGCGAAGACGGAGGAGCTGATAACCCTGAGGCCTAGTAAACCTTTTTCACGCCAGTAATCGAGGTGGATAAAGAAACACCATATATACCACACAATCTCCGTCAAACACGTTAAGGTGCTCGCGGTCCTTTCGTTGACATTACAGAAGGTTCTTTCCGATATGTGGTGATGAATGCGATTCCATTATACATCCCGATACATACACGCATGCACGACGCACTCTACATCCCGTAAACCCATCATACATGTGACAGTGTTCTTTGTTTGCCTTTTGTTGACGCTACCGAATGCCCCTTGCATATGTGGAAGTAGCGGAGCTCAGGTCACACATACATGCTACATTTACTCGTTTTCTTGCCACGCGGTCTTTTTTTGACATTGCAGAAAGTCCTCTTTTGATGTGTAGTCATACCTGTGATTTCATTGTAACCCCGGAACACACACACGCACACACACACACTCAAGCACGTACATCCAGGACCGGACGGCTCCTTACGAGGACAACGTCTATGTGACCATTCACGCCCGCCATCGGTCATTTGGTCTTGTGGAAGATGTAGACTAGCCTCACGTCTATGTTTCCAATGGATTAGGTGCGACCAGTAGTGGAACGTTGACGACGAGCATTAGACGCGCGCACTGACAGCAGGGCCTAGGCAGGTAGGAAGAATCAGTACCTTTATACCGAACCATTGACTCTGCTAAGGATCCAGGAGGATTTTGGTGGGCGGTGTAACAGCCGGTCGTGGAAAATCCCCCTTTTTCCCTCGCGATTCAGTGTTTTTTCCCAACATCACTCATTTCCATACACTATTGACTTGTCTTTACGAACTGGTTGTTTTTCTGGACCAATTGTTGTTTGTTCGCGCCCAGAGCACTACTTTGGCACATCCTTGCTCAGGACCTGCGTGACGCACGTGCTGTCTGCTCACACGCTGCCATTCGGTTTCTCGTTGTTGAGTCTTTGTGATCGTATTATTGAGGTTTGTATATTGTTTATGTCATTGTTTATTGTAATAATCTAGTATCGTAGAATTATCACGGATAATCGCCTTCTGATTTCGGGATCCGTTGCGAATTTGGCTACGCATTGCTCAAACGTTCGTAACACGGCCAGTCCCACCCACTAGCCCCGGTTGTGCGTGGCACGCACTAACTTTACTTGGACTACCGAATCCAATGCTGTCGGTTAAAAACTGCATGCTCCTCATCCTTTTTCCGCCACAGCTTGTTCACCTATAGCTCTTATCATCTGTTACCACTCCCCATTTTTGTCGCCCTACCACGGTATGCACACCTATCTTTTCTGTCCTCCCTCCTGTCGCCTGTCCCTACATCAACTTTCACTGCATTGAGTCACTATCGTCTTAACCACTCTTCTCTGTCGAAGCTCGCCAATAACTCTATTCCCACCTGCCGTCATTGCTGGCTTCTATCATCTATATGTTTGGTGTTACCCTCTGCTCAGAACGGCCATTGATAGCTTCTTTAAACCTGTCGTTCTGTTAAATCCCTCATTGTTCTCCCTCCTCATGCTCAATGCCATGATGCACCAATCGCACCCGCACTCATGAGCAATCCGCATATTATAACTTGCCGCTGCAAACTTCGCATCTTTCACAGTCGTATTTATTATCTAATAACCACCACCATATCTTCCTCACTTGGCTCCGCAATTCCTCTGTGGTTCTTTCCAGTGTCCTGATTAGTATCCACCAGTTCAATTGTCTGCCGGCACACAGCTCTCCAGCTCCATTGCCCCAACTCCGTTGCGCATTCATTTTTTTGTGGCCTTTCTGTTCTATTACTGGTTCACTTATCTCGTGGCGGCCCGCTTCCTTGTCCGCCTCCGTGTTCCATCTGCAGTAAAATTATCTGATTGGTGATTTCTTACCTGTGTCTCCTCGGTCATTGCTTTCATCCCTTGATCCGTTTATTGCTCGCTACAGGCGTTTTTCTATGTGCTTTTCTGTGTGGTCTGCTTTTCTATTTTCCACCATTGTAATAACAACGTTACGTCACGGTGTTCTTTTACAGTTCCAAATCGTTTGACCTGTCACTACCCGGTTCCTCTGGTCCGTCACTACATCTCGCACCTGCGTTGATCAAATAATTAGACCCATTCTTACCTGTTTTCCTTGATCCTGTCTTTCATCTTCACTCTTTCATGAACTGCCCCTCACAGTCTTCATCACTTCTGTGCTTCCGCATTCTATTTTCCTCTCCGTTGGGCTGCCACGTGCACTTGTCATGAAGTTAATCCACCACGATATTCCAAAGTTAATTCTACAACCAACTGATCTAACCTTACCTACTCCTTCTTATGACTGATAATCTCTTTCTAGGACCCCATTGTTATTGCTCCTGCTTCTCTTATACCTATATATATATATGTACATACATATATATATATATAATAAATCTACATATATAAATATACTTATGCATATATATCTATTTGCACACGCTCTGCATCTCGCAGTCCCTCACCGGCCATTTCCCTTGCTATCATCCCAACGACCGTCATCATAGGCATCCATCCATCCTACATCTGTGCCTCACATCTACTGTATCCAATCCTTCGAAATTGTTTCTGTCATCTTTTCATCCCTCTACGTCTTGCATTGCTTGCTGCCTGTTTTACGGTGAGTTTTGTGTCCTGTCAGCCGACAATCCACTGCAAAGTACCAATGCTTCATTGATATCTAATCCTTTGCAGTGCACCCCACTTTTGTCTCCATCGTTCCTCTCTACTG
Source organism: Fasciola hepatica (assembly GCA_948099385.1). NCBI lineage: Eukaryota > Metazoa > Platyhelminthes > Trematoda > Plagiorchiida > Fasciolidae > Fasciola > Fasciola hepatica. The sequence continues at coordinate 5,008,076 of CANUEZ040000099.1, read as the reverse complement.
CAGTTCCTTAAACCGATTTCCAGCATTTCACATGTTTTCCCGTCGGCCTTTCTATGTAAACGTCCGGACCAGCCATTCATTCCACCTGACCTTGACTTTCAAACTCACTGGGTGTCCATTCATATCCGCTCCTGAGCTCATTCAAACTCCACACAATCTCTATGGTGTGCATACGTTTATCCTATTTTCATCCTCTTTTATTCCCCCTTCTGAGCCTTTCTATCCAATATATTCATGACAGTTTCCATATTTCCATGAATTTTATCTGTCCATTCCATCACCTGTATCAACAAGATCATGCACAAAGCATGCTTCGGGCGCTTCCGAAATAAACCATTATTATTATTATTATTATCCCATTCGACTAACTTGCATTTGTATCACAGGTTCCCTCCAAAATGAGTTGTCCAATGTGGGATCGATCCTCTCTTTATCTGGCAAGCTTCTCCAACCACACATCGGTAAATCCATGTTGACTCTATTTTTAATCTCGATTTGGTAGTACTCTCAACCAATTTCACGATGTTGATTCCTCAAATACCCAATTGGTGCAACACCGCATCTCTCTCTACACTTCTCGACCCTTCCTTGAACCTCTCTTTCACTCCCTCGTTCTCCATCTCTTTCTATTTTCATCGACTGCACACCAAATTCCGTAGATCGCCGTGGTCCATTATGTACTACCGGATCTGTCGTAGACAGTTATCGACACCCATAAGGCAAGCTGCGTTTCACTCCTGCCTCAACTCCCTGTCCATGTAGTGATGTGCGTCTATCAAAGAGGCGCGGATCAGAAGGGAAGCAGAACAATGGAAAGTTGTATGTACACTTAGAAAGGCGGGTCCACCCACAGACTTGAAGTGTACAAAGTGCCATAGAGCAGGGCTTCAGAAGGCAAAATAGCGCAGAAGCCGAGGCCCCTGCTGTAAAGACCGGTCGTGGAGAATCCCAAAAACCTGTGCAGTTTCCATGTTTCCTTAACATCACTGACTTGTTTACGCTATTGACTTGTTTTATGCTGTGTTTGTTTTTACGGACCAACGCTTGGTTTTCACCTCCAGCACGTTGCTCTGGCACATCCTTGTTCTGGACCTGCGTGACGCACGTGCTCCTTTCTTGCAAGCTACAATTCGGTTCTCCTTTTTTGAGTCTTTTTATCGCATAAATGAGGTTTGTATCAGTTTCGTGTCATTGTTCATCTGATAACCTGGTTCGTAGTATTTCACGGCTAACTGCCTTTTGATTTCGGGAGCCTCTGCGAATTTGGCTACGCATTGCTCAAACGTGTCTTTCCGCCGCCTATCGTCCTTGCCAGCACATTCAGCAGATACCTACTGCTAGGCCGGGCATCAAGAGTTGAGAATGCCACAGGGAGGTGTAAAAGGATTACGCCTGATTCTCCCTTCAGTGGAAAGGTGGCACCGACACAGTGTGGCATTGAAGGTTCAGGAAAATACCGGCCTAATTACTGTTATTGCAAAAAGCGGGTTGTCCCCTCGGAATTGCTTTCGAGAGTACAACGGAAAAATCAAAGCAGATGACCTGGCAGGTGCCGCCGCGTGGTGCACAAAAGCCTGTGGTTAGGGAGGTAAGCGGTGGAAAGTACCGACCAGAACAAATGGATCAGTGAATATAGCTATAAAGGAGACATGGCTGAAGAGAGGCCAGATTGCCATTCAAACTCACTTCTACACGACCTACAGGCAAGACGGAATAGACGGCAGACTAGGTGGAGGGTTACTACAACAAACCAGGATCTATGTTGGTCCGGAACTACGCTAGGGTGAATACGGTTCTGTTGAGGGTAAGGGCACGAAACACATGTTGGTTCCCGGAAGCCCCGGGGCCATCTGTGGAGGATAAGTGGAGGGCAGTAGGAGCCGGGCTAATAAGCTTGACAGACGAGCTTTGTTCCGTTGACACAACAAAAAAATAGGAGCCAGGGGCCTTGGTGGAGGCCAGGGATCGAGGCAGCGTTGACTGTTGGTAGAAGGCTATGCGCTCATTACGAGCTTCATATAAAGTATTTCACACGGACAGCTTACAAGATGGCCCTACAACCAGAGGCGAAGTAAGAGCATAAGAAATTAGCCAACCGTGTGAAGGCAGACCCAAAGACGTTTTTACTTACGTGCTGTCCAGAAAACCTACGCATGAGAGGGTAGGTGCCTTGGAGATATCCAACGGAAGCATTGCTCTCGACGATAGAGTCAAGGCAGAAAATTCACTTGCTTTCTTTAACAGCGCGTATGGTCAGGTCTATATGCTTGGTGTGGCGGGATCAGGTATAGGGAGTACGTCAGTTATTCAAAAGCTTATTGTAAGTGGGGGCGAGGGGATTCACGAACTCAGATCTTTGTGCAGGTTACAATGCCTAAACACAGTAATAATTATAATAATAATAATAATAATAATAATAATAATAATAATAATAATGGTTTATTTCGGAAGCGCCCGAAGCATGCTTTGTGCATGATCTTGTTGATACAGGTGATGGAATGGACAGATAAAATTCATGGAAATATGGAAACTGTCATGAATATATTGGATAGAAAGGCTCAGAAGGGGGAATAAAAGAGGATGAAAATAGGATAAACGTATGCACACCATAGAGATTGTGTGGAGTTTAAATGAGCTCAGGAGCGGATATGAATGGACGCCCGGTGGGTTTGAAAGTCAAGGTCAGATTGACTGAACGGTTGGTCCGGGTAATTACATATGGAGGCTGACTGGTAAATATGAGGAAGGCTGGAAATCGGTTTAAGGAACTGCAGTAGAGAGGAACGATGGAGACAAAAGTGGGGTGCACTGAAAGGATTAGATATCAATGAAGCATTGGTACTTTGCAGTGGATTGTCGGCTGACAGGACACAAAACTCACCGTAAAACAGGCAGCAAGCAATGCAAGACGTAGAGGGATGAAAAGATGACAGAAACAATTTCGAAGGATTGGATACAGTAGATGTGAGGCACAGATGTAGGATGGATGGATGCCTATGATGACGGTCGTTGGGATGATAGCAAGGGAAATGGCCGGTGAGGGACTGCGAGATGCAGAGCGTGTGCAAATAGATATATATGCATAAGTATATTTATATATGTAGATTTATTATATATATATATATGTATGTACATATATATATATAGGTATAAGAGAAGCAGGAGCAATAACAATGGGGTCCTAGAAAGAGATTATCAGTCATAAGAAGGAGTAGGTAAGGTTAGATCAGTTGGTTGTAGAATTAACTTTGGAATATCGTGGTGGATTAACTTCATGACAAGTGCACGTGGCAGCCCAACGGAGAGGAAAATAGAATGCGGAAGCACAGAAGTGATGAAGACTGTGAGGGGCAGTTCATGAAAGAGTGAAGATGAAAGACAGGATCAAGGAAAACAGGTAAGAATGGGTCTAATTATTTGATCAACGCAGGTGCGAGATGTAGTGACGGACCAGAGGAACCGGGTAGTGACAGGTCAAACGATTTGGAACTGTAAAAGAACACCGTGACGTAACGTTGTTATTACAATGGTGGAAAATAGAAAAGCAGACCACACAGAAAAGCACATAGAAAAGCGCCTGTAGCGAGCAATAAACGGATCAAGGGATGAAAGCAATGACCGAGGAGACACAGGTAAGAAATCACCAATCAGATAATTTTACTGCAGATGGAACACGGAGGCGGACAAGGAAGCGGGCCGCCACGAGATAAGTGAACCAGTAATAGAACAGAAAGGCCACAAAAAAATGAATGCGCAACGGAGTTGGGGCAATGGAGCTGGAGAGCTGTGTGCCGGCAGACAATTGAACTGGTGGATACTAATCAGGACACTGGAAAGAACCACAGAGGAATTGCGGAGCCAAGTGAGGAAGATATGGTGGTGGTTATTAGATAATAAATACGACTGTGAAAGATGCGAAGTTTGCAGCGGCAAGTTATAATATGCGGATTGGTCATTAGTTCGGGTGTAACAGCCGGTCGTGGAAAATCCCCCTTTTTCCCTCGCGATTCAGTGTTTTTTCCCAACATCACTCATTTCCATACACTATTGACTTGTCTTTACGAACTGGTTGTTTTTCGGGACCAATTGTTGTTTGTTCGCGCCCAGAGCGCTATTTTGGCACATCCTTGCTCAGGACCTGCGTGACGCACGTGCTTTCTGCTCACACGCTGCCATTCGGTTTCTCGTTGTTGAGTCTTTGTGATCGTATTATTGAGGTTTGTATATTGTTTATGTCATTGTTTATTGTAATAATCTAGTATCGTAGAATATCACGGATAATCGTCTTTTGATTTCGGGGTCCGTTGCGAATTTGGCTACGCATTGCTCAAACGTTCGTACCAATACTCAATAGATCAATTTGGAACGAGGAAAAATCGCGCAAAATGCCAAGAAAAGGATCAAAAGCAATCGAATCCGGATAGGAAGTAATACGGCAAGTCTCTGGGGAGGTTTTGGGTGCATATGATTCTTTAGTTAATGTTAGATCGCCTAGTCCTGTCAGTGCTAGCTCATGTGTTATTGAAAACAATATTGATCGTAAGGATGTCGATTTATATAAGCTGAGAATACTAGAACTAGAGCAACAGTTACTTTCGGCTAGACTACAGGCGCATGAAGCAGAGAAGTGTACACAGAAACAGCGAGAGCATGAGACCAGTGACTTCGACACTTCCGATAGGTTAGAGTGCAATAAGGTAGGGAACCCCACGCCGGTCGCCGAATACAAACCACCATCGATCGATCTGCCTAGAGTGGAGTTAACGGTTTTCGACGGGCGAGCTGAGCAATACCGCAAGTTTGTCAAACAGTTCGAGACGTTCGTTGAAAACAAGGTAAACGACCCTGGGCAAAGGCTTCTTTACCTTACTCACTACTGCCGAGGCCGAGCAAGAGAAGCTATCGACGGGTGCACCATGCTCGATCCAGAACAAGGCTACACAAGGGCAAGAAAGATTCTGAGGGACTTGTTTGGCCAACCTTTCAAAGTAGCCCGTAACTTAATAAAGGGCGTGATGGCAGAGGCAAAGAAAACCAAGGGCGACGTCTACACCATGGCCGACCTGGTGATCAAGATGCAGAACTGCTCAATATCCCTCGACTATTTAGGTTACAGGGCTGACCTAGACGCCATGCACACTTTGGAAGGCATAGTCCGTCACCTCTCTCCCGAACTACAGGGTCGGTGGGCGGAAGAAGCTGAACGGATAAGCCGAGGCGACAGAGAAGCCAACTTCGAAGACCTGACTGAATACTTAGACAGGCAAACGAAGATAGCTGACAGCAGATTTGGCCGACTCATCCGGGACAGCAACCGAGCAAACAAGCCCGGTACTAGCCAAGCCCAAACCCCCGTACGGGAACATCCAAAGTACCAGCCTTGGACCAACACACACGTCATTTCACGAGATGCTACGGCGAAACCAAATTGCAGATCCTGTGGTACTAGCCATGGCCTACCAGAATGCCCCATGTTCGGCAACGCCACAATAGAAGAACGGTGGGGAATGGCGAGGATGGCAGGAGCATGTTTTATCTGCCTCAACACCACGCACCGGGCAGCAGCCTGTAGAACAAGGAATCGATGTGTATATTGGTATATTTCTCGGCCATGGTCGAGACGCACGCGCTAAAGCATGATCATGGTGTACACGTTACTCAATAGGATGAAATGTTCACATATTCTAAGTATGAAAGTCGAGAGTATTAGAGATGAAAAACCAATGACAGGAAAAGTTTGAATGGACCATTCTGATAATGGTTTGCGCGGCAGTTTTAAACCAGTTTTGAATCCGGATCAGGCAGTGGTGCGCGGTGGAGATATCGAGAAGATCGTTAGCGCAGTGCTAAGGAGGCATTATTAACAAGAATGATGCAAGCCCAGGAAACCAGAGGCCAACTATGGTTCTGCAGATGGAATAAATTTTGAACAAGAAGGAAAATGGTGGAAAATCGACGCATGCGAAGAGGATAGCGATCCATGAAGACAGTGCAGACCCTGAATGACGGATTTACCGGAGTTCTGTAAACGGAATGAGATTTGAAGCAGGGGGACATGAGGCCAGTTTCGTGAAAGTGAACACCGGTGGATGTGGGAGAAACAGCAGTCCATAAAAAGGTGAGTTTAGATTCAAGGCCAATAACATGTACTATTCAGAAATAAGAAGGCGCAACTGGAAGGTCTTCGAGAAATGGAGAGTCAAATTCCAGCCGGCTACGGTTCGGAGAAAAGATAACCCGTGTTGACGGATAATAAAGTGGGAAAATCTTCGCATGGACTTCAGCGTTATGCTGCTTCAATGACAAATATATATGTATGTGATGACGCATTTGCCTTCATTGTTATTCTGGTAACGTACGACATCGAATGCGTAAGTTTCGTCTGGCAGGGCAAAGTATGTGTCAGTCAATCAGCTGAGTGTGGCTGTATGTTAGCGGCATGCGCGTGAGCTGGAATTCTTGTTGGTTGCGTTAGAAAATGCTGAACGATCTAATAAGCAATTGAGGGTATCTCCTGTTGTGTGGTTGGATTTCGGTCCCAGTTGTTATGGTAGGTTCCACTTGAGTCTCTGTCCGTACGAGTCAAAGCGGCCTCCTTGGTTACCCAATTTGGCGACTGAGATAGTGGGAGACAACGACCTGAAATAAAGGGAGATTGCAGTCTGGACGTGGTTCCAGCTGTGGGTTATGATAATATATGAAGACAATGAACAATATATTGGTTAGGTCTTTGTGAGTGGGGCATGGGTAAAATAGGCTCGCAGTGGATTTGAGCTATACTGCTGCAGGCTGACGAAGTTGCGTACACAGGCTTGGTAGCTGTGTGCATTTCAAAGGATTTATGATTTGCCCGTGGTTAGTAATGATAACCTTCAATACCGTTTGCTTACGCAGTTTGGCACGAGGCGATAAGATAGGTTTGAAATAACAGACAGAGCGAGTAGGACAATCATACTGTTTGCGTGGCGCTACGCTGTTACTGTCCCTTTCGGTATAGTGGTTATTCTATACTGAGTAGTTTCTGGGGAGTCAAAGTAGAAGGAACTATTGGGGTGACAGTGGTTATAGATTAGAGGTAATTATTCTGTTTAGGCATTGTAAACTGGTAGGTTTACGCTTAGGTGATGGCAACTGCGGCGTATGGTGTGGCACATCCTAGATTATCAAGGGTTCAGGTTAGTATCCAGCGTTTTCCTCATAAGCTCTATCAAAAGACATATAAGGATTCGTAAGAGCGATCAGTTTTTGGATGTCCAGAGCTACGTGTAGTCTAGACTTAAATATAATTAGGGAATCTACGGAACGGACTTCAGCTGGGAGTTTATTCCACAGAGTTGCATATTTCAGGAGGAAGAAGTTGATGGTAAAAAGTTGGGATTGTTTTGCTGTCCTAGACCGTACGAATGAACCGCTGAGTTCCGTAATTGCTGTAGCGGTGGGGCCAACCCTATGCGGGTCTTATTGAGCCTAAGTTGCTTAGAGCGGTTATTCGACTTATTAGTACCCTATACCTACCTCAAAGGCCTGAGCTCTTGAAATATACGGATTGTATAACCTAGTCAGCGTGTCCACCGTTAGGGCTATGCTTATTTCCTGTTTGAAAGCCACCGATGTCGGTGATAACGCCCGAATTCGTTGTGGTAGCTTATTCCACAATGAAGCGTACTTGTTAATGAAGAAGTTTGACCGAAGAGCAAGCTTCGGAAAAGGGACAGACACCAAGAACTCATTGTTACGTAAGGGATAAGTAGAAAGGGTTCTTACCTGCGGTGCTGAACCACATGATCTATTCTTCAAGATATTGTGAAAGAATAGAAGGTTATTTCTTATGCGGCGTAGCCATAAGGGATCGATTTTCAGCCGCTCACAACGTTCCATGTAATTAGAGGGCGAAGAAAAACCTATAAGCTGTTTCGTGAATGCCCTTTGTACGTTCTCAAATGCTATGCGGTCCCTTTGTCGCATGTTGGAACAAATGATTGAGCCGTATTCCAGAAGAGGTCTAACATGGGACCTAAAAATGTTTAGTTTACTTTCTGGCAAAATAAATGTTTGATGTATTAGCCCGATCGTGCGGCGTGCTTTAGCCACCCGGATGGCTGCGTGTTCCGAAAAGTCAAACGCACATGAGTAGTGTAGACCCGAGTCACGTACCTGAGAGTTATTGGGGATGAACTTGCCGTTTATACTAAATCTTCCAGTGGGGACGTGACATTTATACGTAATAATATTACTTTTTTCGGCGGAAAAACTCATTTTCCAATCATTACTCCAGGAGCTGAGAGCGAGCAGTTCCCTTGTAATGTCATCTACGGTAGAGGCTAACGCCGCGGGCTCAAAAGTGTGAACGATTTTGATATCATCTGCAAACAGGAAGGGAACTCCCCGTTGGAAAATGGTAAATATATCGTTAACGTACATTAGGAACAGTAATGGGCCCAGTACACTACCTTGTATCACCTCACTAGTTACGGGACGGGGTTCGGACAAATTTCCACCTATACTTACAACCTGGTCCCGGGATGTTAAATAGGACGCAAACCAAGCGAGCATTGGGTCCACGATTCCATAAGTTTTGATCTTCTGTAGTAACCGGACGTGGGATACCTGGTCAAACGCCTTGGTCATGTCCAAAAAGATCACGATTGCCGATTTACCAATATTGACAGCCTCTGTGACCAGATTGAGGAAATCGGTCATGCATGTCGCACATGATCTGTTTTTCAGAAAACCATGCTGACCAGCGTTGATTAGATTATTGTTAAGAAGGTGACGTGTCAGCCTTTCCTTGATCATTCTCTCCATGATCCTGGACACGACCGGGGTGTGGTTCACCGGCCGATAGTTAACTGGATCTAGACGTGATCCTTTTTTTGTGCATCGGTATGATAGTTGAAGTTTTCCATTGGGAAGGGAAAACACTGCACCTGAGTGACAAATTGAATATGTCAGCAACATTGGAACATCTTCCCCACCTCGACTAAAAATGGCCGGTGGTAATGCATCTGGACCTGGCCTGCAGGACGGTCTTGTTCTCGCAACATGGACTGAAACCTCATCAGGGTAGAACACTACCGTCGAGAAAGTTACTGATGTCACCGGATCTAGAACGGGGAAGGATGTGGCGTCATCCGTCGTTAAAGAGGAGGCAAAATAGGTGCTGAAAGCCTCCGTAATCAAAAGAGGGTCACGCAAGCATTTATTATTATAGTTCAAATATGGGATTTCTTGGTTAGGTTGCTTGTTTCTGACCTTCATTAGCCTGGCCAGTGCTTCCACCTTGTTTGGGTGGCTTAAGGCATCTAGTTCCTGTTTCTTCTTAGAAGAATCCAAGAGCAATTTAATCGTACGGGATATACGTATTATTTGAAGATACGACGAGAAGTCCCTCGTCTTAGTGAATCTTCGTTGGAGTTTGGCTAGGTTACCGTTAAGACGATCTAGAGAGTTCCGCTGTTTGCGTATGATAGGCCCCGAGGCTGGATTGATTTTGTCGAGGCAGTAGTGAAGATTAGTATACAGTTGGGCAGCTGCTATCTCTAGATCATTAGATGAAAACGATTCGTCCCAGTTTAAGGAACGGATAAAAGAGGGTAGACTATTCCAGCAAGCTTTATGGTATTGCTTATTGGTGGTCGGAAGGTGTGTTTCTACTGACTTATCAGTGTGAGGCCAAGGTGCAGTAAAAACACAAGATACCATCTTATGGTCACTACCGGTGAAGCGACTTTAGATTTGGGTATCTAAATTCCTGATACCAATAGAGAAGATAAGGTCTAATGTATTTCTCCCTCGAGTGGGGGATAAAACATGCTGTACCCAATTACCCACATGGATACACGAAAGGAAATCATGGAGTCTTGGGGGTGATGTCATGAAATGCCAGCATATTTCAGGCACGTTGAAATCACCAGCTAGAATTTTAGCAGTTACGGGGAGGTTAGAGACATAGTTGAATGCGTCTAATATTGCTGTCAACTCGTGCTTGCCCTGGTTTGGAGGACGGTAGATACATCCTACGAGAAGTAGTTGTTGATCTTCTTTGATAGTGAGCCAGACCGAGTCTGGAATGTTGTCTAGAATAGGATGATGGAACCTACTCGCCGTGAATATGTGTTTGGTGTAAATGATGCAGCCGCCTCCTCTTTGGTCAGATCTACTGTTGGCAGTGGCCTGATAGCCGGGTATGGATACGTGGTTTAATGGGGTGTGATCCGTCAGCCACGTCTCGGTAACTAGTAAGATGTCAGGGTGTAGGTCTAATGCAAGCTCTCTAAGCAGGGGCAATTTTGGGAGGAGAGAGCGGACGTTAAGTAGTAAGAGAGACAAGGTGTTTTTGGATAGGTTCTCAGTAGATAGAGCCGTAATTTCATTGTGATGAGGTGATGAAGGATCGTCAAATAAGGCGTGGCTTACGATGGGCAGTCGAAGCTCGACCCATTTTAACCGCGTTTCAGATGGAGAGTTTGTGCCTGTGACTAAATGCGCCGCTGGGCTTTCAAATTGGGCGTAATTTGAAGAGCGGTTAGGGGGTTCTAATTGAAACGGCCGAATCCTGGAGGGGGTAAATGAGGCGCGGAAGGAGCTAGGGGGGATAGAGGTGGTGAGGACTTATGGACATTTGGTGCATTAGCCCGGGGCTTGATGCTATACGTGGATTGTGGTTGAGTGAGGGATAAGGACGAAAAAACGGGAGCGGTCCGGGGGCTGGGTGGAAGTTGAAGCTTGTGCCGAGGTTGCGGACTGCACTGAGGTAGTCCACTGAAGGAGGAAATGGGAGTCTAGGAATATTCGACAGGGAGGGTTGAACCTGGTGGTGATATGGGTCTTGGAGGACCCCAGGAGAGGTAGAATCGAATACCCCGTTTCGAGAGGTATAGGGCACGGAAGCGAAGGCATGTTGGGCCAGTGGTGGAAAGAAAGGTCCGCCCGGCATCATATTTGGTATCGGGGCAAACTGTATTATCCGTTGAGGCATACGTGATAGTGTTGAACACGGGTCGAGAGCCGGCCACTGGGTCTCTGGGAAGGCTTTATATTGAGTGGGATTGTGCGTGGGTCGGACCCTATTGTGAGTTGTCTGACAATTCCAGCGCAGCTCGAATGGGCTGGATGCTTGTATCTTTGGGCTAGTGCCCTCTGTAGGCCTAGAGTCTGCACGGTTAGGTTCAAGTTTGTGGGTGGATCGGTGCGGTCGCCTCCGGGAGCCCACAAATATTTGACAACTGCTTTCCGGTTTTACTTCGGATTGCATGGTAGGATGGCCCTGGCAGTGAGGCCCCAGTCTATCTGTTTGTGCGTGATGATGGGCCGGAATGGGCCTCGCGCTTGCAAGTTTTGTTGGTCCGGAAAGGTTCGTGGAGGAATTGAGAGATCTAGTGGTTACGAGGGCTGCACGGGCAGACACCATCGGCTGCTGCATCAGGCGAGAGTAACCATATCCGAGGCGAGTGCCAAGCCCAGCGTGATTTGTTCAACTTCACAATCTGCCAGTAAACCGGTACGTTTAGGCGTAGTAGCCGTGGGAGTAGTGACTCCGACTGGGATAGTCAAGGCGTTGGCTTTCGTTGATAGTGGATCCGACACCACTTTAGTGAAAGAGCGGTTTGCCGACAAACACCAACTGGCTAAAGGTGCGACGTCCTTAGCAGTGAGCACGGTGGGCGGAACACAGGTAATGACTGCCGGTAGATTAAGGCTGCAACTCATCTCTCTAGACACTAACGAGGAAATTGAACCAACGGAGGCATTCACGTTAGCGGATCTCCCCATGCGAGCACCAAGGTCGGTGAACGCAATCTTGACTCGGTGGCCCCACCTGCAGGATGTAACCGTTGTAGACTGAAAAGATAACGAAGTGGATCTCCTCATCGGCTGCGACGTGCCAGAGGCGCATTGGGTGCTTGACCAGAGAGTGGGTGACCGCCAGGCACCTTATGCCGTACGCACGGCCCTGGGATGGATGTTATACGGTCCAGTAGGGGTACGCGGTTCCGTGAATTACGTATCCGCCGAAACGGACCGCATAGAGTATCATCTGCAACGGCTGTATGAAAAGGAGTTTCATGACACTGGAGACGAAAGACCGACGTTGTCTCAAGAGGATCACTTCGCTCTACAAACGGTGCGGCAAGGCTCTATAGGCCTCAGAAAACAGTTCGAGGTTCCCCTCCCATGGCGCACACCGGTCGACCCGTGGACTGACAACGGAAATTATGTTCTTCAACGATTACTACGACTAAAAGAACGCTTCATTCGAGACCAGAATCTGTGGGAACGATACGCGGATTTGATGAAGCGAAACGAGACCCTCGGTTACGTTGGAAAGGTGCCTGTTAACACCGACAGCAGAAGGGGTATCTGGTATCTGCCTCACCATCCGGTTATCAACCCCAAGAAACCCAATAAACTGCGGGTGGTTTTTGACTGTGCGGCCAAGTTCCAGGGCAAGTCGTTAAACGATCGCCTACTACAGGGGCCTGACTGGACCACACCACTGATCGATGTTCTGTGCCGTTTCAGAGTGGGTAAAGTGGCTTTGTCTGCTGACATTAGGGAAATGTTCCATCAGGTGAAGATTCCGGTAGGAGAACGAGATGCTTTGCGTTTCCTGCGGTGGGAACGGAGCGACCGGGACAACGCAGTGGTGAACTATAGGATGACCGCCCACCCCTTCGAGCCATATCGTCATCATTTTGTGTCAACTACGCCCTCCGAGAATCAGCGAACAAACATGGCGATCTAGTACATCGGACGGTGGTAGAAAGCGTCAGCAGGAACTTCTACGTCGACGACTACCTTGGGTCATTCGATGATGTGGAATCAGCTCTAGAGCAGTTCAGGGGTCTGACGAGATTGCTGGAAGAGGGCGGCTTCCATCTAACTAAATGGATGTCGAACGCTTCAGAAGTGCTGAAGGTCATCCCGTATCACGAAAAAACCGAAAGGGTAAGAGATTTGGACGGCCCTCCACTTCCTATCGAGCGCACCTTAGGGATACAATGGGACGCGGAAACGGACGATTTTGTTTTCGAACTAAACGTTCCCGAGCTGCCAATAACCCGTCGTGGCATACTATCTGCCGTCTCAAGTTTGTTCGACCCGCTCGGTTTCGTCTCACCGTGGCTGCTACCCGGAAAGATCTTGCTGCAGCGGCTGTGCCGTAAGAAAGTTGATTGGGACCAGGCACTGGACCAAGGGGACCGGCTGGACTGGGAAGAATTTCTGAACACCTTGAAGAAATTAGGGGACATAAGAATCCCACGATGTTTGACCCCTGGCCATACGACACGGACTGGAGAACTACATGCCTTTTCCGATGCATCCGAACTCGGTTGTGGAGCTGTGGTGTACGGACGATGGTGCACAGGAGATGGACAATATACTACGAGGATCCTGTTCGCCAAATCCCGCGTTGCTCCACTGAAGTCGGTCTCAAACCCACGCCTTGAGCTCAGCGCAACCGTGTTGGCAGTCAGGGTTGTGCAAGCTGTGAAGAGATGTTTCGATCTCTACATTTTGTCGGTGAGCTTCTGGACGGATTCAACGATAGTACTTTACTATATCAACAACGTCACGAGCCGGTTTGGTACTTTCGTTGCTAACCGGCTCACGATTATCCACGATGAATCAGCCACGCACCAGTGGAGTCATGTCAGGTCTGGCGATAATCCGGCCTACCTGTGCTCCCGAGGTGCGAACAACTTCAGGCAACTAGACACGTGGACGAGAGGGCCAAACTTCCTGCAATTGCCCAAACAGGACTGGCCCGTGTTCGAATTAAAAACCCCTACGGAAGTGGAACTGGAGATCAAAGGCGTAGTGATAGCAACCAACGTCGTCGAAGCGTCGCCCATTCTATCGCGACTGGTCAGGTTTTCTTCCTGGATGAAGACGCTTCGTTCGCTAGTTTGGTTAACCAGGTTCAAGAGAAATTTACTAGTCATGAAAGGGCTACGGCCCTCAGGTCGGATACCGGTCGGCCCGATAGGTCCCGATGAGCTACAAGCGGCAGAGTACGATATTTTCAGAATGATACAACGCGAGGCTTTCGCCCGAGAACTCAAGAGGGCGGAAGAAGTGGGGTCGACCAATAAAGACATACCATCTCCAAGAGGCGAGCTGAAGCGTTTAAACCCCAAACTCATCAACGGACTGCTGCGGGTGGATGGTAGGCTGACCGACGCCCGCCTGAACTTCGACACAAAGTATCCTATACTGCTGCCTGCGAGACAACCTGTAGTAGAGCTAATGATTCAACACGTCCACGCCATGGAGGGACATGCCGGGGAAAGTCACGTGACGAGCGTCATCCGAAAGCGTCTTTGGTTGTTGAGAGGACGAGAGACTGTAAAACGCGTAATCCGACGGTGTGTGCAATGCAGGAGACGCAATGCCACAGCAGGCAAACAACTCATGGCCCCACTACCAGAATGCAGGGTGACTACGGGCTGGTGGCCGTTCAGTGACACCGGGTTGGATTATTTCGGGCCCTTGTGGATCAAGTGCGGGAAAAGATTAGAAAAGCGATACGGATGTATCATGACGTGCATGAAATCACGTGCGGTACACCTAGAAGTCGCACATTCGATGACGACCGATTCGTTTCTACGGGCCTTGCAAAGATTTATCAACCGAAGAGGCGTACCGGCCGATATATACTCAGATAATGGATCGAACCTTGTGGGCGCCCAACGGGAATTGCAGCGTTGGCACAAGAACATAAACAGGGACGAACTGCAGAATCGAACCGTGGCCTACGGCATACGATGTCATTTCAACCCCCCACAGGCCAGCCACCGAGGCGGCATATGGGAACGCATGATCCGTTCCGCCAGACGGATATTGCTGTCAATCATGGAGCAGCAGCCGCCTGACGACGAGACGCTGAACACCGTCATGACTGAGGTGGAGCGAATCCTGAACAACCGCCCCCTGGTTCCAGTATTGAACGGCGACCCCACCCACCTGGCGCTCACCTCGAACGACTTATTGACGTTAAGGTCGAACGAGGGTTTCCAAGGGCCGGTAAACCTTCGTGGGAGCTACCTCCACGGGTGGAAGCAAGCGAACTATCTGGCCAAGGTCTTCTGGAGGCGATGGCTACGGGAGTACCTACCGGCTTTGCAGACTCGACAGAAGTGGCTGGCCAAAACAAGACCATTCAAAGTTGGGGACGTGGTTGTGATCGCCGACGAACGCGCACATTTCAGCGCTTGGTCTTTGGGAGTAGTTACGGAAACCATCAAAAGCACTGACGGAATGATAAGAACGGTGAAGGTGAAGACAGCTAACGGAGTGCTCATTCGTGACATACGCAGTATTAACCTACTCGAGAGCGAAGACGGAGGAGCTGATAACCCTGAGGCCTAGTAAACCTTTTTCGCACCAGTAATCGAGGTGGATAAAGAAACACCATATACACCACACGGTCTCCGTCAAACACGTTAAGGTGCTCGCGGTCTTTTCGTTGACATTACAGAAGGTGCTTTCCAATACGTGGTGATGAATGCGATTCCATTATACATCCCGATACATACACGCATGCACGACGCACTCTACATCTCGTAAACCCATCAAACATGTGACAGTGTTCGTTGTTTTGCTTTTTGTTGACGCTACCGAATGCCCCTTGCATATGTGGAAGTAGCGGAGCTCAGGTCACACATACATGCTACATTTTACTCGTTTTCTTGCCACGCGGTCTTTTGTTGACATTGCAGAAAGTCCTCTTTTGATGTGTAGTCATACCTGTGATTTCATTGTAACCCCGGCACACACACACGCACACACACACACTCAAGCACGTACATCCAGGACCGGACGGCCCCTTACAAGGACAACGTCTATGTGACCATTCACGCCCGCCATCGGTCATTTGGTCTTGTGGAAGATGTAGACTAGCCTCACGTCTATGTTTCCAATGGATTAGGTGCGACCAGTAGTAGAACGTTGACGACGAGCATTAGACGCGCGCACTGACAGCAGGGCCTAGGCAGGTAGGAAGAATCAGTACCTTTATACCGAACCATTGACTCTGCTAAGGATCCAGGTCAATTTTGGTGGGCGGTGTAACAGCCGGTCGTGGAAAATCCCCCTTTTTCCCTCGCGATTCAGTGTTTTTTCCCAACATCACTCATTTCCATACACTATTGACTTGTCTTTACGAACTGGTTGTTTTTCTGGACCAATTGTTGTTTGTTCGCGCCCAGAGCGCTACTTTGGCACATCCTTGTTCAGGACCTGCGTGACGCACGTGCTGTCTGCTCACACGCTGCTATTCGGTTTCTCGTTGTTGAGTCCTTGTGATCGTATTATTGAGGTTTGTATATCGTTTATGTCATTGTTTATTGTGATAATCTAGTATCGTAGAATATCACGGATAATCGTCTTTTGATTTCGGGATCCGTTGAGAATTTGGCTACGCATTGCTCAAACGTTCGTAACGGCGGGTGCGATTGGTGCATCATGGCATTGAGCATGAGGAGGGAGAACAATGAGGGATTTAACAGAACGACAGGTTTAAAGAAGCTATCAATGGCCGTTCTGAGCAGAGGGTAACACCAAACATATAGATGATAGAAGCCAGCAATGACGGCAGGTGGGAATAGAGTTATTGGCGAGCTTCGACAGAGAAGAGTGGTTAAGACGATAGTGACTCAATGCAGTGAAAGTTGATGTAGGGACAGGCGACATGAGGAAGGACAGAAAAGATAGGTGTGCATACCGTGGTAGGGCGACAAAAATGGGGAGTGGTAACAGATGATAAGAGCTATAGGTGAACAAGCTGTGGCGGAAAAAGGATGAGGAGCATGCAGTTTTTAACCGACAGCATTGGATGCGGTAGTCCGAGAGAAGTAAAATCCATGACTGAGACCAGTGTCTCTGAAGTCGTATTTGATTATATGAATTACCACTGGTTGCATGGAGGACAATCTCCAAACATTCCCAGTGCTAATTTTTATTTAGTCTTCGCCTGTCTCTAACCCAAGACTCAGCAACCATCGGACTCCTCAGCCTCCATCCAGTAATCGCCGTATATCGAACCATGAGACACTCACAGCTCAACCGCCCTCCCTATCACACAATTCTAACATCCTCCACGATCGGCCTATATAATATTTGATACTTAGTCAACAAAACTACAAACCATCTATGGATCGTCCCGATGCATCACGTTGTAAGAGCTGCAAGTAGTGCCCCACCTATGTGCAAACTGGTGTTTTGTTGAACGTGAACCCCATCGAATAATAGCAGGCTGTAGTTGACTCTACCTCCCCCCGGCATTTTATGTCCCTTGTAAGCGGCCTTGGGGTCCTGATCTTCAAGGATAAGGCGGGTATTAACGCGGCACTTCTGCACAAATCCCTGGCCGCGATAGCCTCTCTGTGTAGAGCTGACCACCAATAAGACACGAACGCCATAATGTAAGAGATCGGCACAGAAAGTGGGAAAGAATACCCCACTGTTTTTTTCTTCCAGGCACACCAGCCTTGTCATATGTGAACCATGACTCGGAGTTGCAGTGTTGCTACGGATTGGCTGGAGTGGCTGACCTATTGCCAACGCGGCTTCTTACATGCGGTCCATGTTTCGGCCGGGGCGTGGGAGCTGCGGTCGCCCACCAAATGCAGCTCCGCCTTCTCTGACGGCCAGATATCTGACTGTGATAAAAATAATAAAAAGTAAAAAACTTCTAAAAAAGTGTGGATCAGTCTTGGGGCAACACGTGCTGGATGCGAACGGTTGTGTATCGTTCTACCTCCCTACATGAAGCAGAACCTAGTGCCGGCTACCATGAGCGCTGGATGTAGACCGTTACCAGTCCCATTCACTCACACTCTGTTATTCCAAACCGGTCCCTTCGCCTGGGTGCCAAACTGCTTTCTGCATAAGCAAACGGTATTGAGGGTTATCATTTCTAACTATTCTAAGTCGTGAAGCCCTAGGTCTTTTATTAGTATCCGAGCGCTGCCGTGCCAAAGTAGGAATCATAATTCCTTTGGAATGCATACACAGTTGCCAAGTCGGTGTGAGCAGCATTGTTAGCCTGTAGCAGTATAGCGCAATCCACTGCGAGCCTACTTTACCCAGAATATGGAGCAAGCGCCACTGACTGCGTCAGTGAAACTCCATCCATGCCCCACACACAAAAATCTAACCAGTTCATTAATATTGTCGTCATTCATTGTCATAATCCGCAGCTGGAACCGCGACCAGATTGCGATCGCCCTCTATTCGAGGTTTGTTGTCTCCCACTATCTCAGTCGCCAAACTGAATAACCAAGGAGGCCACTTTGACTCGTACCGACAGAGACCCAAGTGGAACCTACCATAACAACTGGGACCGAAATCAAGCCACACGACAGGAAATACTTCCAATTGCTTATCAGATCGTTCATCTTTTTCCAATGCAACTAACACAAATTCCACTTTGTGCGCATATTGCTAACATGCCGCCAAACTTGGCCGATTGACCGACACATACTTTACCCTGCCAGACGAAACATACCCATACGATGCTGTACACTACCAGAAATGACGCTGAATAACACTGAAGCCAAATGCGCTAACATATACATATACATATAAATTTGTCAGTGAAACAGCATAGTAAGGTTCAAGTCCATGCGGAGATTTCCCACTTTAGTATCCGTTACCACAGTTTATTTTTCCCCCGAACCGTAGCCGGCTAAAAATTGGCTGTCCACTTTTCGAGGACCATCCAGTTGCGCTTTTTCATTTCTGAATGGAACTTGCTACTGATCCTGAATTTAAGCTTACCTTTTTATGGACTGCTGTTCCCCCCACATCCACCAGTGTTCTCAAGCTCGCTTTCATGAAATTGGTCTCGTCTCCCTGTTCCAAAACTCATTCCGTTTATTGAGCCCGGTAAGTCCGTCATTCATGGTTTGCATCGTCTTCGTAGATCGCTGTCCTCCTCGCATGCATTGATTTTCCCGAGTACACTGCTTTAAAATTTTTATTTTATTCTTTCCTTTTCTTCCTGTTCAGAAATTACTCCGTTCGCAGAACCCTAGTAGGTCTCTGTTTTCCTTGACTTGCATCATTCTCGTTCATAAGGCATCCTTGGCACCGTGTGAACGATTTTTTCGATATCCCCACCCCGCACCACCACCCAGCTCGGCTTCGAAACTGGTTCGGAATTGCTGCGCAAACCATCATTAAAGTGATCCATTCAAACTGCTGCTGGCTATGTCTTTCCGTCGCCGATACTCTTGGCCTTCATTCGTAGGATTTGTGGATATTTCATCTTATTGAGTAACGTGTTACACCATGATCATGCGCTAGCATGTGAATCTCGACCATGGCCGAGAAATACACCATTATTACAAGCACAAAGCAGTCGAACCGAATACAATCCATCAGGCGATTGCTCAGCCTCTTTCCGATATCTTATCAGGGGCTACTACCCAGCCTTACAAAGAGTCTCTAAGGGAGGTTGAGGTGCCAGAGGATTGGAGCAAAGCAATTGTCCTGCAGTTTCATAAGACAGGACCCACACAGAAGGCGGAAAATTATAGACCGGTCAGCGTAACACCAGTTCTGTGCAAGCGCTTGGAAAGTATAACAAGAAAGCTATTGTGCCTGATTCTGGTTAATAACGACCTACGGACACCTGCACAACATGGATTTGTTAAAAGCAGGTTGTGTTTGGCAAGCCTACTGATGTTCTTAGACGGGAACGCAAGATGAATGGATGAAGGTTCGACAGCTGAGGCTTGTTATTTGGATTTCAGTAAAGTCTTTGACTCCGTGAGTCATAGCCTGCTTGGCTGTAAATTGCAGACCTTTGGGATAAGCGGGGAAGCAAGTGATTGAATAACACACTTTCTAAGGGATCGTGGCCTCTGTGTCAAGGCGGTCGATTATCTATCGAGACCGGAGAGTGTTACCAGTGGTGGGTTCAGTACTGGGGCCTTCACTCTTCCTCCTGTGTGCAAATTACCTAGCGGAAAAATCGAGTAACCCGTGTTTCATCTTTGCGGATGATGTGAAGATAGTGGGCAGTGATTTAGCACAGGATATAAATGTGGTGTCCACATGGGCAGAACGATGTTATTTGCCGCTGAATCTCGCCAAATGTCAAGTCGTGACCACTAACATAGACGATACGAGTAGTATTCCATTTTAAAGTGTCGGAGGTAAAAGACCTAGGTTTAACAGTCATACAAGACTTCAGGCCTTCAAGGCAACTCCAGAGATCTGCCTATATGGCCAGGGGGTATTAACAAGGGTGTGCAATGCTTTCACGTGCAAAAACTAGAAGTCTCCATTCCGTTTTACAAAGTTACGATGCAACCTCTTCTGGAGTATTGTGTACGGGCATGGGCTTGGAGGGGGGGGGGTTGAAGCGACTTGCAACTAGGGTGATCACCAGTCGGGGGGGGGGGGAACCTTCCGCCCATCGTCTGGAGGATCTTAATCTCTTCCCTTCAGAGCGACATAGATGCCAAGGTGACCTGTTAGAAATGTTGAAAAACATAAAGGGTCTGCCGGGTATAAACATGGGGGATTTGTTCGTTTCTGCCTCTGAGTGTGGCACTAGGGGACACAGTTTTAAGCTACGAAGGGCACACTCTAGACTGGACATGGGAGCTAAATTTTTCACAAATAGGGTTGTGCCTATGTGGGATCAACCCTCACAGGATGCTGTCGGAAGCAGCAGTGTACCAGCTTTCAAGGATGCCCTAGATTCCCGCTGAAGCACAGCTTTCCTAGGGCTAGCTGTGTGAATGATGAGTGAGGTAATGAACCCCTTGTATTTTTGTCAATGAACTTGTCTGTGAAGCCAATACTTCAGCTCAGTTCAGTTCAGGTTAGTTTGCACAGGACAGGTAATGGCCACGGCCAATCGAGCGTCCAGAATTCCTTCGATGGTATGCACACCAGTTATGCACCCATCACTGCCGAGTGTGTTTCGTCGAATCCCCGCTAAAAATGAGAGGAAAACGGAAAACCTCATCGCACATCAACTGCGAGAGACATTATGCAACGTGAGCGTTCACTGAGACCGTATGCAATGAGCGAAAAAATCGATAAAACCGTATTCCAGAAGGGCCACAGTACTACTCGTCATCCATCTAGTTGACCTACTAAAGGCTGACTACGAGGAGATATCTCGTACCACTTGCGGTCTACGGCAACTTTGAAGAATTGGACGGCCTGCAAATCTATCATTCCACCATGCAGACCGTTTCAACTGTCCGCTACCCTGTTGCTGAAGAAGTGCGATCTAGACATCAACCTAGCTCGGGCTTTTATCAACTCCTTTTCACGCCCCCTTGTTCCGGAATCTACGGCCACTTTGAATACACTATCTGGTCTCAGGCTAGAAAAGCCCTTCATTACCTTGAACTTTTCCATGAGATCCCCTCGACTTCTCCTCCTTCTCAACGAGAAAAAGATTTTAATCACAGAGTTTATGCTCATACGTCTTACCCCTCTGCCCTTCAACCATTCGCGTGGCGAGACGTTGGACTTCTTCACAAATTCTTCCTTTCAGACAAAACATTTGTCGCGCAGTGTTGGGAGCCAAGAAAACTCGTCGACAATACAACGACCTGGACTTTCGATTGGTCTCGGCTACTGTCGTAATGTGGATACTGAACTGGTCTGAAATTGTTTTACTTTTCCAGTTTCATGTTGTTGTGGACTCCCTTAGAGTAGGCAATTAAACGAGACGCTTGTGATTCACGAGGACTCTGGTAGCCATTTTGGTAGTTCTTATTATTAGATCCTCTGTTCTCACTGGAACTATACATGATTAAGCATAGATATATAAACACGGTCGGCAACTGTTTTCGGGACCTTTCCGAAGAAACACATATGTGCACCTGGAGTGGTCATGCTGCTCAAGGATAGGTTTTGGGCACCATGTGTCAAGTAACTATGTATATACATAGCCAGATACAGCGCTCAGAACTTTATCTAGCACAAAAAATATCATACTCCATGAATCCACCTGGAAAAAAGACGGCGGTTGCTCAAACAGTGAAAGCTATAGCTATAGGGATCTCAAATCAAACCAACTCTTTTAGCACCCAGCCCGTTTATAACATCGGAGCTCGATCGGTTTTCGGTCGGTTTGTTGAGAGGCCACTTTACGCGGATGAAAAATGAACTGATACGAAGGAAATTGAAATTTCATCGAAATGTCCTGAAAACCTCGGTACCGATGGCTCGTCTTCATCCCATCGAGGTGAGTAAATTAAGAAAAATTATTAGAAAATCATAAACTAGAGATAGAAATGAGCATAATGATACCTAATTTGGGTTAGGGAAAAAAATTAACGAAGTATATCACGTATTTCAAACGATTGGCAAAAACCGCTCAGAAACCAGCCAAGAACCGATCTCCAAACAGATAGGTTTTCGGCTGGTTTTTGCCCGGTTTTCGAGTGGTTTTTACTTTAGGGCCGATCGGTTTGCAAGCGGTTCTTGAGTGGTTTCAGACCGGTTTCATGGACGGTTTCTGAACGGTTTCCGAGCCGTCTGTGCAACTCGACTGAAATACGTGATATGCTTCGTTAGTTTTTGTCGCTTTTCCCAAGTAACGTTTCATAGTGCTTACTTCTTTCTCCCTATTTATGATTTTCGAATAATTTTTATTATTTAATCCATTTCGCGGGGGAAAATGGGGTGATTTATATCGAGATTTTCAAGACATTTCTTTTAATTAAGCCAATACATTTAAACTAAACGCCAACTAAGTATTGCACATTACTCAGGTCGCCGATTTCCCTCGTATCAATTCATCGTTCATTCGTGTAAAATGGCTACTAGACAAACCGACTAAAAACCGACCGAAAACCGATCAGTTTTGGAGCTGTTTTGAACCGGTTTTGCTATGGGGGAAATCAAATCAGAGCACAGGACTGGCGGCGGAAGCCAATAGTAGTCCAGTTTAGTGCATCCTTAAGCCCACGTGTCTCACCGTGTTTCCACCTCGTGGAACCCTTCTCCTCTGACGGTGGGTAGAATTTTGAATCAAGGGATATTTATCAAGGTCACGGTCGGAGAGAGGAGCAACAGTAACATTACGGTGGAATGAAGCTCCGGCAACCAGCACGTTCACTCGCCATGCAAAATTCCAGTCATGTCAGCTCTCTTGTGAGGAGGGGAATGCAGAGAGAGGGAGGCCTAACGAGCTGCAGCTCATGCCAAGAGCCAAAAAGAATATCAAAAAGCAGTGACTCAATAGCCAGGTGCCATGTAGCAAAGATTTTCCAAAACGGCTCAAAAACCGGTCGGTTTTTGGCCGGTTTTGGAGCGATTTCAGGACGGTTTTGAAGCGGTTTTCCGGCAGTTTAGTCACTTTCTGCCATTGCGATGGCGGGTTTTTGAGAGGTTTTAGAAACCTCTACAGCTCATTATATGAAAAACCGGGTTTATATATATATATATATATATATATATATATATATAAATACATAATTGAGTATAATCAACTTACGTCAAACTACTTTTTGGGTTTCTCCTTTACTTCATTTTCGAGATGAGATCATTTCAACAATCTCTTCCGTGCCCTCATTTACTAGTAAAAAAACAGTTATAAAGTTGAATAGAGGGAAATATGTTGTTCATAAAGAGAAAATATATAGAAATATGGATAGTTAGGCACAATGCTCACAAGTTAGCTGTATTTCGTTAATTATTTTCGACCTTTGTGTAAAGGAAAGCAAACGAAACCATGAAATAGATTTCAAATATTCCGGAAAAAAATACGTTTACCAAATATAAACAATGTTTATTTTTGAACGTATTCTAATGGAAGCAAATATATGGACATGTGTCATAGATATCATACTTTCTGAGCTGAAAGTACAGCGGAACATTTATGTTGAACATGGACCAAGCATATACAGACAGTGTTCTTGTGTTTCGTATCATGGATGCTACGAAAATACTACGGAAATTAGTCACTGTGGGGATGGCAAGGCACTCTTAATTAAACTTCACATTTTTTCTCCCGGTGATCTCTCGATCTCTGGCACTGACAAGCAGCTGTTGAACCTCATCGCCTAACAAATCTCTTTGGAGTGGAATTGCACACATGGCCTCTATACTAAAGTATACATTTATGACCATCAGTTTATCTTTGATAGAGCTGATTTTACGCGATTGTTCTACGGTTTTTTGGCCGCACTGAGGGCCCAGCAGCACTTTATAGCCAGATCATCCAAAAAACCATGGTGAGCATTCTTTTGACTGAGCCAACAGCGATTTTGGCAGTCAGTCTAAACAGAATATGAGGGAGGAAGGCCAATGGAATATGAAAATATAATGCATGGTGTCTGAATTTTTCATCGATTTTAAATCTCCTTCCAGTTGCATTGGGTTCTTATATCCAGACAGTTGTCAGTCATACTGTCGCAAGACATAACGTAGTTATTGCGCACAGTGAAAATTGGGAAACGTCAAAAAATAGTGGGTTACATTTTCCAGATTACTTAAATCTTGAGACGAGAGGCCAAGTGACTGTTACGACGGCAGTCTAGCAAAGACTACGATATGACTGCCACTGATTCATTTGAGCGAAAGCTTCACGAAAATGTAAAGCAGTTTACGACCATATTTCTAAACGATTTTATACTTTCGTAATTGTTTCGCAATCTCCGCTTAAAACATATATTTTTCCTTCTTTAGAACCACTACTAAGCAAAATGGCCAAAACAGGCTAAAAACCGATGTCAGGAACGGGCTGTGGATTACAAAGTTCCTTGTGGCTTAGAATCATGGTGATGATGTTGATCTAGATGATGTCAAGATAATCGCGGGAATCCTTAAGAGGCGGAAATGACTATTCCAATCAGGGATTTTGCCTGTTACTTTAAGATTGGTTTACAACATGGAAATGTGCCTTAACTTAAGTGTAAACTACTGCTTCTTTGAGGATACTGGGCACCGGAAAGTGCTTGGGCCGTGCCAAGTTTTTTTTGATGTTTACAAAGCTTGCTTTTTCTCAAAAGGAAATTATTAAAAGCTCAGAAAGTATACCTTAGGACGAAATAACGTAGTACAGCTTGCTGAAATCTGAAATTAAACCGAGCAAGCCTACGCTTCCTCGATGAGTTCAAAAATAGTCCCAAAATGCCCCTAAGTTGCCTTAAATGGGGTTAGATTAGAACTCTTTTGGGACTATTTTGGAACTATTTTAGGAATGATTTGGACTTTACTGGGACTACTACGCTGACTTCCGACCCAAGCCGCACTGCCCAACGTTTGCCCAGGTAGGTTAGGGTTGGGCAAATGTTAAACAGGCCCATCGCAACTCTGGATAATTCCACTGAAATTAGCTGGGCAGCAAAACCAACGTTCAATCGGGATGGGGTTAGCTTTGCCAGTGCACTGAAAAATTCGCGAAAAATTACCATCTATATGTAGTCGTTAAAGGAAAGTACACTTTTCATCAGTTACTCTCATTTTGTTTAGCCTTTCAATCAAACATCGTAATGTTCTCTATCAATTTGAGTTTAACCATTAAGTTACCGATTTGAGTAAGTAAAATGTCCCACTTTACAAGAATGATAATGGATCTACTACACAAGTATGCGGTAGATGTGCACAGGATTTTGCTTTTCGCCGTTGGTCACTCTTTTTTTCCGGAATATATCATTGGTTCTTCATGGCCTTTAAGGAATCTGTAAGACAAACATATGGAAATGAATTAATTAATTATGTTTGCAAAAAATATGTATATGCATATGTACGGCAGATAAAAATCTGCGTACGCCGTATTTTAAAATCAAACATCGGCAGTGTTTAATTCGAATGAGTAAACAGTGCGGCAGTGGCGTTTCTAAATATGAACATTATATATATATATATATATATATATATATATATATATATATATATATTGAAATATATAGAAATCGTATAGTACAGATGAGAATCCATGGAAAGCTAGATGATAATCGCAAGGCTCAGTTAAGTTATGGCTGTAAATAGGTTTAACATATGACAGCTAAAGTGTTGAATGAAGCACAGCTTTAGAAAACAAAACTGCGCAAGACCACAAAATAATGTAAAATAACTTATTGACGTAGTAGTCTTCCAGTATGAGGACTATAGCTCTCTTCCATAGCGCTAACGGGTTCTATAAAGTTTGCGTGTGAAATATACTGTATTAGTG
The DNA here is from genome assembly GCA_948099385.1 of Fasciola hepatica. Taxonomy (NCBI): domain Eukaryota; kingdom Metazoa; phylum Platyhelminthes; class Trematoda; order Plagiorchiida; family Fasciolidae; genus Fasciola; species Fasciola hepatica. Next base: position 4,981,918 of record CANUEZ040000099.1, on the reverse strand, counting down.
ACAATTTTCGCAAAACACTGAGATAAATCAAGCTTGCAGTTCTGAATGTTATATAATATTTAGACACTTAACAGTATGACTCTCCTCGAACTAAGTTCAAATATGCAAATGTTTTTATGTTAAAAACTGCAGATAAGAAATATGATGAGCCTGTTTCATTTACGTTATTAAACATTTAACCAGAATAAAACAATGAGAAAGCCAGGTGACAAGTTCAGCGAGAATATAAAATACCTGCTGTTATGGCCATTTTCCTCCATTCCGATCTCGAAGGTTTGGTTAAAAAAGCTCTATTTCCTGCCAGTCATCTATTCAAATGGGGTAATTTCAATATGTTGTCATAAACTGAGTTCTTACTTTCGGGAACGGCATTCCGTGCCCCAGAGCGTAGCTTTGTGCCAAACTGGGTAATGCGTAGAACAGCATTCCTTCTTTCTGGTCGAACGCCTCTGTCGCCTAAAGGTTCTCGGTATAAAGATGTGCATTGCATTGGATATCCAGAAGGTTACATGCTAACACAGAATAGAAAGTGACTATTAAAGTAGGCTTTCTAAGCGTGGTTATATTAAAAGCAACATTTATCGAATCAAAATTGATCAACTTTTCAGCAATTCTGCCTAAAAATACTTCCATATTTGTAAGAAAACACACTGAAAAAGAGAGTGCAGCCGCCGAAGAATAAAGGAAGAGACAACATAATCATACCAGAAAATACATTTTTTCCAATAAGACACACTCATAGTGATAAATATCCATACAATACAAACGGAAAAGCCAGCCCACCCAAAGAGAGCAATAAAAGCCAATATAGGAATTTCTGGTCACATGTTGGTTAGGACGAACAAAAATGACCAAAATATTTCCTAACTCTGCCCACCCATTCAAACAAGGCATAGAAACCTCTATTCCTCGTCAATTTCAATGAAGACCTGAGTGAATATTCTGAAAAATATCGGTAATGTGCGCCGAACCAAAGCAGTGCCGGGTTTCGTCTAAAGACGTAAAGCATTACGCTGCTACGGCAAACAAAGCACTGCATACTGAACCGTCCAGTTATCTTTTCATAGAAATTACTCAAATTTCGTAATACACGTTAAATTGACCTCTCGGACGAGGTTACAAAATTCATTAGACATCCTGGTTAGAATACAGAGAAAACGCCAGATTTCAATTAGAAATTTCGGTCAAGGATGATTTTATTGATGCTCCTTCCGATTTATTGATTAATGTGATCACCAGAGTTGTGGTTTATTTATTCCATGATTGAATATGAGAGTAATGGTAGGGATACAGTTGGTAACCGAAAGAGTCTATTGGGATATCATGAAAAATAAGCAGCTATGAGGCTGAGACTGTAATCATGTCAAAAGGGCGACCTCCCTGGACTAGATGACATGATTCGACGGATAGCAGCAGAACGTTCTCACATTTAATTTCTCAAGCGATTACGCGGTTCCAATTCCTATCTCTTTATTGTTCTGTGTCCCACATCACCGGAGAGAAGAATCCTCGATGAGCACTCATCTATCAGGTTTGTAGGGATTGAATGATAAACAAAGGTGACAATTCCATGAAAAAATGAGAGTTCTGGAAAGTGTGACCAGTGCAATCGGTCATATAGGACGTGTAAGGCTTCCTTAGATGGGTCTATGAGACCCAACGAATTTTTGGTTGGATAGATTAGAGGACGAGTCTGGTTGTCGTGGCCTATGGCGCTGTTTTTCTCACAGGCATTTTTATCGAATTCATATCGCTAGTTTTGATTCTCTTCCTAACACTTTCATAACGGTGGCCTTTTCAAATTTCTGACTGAGGTTCTACTGAGAGATAGCAACTAGAACGGCTGCTCCCGGTGTTCGATTGTTGATTTCTTGAACTGACCTTAGCCGATTGTCTTTTAAAGTCAACATAATTGATAATTTATTTGAACTGCATGTCGTAGCCTCGTACAAAGGGCCACTAGTGTCCCTTGTGAGTGCAGAAGTGTTCTGCGCGATGTACGCATACGAAAGAAGTGCCCCAAATATATAAGTTAACACGCAGTTAACATGAAACCTGTCCACTATCTTCTCATTGGAGATGTCTAAAAATCCTAAGCAGCGAATTGAAATGAGAATATTCGTAAAGCTTAGTCGAGAGAACAGAAATTTGGATTAAGTGAGTTATTTGGGACAGTTTAAATAATCCTTGCAGCCCTATGTACGAAATCGCCTAAATACTCACATCGTCCACCAAGCAGTCCTATGCTCTGTTTTGTCCGCTTGTGCGCAATTGCTATCACAGTGTGCTCCTTTTTTATCCATTTTAGCTGTAATCATCACTGTTCAACTTGAATCTCGATTTGTAATCGATCAGAGACATGTCACATACAAATATGGTGCAAGAAATATTTTAGCCCTAAGTTGAACTGAGGGTTTTTGTAAATCAAAACTCATCCTAATATCTTATTTCTTATAGTTCAATTGCTCCGTTTCACAATTCCTAGATTTTGCACGGCGAACAACTTCAACACAACAGGCCTGATTAAATTAAAATTTGCTGAGCATGCTTGAATTGCACGAAGTCCGAAGATTTCACTAACGTTCCGACTATTTGCACACTCGACACAATCAGCGAAAAGTGGTGTTTTGTAGTCGTTCACTGGCTCTATTGGGAATAATTTTCGCCCTGTGAATCATCACAGTTTATCGGATGCATGAAGTCTGGGATGAGTAGCTTCTCTGACTGTCTGGTTTAGTTTCAACATGACTGGCTGACTCTTCTCCGGCCGGTTCAAAATGGCCACCGGTCGGTCCATCAGCCGGCTTTGCTGGTCCTTACCTTGTTCTCGGTTCTGTACAAGGAATGACGTATGGCCTTCTTGTCAAATTACCTATTCTCTTTGCTGCTTTAAACTTGTACTTGATTCTGGATGGGCAAAGGCGTGTCGTCTGGCCACCAAACCACGGCGTTAACAGAGCTATCCACCAACACCCCCAAACCAAGTCCCAGTAATTGAGTCAACTGTCCCTCTCAAATATGCAAACCTAAACGTAGGATGGACATTAAAAACCATGCTTCTAAAGAATTAGGCTACATTATAGGCGGCTATTAGTACAGAGATGGATGGGTGAGATTTATCGGAAGCACATACTCAGGGTTTACAAGTATGTGAGGATATGTGAACAGGGGATTATCAAGCATGCATGCCTGATGAGTTGCAATAACAGCGAAACCAATCATAATTTTTGGAGGACTTTTGTACGTTCATCCATTCACTAATTGTATTCAGTAGTTCAGCTGGCAATAGCACGGTCGATATTTTATATGTTAGTTTTCGGAAAGGTAGTGAAACCATCAACGAATTTTCAGATGTTTGCTTTCTGCATCAGAAGGTTTGGTTCCAATTGACAGCAAAAATTCAGTAAGACGACCGACGGAATTTAGGAGATATCTAATCCTGCATGCACATACAAACTGACAGTAGTTTATCGTTCTTCAACGTATGAGTCTTTATGGGCGACTGAATTCGTCCTGAAACCGATAGCATATCTCAAGGAAGTATATTTAGTGCAAATGTCAAATTCGCCATCGATCATACACAAGACCACAAGAGGTGCGGCTTTGAAATCATGTTTTACAGAGATAACGTGTATCGTAAAGCAATCACGTTATGGATACTAGAACCAAATTACCTCAAAATATTCTACAGTGCGAGCAACTATAAAGCTTCTTAAATATCAAATGGGAAATACAAGGCTAAACAAATCAAAGGAAAAATCTCTGAGAGAGACAATAAGCAAATTGAACTAAGACTTCTCCAACCCGAAGGAATTACAGCGGTGTGAACAGGAGTTTTTAGTCCTGAGAAGAAGTGCTTAGCTTAGTGATCATGAGTATGAGTTGTGACGTGAATGTCGAGGGAACTGCTGACCGTAATCATATCTCAAGCGAAAACGATGCGAAAAGGTGTATGGTGAGCGGAGTTCGATCAGTACCGTTCAAGTGGTGGTAAAGTGTACTTCCAAAGAACCAGTTGGACTTTACATAGTATGTCTCATTTTTAGTGAGAATTCAGCCAGATGCGAAAACAAAGCTGTCGGACAGACGTTATGTAAGACCCTTCGTCAATCAAACCAAGTCAAGTATCTGCTTTATACACCGTACATAAAACATTTAGCAGCTCTAAAACTGCTTTTAATTACAGAATAAGAGCAAATATAATGAATGAAATGTAATACCAGTTCAACTTTCGGTCTAGTTCTGGAACGACAGCTTTAGTATTGAGTGGAAAACGTGCAAAGTGAGATACTGTGAGGGATTTATAGGTCTTGGTCCGAGGAAATACATATTTTCAGAGGGATCTAGTGGATGACGTAGAAATATATTTGCTGAAGTTGGACTAACGTGAGTATGGTTTGTCAGCCTGTATCTTTTGGGAATAAATTTGCACAGGAATTGTGGCGTTCGGATAATACATAGTGGGTTAGCTGATTTCCAGTTATATCCCTACCTCCAGATACAGGCTTCGAGAATGGAGAAATTAGTTTGCCGTCCTTAAAAAACGATCCAGAAAATATTATAAGAGAGGCTTAGAGACACCGAGGTATAGAGTGAAAGTAATACAGCTTCGAATGAGATAAACTGGAGTATCGAATGATTTGGGTCGTAAAGCGTGAGTCATCTATGATGAGTATGCAACAGACGGGTTTTTTGCATGATGACAACCGTACTTTCCGTGTGCTTTGTATATTGACACACATACAGGTTCTCTTTTGTAAAGCTTGCTTTTGAATTAAGAGTCACACACGGAAAAGTTTAGTACCAATTTTGATACTGTACCTCCCAGTTACTAATCATACCTTTTCCTCGCCACCGTAGTAAAAACGGACCACATAGTATTCATTCGAAGTCATGCCTGATCCCTTCGTTGATTTGCATGGTGTGCGTATTCGACCGTCAAATATCTTGATCAAGGATGCAACTCCTTCGAAAGTACAAAAAATAACAGTCATCATTCAAAATATTTCGGGACACGTCAAAGTTGTACGTATTTACCCACCACAAACCAAGGTACGCTTGTTAACTGCCCTTTGTCCACAGAAATACTGCACCTATTCAGTTAGTTCACCTGACCACTCGACTCTGCGAAGTTTCGATAGCCCCGGGGATAGAACATGTGGGAGTTTTGACGTCAAATCTGACCACAAATCTATCGGAACCGGTGATCGATCGATTGATAGTGACCGTGAACGGGGAAAAGATAAAAATCCCCCTAGAAATGTAAGCCGAACTCATAAGAATTGACCCTGGTGTTTTTCGTACAGTATACCGCCAAGGCCAATGTTGACACTTCCAGATACGGTGAGTCTTGGACTACTAGTTCGTCAGAATAAAGTCATTCATCACGTGATCACATTGGAAAACGAGGGCTTGAAACCCGGTACATTTCGAATCTCGACAAGTTTCAATCCATTATTGGAGATTGTTCCACGCACGGGACTGGTTCCCGGGGAAGCATCGTTGAACCTAACGGTAAGCAGTGATCATTACCTGTGATAAGCCACGCTACGGAAATAGATTGGTTTTATACCAAAAGTTATTCAAAAGCTCGAAGAGTTGTTTGAGTAAGTCGATTTCTGACTCACGAGAAACTATTGCCCCTGCTCCTGCTTGCAGAGTTGAGCTAGAAGGACAAGATATTAGACATTTACGAGTTGTCGGTGAAGTTATTCAGCCAGGGTTTACCCTGCTACCTTATGCTGGTAGGTGGCTCATTTTTACAAACGGATGTTATTCCGTGCATTTTAATCAACTATAGGAGGCACATCGGAAAAACTAGGACCAAGTACATCGGGGAAATCAACGCGCCGAATTTGTTTCAAGCCGATGTACTATAACACGGATAAATTTTGTCGCTGGTTTTTGTTAAACCGATCACCCAAAGCAACGGATTTCGTGTCTGTTTTGTGTAATCAGGTGAGTTTTGTCCGTACATAATTGCAGTTTTTCTATTCAATTATGACTAATTTCTTATCGGGCCTTCCCATGGGGACCGTTTTGGGATAAACATCAAACTATTTTGCAGTTCCGTTTCAATAACAATGAGCCAGGCACCGAGTGCAGAAGTTCTGGTTGTGATTTCCCAGCGCAAAGTTCATTAGAAATTTGTAACAGTCAATAGCCTGAAAAATTGGAGAATGAACTACTTAGAATATCTGTTATGTTGATTTAAGTATTCACGTAGACAGTTAGATAGTCTCACACGCACGCACCGTTTATTGAGTTCCCACAGATTGATGCTTGTTCGCAGCCACAACTAGTCACATTTGAATGCACACGAGCAAGCACATCACTGTGACTTTACCCGTGCCACGGACGGCCTGCTTTAACTAATCAAACTTTGACACTGAGCCACACTTGCTTGTTGATTCCCTGCTGCTGAGCAGCCCTGATGGCGTGTAATGCTTGCGCCTGTCAACGGATGATTTGCTTGCTTGCCCGCTTACGTACGCGTTTACTGATGCGATAATAAAGGCATCTGTTGCGTACTGTATTCTCCGTTTAGTTCAAACAAAACAATATCGAGTGCACCTATAAATATTCCATATGGAAGTGTGCCACGGACCACGAGCATGATTACTGAAGAAGTGCCACTGGTTTTACAATACCCAAACCCAAACGCTTTCATTCCACTGCTCCTACATCATCTGGTCTCAAAATGATAGCACGTGCCATTCCTAAAGGCCCGGGTTCCTGTATAAAAGCCGTCAATGACTTCATTCTGTCCATTAACTTAACTCAGTTTTACTTTTATGCGGCTATCTCCTGACAGCAGATTAGCCGGCTTCGAGGATATCGCGGGGTGCGCCTCCCCATGAACGGCTGACAGAGACAAGACCAGAACACAGGGATATCCACTTCTGATTCCAAAGACGAGCACCGTAAACAGCCAGGAGTCACAGTCGCTCGACGTCCGATTTGACAGTGCTAACTCTTATTTTCAGCCGTCCAGCTTGGAGGCAGCATCATCTTTGACACGGACCAGGTGACGGACTCTGTTTCGAGATCTCGGTATTTGGGCGTCGCAGGATGTTTCCGAACCATTGCAAAAGCCACAGCTGAAGAAGCATCGACAACTTTCCAGTATGGAAGCAGCGTCCTTTTATCGTGTTCTTTGATATCTTATCGCACCAGATCATCTTGAGGACCCTTCGCAGGCATAGCTGGTCAAATAACCCCAGCTTTCTCATATCCTTGAAGCGCAATGACCAAGTTTAGCAACCGTAGGTCAATCTGGGGCAGACGGTTGCCTGGAAGACCTCGATTCGCGCTCAAAGTGACTTAAGTAGCTGACAAAAAGCTCTCCTGATTTTGTCAACTCGCACTTCGACTCCGTCCTTGCTTTGGCCGTTTGGAAATATTGTGGAGCCAAGGTATTTGAATACTTACATATGCTCGGTTAGCTCGCCGTTGAAGTTATTGGTTGTGCGGACTGTGCAGTGCCAGTGGAAACGATCTTAGTCTGATATATTGACTTTTAGTAAGATGGTTTTGCGAAGAAAACAACACCATTCAGAAGTGGTTTTAGGGCAGTCGGACTGTCCCCCAGGATGTCAATACCGTCCGCGAATTTCAAATCAGCCAAGAAAACGTCTTGGTTGAGCTGTACATCAGGGGAATCGATGAGCATTTGCAGCATTATCTAGTTACTAGCGTAGGTGAATCGGACTGGCGAAAATGGGCAACTCTGTTGAACTCCTCATTTGAGGGAGAATTCGCCCGAGTCTTGTCCGTAAAAATGTATTCTTGCAAGTGTAGTTGAATGGTACGATTCTGTGAGACTGACAGATTTTAACGACGTGCAGTCTGCTTGCAGAATGATCCATAAAGCGCGTCTGCCATGTTAGTCGAGTGCTGCCTGAAAATCAAAGAAGCAGGCTGATGTCGGTTGTCAAAATTTGTAGCGATAACATTGTACTAGACGAAAGGCAAATATCTGGTCCGCGCATTCCCTACCGCGGTGAAAGCTACCTTGATTGGGACGAGTGTGCGCACCACTCACGGCTGAAAAGCGGTTCAGTAGGGGAAAGGAAAATATCTTTGCAGTAACGTCAGTCAGGCTGATTTCGCGGTAGATGTCGCACACTGTCTTATCACTTTTTTGGAGAGAGACAGAAAGCAAGAATAAGGTCCCCCAGTCCGTGGGAAATTTTTATTTTTCCACAATTCACCAGTACACCATATGAAGGAGCCCTATCAAGCAGGATTTATGCAACTCCGGTCCGAAGTAGTCTTCTCCCGTGACCTTTTGATTCTTTTGATTGCATATCACAGCATTATTGCTCACTAGGGAAGGAAGGTTGGTGCTTATGTTGTAGACTGCACTGTAGAGTGTGGGAATTTGACTTGCCAAGCATGCTGTCGGATTATTCAGTGAAATCTTGATTTTAGCAAGAGATCGGAAAGCTGGAATTGGTCGACCGTCATCGAATGGGGCGCATCTGGGGGGCCCTTTTGAGCTAGATTCCTGTTGCTCGGGAAAAGGGGAAAGGTTTTGGGCCTTGTGCTCAGGCCAACCCACGTTTCTCACCAGTACGAACTTCAGACGTTCTAATCGCCGCATTCTTTGAGTTAACGGCGGGCCAAGGTCAATCACATCATTAAAAGCCACAAATGGCGGGGTTGAATGCAAGACTGTCTCCCACACTGGAGCACTCCCTTAATTCTGACCACATATTTGTTTGCACTAAGCTCTCCTTGTGTTTTGGTGGGCATTCCAAAAGCTTGCTGCAACGGCGATAAGATTATGATAAACTCTCCGATCCATCTGGTTTGTCCGTCTTCCAAAACTCGCCAGCCGAAAAGCCAGCCGTAGCCCCTCCGGAAGACGTAAAGCAGTATTTGTCACTTATTAAGAATGCTTTGGATTCTGCTGACCTAGTAAGTTGCGGCCTGTCTCGTCGTGCCGCAAGACCCTGGGTTTCTGCTGAAACTTTGGGTCTTCTCGACGCATCTCACTCGATTCCGGCTGGAAGCCAGTAAAACACAGAGACTTGCAATTACCGCGAGCCTTCGTAGGGAGCTCGATACATGGTGGTTGCAACACGCATCAGAGATGGCAAGTGCTGCTGCCATGGAAAATTCCTGCAAGGTGTTCTATCTCATTTAAGCTACCAGTAGGCAAACTCTACGTGTGACTGAAACAATCTGTGAAGCTGAAGACTCGCCAATTCGCAACCAGAAGCGGAGTCTCGACCACCGGGTCGAACACTTCCGGACACAATTTAGCTGCCCCTCAGTGTCGGCCTGTCCTGTAGCTCTTCCTGCACACGTCAAGTGGTTTGCTTTGACAGATCCACGACAGATTCCACAGGAAACTCAGATCTTGGACGTCACAAATTGCTGGGCTCCGATGGCACTTCCCTAGACCTATTTGAAGATGGTGTGGAGCAGCTTGCTGAAGAACTTCATATCTTGTTCTCAAGAGTTTGGAATTCTAAGCAAGTTTTGTCCTTATAAGAGGGATCAATTGTTGTCCCCATCTTTAAGAAGGGCTCGCGTAGGGACGGCACTAACCATAAGAGTGTAAGCCATACCCCAGTAACGTCGAAGCTGCTTGCGTCTGTCATATTTCGCAGATTGTACCAAACACGTGAAGAGCAGACTCGCGAGGAGCAAGCTGGTTTTCGTGCCGGTCATGGGTGTATCGATCAAATCTTCACCCTCCGAAAATAGCTTGAGCACCGTCACACTTTCCAAAGACCGATAGTCATTGTGTTTCTCGACATTTGCGTTCCACGACTCCATCGATGGGACTATTCTAGGAAACTGTCTGTTGAGAAACGGAGTACCTGAGAAGTATGTATCAGTCCTCAAAGAGATGTCTGGTTACACCTCAGGTCTAGTAAGGGATTACGACCAGCTTTTGTCCCCTTTTGTCGCACCCAGTAGAGTTCGAAAAGGTTGCCCTACATTCCCATTTCTCTTCAAATTAGCCATATAGGATTTTCTACTGAAAGCTGTGTCTGGTATTGCGAACGGTGGCATTGAACTCCTTTCAGGGAACAGAGTTTTGAGCTTGGAATGTGCCGACGACATCGCCTTGCTGATTGATTTTACACACGCAATGCAACCCGTGTTGGACCTCTTGGCGATTGAGGTATCCAGATATGGTATGCACTTTGAGCCTTCCAAATGCAAAGTGCTTTTGCAAGATTGACAAGAGCCTGTGCCTGCACTCACCCTTTATGGTGATCAGCTAGCTAGTCGACAACTTGAAGTACCTTGGGAGCTTGATAACAGCTGAGGGTGGTCCTAAGTAGGAGATCAATTCACGCGTAGCGAGACCTAGGGAAGCTTTCGCAAAAACTGAGACACTTGTCGTGCCGCCATGACATCCGGCTTTCTCCTAAGGTACTGGTGTAAGTAGCCGCTGTTCGCAGTATTTTACTCTACATTTGCGAGATCTGGCCACTTCATGCTGAGGATGTTCGAGATCTTTCCGAGTTTGACCATGGATGTCTCCCAAGCATTACTCGTGTCAGGTGGCAACATCGAGTAGGTAATGGCGAGGTTTGTCGTCATGTGTTAGGCACGGACTGCCGCCCTCTCAACGAAGTGATCACTCTACACCGCATCTGATGGCTCGGTCACGTTTTACGAATGCCCACTCATCGTCTACCTTTGCGTACTCTATTCGCACGTGCCGGGCAATGCTGGAAGAAGCACTCGGCGGTCAGGCCATGACTTGGCGTACAGGTATGAAAAAGCTGGCATCTGCATTGGCTGCGGCTGGCGCTTCCCGCCTCTCTGGTTGGGGTCCAAGGGATGAGAATTGTCGTAGTTTAGAGACGATGGGAGACATGGATGAGAATAGAAGTCAGTGACGTGAATGCTGTGCGGCCTATCTGTCAAATTTTCGTATCCCCCGTAATCACGAAAATGTCATTCCGAAAAACAAAATGATAAAAACATCAAAAGATTTACACTAGAAAGCAAAGATTTCGGCTTTTTTCCCCTCTCTCTTTCACTAACTGTTTTAAGAAATTCCCCTCCTCTTCCTCTATTTTGTAATTTTTTTTGTTGGGTTGCCACCTTGATTGATGTCAAACCGGTGTAAATGCATATATTTCGTGAAAAAGCTCGACCTACCTCCAAATCGTTTTCAGTTGTTAGGAGGTCAGTAGCCCCTAAGAGTCACAAAGCAGTGATTCTACCGGCTGTTGCTTATGGGATGCGTTTTGAATCAGACGGAAGGGTTTTGAGAGGCCACCACAGTTGATCGCTGCCCATATATTGTCAGTGATTTTGGACCAGTAGTTGTTTCGATCTTTTATTGCTGAGCGAGTGGCTTTTCGTCGAACCTCCCGAAAGCCACGGAAGCTATTTAGGTGGGCTTCTATAGTATTTTTTGATAGATAAACGGCCCTCTCCGATGTCCGGTCCTTCTGTCGTTGTCGTATAATTCCCTGCTCGTCCATCGCAGATCGCTTCGTAGATGATTGCAGTGACTACCATTATTGTTTCAGCGACGTTTCTCCACTGGCTGGGTGATTGGTTGGATGGGTGGCGATAGCACCCTATACTGCTTATCGTTTTGTTGGTGATCGTAAGGCAGCTACTCTAATCCATCTCGGGGCACGGGATCTGTGGACTAAGTGGACCCCAAGGCATGCACAAATAAAGGTGTGATAGGTGTCATTCTTGTAACCTGCCTCGGTACCTACGTAAGACCAGCAGTCGTTGACTGAGGACGCTCAGCGAGATCATATCAGTGTTTAGTCGATCTGGAGTGCAGTATGATCGTCGTTTGAGTACCACGTCAGCTTGGTTTGAAGGAAAAGTGCGAGCATTACAGCTCCCCGCCTAGGAAATATATCTTGATTCGGGACATTGTTGACCTGTTTCTGCCACTTGTTACAGAAATTGTCTTTTTCTCTCTCTCTCTCTCTCTCTTCGGATGTTAACGTCAGGCTTTGACTTCAACAGCTGAGGCGAGGAACCAAAACGAGCTTCCGCAATTCAAGGGGATGTCAGGTTTCATGAAAGTAGCGCCTTATTAACCCTGCTACTGACAGCGATCGTGACACCGAGAAGACAGGAGTTGTAGTATGTCCGCTATGATAGAGTAGGTAGTAGTCGTTTATTCTGGGAACCTTTACACTCTGTGTGCCTGAGTTAGGCAGATGAATTTCGGAGAGACATTCAACGTCTTTTTGGTAAGTGTATAATGTGCTTGTCGCGATGGTCTCATCACCGACGTCAAGGAGCGTTCTCACATTCCAGCAGGCGGTGATAATTTACCTGCACAGATTGAGGTCCTTAGTTGGCACATTTGACACATCGGCTGTAGGGATAAAGCGAGGTGCTTTGCTTCTCGGGGACGCAGTAACATCATCATTGTGTATAGTAGCAGCAAAACCCAATGAGGAGTCTTGGGAATAGTGTACAAAGTGGCATCCCCAGAGTCATTCCGCTTTTGTTCGAGGTAGCAACTCTAACCCGTGCACAACTAAGTGTTACCTGCCGGGTAAGAGGAAGATCGTGTGTTGGGAGCACGAGCTGCAATCCGACTTAAGAAATCACATCTGCGCACCAAGCTGAGCAATCAACAACAACACCATTTGTGTCCATGTATTCCCTGACTTACGCTATGTAAAGTGTTCATTTTTGCTAGCAGCAGCAGACAGTTTCCGCACTTTGTTTCTGGTTACTTTTCTGTTGGGACGGGACGGTCGAAGAATCAGTGACCGAAAATAATCCAGAGGCTTGCACATGAGATAGGTTAGTTCGAGAACTACAGCAACTAACTGAGATTGTTCATTGGGTCAAGTATGGAATTTTTGTGCAAAGGACATTTGTTACCCAACTGTAGTTGCACAGGTAGTGTTTTGTGACTCCCTATTATCTTCCCCTCTATCACCTCTTCTCTTGTCACTTTATACTGATCTTAATTTGATTTATTACATTAGTCGTGAATAATTATTGTTGTCCATTTGTCTGTTTTCAACCACAACCAATCAGACACCGAATTAGTTATCAAAATGGTTCGATTGTCCCAGTGCTTACATTGTCTTTACGCCTAGTCACCCTGACGATAACTGCTCCATATTTTGGGGAACTTTATGACTTTATATATTCTGTGGGTTGATAGAGGGCTGAAAACACGCTAAACTGATGACTTAAGTCAATTATTACTCAAGTGTTCTTCTTGACCTACAGAAACCGGTTACTTGAAGATATTTCACATGAAGGGTGATGTATTCTTGCATTCCGATTTCCTCACACAGGCTTTAGTCACGGATCTCACTTGAGCTTTTTGCTTCATAATGATGCGTCAACCTGGCACTGGGTTTCATTTTCAATACAGCATCGAACTAGACAACTGGGCATAAACAATTCAGTAAAATAAATGAGCGAGGAGAGACATTTTTTAAACTACGATAGCATGAAAAAACACACAGAAAGTACTGCATATTAAAAAGAACGAATGGTGGATGAATCTCAGGTAGGCATGGCACTCTTCTTCGAAAACGCCTTTGCTCTCTTCCTTCGAAAATGGTAGACCTAGTTCTTTTGGAAAACAAAAAAGAATGATTGGAAAACTTGCCTTTGGATAGCCCTCAAAAGGGTAATTGTTACATCTAGGCTTCATGTGTTTTCAGTGGAATCTTTTTTATATTTTGCTTCAGAACCCTAAAACTTGGTACATTTTTCTCTCCCTCTCCCCCTGAATCACAAAAATCAAACCATTGTCAACAAGCGAGGTCAACAAAATGCCGGCGAGAAGCCTACGGAAGTGAACTGCACCGAGGAGGCATGTTTGGATTCTCTACTCGATATGACACCTTGTCATGGTCATTTGGAGCCGTACAGTCAGACTCTGGTGCAGTTTCGTCTGTGCCCTCGATGGCCTCGTCCACTGTATGGGTTTCAAGCTGCTCCGGAACAACCACCCCAAAAATCTTTTTCTGTCTATTTGAGGATCACGGAGGTTGGTCTTGTATCGAGTCCCGATACTGAAATTCAAGGTAAAACCATTACACTTTTAGCACCGTTCGCAGCCCTTCTCCAATGAAGTCCTCCGAGCATATCTTTCTTGCTCTGTTTGTGAGGCAATGGTTTAGGTATTTTTCTAGTCTTGAGAGACCCATAGCTGGGGAAGTGAATGTATTGCCCGTTCCATGTTACTTTTCGCGTACTAATCGACCGATTGAGCTGTCTTCACGACGACTCATCCGAACGCCAAGGAAGGCGGATGTGTTGTTTGACTCAGCTTTTATAGTGGATCGTAAAGTTGAATGAGCTAAGATGAACGTGCCTGATAATTGACATATGTGGTCTCATGAGCTGATTACACATAAAATGTCATTCATATAGAGTTTGTATACAAGAGGATTTCCGAGTGACGATTCAGGTGGGGCATTTTCGGTAAATAGTGGTCCAAGAGGGGAGCCTATTACTATCCCATCCTTTCGGTGATGGATCTGACTGTTAAACTTGAAATGAATATTGTATGTGCAGAAAAACAGTAATTGTTTTAGATCTTCTAAGGAGAAACCTATCTCAGTTGTGTTGCTTTCAATACAGTAACATAGGTAATCGATGGTTTCAGCCATGGAGAAGCTGCTGAAAAGTGAACTGACGTCTAATGAAAACAACTGTTATCCTTTAACGTTCAGGTTTTTCATGCAGTCTATGAGTTCAAATGTCTTTTAGGCTGTATTCTGATACTGCCTGTCTCACCAGTTTCAGTAATACTGTCAACCATTTACTCACCGGATGCTATGGTGAAATGTACACGTCGAGGATAGGTCTTAATTGGACTCCACTCTTATGCGTTTTCGGAAATCCGTGCAATCTGGGAATGGTTGTTCCCGTAGGGCGTATTCATTCAAATGTGGCCGAGTCTATTATATCTTCTCACTTTAAACTTCGCAGCAAGTTAGACATAGAATTCTCCTTTTGTTGCCTTTTATTGTTTTCTTCCACCACTTCAGCGAATTTCGATGTTTTTCAGAATAGTATCCATTTTTGCAATATAGTCTGACCTGTTGAGAAACACTATACGTGTTATCTTGTCCCTGAACAGGGCCTAGACCAGACGAAAACCGACCAAATTTATCAAATAATGCTCCTTCGCTCTGGAGCCAACCTTGAGTCATACGGTTTTATTTTTCGTGACCAATAATCTTTCTCAATTCCACCTATTTGTCTAATTGGTCCAATTATCTGACTTGTCTTAAAGCATTGTGATGCAATGGCATCAACGTGAATCACTGAAAATGAGCCTTTCCTCCAATCAGCGTTCAGTGGGAATTTCCCAGCAATATATATATATATATATATATATATATATATATATATATATATATATACGGGCTATGAATGAGAATCAGTAGATGCGAAGAGTAGCATAGCAGATATTTTGTCGTACTAGCTCGAAAGCATGCCTGCGATTTGCTTCAACCCTTTTGTCCCCAAGAAATTAGTGAAAAAAATGTGGAAAAATTATATTCCTCCACCTTACTGGCTACTTTTCGAGTTAGCTAATCGTAGTTAAATCATGTGAATATGCTTCACAACTCGGATCAGAGGCTCAACTATAAACAACGTGAAATTTTGGGGAGATGCAGTCGTGTACCTGACAAACACCTGGACGGTTTTCCCCTAACTTTACGCTCTCGAGGGTAAACATACAGCAGGTAAACCACCGACATGACGCAACTACAAACAAATAAGACTTCAAAATGAGTTCAAAGGAGTGGTATTCAAGTATTCATTTTTCGCATCCGAATGTGTACGCCAAAACCGTTGTCATAATAGTTGCGCTTCACCAGATATTCATTTGCGGTAATTGCGTCCATTTGTCGTTGTTGCGAAATATCAGTTGACAGAGCAACCGCTTGGTGAGCGGAAGATCGCCCATTCGCTTTCGGCTCCCAATGGAAATTCTGGAGGCGGAAAATGCGAACAGACTTTCCTTTATCTACATTCTGGTTCGTCACGGAGTCGATAAATCCCACAAGTAATGTTTTACAGGTCCATAATTAAATTTAGAGTTTGTGAAATAACTGAACAGAATGAGCTAATGTGATTAACACGCTGGAGATTGCAGGGATTGGCAAATGTTTATAGCCAAACATTGAGTGGGATTTTGAAATGTGCTTGCTGTGTTTCGAACAAAGTGGAGATGACTGGATAGTCAAGATCTTTCAAAATTCTCTGAATATTCATCATAATACAAAAAAAGGAATGGATGAATCACAAAACACTACACGACATACACATTGATGATGTTCAGGATATCTGGCGATAATCTGAAAGTGCTAAACTTGCAGATCAAAGAATAAAACGGGGAAAAACGCCGAACCAATGCTGCTGCTTGCTGAAATAGACAGGTATGTTTTATTGGATTGGAGTAGAAAAGGCTTGAATCATTAGGATTACTATTGTAATGAAGTGCCACATAGTATTTGCAAAGTGGACTGCTTGAATGAGAACAGTTCTAAACTATGGAGCGACCAGAATGCAGTGATGCCACACGGACATAGCATAGTGAACTATCACAGGAAGACGTAGTTGCAGCATCCGACTGAATGAGTACCGCATTATCGTGGACTGTTCATCTCGGAAGCGAATAAGTGTTTTCATTTTGGCCTAATCATGTGAGTGTTGTCCCAAGCTATTTGTTCGAATAACGGACCTAAAATCCGGCACGTCCTTTGGATTGACGAACCGTAACTCTGTGACTGGGTCATGTTCTACAGCTTTTCGCGAGATAGCGACTGGATGATGTTCTCAGTATTTGCCCTGCGCTTGACTTGATCGAAGTAGGTCAGAGTAATGATCACTTTTATGGAGGCTGAATGGAATATGGAAGAGGTAGAAGAGATTCACGCTCAAGTTATTACTGAGAGATCGATTGGCTGACGCTATCTACGTTTTTCATCGTAAACTCTGAGTAGATATGCTACGTACTTTTTGGAAACTTGGTAAGCAGAACAATAGTGATTCAACCACAGACAGCCTACATGATGTGTGTTCTACGTTTTCTTGTTGCCGTTTATGCCATCGCATTGCCTGCGTAAACTGTGAATACAACCGGAAATAACTGAGCGAACTATTCACTACTCTAGTCAAATTACTACCCCTAAAGGTAGAAATGAGATGCTTGCCTCTGATTCAAAAGATCATCATTATAGGGGAAAGAAGGTGGAACTTACAACAATGTTTAAATACGTCACAGATACAGATGTTGGGAGACGAGACTTGAGGAAATTGAAACATGCTTTTCCCGAAATAATAATCCTGAGAAGAAAAGCCAGAGTTGCAACATAGCACGATTTATGTCCGGGACGATGTCGCTGCATCTCATGTTGAGATGCAGCGACATCGTCCCGGACGTAAATCGTGCTATTCTGCAACTCTGACTTTTCTTTTTACAGATACAGATGGTCCACTTTTGACGACGATACTAAGGATGTCGAATATGTCAAAGATGAAGAGGATGATGTTTGACATGTGTCTGATGATGGTAGTGATGACACTGATGTCAACGGTACTGAGTCGGATAACAATGACGATTACACTGAGTGATATGTTAGGAGATTCGTTGCTGAGTATGTTTCTCTGTCCTGGATGCATAGTACGGACCAATGGGTTTGGTTTCGTTATCCTAATTTGTGACGATAAAAAACTGTTTCCCACTGGTTAACTGAAAACGGTTAAAGCTTTGTAGGCTGTCGCAGAGGACTATATCTCAACAAACTTAACTCGGTGATTCAGACCAACCAGGACAGGAGCCGGAAGGTGCAGTGGTAGTGGCCCTTGTTCAAAGCCTGGGTTTGGTAGAGGATTTGCACCAACGAAGAGTTCTAACAACAGCAAAACTCAAGTCTGATGCTTCTGAAAGCAGGGTTAGTCGGCTGATCTGAGATTTGTGCGTGAAAAGTGGAGTCATAGGAACAGTCGACCAAGCAAAGTATCGCCGATCCCACACACTACTCGCAAGTAATTGTGGGATGTTTGCATTTAAAAACTTTTAAAAGTCCCGTGGTCACTTTAGAGGAACAACACTGGAAAGCGAACATTTGTTTTCAATGATTCATAACCTTACTGGTTATAGGTGACAGTTATGCATCTGATTGGTCGTTGGTTGGATTGAGGGTTATTTTTACAATAGGTGTGTGGTGTGGGGAGAAACGGCGTGGTATTTGTCAATTAGCGTGTGATGATGCTGAATCGACCACTGATAGTGGGTTTTCAGGGGTCATTTCTCGTTTCGGATGGTACGATCTTGTACAAGGCAAATAAGGTGCCTGAACTGGTCGCTTTAGTGCAAAAGGTCCGAGCTTAGTAGACAAGGAGATTGCTTCAGCTATGGCCAGGATCTGGTGTCGGCCTGCCTTTGATCAGTTGGGAGAAAACACAATGTACAAAACTAAAAGTCATCTGGGTCAATCCTATGCCCACTACCGACTAAGTGACTAAGAATAGAACTGTTGTTCGTGCGAGTTTTCCCATGACTCAGCCACTTCGAGTGATGCTCTTTGATGCGTTCAGACATGCGTCTGGCCGTGTGACCTATGTAAATGCTTCTCATGCGCAACTGAATTAGTAGATAATCATAGATGAGGTCAGCTCAGATAACCGGTCTTTCCCTTGAATTCGAATCATCAGCGAAGTGGAGAACCCATTTCAGTTTTGCAGATGGAA
This sequence comes from Fasciola hepatica, assembly GCA_948099385.1. NCBI lineage: Eukaryota > Metazoa > Platyhelminthes > Trematoda > Plagiorchiida > Fasciolidae > Fasciola > Fasciola hepatica. The sequence continues at coordinate 4,963,219 of CANUEZ040000099.1, read as the reverse complement.
AGGTTGAGTCAACAACTGCTCCAAGGTGGAAAAAGTTCTTTCTTAACCAATGTCCTGAACACTCACATTTACACGAACACCTGTGTGACCCACATCCAAGGTTCTGGGTTAGACGAAAGTATTGACGAAGAACTCATTCTCCCTGAAAACTTCGAGTGCCTTGTCAAGACGGAAAACGGTGCAAGAACAAGACAGGTGGTGGTGTGACTGCTGATATCATTTCTAATAGTCTGGCAAGTCTGATGCTGTTTTTACTTTCTCTTCTAACGGTGTGGACTGCGTAATTGTCATATATCATTCTAAACTCTCGCTTTTTCGTGAAAAAATGGTCAGCAATGTGTACATAGCCACCTTTTGCTCCCAGATGGACATCGACCTGTTCTTTGACGCTTTTATACCCGTTCTGATTCCAATACTATCTGACTGTTTGTGCACTATTGTCGATGATTTCAATCATGCGCCCACGTATCCCTTACTTGCTTTTGATTTAAATGACCTCTTTCTTATCCCGACTAGAGGGAGTGCTGTTTTAGACGAAATTACCACAAACCATCCCGGACTTTTTCACCTAAAGCTGAAGGTTCCTGCTTCAGCGAGTGATCACGTTCTCGTTATCATCAAACCCAAAATTTATTCTCGTTCAGCGAACTGTTCACTAGTTAGGACAGAACAAATAATGGTCACCTTTAGGAACCTGTCACCCACCAACATTTCCCCCTTCTTCAAAGATCTCTTTCCATTGTTTCTTCGTGGTTTACTTCCAGTTATCGTCGGTGCTTCCTGGGCTTATTTACGAAGGCACCGAGTGAGGTATTTGATTTGTGTTGTCCTACGGAGACAGCATTTTTCAACAACGACAGAATAGCTCCTCCATCGCTGTAATCTCTGAAAGGGCAAAAAGAATACGTCTATAAACTACACGACCAGGCTTCGGCGAAACGACATTCCATCCTGATGAAATAAGAGATTCGATGGATGAACAAGACATCTGTCCACCAATTCTTTTGTACCACCAATAGCAAACTTCTGTGGCACGAAATCCGATTTCTATGTGGACAAGGGGCCCCGTCAAAAAACTACGACATAGATGCCGACACCTTAAATTCCTCGTTTATTCATCCTTTTTTGGATATACTACCAACTAATTTTCCTTCTGTTCCCCCAGGTATAGAGCCATTTTCCTCAGAAAAGGTTTTTAAGTTTCTCCGAACCTCAGAATCAGCTTCTGCCGTGGGTCCAGGCAATTTATCCTCCATAGTTCTTAGATTTGGAGCCAGTCAACTATCCGGAATCATGACTTCCCTCATCAATAAATCTGTTGATGCTGGTGCCATTCCTGCCTCCTGAAAACCCGTGATACTAGAGCGTATTCCGAAACACTCCAAGTCCAACGTTTTGTCAAAACGCTTTCGTCCCATCGCTATCACTTCTTCTGCGCTCAAATTAATCGATCGTGCTATCCTAATTCGGTTGCGCTCCTCACTTAACGTTCCAAATGACCTCCATCATTTTGAGTACAACCCCAACAGATGCACTCTGGATGCAGCTGCTTCAGTTTGCCATTTAGTTTCAAACAACTTAAATTGTTCCGTGAATTCTGTCCGACGTATTTTCCTAGAATATTCTTCCGCATTCGATTCGGTTCCCCTTTCTCTTCTTCTTCGAAAGCTAGAGTCCTTTAGCTGTCCCACTTCTTCACTCTAGTGGCTGAAAGGCTACTTTTCCAACAAAACTTACCGTACTAGAGTTGGTACAAGTTTGTGGGGTCCTTTGATTAACAACTCAAATGTTCTTCAGGGTGCCACTCTTTCCCCCTTTCTCTTCACCACACATATCAGCCACTTGACCACTGCACCACCGGCACAACTTTTTACTTACGCCGAAGACGTCGTGCTCTGTTAGCCTATCTCCAGCCAACAAGACTTTAACTCTTTTTCCGAGAATTTATGTAATATTTGGAATTTCTAGTAGCATTCTGGACTCCATTCAACACTTCCAAATGTTTTGAGTGTACTTTCTTCCTTTCTCGTTCCTCCTACCCCACTGAGCACTCAATAATCAACAGTGTCCCCCTTTCCGGAGCTGACTCGGTCAATTACTTAGGCATTACAGTCAGCACCAATCTACAGTGGACTTCTCATATTCCTGATTTTGTTGAAAAACTACGTAGTTTATCTTTTCAAATTTGTAGGCTACAGCTATTTGGTGCCACACAAACTGTTATTCTTTCTTTTGTCCATCAGTGCATCCTCCCAATCTTACTCTACTGCTCTCCCTTAATCTTTCCTGGTCCAGTTAAGAAAGATTTTATCGCACTGCACGGCGGCCTAGCCCTTATCAGTCGTGTCTCTTTGATTTCTGTGGGCTTTTTATCTACAAACTTTGCGATTTGCACATTACGGCTTGTGAAAAATTCGCCAGTGCCTAGCTTAGCACGTGTTATGTTTGACAAAATGAAGGTCACAGAGGAACTTCGTACGAACCTCGGTAGCTGAATCAGTTTAATTTCTACGGTATTTACCGTTATGCTTATTTCAAAGTGTCAATCATCATTTTCCCTATGTTAGGCTGATACGTGAGTTTGTTATCCTGCTGAAGTCTTCACAACAATACAATACAATACGTGTTATCTCACTAGTCTTTCTGTATGAGCATCTTCTTTGAGTGATATTTTCGAGAAAAGTCCGTTCTTTGGGAAGCAAGCAAATCGCTCTGAGCGTGTAGTTGGTTCAGTATTCTTCAGTATAAATTTCTCTGGATACCTTTATGGAATGTGCAACAGTAATATTACGGGTCGTTGAAAACAGTTATCCACTCTCCAGTTTCATGGTATAATTGTTCCATGTTTATAAAAACAATAAATGCCTGCAATCTTTTCCCGTCCTTTAATTTATTCGTCCAATAATTTTCCTTTTGTCCCCTCGCCCTCTCGGGTAGAAAAATCAAGATGATCATCAGGCCTAGAGATCCCCGTCAATTCGTTAAGTACTTCAACCCCCCGCGCCGAATGCGAAATTGGCCTGAAGTGCAAACCCGTAGAACTATTACTAAGAGAAGAGATTAAAATTACCAGCGCGATGAAATAAAAAAGTTCATCTTAGAGTCATAATAATCCGTAAAAAATCCACAAAGGTTAATCACCCAGCTAACGCGTTTGGAATACTGGAATCCATTGACGGATGACTTTTGTAACAGCCGACTGAACCCCAAAGCCATAAGTCATTTCGAGGTCAGGTACACTCGGTGACAAATCTAGTTCTTGTCCAAAATACTGTCTTTCCGGTCACTTCTTGATCTTTTGTGTTCTGATTAAACTAATATACTCACAATTGGAATACGATTATGAACTTCCGAAAGTATGTCAAGTATTCCCAGTGTTACAGCATTAAAGAGAAATTTATTTCTCATCCTTTCCACACGTGTGATATAATGATTCATCAAGAATAAGTCTTTCGACGATAGATTTAGTTGAAAGCCTTTTAAAATGCCAACGCAACTTCGAAGTATGTAAAGCTACCTCAGGATGGGATTGACCCTGAATTGAGTATTTTTCTGGTAGAAGAGGCCTGCGAACTAATTTGAAAGTGTACAGCGGATAGCTCTGGTGTCAGCTATTAGTCAGCTATTGCAGGATTGCATCTTTGATAGTTCGAACTGTTCCTTTGCTCAGAGAGACTTAGACATGTTCTGATATCCTTTTGGATGGGAATATTATCGTTTAGCCCATTCAAAAGCACATTCAATGAAATAAAACAAATGACTGAGACTGACAAGGTAACTTACCCTTGGACTGTTGACAAATGAATAGCTTGGTATTGGACGGGAATCGGGCATGTGTAGGTGAGAAAGTCTTCCCAAGGATCTGGGAAAAGGTTTGTTCCAGTACAACCACATCTAAGTAGCAAGTATTTCTTACGTAGATAAATCTGGTGATACACCAGAAGGGGCATTCTTTCGTGTTACATGAGTTTTCATTAATCCATGAGCACAATTTGTGATCCTATTTGCATTCGTCTGTGAAACTCATTTCCTGTTGAGCACTACCAATAATACAATGGACCAGAATTCTTTTTCACGAGGTTTCATTCTTCCTAAACACTTTTATTACTTTTAATAGACGCAAATACAAATAAAGTGAGTTACCCACGTTTACTATGAACGTGATAGTCCGCGAGGAACCTTTCAATTTGCCTCCGAGTTGATTTATTTTGATGTTGTTCTCAGCACCCCTGTTCTAATTGTTGTGTTTCTATTAACCCTGTGACATCAGGCAGGCGGGAATATTATCGTTTCTGTCCATAAATGTACTTTGTTTTAATCCGATCCAACGATGGACAGATTTGATGTGATGTGTTGGTGTGAATGAAAAATCGATCAAACTAAACTTGTTTGTTACTCTGTCCTATACGTGTGTGTTCACTTGGACTGTTTACCGAGTAGTTCTGCCTGTTTCTAAACAACTAACTGGTTCTTCATCGGCACATGTTATAGCTGAGTTTACTTTGGCACATTTATTCAACCCTCACTCTTGGGAGAATTTTCATTCGTGATTGATTCTCATTGCGAACTGTAGGAACATTCGTTAGCATGGGGTTGTCTATAGGTAATTGTTATAACAAACTGACAAGAATAGGTATCCGTGTGTGCATTACTGCTGGCAGCAAATGGTAAGTAGGGAATCCGTTTCCTTGTACACAAGCAAGCAAGTGGACAAGTGAATCATCTGTCATAAGCCTTAGCAGCAAATGCAATTACCTGGGGTCCAAGCAGGGCCACTCAACGGGCAATGAACTGACAAGCAAGTATGACTCAATACTGATGTTTGATTGAGTGGACGAAACCATTCGTGATATGGCCTATTTAAAGCTAATGAGCGTGCGTGCGTGCATGTGAGTATTTTATCAGTCATTATCAACTAATAGATCACGGGGGATATTGGTCTGGATGGACCCCGTCAGGGGTTCGATCCATGGTAGGATAACAAACAACTGATGACTCTTCTTTGTTGTGTAGTTTTGGTGCTCATACCAGGAGTAGTTGGGCGGCTTGGGCATTTCCCACCCGATTGGTTCGAGGATTGAATCACGTGGGTGTCGGTCGCATTCGTGGTAGACAGCAATCCGTTGTCGCTCGTTTCGTTACCAAGTTTGACCTTTTGGGACTTGAGTGGTCTTCCATCCCAAATCTGATGATCAGGGTGTCTGTGTTTCCCTGATATCTCAGTGGGAAGTTGAGACCATCGGAGTGAGCTCATTTCAGTACATTCATACGCAACCGTGGAGTAAAATATGCCTTGCATACGCGGCAGAACGAAAAAAAATCGGGAGTATAATTTGGTAAAACTGCCTATAATAACAACAAAAATCGACAAGCTTTAGAAAAAACTGACTTTTAAGGCAAAATTCTGCTGGATATAGATTGACTCTAGGAAAGAATTTGACGTCCCTAACCAATATACGAAATTATCATACAGAACACAAGCGCTTTACATTCATCGGTTGTATCATTGACGAGCTAAGCTTGAAAACTGCCAAACCTTTGGGCTGGTATTCAACGGTGAGGCAAGGTTGTTCTGAAAACAGAAAACTAGTAAAACTTTGGTGGGCTACTTATACAGTCATCATCATCATCGTACAGCGTTAAATAGTAGGGCAAGCCCCACTGACCACTGTCTTTCTAACCATCTTACACGTTGAATTAGAAAGTATGAATATACAAGATGGACAGGGACTGGACCTACATGGGTGGGAAAAGGAAAGAATACTCTAGTAGCCAACACACGGGATACACAGTTTAACTGTACAAACGCACATCGATCAGTCATTCTGATTCGATAGAAAATGACAACACGATCTCCACTGTTCGCGGTTCGCAGCCATATCCTTCAGTGTCTCCAGCCAACTGGTAGACGAATCTTTTGGACCCCAACCACGAAGACGTGAAGCACCTACTTTTCCTAAGTTTACTGTACATTTTCTCATTCCTCGTTGCCACGTCATCTGTTGACCTCCACGTGGTTTCTTCCACTCCCTTGGAGGAACGGAGAATAGGACACGGTACGGTAGACGTGTGTTTGCCATACGTAACACGTGCTCCAACCAACGAAGTCTACTAATCTGGATACGCTCTGACAGATAGTTCTCCGGATTAATACCCTATACTCGCTTTCTGACCTCATCATTACTTGCTCGGCTATTCCACCCGATCTTAGCAATACTATGGTCGAAAACCTCAAGACAACGAATATCTTCTGCACGCAGACTCCAAGTTTCACAACCATACAACAAAACTGAACGCACAGTGGCACAGTATACACGACCTTTCAACTTCAGTGAAATATCAGATCGACGCCACAAGTGTTTCAGTCCAGCGTACGCAGCACGAGCCTTGGATATACGCGTGCTCACCTCTACTACTGTGCTCTCATCCGTCGTCACGCAGCTACCGAGGTAGGAGAAGCGGTCGACAATTGCCAGCATCTCCCCACCGAGCATCAAGCTCGGAATTGTTGACGTCCAGTCTTATAACATCACCTTACACTTTGAAGGTTCAAAGCGCGTGCCGAATGGAGCTACAGCTTTTGCGAGTCTATCTAGTGCACTTTGAGCATGTTCCGTGGATTCGAACAAGCAGACGACGTCGTCCGCGTAATCTAGGTCACACAGCTTTCCACTATTTCCTTGTTCGACGCCTACATCCTGAAGATTTTGCAGCTCACTCTCCATTGTTTTGCCCACGACGAATTTCAACAGGTATGGAGATATGGGACATTCCTATCGAACACCACCGGTCACTTCGAACCGACCGGATAGTTTACCGTAAGCTCTAACACGGTCAGAAGTATGAGAATACAGTGATCTCAGTAGGTTCACAAAATTCTGGGGCATACCTTTTCGCTGAAGAGCATTGAAAAGCGCTTTTCGGTCAACTGAATCGAAGACACCTTTCAAGCTTAATAAAACCATTATTATCGGTCGGCCGTGCGTGTGACACGTCTCAAGTAGTCGGCGAAGAGTAAAAATCTGGTCGATGCTTTTTCCACCTGGGCGGAATCCGGCCTGCTGTTCGCGGACATTCCTCTCGCGAGCCGGTGTAAGACGGTGCAGCAAAATCTAGGCTAATACTCTGGTGACTATCGGAATTAAGCTAATCCCACGATGATTAATACAGTCATTGCGTATTCCCTTCTTGAAGATGGAAACAACCAATGGCTTGTCCCATATTAATGGAATACTCTCCTCGTTCCAAATGTCACGGAGAAAGGCGGTAAGTGATTTTATCAACGCCTCATCACCCAGTTTGAAAAGAACTGGGGGAAGTTCGTCGGGACCTGCCGCTTTCCCCCGCCTTAGTAACCCAATACATGACTCTACTTCTACTTCCGATGGGGGCTCAAATGATACCATCCAAGGAGTCACAGTCGTTGATACGGGAGTAACTGCACTAACGTGCGGCCAGCTAAACTGTTCCTTGAAGTACTCGGCCCATCGGTCAAGCCTTTGCTGTTTGTTATGGATGGCTTCTCCATTTCTATCGCAAATCGTTTCACTGACCTGAGTTCGCCGTCCACCGGTATCACGAATAAGTTTGAACAGTCTTTGACTGTTACCTGAAGCTGTTGCTATTTCCATTTCTTCGGCTACCTTGACCCACCAATTTTTGCTATCCTTCTTAAAAATTTTCGTAACTTGCTTCTGTAGATGTCTTCGTATCTTATTTATCTCCTTACAGTTCGAGAGCTGACGCTTTTGCTTCATTATACTCAGCGACTCTTGCGAGATCCAGTGTCTTTGATGGACAACGGATCTAGGACCACAGGCAAAATCTGCTGCAAAGTGCATTGCCTGTTTGACATGAGCCCAATGTTCATCTACATTGCTGTTCGTCGTAGATCCTAGCTCATGTTCTAACTTCTGCTCATACCGGGTGCGTACTTCTGGGTCACACAAACTTTGCACAGTTGATTAGGTTTGCGGTTTGCGACGATAACCATGGAGCTGGAGAGATAATCGCATTAAAACTAATGCATGGTCCCACTCTACGTACGTGAACCAGTAAGATCTACAGTTCTGAACAGAACTGAGCCACCGGTAGCTTACTGCGATATGACCGACCTGACTCAAAGTACCTGTAGAGTTAGACCGCCATGTCGCGGTTCGACGCAAGCTGTGTCGGAAATTGGTGCTAGACAAGAACAATCGATTGTCTGCACAAAAGTGGAGAAACCCATCCCCGTTATCTGTACGCTCAGCAGGTAAAGCACAGCGCCCACCTCAATAAGCTTCTGACACACTAAGTTTGCCAACTTTTGCATTGAAGTCACCAGTTAGCACCACAATGTCAGAACCCTTACTGTTGCGAACGCTGGTGGCGAGTTCGCCATAGAACTCATCTTACTGCGCGGCTGAGCTGCAGTCTGTTGGGGCGTACGCGGAGATCACAAACAAATTGCGCTTCACACAACGATCCTTTCGAACGCCAACTGACCCCTGGAGTCTCAGAGCACTTAAACAGTTAGTTAGATACAAGTACATTAAAGTGGAATTCACTGTGATATGAAAAAGGCGAGTGTCAAAGAACTCACCTTCGTCACTTGAGATGTATTGTACCAAAGAAAGCAGGACGGATGAGGCAAGCCTGTATATGACCAGCCGAACAAATCAATATGTCCGAACTACATGTGTGACCTTTTATATCGTTCCTTTTCCAGACGCAGATGTAGCAACACTGATCCTCCGGCTGCCTGAATATTTCGGCTCCATTCTTGCCAGGTGGCACCGTTAGGCTGATACTTTTGCCCACTACTTCCGTTCTGTTAGTCCGATTGATCCGTTGGTTGGCTTAATCGGTAGCTCTTCATACGGGCTATCTTGCTAATTGTCTCAGATACCGATGAGTTTCATCTACGAGTCCACATACTTCTTTTCATTCGGTAAATTTTCCGTCTCCTGTTCGGTCTGTGGCTCGCGATGGGTTGGCCTGATTTCCCCAATACAAAATTGTTTTTCCCATAGTATAGTAGGTTCTTTCAGCCGTTTAGGCGAGCACTTTCAATACATCAATTACTACGACTTCACGGATTAAAATGGAGTAGTCATATTTTTACTCATTCGAAGGTATTTCGCACAACTGTTTCATGTTCAACGGTTTTCGTGTAGTGAAGCGTACGTTCAAGTTCCGATTCATAACTCTTACTGTGATGTGGTTTTGCATTTTCTGGTTCGTATACAGCCAATGATAATGAAGTGGCTGCTGTTCGATCCGGTAATTCTCACGATGAGCAATGCGCACAGGATCTGGAAATTGTGATCACCGGGACCTTGGTCCCTGTGCGATTGGTCTTACTGCTCGACTTGGATGCTCTAACTGATCCAAATGTATCAGGAAAACAGATGCCGGGTAATCGACTCCTCGTCGAATTCGGTCAATGCCAGGTTGGCGAACAGCGTACCGCAGTGTTCTATCTCGTAAATCAGGGCGAGGAATTGCCTATCAGATTTCGTCTACCTCGAGTGGCACACTTTCGACCGCGACCGCAGCAAGGTCTTATTCGACCAGACGGTAGGCAGATGATCTGTGTGGATTTTGTCCCGAGACAATATGGTGAGTTTGCCTGAGTATTGCTCGCCTTGTTCAACTTCAGTGCTTCGAATGGAAATAGAGTTGTTCAGTACACAACTGGAAAAAAGAAAAAATCAAAATAAATCCACGTTTTCTGGCGTGCGTTGAATTCCTTTGCTATTGATTAGTCCCCTTTACTAGGAAATGAAGTTTGCCACTAATCATCTTCCTGATTTGCTTGGCAATGATGAGAATTATGACTCCTGGAAAAATTTCGTTACAATACAATAACGTGGTTAATGCAGAATAACAGAAGCACTACAAAGACTTGCGGAAAAAGCATTATTGTTTCTATGGCGCGAAAGAACTATGCATGTTATGCTAGTGATCCCGCAGAAAATAAATGAAGATGGTGAGCGGCATTGTTTCCCTGGTGATGGCAACACGTAATATCATTTAAAAAATCTGGAACGTTTCGAAATAATGACGAACAAGTTGAATTGATAAGAAAGACAAGTGATTCAAAACTAATTCCAAATCGGTGTATGTCACGTGCTACCGTGGTTTGATTGGGCAAACTATATGATCCTTGAGCACAAATTTCGAAGCCTTTCTGCTGTGTCGCCAACCCATGTGTCATTGGCTTTCGCATGTGATTCATTCTGGTCCCGTTGGCCTTGCACTCGAGTGCGCGATGCCTGTCTGTCCCACGCTGTGCTTTGTTCCGCTTTACCAATCACATGCTGTTACGTGCACGTGAGACTGACATTGGTTCGTTGGTCCTGTCCCTTTGACTCATTGTTATGCTTGAGCTTGCCACTGGATGATTCACTTATTTTCCCGCTTGTCTACTTACGTGAGCGTTTATTGATGTACTAATAAGCGGATCTATTGGGTACTGTGTTCTCTGAATTCAGAACACCACGCACCCGGTGTGGCCTCTTAGCTCAGCTGGCAGACAGTATGCCGTGATAAATTGTGGATGGCAACCATGCGTGGATTCGGATTCTTCCGGGGTCAACGACCGTTTGTAATTAGGACCATTTCAACATTTGTAAAATCGGCCAAAACTCCAATTCAGAACCCGAATATGAGCACAGTGATCCCAGAATTTTTAGGAATAATTAGCCTATAGTGTGTCCGATAATGAGTTTAGTCCAAAGAAGGTTATTTGCTCGAATAAACCGTTTACGAGTGATTACTAAGTGAACTCTTCTAAGAGGGAAATCCATTCACACTCACACTGAACCAATTTGTTTGTTGTGAAGAAGTACATGAGTGGATATAGAGAGGATTACCGGATACGTTTCACTGATGGGCGGAAATAACCGCGAAACAGGTAGTGTTCTTCCGAAAATCTTTTATTCAACCATTTAAATATATTACTTACAACAAGGGCACCGTAATTTTGTCCGCTCCGTACTATTCCACCCAACGGTAAGCCAGGACTGATGACAGAATCTCATTACATCCTGTTTGTTGAGTCTCCCTTTATCGGTATGCAAAACACAAGCATGACTGTACCGATGAATGTGTATTGAGCAAAAGAGCACGGCAAAACGCGTGTGAAAATCATGTCAGCAGAGATGCAAGCAGACAAGTAAGTAAGTACGCGAATCAGGGTCACATTCCAGTGAGAACGCAAGCCAAGCGTACCACTGGATCAGACCACGCAAGGTCGAGAGACACGTGAAGACATGATTGTTTAGTGCAGTCGAGGATGGAACATGACAAGCTTCAACCCTGTATGCGTGGGTACGTGAGTGTGTCCGTGTGTGTGGGATACGGATGCAGTGTGTGTGTGTGGGAGGGGGGTATAAGAGAGAGAGAGGGAGAGAGAGATTGTCTGACGGCGCAAGTGATTGCTTAAACCGAACACAACATCGTTTGTCTTCGGAAGTGTTGAGCCCGTTTCCATGTGCTCAAATCGGATGCATCCATATAGCTTAACTCACACCAAGATTTTGAGTTCAAGTAATGCTTAATAATGGTCGTATTTTTGCCTAAGATTCTGAACAAGTTTTCCACTCAACAAACCACGCGAATAAAAAAGCCCCAGTTCTTCTAAGCTACGCTAGCAGTGGACCTTTCGCATCGTATTTGTTGACGAATAACGTATCCATTGCACAGTAAATCTGTTCGTTTCTCCTGCTCTGGTCAGCATAGTTTTACAGAATTTCTGGGGAGCATCGACTGTTCAACTGTCATTCACCTATGTCACGGGCAGACTACAATCCGTTAGCACAGGGCTCAACTTCACGAGGAATTTATTTGGACCTTATGCGGGACTCCACTCCAGGGCTCACGATCTCGTTTTCGACTGTCCGCCGTAAAGCTGTTTGCTTTTGAAGCTACGGAGCATGTAGCGTAAAACTAACACGAGTTGAGCATCCACAAATTCCAACAAATTGTGATATCCTCGAAATATTTGTAATTGTACGACAGCTGACATCAGTAGATGAGGTATCTGGAGTTCAACGATTCTTAAACATTTCAATTTTTAATGACATCAGAAATCTGTGGGATGATTTTATCTGTGAGTGATGGGATTGGAACACAAGCCGCACGAAATGATATGCAATCCAATCCTGTCTGAATATGTAATTAATTTCTGAGTTCGACCTTCTTGTTTACGGCTCGGAACTGCCATGGAAACCTGTTCTTGTTCCTTATGCAATACAGATAAAGTATTCTATGCAGTTCTCAAGGTGCACTATTTTGGATTAAGCCAGTCAGTTGGAAACTACTCGTGCTACGGGCCATCTGCTTGTTATGAGCATAATAAGTGACAGAAATTAGTGATTATTTTGAATAGTTTCTGATTAAATAAAATCAGTCCTGGAAAACTGCGGTGCAACCAATTCCTTTTTAATGAAAACCGTTACTTAGTCTCCTCATATCAAACTCCCGATAATCAGTCCTGCAGAAAGAGTTGCAATATAACAAACTTCATGATAGGGAATTATGTAAACCTCCTGTGAATCCCACAGTGAAATCGCGATGATGAAGGATACCGACTTTCTGTCAAGTCAAGGCACTTATATCCCCGTCAATTCTTGCTTCGTTTTTCTGCCCGCTCCTATTCGGAGCTGGAAACTCGTCTTGATAATTTCCTTTGAACAACAACCATAGAAGAGTACGACCACAGTTCTAAATCTCCGATGGACCAGATGAAATAATCTGCTCTTATACATAATAAAAAGACGGCGAAGATTGTGAGTTGCAAGTATTTCATTCGCTTCTCGAGGTCTGCACCGTAAAACATAAGAGTTTATAAATGGCAGGGGACATGGGATTATCATTGAAAAATGTAGGAACGTGCTTGTCACAACTAAGTCAATAATTCATGTAGAATTTTGCGGTTGATTTCTGGAAGGTGGGTAGCTGTTTGTTGTCTCGTTCAAAGGGGTTTCTTTTGATTTTAATAGCGTACCATCGGTAAAGCTAACAGCTTAGAATTCCGTTGGCACAGTCGCATTTTGAATGACTGAGTCAGGTCAGCTAGATGGCCCTCTGAAGGTAGACGGTTCACGATAGCTGATGCAGAGTATCTTACCGAAGATTGTCTTGTGCACTGGAACTAGTTCATCGAGGGTAAAAGACGTTTCAGAGTCTCTGTGATTTTAAATATTTGTGTTGGTTGTAGTTCAGGTTTTTGGTTGTCGTGATGTTCTAATCGATGAGCTTGGCGTTCAGATGGCAAATGTTTCATCCCCAGTCAAGGTGACATCGTCAGTGTATGTGGGCTGTTGGTAGTGATCTTTGTATTTACACGTTTGTCATTAGTCCTAACCTTGAACCTCGTAGATGACTTCGCGCCAAAGCTCGATGCTTGTTTTTCGACCTGGCCTCTTCTAACTTGACCTTCGACCTTTGGCAGTTAAGGTCCACTTTCGCTTTGTGCTCGTGCTTCCATTTCTGATATTTGAAGTCTCGATGATTCATTTCCGAAGATGTTTGAGTGTGAAAATTTCAGATTCAATATTTCAGGCTGAGTGATTTGGGTCCATTGATTCCATTCCTGACTTTCCTAGTTAGTTGGACTGTCTGCTCCTCATCCAGCTGTACACGTCATCCAATTCGGCATTTCTATTGGTCGAGTTGTTTGAAGAGTACCGGGCATCCGTAAAATCCCTTGCGTGCGTCGTGGTTGCCTGACCTGGAATTTTAACCTTATTCAAATTGAACCTGTGCCCTTCTTGATCCTCGTGGACGGATATGAAAGAGAATGTGTCACGTCTCTTTGTAGCAAGTTTATGCTCACACTTTCGAATGCCCCTTTTCTCCCGGTCTGACCGACGTAGCATTTGCGGCAGTCCATACACTTGACTTTTTATACAACATTTCTTCCTTCTCCAGGGTTGAGTAATTCTTTTAGTTTAGACATGAGTTTTCTCATGGTTTTGGTTGGCCTGTGAACAACTGTTATGCCTTGAGATTGAATCAATTCTGAACTTGTTTCAGGTACGTTTTTGATTTATGATAGGTTGATCCTTCTATTTGGTTGTGTTCCTTGATTTATTTTCCTATTCATCCCATACACGGTTCTTCTTGTGAAGTTTCTTGGATATCCGTATCGCTGGAGCATTCTGAAGAGGTAGTTTTCTTCTTGCGTTCTCAGTTCTATTGAGCTGCAGTCGCTTTTAGCTCTCGTGATCAGGGTCCGAATGCATGACCTTTTACGATGCTTTGGGTGATTTGGTCCGTGTGTCTCTGTTTCCGATATACGGATGTTTCCAGAGTGCCGTTGGAGTGTCTTTTCACTATCACCTCCAGGAATGCCAATTCTCTATTCCTCTCCGATTTCATGGTGAATTTGATGCTTGCGAATACGTTGTTGATTGTTTTCTGTGTATTTTCAATATCCGAGCGTTTTATGATGAGGAAGGTACTATCCACTCATCTGACGCAGGGTTTCGGCCGAATATTTGGTAGCGCCATGTTTTCCAGGGCCTGTATTATAACTTCAGTGGGAAGTCCGGATATGGGTGAACCCATCGGTGTTCCTAGGATTTGTTCGTACAAGTCACCATCAAATCTGAAATAGGTTTGTAGGCACATTTCCAGCAGTTCGTAGATTGTTTGTGCTTCTAGTGGTTCGTCCAGGTAGTGATCTTGCAGGAGTTCTCTAATCGCCAAAATAAGCAATCAGAACATCATGACAACATTTCGGAGTGTCTTTAATCCTTCTTTGAGCCAGCTATCATTCAAATCTCTCTAATTACTTATCTCCACAACTGCAAGTTAACCGAGTGACAACGTGAGGCATCTAGACCAACGAGGCTGTCGGTGTGATTACTAGTCAAGTCAAGTAGGTGCTTTATGCCACCCAGTGGGTTAGAATTTCTAGTGGTTCACACTCTGACCAATGGCGCTACTTAGAGCAGCTTGCAGCGGAGCTTGAAGTACGACTCGCATTGTTATAAATATGCCGGCCCCTAAGGAAACAAATGAAATGACTTCCTTTCATTTCTCCATCAAGACGGGCTCGGTTTTGTATCGTTGTTTCGTCTGACCCTCAGTAGAATTTCCAGGATTACCACTGAACAAAAGGGCTTTCTTTGGGGCTCGATCCGGAGTACAAACCTTGTGTGCTCCGTGGGTTAGAGCTCCGACCAAGCCACTTTTCTAAGCAACTGAAGAGAAACTAGAGAACTTCACATGACGACCGTCCACGTTCTTTTCTTGTGAGTGACCCGCTACAATGCACCGTGTCACTCTTGCGAAAAAGCCGTGTTTATCTTAACTTTTTTCATAGAAACCCACGCAAAAGAAAAAACGAGAATGATCTCACATCAATGGAAAAGTAGTATTCCAACTGTGGGTGTGAGGGAAAATTAAACAATGAAGAACAAATTCAAAACCGTCAACTGAAATAATTTGGCATCAACCAATCAGAACTAAATTCGGCGTGCACGAATACAACGCTTGACTGAGTGAGTGTCTGTAATGGAGGGACAATGGACGACATTCTGGAGGAATGCATATAATGTAGCAGGAGAAGAACCATTTTTGTTTGACTACTGGGTAACCAGTTGGGTGACCCATGGTAAAGACGAAGAGCTGGGAGAATGCCTAACCTTCTTCTCAATCATTGTTCGTTTGGTATCTAGAATACTTCCCAGAGTATGTGAAAAATCTCTTCTGTAAAATCCCTGTTACGAGCATCATTGGAATGATTACGAAAAAATTCCCAGTGGAAAAGCTAAATGAGGTCTTGTCCGTTATCATCCTACTCTGGTCCACACTACCTAACATCAGTTTCATTGACTGCATTTTTCCATGGTTTTGTTGTGTTGAAGGCAGTATACTTTGCGATAAAGCATTGAGTCAGTGCAGTTTTCACAATGTTCTTCAACCGATCGTTACATCTGAGACCAATATTGAACAAAAAATGTAAACAATTTGGCTCTCGTGTTTACCCGTATACGCAGTCATGCAAAAACAAATAATGAAGTGGAGATAAAAGTGTCTTCGTGTTGCATGCTTCTCTCCGTGAACCAAACGACATACACTGTACCAATTAAAAATATCTTTACTTCCTCGGAGATCAGTACCAAGGAATACAACTCAACAAATTGCCCACGACTCATAACTGATTTCGTCAACTGTCATTTTAACCTAAAAAGCGAACAGTAATGGAGTTATTTAAAAGATTCGAGTCTTATTTAAACGGATGATCTAATGCTTCGATGTGGGAATTTTTAAAATGACTTTCAATGCTGTTTTTCAGGCGTTTGAAATTTCTTCTTGTTTTTGTGTCGTTCCAAGCCTCTTAATCACTTTCTGTGACATGGGATCTATTTGGTGAATTTAGCAGGCGTTTAATCCTTTATTATTTGAGGATGATTGAGTAACATTTTCTGACATTTCTATGGTAATATTCATTCCAGTACCAAAAATTTAATAAATTCACAACACTTTTGAAGTTATACCTCAACTCATGTTCCCAGAAGCTGATAGATATTTGCTCTCTCTTCATTCCCAACGAGTAGGCACATTTCATGTGGAACAAAAGATCCTGGTCTTGGGACAAAGATGGAACGAGAAAAAAGGACGAATGATGAAAGATCATAAGATTTACGAGACTGCCGTTCTTTTCCACGCCTCATCTCATCTGATCACACAACTGCCCCGTGTCCGATTCAATCCAGGTGAGAAACAAAATTGTATTTTCTAGGCGTATCAATGTGTGTCATGGGTGGATGTTTTCACATTCAAGAAACCCTATTTTTATTGCAGACTGAAATATTTGACTAGAAAGACAGCCGCAGAGTGGGAAATACGGTTTGCAAAACAATAATGACCCTCGATGCTGTCACGGTGAGCAGTCTGTTTTAGCTGTGAGACACAGAATGGTCCTTTGGATAAGGTGGCACATTAGTCACGTGTGACATAGAGACTTGAAACGAGATTTAGCGGTGACCAAAATATCAGCGAATCTCCGGGTCGAACTTCGCCGCCTCAGACCGGTTTCTCCGGTTGACAAATCACTCTTTCTCGCCGCAAATACGTTGTAAAAAGGCAAAGAATAAAAAGCGTCGAATTTTGGAGAAATCGTCAGTAACAATACTTGCTTCTGTCATCCTCTAACTTCAGTGGTCTGGTGTGTCGGCTACAGATATTCCAACTGAACCTAACTGCAACTAGTGGGCCATCATTGGTGTGGGCGAGTGAGAAGTTTTTGGGTAGAGATAATTTGATTACGACTACGTTACATAATCCACATTCTAAAAGTATCTTCGATCAGGCATTTTCAACCTGCCCTCTTTTATTCGAAAGTGAGTGTAAGACGGACACTGTTCAAAGTTTGATGCCGGATCTGTCATCGTCCTAAAATAAGTGCTTTTTCGATCATATTGACAAAAATGAGAAAGAAGACAGACACAACCAACACTCCTTCCCATAACCTTTAGGCGTTCGTAGCTTTTCAAGTCGTCTGTAACATTTTCCAATCCTCAAGCAAAAATCACGAGCATCGCGCCATTTGGCAGACGTCTTCTTGTAATTTAGGTGGGAGCTACTCCATCCACTGGGGTCTACTAAGCTTTCTTTTGGTTTGACGTTTTTCCATCAACTGTTAAATTATGATTTTTCAATTCTAGTTGTTAAAGCCCTGCTAAGGTTAAGACTGTCATTTGGGATTGTTACTTTGGTGGCCAGCGAATTTGGTTAGTGCTAAATGGCAGGAAAACCATTTGCAGATCAGGCTGCACTTGGGGTGGGGGTTCATTAAATTTACCTAGTAGGTTCTTCTACCGGGGCGGCTGAACTTTTGTTCTTGTAGTCAGCTTCAAATTTTGGTGGCGGCAATATGTCATATAGCTATGTTTTAAGGCCGAAGGTTCAACTGGATTAAAAAATTAGACGGTAATTCATCATGGATTGCCGATGGGGACTCGAACCCAGCGTGACAAAATCACATCTACCGCCATGCTGGCTAACTAACCCCCAGTTTGAGCTTTCAAGAAGCGTACCACTTGTAAAGGATAGAAAAAATGTAACACCCAAACAGCAAGTGCTTCTTAGGACTTCCAAAGTTGAGTTGGGTGTCGGATCTGTAAAACGAAATATTACAACGGGTCTTTCAGATTTTGCCACTTGCTACCGTTGTAATCCAAAATGCGTGCCGGAAAAAAGCTGTTTATTCAAATTCAAGCTTTGGGGAATGCTAAAATGAATAGACCGCAACAGAACAGTTCATATGTATCTGCGATAGACAGTCAACAATAATCCAGCACTCATTCGGTCAATGGATGTAGTAACGTGGTTCATATAAATTGCTTCAGCTCATTGTGCTCCATCCGTAGGATCTTATCACGCTTTTGTTTCTTCATTGTTCATAACTGTTTTCGACTGAGGGTATCATTCATTTAGGTAGTATACGCATACTCCACCACACCACAGCATTCGGTCGACTGACAGCAGCCGAAACCGGAAGTTGGAAGTTTACGCGACTGACTGAAATGCAATTATTTCCCTAAAAAGCACGAAAGCACATCCCTGCGGGGGCTCAGTTTAATCATTCGACCCCCTTCTGGCCACCTATGACGGATAGATAACAACATTCATCTGCAGTGACCGAATAAGAAAATACGGGCAAGCTCTTCCTTATAAAGAAATAAGGTATGGTGCAAAGTTCCGCTTAGCCACAACTGTTTTTTCAGCATCATCTGACAGGCAAGCAGCCCCTTCGTGAAATGTTGTGTTTCTTGTATACGAACAAAAAGATACAAGACAGTATTACTACTACTTTGAACTGCCTCAGGTTCATTTTTAGTGTCCTAAAGTGAGTTACTCGCTTATGATGAGTAGTCGAATGCCTACTGCAAAACAATAATGAAACCGATAGCTTGAAGAACATTCCTGACCAAAAGTAATGGGATGAAAGTCCAACATAAATTTTCGAGTCTTCTGAAAAAAATTGTTTCAATTTTCCTAATGCATGCAAGATTAGCCGTGAGTCAGAAACCAAACTTAAATAAGTCAAGCTTGCATTGTGAGAATGACCGCGAACGATGGCCGTCGTATTCGGTTAGGAGCATTCCATGATTATATGATGTACACGTGTAAATTTGTGACGGGTGAATGATACCAATCAAATGTTTTCCGTATCAAACTAGTTGAGCTGCGCCGAGATCGGTTCAGCCTAGCGACGACTGCCTATATCCAAGTTTCTATTTCGAAGCACAGATCTCACAGGAAAAGTAAAGCAATCCAGAAAGTGACAAAGTAGAATGTGAACAACCAAAAACCGTACTAGAAATATGAAAAAGTGTCGAAACATCAAACCGTATACTAAGGTGCTTTTAGTCACTGGAGGGACCTCTTAAGCCCGGCGAGAGAGATCTTATTTGCTTGACAAAGTTCACCAGTCAGGTTTTTCTTACCTTCTCTGTGTGTCTGGTCGCCCTTACTCATCTTCATATTACCACCACCAGCCTCACGCCGAAGAGTTCTATCCAGAGATACGTGTCATTCAGGTCTCAGCCACTTCCGTCTGATGATGTGTGGTTTTTGGTCAGAGAGACGTACGTGGAAGAAAAACAAACTCCTCTACTGAATTAAATATCAGAAAGAAGCGAAAATGAAACCCTTAGTGGCTTTTAGATTATCGGTCAGAAAAGAGACCAGCCTCATCGTTCAACAACTGTTCAAGTCTGTTCACTCAACAATGAACGCGACTGGGACTTGGTGCGGACGGAAGGTCATAAAAAAGTGACAAAAACGGCAATCACGATAGCGTAAAGGAATACAAGTTCGTAGTCGTCAATTAGGAAAATATTTCAGAGGATGAGTGGGCAACGTAGTAGCTAATCCAGTTATTCAAGCTGAACGTTGTGATGCGAAGGGTTGTGCCCGTATCGTCGATCATTAAATATTTCCACTGTCCGACAACAGGATCACAAGTAAGCCATCGACTTCGATTAGCTGCGTGTAGGTGTGACAGACAACGATAATGGTAAACAATTTTATTAAATGTTTTTTTTCTTCTGCCTCACACATATGAAATCAGGCATTGTTCCCAAGGTGACTAATGAGGTTGGCTATTCAACTGATTTGGTCGAATTCGGGTCCAGTTACCCATGTCCTCGAAATGCAGTTGTCGGTCATACGGGAGTGACTTCCCTACGTGGACTTCCGGCTCACACGTACGAGGAATGGAACCGATGGTTGTCCCACCAGGAATCAAAGGATGAATCGGGTCGGCAAATGGTAAAAAGCTCAAAAATTGCATTCCCCAATGACCGCTGTGGAAGTATTCGACCTGCACTGAAATATCTTGATATGAGGTATGCTTTCGATATTTAGTTTGAAATGATCTACATTAGCAGAACATGCAGGTCACTTGAAAATTAATTATCCGTCGAAGAGATTCTTGTATATTATCGAATGCATGAAGGCAGTTACAGGCTTGACGTGATTTAACGGTGTTAGTATTATTCATAAGGTAAAAGCTAGTCGGAATTCTTTAAAGATATAATATCAGCTACTTTGTTTATTTGATAAACCATGGGGCAGCGATCAACTTTTCGTTTTTGTATCTTTGCAAAAAGCTAATCACGAAAAATTACATAATTAGATAATTTGGACCGGTGGATGAGAAGCTGGTAGATAAAAACTCATTTGAGCTACGACACTTAATAATGGTTCATTTACCTATGACTGTAGCCGTGGTACGAAAGACTTTGGAGTACCGATTATTGATCCTGTGTTCATGGATTTTTGAAGATGCTCGGAATGAACAGAGTTTTTCTACACTCCGTTTTGCGATTCAAGAAACAAGCTTCTGGAGCAAAGTTGTCAAGTGACGGTATGGACAGGATAAACGGATTTGCACGCGATCGAAGCCACTCTGATTCAAGTCGGTTTCACAAACGATAGATATCTTCATCAGTTGCTCTGTTAGATGCTCCCAGATCCATCCCTCCAGACGCCACATTCAATGAGGAGCGCAAATCCTTGAGATGCCAGCTGACTAGGGGCATGAGAAAAGACCACGAACAGTTGTGGTTTGGGAAATGTAGGTAAATGGAAATGGATGCATCCACCGGCACTGCTAGCAGCCTTTTCGTTTGATTAGAACTACCGATCCACGGAAACTCGGTGTGAGTTATTTAGGGAATCCGAAGGCTCACTGATTCAGTGTCAGGGACGTCGTCTGGAACGTTGGTCGGAGCACTTTAGGGAACAGTTCAGGTGGCCCACTTCAGCAGTGGACCTTCCCAATACACCTGTCAGAGAAACGATGCAGACGGTTATCACTCCTCCGTCAGAGAGGACGATATTGTTCTTCTGAATGCTGATCCAGGTAAGTTGCAAGCTCTCAGAGATAGCCTAAAATCAGTGAAGCAATGTTTGGGATGCGATTTGCGCCTTCACAGTGTAAAATTCTGCTGCAGGACTGGGTTGTTTCAACACCAAACCTTGCGTTGGCAGGGGAAGCTCTAGCTGAAGTTGATAAATCTTGTTACCTGGGCAGTTACATCTCACTAGGTGGACAGGTATCGGATGAAGTGTGATCGCGCATACAGAAGGCGCGTTTGGCTTTTGTCAACCTCCATCATCTGTGGCGCCGGCGTGACATCCGATTGTCTGTTTAGGGTAGAGTGTGTACTGCGGTGGTTAGGTCCGTTCTTTTATACGGTTCCGAAACATGGCCGTTGGTAGTAGAAGATGGGTGAAGACTGTCGGTGTTCGAGCATCCGTGTCTCCGTAGCATTGCCCGAATATGGTGGGAACACCGTATCAGCAATGCTGAGGTTCGGCGTAAGGTGTTTGGAACCAAAGGTCGGTCTGTGGATCAGATACTGGATCTAAACAAGTTAAGGTGGTTGAGGCATGTGTTACGCATGCCAACTAATAGACTTCCTCAGCGTACGCTGTTCTCCGAGACAGACAGTGGTTAGAAGGTAAGTCTTCGTGGTTAGTCCATGATATGGCAAAAGGGTATGAAAACCTCGACCAGGGGACTTGACCACGTAGGACGTGTTAGACTTCCAGGTTGAGGTCCACGAGACCCACCTACCAAATGGTAGCAGACTTTTAGAGATATAGCTGAGCGTCACGGTCAGTGACGTGGTTGCATTCGAACTCTTTCTTTGTTCTCTCAGTTTCCGCTTATTACTTTGATTTTTTCTACCTTTTTCACTTTCTGATTTTATTCTTTTTGCCCTTTACTGGACGATGCCGGAAGGTAGCAACCAAAACCAGAACACAGAAGTGCGAGGTTAGTGCTTAGATAAACAGAACTGAAATTAGTATACATTGATTCTTTTTGTCAGTTAGAATTGCTGTCACGTCGTCACGGTCACGAAAGAAAATGACGGCCGCATGGTAACTTAGCTTTGCAATCTCGTTGCCTTTGTGATCTCCTAGTATAAGAACATTGCTCTGCTACGGGACGTTTTTCTCAGTGTTCTAGGCTGGCTGCGTCATGATCACGAAACAGTTAGTTCTTTCAGCCTACAAAACTGTTAACCATCAGCTAAGTGGAGTGTTTTTCGTTGTTGTGTCTGAAAAAGCCTATCCAAAATGTAGATGGGAATGTGGATGGCGGTAGTATAAATCCCCAAAAGACAAAAGACCAGTGGTTATATTCCCCGATATCGCACGAGTGGAACATTCAGGATGCCTGGCAAATCTAGTTCAATCAAAATAAACGCATGAAGATTTCCAATTTTTTATAAAATACAAACATCATCATAAATGTTATTGTCATTTTTATTATTAATATTATTACTACTCAGCGGGAGACAGTGATATGAATCATAAACTGGTTATTGGACCAATTTCCTAGGCATCACCTGCCTCGATTAGCACAAACGTATAAAGCCGGAGTGAATATTTGACAAGAACCACTGAGTGCAGCTCTTCACGGAAGATGTTTGTTATACGCTTGGTAAAATGACTAGGAGCTTATGAACAAGTTGACGTGGTTAAATTGAGGATTAAACTTTCCATAACTAGCGGGTGGTGTCCGGGGTTTTTCTCAAAGCTTTGGATTACTAGAAGGATGATTCAAAACCTCTTGGTACGAATACCAGCCGGGTAACTAAACAGTTTTCTATCATTCTTTTCTGCCGTAGAAAACTGGAAATAACCAGTGCGCGTCCCTGTCAGGTGGGAACTAACAAACCCATGTGGTTGAAGTTAAAATATCAGAAACGTAACCGTACTCCCTTTTATCACATCTTTAACAAAAATCAAATCAAACGAATTTAAATTCGTGTTCGTCTAACCTTAAGGTGCTAAATGACTTCCATTAAAATGAAAGTCAATTTTAGCCACAAACCCAAGGGTATCGGTCATCGACAATCTAGGAGACAGGGAAACAGGTTTTCCGCAAAGAAATGATCGCTCGCCTATTGGATAGAACCATCGATCAAGCGTCACTTTTTTGACTTGGGTCAAACTTTGGAAATCTTCCGACGTAGCAGTGTTTGAATCACGTGAAAAAAATCCGCGCTTTACTATCGTCTGCGTTCCACCGGTCGAGCTACAAGGAGCTGAGCCATGGGTTAGTGTGAAAAATATGCTTATTAAGGACTTTCAATATTCCAGCCAAAGTTTCGTTGTAACTAAGTTTGAACAGTTAAACACAGCTACCCAAGGTTTCTAGGCACATATTCTAAAGCAGTTCGCAAGGATCAGTCTTCCTCTGCCGGAGGGTTTCTAGTGTTCTCTCTACAAAACACAAAATCATTAAAAACTCCATGAGCACAAAGCTCGGTAGGTGTCTCATCGAGAACCTACACTTCCAGCATTCGAACACCAAAATGGCTATCCACAGTCTGTTCACTACATTGCTCTCCCTAACGAAAGAACACTGTCCGTATTGTGATACGCTCCTTTATCACACACGACCTAGAAGAGTTCTGTTCAACGAGGAATCTCATTGGGCAAGCCATTTCACAATCTCCCAGTCGGTCACAGCGTATCCAAAATCAACCAATTACGAAGGATTCCCAATCTACGCGGCCTCGTTGGCGTATTCGCCAACTGTCGCATACCATCGGAAGAAATAGAACCCGAGAATGAAATGTATTACCAAGCAACGGTACCACAAAACAATGACATATTGACAACACGTAATAACAGTGTACTACGTGATCATTCACTTTTCCTGTGCATTGTCTTCTGCTGTTGCCTAGCCCAGGTCCGAAATCAAAAGGTAAACTTGATGAGCTCCAACACAAAGGAAAGGTAGCCTGATTGAGTTTGTCAAAGTCAACTGCCCCGCTCGATCTCAGTAAACCGTCAAGTCGCAGAAACATAACGATTACATCAAGTGTACAACAAATGTGAACAGTTTCATGAAATAAGTTAACTAGAGAGGGGTTAAACAGACAAATGACAGGAAGTAAACGAATACGGTTTCGCAATATATAGGTAATCCAACGGTCATAGCGAGGTTGACCATTCTCAAATAGCAAAAGGTTGTCTCCAAAGCTTATTGATTTTTCCTTCTGAACATAGGTGATTTATATTGTTGCAGATGGTTGACCGCTGGGCGAATTAGGATTATTTTCAGTGTTTACAGGGCAGGGGGCAAGAAAGAGCTCCGTAGTTCTCGTGAGCTTGTGTACTTTTCTATTTGCCTACTGATAGTGAGTTATCAGACTTTGGACTATTTTAATCTGAAGTAGTTAAAATGCCGAAAACGGTCCTGGATGCAAACAACAATCTGCTAGAACTTGACCAAAGTCTTTCGTTGGAGTTTGTTCGATCGGTTAGCAGTCGTGTAACACTCGCCAAATAAATTGGATCATTCGGGTTGACTCTGGACAAAACCAACAATTGCAACTGTCTTTCACTGACTCTGCAGTCTAGGATAATATTTTTCCGCGCGTTGATTTGAAAGTCTTAACTTTACCTTTTACAAGAAGCATCTACGTGCATCTAGGTAAATGGATTCAATCAAAGTCGAGCTACACACACTGAATGCCACCTACGTTCGGATACTAACGTCAAATATAAGTGATCGAGATATTGGGAAAGTTCTTACAGAGTTGAGTGGCAAATCTCAAAGAAAATCCTGCCAACAGTAATTGTTGAAGAACTCAGTCGGAACTAGATCAGTGGCAGAGACACACTATCAGCATCGAATTTCGATGTCAACAGCCGTCTGGTGCCTACCAGTTATTTCTTCAATTCCCTGGAGGTATACGAAGAACTGCCCCAACTTCAGTCTGACAAAGCATGCAGTCCTGACAGACCATCCCCAATTGTGCTGAAGTAAAATGCTGCCGTATGAATCCTATCATATCCGACTGCTTCAGTCGCTACTTAATGCAGACTAGAATGTCTGACGGATGAAAAGTGGCCTCCATTTCAACCGTATCCAAGAAAGTAATTAACAAGTTTCACCCAATAGAATGCACATCCGTTATCTTAAGGTGTTTAAACAATTACTACTACAGAGAATACCTCCGCAGCTTAATGTGTCTGACCCTAGCTAACTCGACTACCGTCGTTCACGTTCAACTCTCGAAGCCCTCGCTCCAATCAAATGTTCTGTTTTGTCTGCACTGGGTCAGAAATTAGTTGGCCCATTTTATGTGGTCCCAGCACCAGTTCATGTTCAACCTTCTGCAGTAGGATAATGGCTGACGAATCGCTTCCCCTTTTAACTCGATCTCAGTGAATGTATTTTCACATCATCTACACGATTACGCTATAAATATTTATAAGCTCATACCAAGACGTACAAATCCTCCACAGTACTATATCTAGCCCGTTTTCTTGCTAACCCAGATGTTATCATTTGAGAACTAAACTCAGTGCTGAGTTGATATTATATTTCACTCTTTATATTATTTTGTAGCTGGAAGAGATCATGTAGCTGCTGAATATCCACCGTAGAGTGACTTGACTTGACTTGAAAACCACTGAGCTGGTCAATTCATACATTGGAATGAGAATCACCAGCTTTAGATGCAAAACAGTTCACTTCATTCCGATAGAAGGAACCGTTTCCCAGAGTTCAGTTAGAAGGATACAGATATACAGGACAGCTGAAAAGACCACACTCACAGCACTTTCAGACCTAATATCTCCAGACATGCAACTCAGATCTGTTTCACATACAGGAGTTATATAGTTGGGACATACAAGGTAATGTGCTACGACTGAGAAAGGGGATGATACTCGATTAGAATTTAGATACACGTGATGATTTGTCACCAAGAATTAATTAAAAGCATCTCGTCAACAGTGCTCACAAAACACAGTCAGTTTACCCTTTGAAATCAAACTAGGATCAGTGAACAAAACCCGATGAATGAGAAGAATACAAAACAAAACGAGAAGGAATAAACAGAAATTAGGTGCGTGCATTCTGGTCGATCATGAAGCTTGTCACAGTAACTACAGGCAAGAATCAATCAAGGGAAACAGCTGATCTACTTATCAAACCCTATTGACTGCTAATCCAATGTTAAACTTAATATAAGCTCAAATCCATTCGCATGAAACCCCGCTGTTGGTAGTCATAGGGTGGCCCAGCCTCGGTCGAAGTAAACAGAAGCTCACTGGTAGCAAGACAACAATCTTAGTTGAGCAGGGTTGAGGTGTTAGCCGGATTTTCGATGTTTACGGAACGCGAACGCAGTTAAAATATCGCGTAAGGCGTGAAGTGAATTATTTTGAACATGACGAGTCCACATGTTAGACGCACAATAGCTATATGTGGGAGTATGCAACGTGCCAGTAAGATAAGTGTGAATACAAACTACGATGACTTGAGAAGTTCAGAATGGGTTTACAGTTGGGGTTAATTTTCTTTCTTGGGTAAAAAACGATTGCTTTAGTTTCAACTATTTCCGTGTCTTCTCTGACTACATATGACAGAGAGGCATCTTTAACAACATCTACAGCATAACTGTAGTGAATAGACACTGTGCTAACGGTAAGCAGGCGTTTTTTAAATCATATTTGATCTACCAAAAGATGCGTTTGGTTCCACGGTCCGTCCAGACCGATTTAGATTAGATGTGTATCGGAAATCAGTGCGTCACGAGGTGCTTTAAATGAGAAAATTATAACATGAATAACATAGCTTTGCCAGTCGCTTCATCATTTGATCAACATTAGTCAAATATAATATTGGGCTAAGAAAAAATGCAAATTTCAGATTCATGTAAATATAAATTTTAAAAATAACTCAAAACTCTGAACCATCCATCAGAAACGGTAGCGATTTCTATAGGATAGCAATTATGCTTTCATTTGTCATGTGTAAGATGACCTGAAATTGTTTCACTTCGTGCCCCTCTTCCCTGAAAATTCTCGCTCGTGACAGGACCCCGTTCTGCAGAGTTATTCGACATAGCTACGTGGATCCCGATTACGAACTCACCGAAGCAGAGGCCACTCGACATCTGGACCATATCCTTCCCTATGCTCGGTTCATCCGTGAACACGCGGAGCGAGCAAGACAATTCACTCGAGATACGATCTTGTCGCAATGGGAGAAACCACCGTTTTACGGCCTCATTCCTTTCATTGCAGAAAATGAGGCAAAACCGTTACAACTGAGTGAAATGGAGGAGGCAAAATTGGGTGAGTTTTACAGCCCGTCCTATTAATTAGCGTGTGGACGAGTTTGGGTGGAGGGGGGAGGTGAAGTTAACCAACATGTTTTATTAGCTTCTTTCTAACCTTGATAAAAAGTGCAGTATTAGGCAGAAAACAAAGAAAGAAAGCACAAAGGTACCAGATAATGAGGATATCAACAAAACGGTGTGAAGTGAAGATTTGGGTGATACTAATGACACCTTTCTAACTAGATCCCAACTAGCCAGGTAGCGTCTAGCCTGAAAGAAGCGGTACAGGTTAATTCACTGTTCAACGTTTGGTAAAGAAAAAGTATCCCTCATTCTCATGGCGGTGTGGAGGTGTTGGGGTGTACGAGGACAGGCTTTGAACAGCTGCGTCTTAGTTGACTGTTTTTGCCAACCCTTGATATCTTTGAATATAAGTTGGCAAACAAGCACACAGTTAACTTATTAATTCCACACGGTAGCCAGAATGACACTCTTTATTGTCCTTCTTTCACCCATCGATGCGTAATACATTTCCAGTAAGCATCCTTCATCTGCAGAGACGAATAGCGATGCATGAAACAACGGCAAATATCAACGATTCATAGGATAATCTTATAGCGTACAGTAAATTTACAAGACCAGTATGGCGGATGTCATGTCTTGATGTGATTTAGGCAGGTAAACAGTGAGGCCAATTTGAGAAACGTCTAAAGCCGTTTTTCTTAGCATCGCAGCTTAGTCATTAGGTACCAGTGACACTTTTGCATTTATAAACGTTCTCTATCAACCCGATACCACTACTTGTAGTTCTTTATTACCCTTTTAACACTCTTGATTTTTGTTCTCTATTTTTGATTGAGGTTAACGCTGAAAGAAAGCAGCCAAAGCCATCGGACCCAGCGAAAGGTTACTAGTCTTTTAAACTGAACCGAACTAAACTGAACTCTCCAACACTCCAAAAAGACCCCGTTCATGCACATGCCCTTAAAGCACAGCCTGAAGTATTTCAATTGTACTTGGACATTGGTGTCGGGTTTATATTTTCACTAAAACTCCAGCGGTCACCTATAAATACC
The DNA here is from genome assembly GCA_948099385.1 of Fasciola hepatica. Lineage (NCBI taxonomy): Eukaryota > Metazoa > Platyhelminthes > Trematoda > Plagiorchiida > Fasciolidae > Fasciola > Fasciola hepatica. Next base: position 4,934,535 of record CANUEZ040000099.1, on the reverse strand, counting down.
CCCCCCCTTGATTACTCTATCACTAACTCTTTGGAAGCTTCGTGATTCCCGAGTACAAACTCCTCAGATTTTAGCTAGACGGTGAAATGGATGAGATACCCCGGTTATTCGTCGACGGTGGGTCCTTTGAACACCGTCCGTGATTTGACTACCACCGTTCCATCTTTTGGCATTTACCAAGGAATCCTATTTTTCCTGATCCCAAAGTTGAAATTATTTTTAAGCACATATGTTATCTTACAGCAGTTCCTTTTTTAATTCTCTGCGTTTCCCCATGATTGGCAAAGAATTCTATGCGTTTTCGAATATATTCAGAAATCAAGCAAAGCGTTCCTTTTTTATGGTAACTGGGTACCCAAGAAAACATCTTGCTGGATGGAGAGCTGCTCAAAAACGTCATACTGTTTCCAAGATGCATTTACTGTCAATATTACCTTTTAAAGTTCGATCCCTTTTAAGGAAACTTGGAGCATCCTATATCTCCTTGCAAAACATAATAAAAATAATGTGGCAGTTATCCTGCGGAAAAATCGGTTGCACAAAGAAATTGTGATTGTCTGACACTTTCAGGGGCGATCGCCCAGCAAACCTAAGAAACCGAGAAGGTGGGGTAGTCACATTTAACGTCGCATTTGGTGCAATTTTTTTCATCTTTCGTTTGAATTTAGCACGATAACAATCAAACGAATTGCTGTTCTTTGAAAGCCACCTTTCCCATCTTGTCCTCGTTAACCCTTATGTTTCACTAGATACTCCCGCTAATGATATCAGTCAATTACGCGATAGCCTTTCAGACTATGTTATTACGAGTCCTGATCATTTCTTGTGCATTAAGCAGGTGATTTCAATAGACGTGGCTAATCCTTTATAACCACCTTCGGCTTTTTTTAATTTGGGCATTTTTCAACGCACTAGGTTGCCCTTTTGGATTCACTATTAGCCCATTATCCGTGTGTTTACACAGTAGTTAAGGGTGCCGCCATTAGCATTTATGATCACTGTATTTTTATTTTTCACCCTAAAATGCACTGCAAAGGCAGTGGTTTGACCAACTTCCTGCGCTCATCTCGCACTGTCTGCAAACAAGCTTCCAACCCTGCGAATCTCGATAAGCTTGGGGCACTTGTTAGATCTACTGATTCTTTCTATTCTTGTTTTACAAGATGAGGCCTCAAACTGCAAACACTTGACGTTTGCTGCGTCTAGTGATGCCTCACTGAAACCCACTATTTTTGACTTGATAGTTTCTTTCCTCGATTGATGGAGTTCCGAGAAGCTATAAAAGAGACACATAAATCGGGTTGATTTATGGCCGCGAAAAATCTATCCACACACAACGAACTGAAGTACGACATCTGAATAGTCTACATATTGGTGCAGTACTAGAAAATAAAATTGCCGTGAGCAATGAAAATCCTTGAAACAGCTGCCCTGCTTCATGTCCAAGTTGAAGTTGCGCATCGTAAATTTGAATCACCAGTTCACCGTTAACTTCGACGCATTTTCACTGCCCCCCCCATATCTTCCCTTCAAGTTAATTCTGGTGTTTTTATAATGTCTTTCTGTCCCCATTTCTTTTCGCTTTTATATTAGTAAACTCTCCCATTTCAACTAATTTTGTCATTGATGTTGTTCTTGGATGTCCCTGTAACGGGAAAGAAAGCTTTGAGTTTCCTTCAAAACAATGGGAATGAATTTTTTTGCTAGCCAACTTCCAATTTTCTTTCCCTCAATTTCCTGAAATGAATTGATGAGTCCGTCAATGTTCGCTCTTGGTCGTGCTACCAAACCTTTTATCAATGTCCTGTATATTAACACGAAAAACCAACATCTCCCTAAAGCTTCTGGCTTCAGTTACTTAGGATTCACCCCAAAACACAACCATTGTTGGACTAGTCACGTTGAAACAGTCTTTACCGAAGTCAGAAAGCTTTCTTTTCTATCATTTGCACTAGAAATCTTTACTTAACAATATTTTACCTCAATTCGTAACATCTTGTATTCAACCTAGATGGCATTTCTCCTTCCCTGCAATTTTTTCCGGTTTGGAAGGAAAGAATTTTGATCTTATCATCAAATGTCTTACATTGTCTTCCCTTTTTAGTAACAATACTAAAGATATTCTAATTGACTCCACCATTAGCATGCATTTTTTACTTATGAAAAACTCACAAATAATTTACTAGCAGACACCAAACATTGTCTTCACCCCACACCATCGAAAGCTGTTTGTTTCTCTTTCACCAGCTCGAAATTCAAAATAGTTCATTCACGGACGTCTACGTATATAAATAGTCTCATCACTAACTTTGTTCACGTCGTCGTATACTGCTACCAAATAATCGATGATCTCGTTATTCATCTCCCTCATCAATGTCAATGCATGTACCGTTTTGTTTTGCTTTCAGGCTTTAATGCCGTCTTTCTAGATTCCATTATAGGTCACGTGCGTGTTAGAAATTTACTCTATATCAGATGCTTAAAAGCGTACATTGACTTGAAATGACCTACTGAACCGGATAATCTCCAAAAGGGCAGAAATGCCCAATTATTTTTAATAACTCACTCTCACGCCCGAACTCCACAGCATAAAGATGGATACCCTTTCTACCTGTGTATTTTGGCTCTTATTAGCCCGTATGTCTGCGGCCACTGAAATCAATCTTTCGGGCGCCATGATTGTGATATTAGATTGATCTGATCTACCGTCGCCTCTTTATCTACCATTCTCGACTTACTGATAACTTGATTCCTGCTTAGGTCCCCTTTCTCGTCAGTGAGATTCTTTTTGTCTGTTTGAAGGATACTTCTGACAAGGTCACTGTGGCTCTCGGATGGTTGAAGCAGTCGCCTCGGTAACCGTCTCGTTCCGTTTCCACAGAAGCCTTTGCAATACAATCCTTCTCCGAGCATGCACACCCCCTTTTCCTGCCCATAATGGTGTACCCTTCACTCACGTAGCCTATAAAAAGTAATTCGAGTTCTAGAAGTTTCCAATATCTATCGAAATTCTCCCAGGATCCATCATTCACGCACTATTTCCCATAAATGTATCTGTTCACTAATTACTCAATATTACGTACGTGGATGCCTGAACTAAGAAAAAACCCATGATGGAGACCCGTTTAGCAAAAAGACCTTGGATTATTTTACTTACTTACAGATGATTCTCGATTTCTAAAAGGAGGATAACTCCGATTTTCAGCTGGCACCTTACCCATTTCAAATATGCTTCCATCCTCCAGGTTATGCAATTTGTAATGAGCAATTAGTTACTCGCAATACATTCCTTTTTTCAGTGTGCCCATCAAAAAGATCTCGTGTGCACGAGTTACTGACCACAAAAGCGATGGAAATGGCCCAGGAAATTGCCGTTCAAAAATCGGTAAGAATAAATTTGTAGAAGTAATGAATCTTAATTACCGTTGTTCGTATTTCAATTTTGAAGTTAACCGATAAATAATGACCTTTAGGTTAGCGACTATTCTTGAAAAAAGCAATGACTAACTTTGCTGCCGATTAACAGACAGCGGAGGGATAAAGTAAATAAGTAATGCAATGCGAGAATGGATAGTTACGTTAGCCTTGCCTTGGTAACGTGTTTTCATTTGCAATCAGTAGTGGTGTGTGTTCGCACTTTTGACTCTGGTCTCATGAGAATGTCTAATTTACCATTTATAAGTGATCACCTTGACTGCAGTATGAAATAGTGAAGATACAGCGAAACGGTCCGGAATACATCGTGCAATCTAATGCTATTGACTTCTGTGTTCAAATTTATTTCGGGAAAGTCACGTTTTTAGTGCGATTCAGCTATTTGAAGTACAGATCCAAACCGATTAAACAAAATGTTTTTGTTCAGCCTTTGCAAGAGGAGGGTAAAATGAGGAAGGCCAAATTATATTCATCGAATCAGACTACTCTAAACGGCAAGGCGTTTACTTTTCACGGTCACATGCTGACGAGGTCGATCATCCTGTTAACTGGGCATTTCGATTCCCTTTGGACCATGTAATTCGGACATTGGGCTTATTCTGGGCAAAATTCCGACTACGTTGGCTTGATTTGTCCGATAGACGCCCGCCTTGTGCTATTGATCGGGGGCCATCTTGGTGCTTGTCTGATGTCCCTTTGAGACCCACTATATTACCAGTAGCTTCTGCGCTCTTTCTTACCGTTTACTTCCGAAATAATCACTTATTCTTGTACCTGTGGCTCTCGTATGAAAATTGCGGTAAGCTCTACAGCTGCATTTTTCCGTTGCTACTTTACACTGTGAACTATTGATTCATATGTTTGAAATACACTAAATATGTGGCAGTGCACCCACTTCAGGTTACCATGTGACCCCAACATCTATTCACTTTGGTGCCGTTGGTTCGAAAATTACTCTTTAACTGCCTGCAAAATGATCCATCTCATAGTATCAAAACTCGAGCTCACGAATGATATCTACGGGAGCTCTGGAAGCACAGGAATCACATGGTTCTCCACTACTCCAAGGTGCGGGTTTCCCTTAGGGTGCACCGGTCCCTCGAGGCTGTTGGTACGCCCCCTCCTCTTCTTCCACTACATTCTTTCTCAGGCATGCCACAATAAAAAAAACAAATACCCACCAAATCCTGACTGAGAACTGGGCCGAGCCAGTGAGGTTTTAAATCCTTCTGAAAATCTTCCAGAAATTCTGAGACGCCGTTCAATAGTTTGCCGTTGTTTTCCCTGAGATCTTACCGTGATTATTTTGGTACTGACAGCTGAAAGCTGTGTGAATGCGTGGCTAAATTGGGGCTAGTACCCAAATCCCGTGGAGAATGAACGTGTCAGGCAGTATCTGTAGAAATCCACATCATGAGTTTCTGGGCCCTAACCAGCGAGGAATTTTTACCGACCTCGTTAAATTTTTATTCCACTTCCGGGTTTAGTTTCACAGGAGTGCCCTGCACTCATGTAACTCAGCACCTATAGCTGTGTGATACACAGTAGGGGGAAAAATGCTCCCGGTAGATCATGTGCTGCACCAATTTGCCTTCAGTTGTTTTGTCGCAGTTCAGATCAATAACAGAATTAACTTAGCCGCACGTACTGATGACCTCACTGAACCAATAATTTTGTTCGGTATCGGAAGACAAAAAGAGCATGTCGAAGTGTAAAACCATCAATTACATTGACCGAATAGATTGTGTAATGTGCGAAACTGGAATTGAAGTATAATCAAGGCCATGCATGCGCGTGGTTGTGTGTGTGTGTGTGCTGTGCTGTGGTTTGAGATAAGACCATTACGTCACGGCAAATACGCGGAAAAGATTGCACAAGTGTACATGCGTGAAATCACTGGTCAGACTAAGGAATTAACCGATGAATGGTTGTTCAGTCTGGTAAAATTAAACTACAAAAATGTGAAACGTTACAGATTCAAGAAAAATGTGGCTGCACAATACAAAGCCTCCCGCCATTTGAGAAGCTACTTTGAAGCAGTCAGCTGGGAAGATAAACTACCCTATCCTAATTAGTCTTATTAGGGTGACGGTTGTGACACGGCCTGTTGGGCGGGATTGGGAATAGGAATACGAGTAGGTGAATGAACTAGCTTTAACGGGATTTTTGTCGTGCCAATGGGGGGTTGGGGGGGGGGGCGGCTCACACTCAGCAGGGAAGACAGTGATAGTCCAGACAGGCGAGTTTTAAGCGGTCAGTGCTATCTATGGTTTGGTGACGAACAAATCCATAAAATATTTTCATATCGTAAAATAACGCGAAAGGGGCCACCCTAAGGCGACAGGATGGAAAGCCTGGCTGAGTCGTATCGTATAAAATCTTGGGAACAGATACTTACCTCTGGTGGCATAGACTGTGGGCAGTGCTAACGAGCCTTCTTCTCTGGGACGGATCACCTGTGTTTGGAACTACTGAGCAAGAGTCAATCTCAAACAAGTAAGCATACATTTAGTACTTCAAATTACCAGGTACTAAGTAGATACGGAAAATTACCTAGGGAAAAGGCAACAAGCCAAAAGTTCCAACGGTTGCCAATAGACGGTAAAATTCAGTGGGACGGTTTGTACTGAAATAGTGTTGATCACGTTTACGTGATAGAGCGACACTGGACACGATGATGGCCAAGGGGTCTAAGGTTCAAGCATCCTTAAGCAGAGCAGTCAAAAGTGTTTTTTTTCATTTGGTGGAAACAAACTGTCCTTACCGGAAGCAGACAAACAACGAATAGCCTTGTGACATCGAACAACATACGAACTGTCTGGAGCCAAGTACTAATTAGTTATGTTCGTCTGCAACATCTTTTGCTCGGTATTTTGCACATTCAAACTCGGTCATCTTCAGGCAGCTACATGCACACGTATATCTGGATTTGAGAGAACCACCTAACTCAATCACATTCCACTGCGCACCGGACCTCTTGGCCTTTCCGATTCCATTCAGAGCCTGCGGTTCTTCATTTTCGACAACTGCCTACTTACTTATAAGTAAAACTTATCTCTGAAGCATCACCCACTACCATTAGTTGCGTATTCAACAGTAAAAGAGAAAATAAAGCGCCCTCAAAGCCAAAGCTGATATTCGTTGATGGTGTTTGGACCTTGCACGTTAGACTCCACAGTTCATGTCTGACATCAGCGCAAACATCGCTGTCCTCAATAAATCACACCGTACGCAGAACTCCTTCAAAATATTGCAAGCTTACATTGTTTGAATAGGAAACTTATTCGCTTATCGTGTCATGATTTCATGGTTTTATTACGCCAAATACGATAATACTTACAGAGAATATAAAATACGCATCAGCCAAAACAGCGAGAGGCATCTGAAACACTACGGTGTGTATTTCAATGCCCATACTGAGAAAGTTGCTGAACCCTATTGCAAGATCAATAAGTCAACTAATTTCGGTAGTTCTGATAATTATTACCTACAGCATTAACTGTTGTACGAGTCATTTGTGAGCGCAATGAGGTTATTGCTAGATCTGCAGGGTATATCCGGTACTGAGACCAGCGTAATAATTACGTGCATTGTCAGAAGACGAATTCAAATCCATCTTGAGGTTTATATGTGGTTTTGCCCATGAATTTCACCGGGTACTCAGTATCTTAAAAACAATGCGTAACCAAGCGACGAAAGTTATATTGGTGATTTTATAGAAGTTTTCAACTCTTCTTTGGTTAATATGTAAAATTAAAAATTTGGTGGGGCTTTTTCCGCAAATTTCGACGCAAGTGGTATGGTAGGATGATAGGAAAATTTTCCTCGGGATAGCGCGATCGGTTTCGCGGTTGTTGCCACCCATCAGATAGGCCTACCTGGTTCATTCCTGCCCAGTCATCCCCGTATATGAGCGCTCCACAATAAGTTCATCACTTCTTTTACGGACAAAACAACTTCGGGAGAACCGCCTTGTTATACCGAAAATGTACTCTTCATCCATTTCCATGACTTGTTTTTATTTATCAGCAAATGCGTGTTTATAACAGCATCTGATCAGAAGTTGAAAGCATTGGTGGTAGAAAAAGAGTTTGACAACTCCATAAGGAATAAAACTGAGTATACGGAAAAGCCCTTAATTGACGTCAGAAAGCAAGGTGTAGATGAACACATATTTTTGGTGCTTTCTTTCTCAGGCCAATTAAATTTTCACATCGTTACATTTTTGTATGTATATGCCGATGCAAGCTTCTGACGGCAACAAGTAGGTTTACCATGTCCCCTGTTAATCTACTGACTGGTCGGATAACCAATCGATTGACTGACTGACTGACTGACTGATTGGATAACTGACCACGTGTTCTTTTCCTCCTCTATTTTTTTTGCCTACAAAAGTGATTGTAATTGGCTTGAGAATAAAACCTCCGGAAACATACGTTCGCCATGCCTTGCTTTCTAAAAACTAATCTGTTGTCCAATAGCTTTTACGGTTTTTCGTTTATTTTTATTCAGTTAACAAAACCGGAAGATCTTTCACCATTAACCGAAGAGGATCTGAACGATTGCAAACGATCTCTGTCACCGAAAGAACTTCATCAAATCGCTATTCGTGAGTGTCTCTTAAATTATTTATTCAGGCTTTACCATCCGTGGTATTGCTCTGAAACCCCTAAATAAGTATGCATATGGAAACATTCTTCAGCCTCCCATCACTATCCCCTCACGAGTTACGGACACATCCTGCTTACCTGAACGAGGACACCTTATGATGTCCATCGGGACAACCGTACGAAGTTGTGGTGACACTGTTTAACATAGTAACGAACACTATTCACCTTGTGCGCCCGAACATGAACTGAGCTTGACTACAAGTGAATATATAAGAACCAGCACATTGTCTACACGCTTACATTTTAAAGGGCGAGTTAGTCAGTCGATAGAGATTTGATGGGAGTGAAGACATACAAAAATCTGATCTCACTTTGCTACGTAACACATTGTAAAACAGTTACATGTCAGTAAACCCCAAATCCATATTGTTTGTCTAAGCAGAAAGGATTCACTAACTTCCAGAACCGTGGAGCTCATATGGATTGGAAAGACAGTCATAACCTTCCAGAGTAAACACGACAGATGAAATTGTGAAAACTACAAATGGTCTCTCTGCGTCCACGCCAGAAATGTGATCATTTCTGGAACACTTGCAAGAGGAGGCGACTTAGATAGCGAGTGAAATGGGATTCACCCATTCAACTGTCAGGAGCGGCTGACTGACAAGATTCAAATCGCGTTGTGGGTTAGATAATGTTTCTGTCTACTGCCTACCAATACCTATGTATGGTCTTTGCATATCCACAGCAAGAAGTCTTTTGCTGCATAACCTAACCCTTCAGTGATCTCAATAACGGTTGGTTCCCACTGATGTGCTCAGTGACTATCAACCAAGATTTTGAAAATTTGACCTACTGTGTGCACACAGAATCCGACTATTTGAGGTTTAATTGAAACAAACACATTCACAGAGCTGAAATATAGACTTTCGCGGTGACTGAATTGCCCACTCTAGAATAATGGACTCAGAAAAACAAAGCATGCTCGTAGCAAAGTTCCAGCTGCACTGAGGCCGCCTGGTAATCGGATCTATTCTGCCATCCACAGCATCTGCTTGAAATCTGCGTGACCACCTGATGACTTCGGATTCTACGTTTCGTTTTGATGAACTTCCTGCCAAACATCTCACAAGGTGACTTCTCCAATGTGCTTGGTGAAATGATTTTTCACGCAGCTTCTTCTTTCAATCGGCCGTTAAAAATCAAATGAAGCATGATACGCTTGTTGTGATAGTGAGTTTAGCGTTGACATTGCATGATGAATTGACCCATGCATGTATACAGATGATAGTACCGCCTACCTGAGGATAACGTTTAGTGTATGATAAGTGGCTGAAATCAGTCGTAAGCCATCGGTTAAATTCATTTCGAATAGCAATTACTGTGCAATGGAATACGTGGTGTAGGTTTCCATTTCTCAGTGTGACCCACAGTCGAAAATCAAAGGGACTAAAGCGTGAAGCAAGGCGGGAGAGAAATACAGTGGTAGTATGACAATGACGAGAGTGTGTGAATAAAAGAGAGCAATTGGCAGCAGCATCTGAACGAATCTTCAATCCAGGGAGCTTAACATGTGACGCACTTCCAAGTTTACTTATGTTCCAGCCCTTACCCGCCTCAGTTATTTTTTCCCGCCCATGAATTCTATCCAGAGATCTTTGCAACACGTGTCCCAAACGCCTCAACCTGCCAAGCTCTGCTGTTTGATCTAGTGACTTTCTGTGTGTGGCCAATAAGATGCACTTTACGTCAGCGTTACTGACACGGTGGTCCCACCAGATCATTTTCGCGCCACGAAAAGTTTTGGTGTGAGAAAGCCAATAATGTTTGCGCACCATCCACATTTATGAACCACACAAAAAAGAACTATGATAACCACTACACGGTGCACTCGACCCTCGGTAAATACAGACAGTGATAATCCATCGTAAAATAATATCCCTTCTTTGAAGTTTATATTGATCACTCATTATTTGGCTGCTGAGGAGTAAAGCAAATGATGTTGATGATGTAGCTTCACAGAAAATGGTATTGGTGTGCACGCTTTTCGAGATCACAACCATCGAATTTATTTTGAAAACTCGTGTATTGACTCACTTCTCATGAGATTAAAATATGTGTGCCAAAGATACTCACTCACCATGCCTCTAAAAATTAGTGTTCTCCTGATTACCTGTATTTATGCTTCCGGTCCAGCAGCAGCGTGCGCTTCCACCACTGTCTTTTACGGATGTTTCCCAGTTTACAATGATGTTGCTCACGAGTAGCTGTTGTGTTAATTCTATTTTCATCAAAGGTACTGTTGCAATTTAAGTGTGACAAGCAAATTCGCTTAATCTTGACAGACCCGCCCACTGTGAACTTCGGTGACGTTTGTCCTCACACGACAAAGCAAATCGAACTGACTGTGATCAACCCCCTGGATCGATGTATCCTTATCGAATTGGATGTGGACTGCCCGGAATTGAAGCGAACACGTCCTAAAGAACATATAGTTCGATCAAACAGCAAAATCCAAATCGCAATCACTCTGGAGGCAACTGAGCTCGGGCGATTACAACGGTGAGAACGGTGAAGATCTTTTGATTGGCCAAGTGTGTCACCTTGTGAAGGTTCTGTGGTGGTTACGTTGGTGAATTTACTGGTAGATTGGGTGCTGGCAATGTTGATGTTGATGGTATAGATGATGATGTTATTGAGGATTATGGTGATTCGGACAACAGTGAAGACTCGAATGATGACCGTGCTGAACTGGTTACTGACTCTGATGATTAGAATGATGATAATACTGAGGACACTCTCGTTACATCCGCATTTCGGCTGCCTAGAGTAAATCATGTCAAGTGAGGAAATGGCATTGTGAAGGTCGCTATGCATTCGATGGAACATTTATAATTAGTCGAAGTTTCAGTTACTGCGGATAAATTTATCAAGGTAGATTTATGATCAGATGACTGGGGAGTCAGTTGCATGTCAGCGGGTATCACGTAGTGTATGTGCTTGTTAAATCGCGTGGAAGTGGGAGTGACTGGATTTCAGTCACACCTGTGTCCACTATCAGAGACGGTGGTGACGAGGTCAACTAGCTTTAAGACCTCTGTGGTGCCCGTTGGTATTCGCCAGTGATATCAGTGTGATCTCAATTCCAGAAATATCTACCTCGTCATTTCACTCGACGCATGCATTGTACGCATTAATTGCTAAACTTTCAGCATACATGCTTTCAGTGCATGTCTGAATCTGAGCTGGAGGATTTTGGTGCAGTCCTCCCTCCTGAATCGCGATCCTGGAGAGCGGTCACCCCCTTCGTGCGAACAAGATTTCGCTGTACCGAATGATTATATCACTCAAACTCCTCAAGAGCGAATATCACCATTGGGTTGCACATCTATATACTGCTTGAAAATGCCATCTGATGCCTTCCTTTCCGTTGTGGCAAGTTATGCTTTGCACTTGGGTATGTAGGTATGAACATTGCATGCCTTTCGGGTAGTTCACGATTGTTCATTGGAACCATATGAAATATAATATCAGTGAATATTCAGAAATTTCGCATATACTGTGCTGTTGTTTGCGATAGCGTGACGCCTACGGTCACTAGTGCTATATGTAGTCAACAATGTTGTCAACTAAACCAACCAGAAACAATACACATCAATAAACGTTGACAAACTGCATCGAGAAAATCCATCTCATTGTGCATGGTGATTGCCAAACTGGTCAGACAGGTGACTTTAAAACGAATCATCTATTGTCTTTCTCCTTTTAAAATGAGATTAGTAGATAAATAAAAAAGAAACTAGTAGCCAGATGTCAGACGCATACCGGAAGTGAACAAACTGCGTCATTCCCGTCCACATTTTTACCAAGTTGGTAGATCAGATAAACACCCTTAGTCTAGCCTACTGCTAATTCATCAATAGTAGAAAGACTATGCTAATTTTAGACGCAGCTGTAAAACATGCTGCTCACATTCTACCTAGCACGTACTGATAGGTGAACCAGAAGGCTCCAACAGGTTTTAACTACGCCCACAAAACTCTATGTGGATGATAGGGCCATCTAACTTATTTTTTGATGGCAGACCCTCCCAATGAATAAATCTGAGAGTGCGGTTTAGTATTTAAAAATGTTTCAATCGAATACTTGTTTCAGTCGTTATGGGTCAGAATCAGCTCACAGCTGATCCAACAACCTTTCGATCTTTTCATTTCACTTTGGATCTTTTACAGGAACCTGAAGGTCACCATCAATACAGTGCATCAAAACAATCTGGTAGTCTTCGCCAATGTGGTTCATGTATCTCTGCTTATCGATCCGCCTGTGTTGGATTTGACTGCGGAGGGTATCGGCTACGGTTGGGTAGCCGATTCAGGGATCCGAGGTCACGTGACGCTACACAACCCATTTCACGCTCCAGCCCGATTCGCCTGGAAGTCATGTGACCAAGATAACGCATTCACTATTCGACCAGTTCGAGGTACGGCCTTGTAGTAATTATTAGAAAGGAGAAGTACGAAGCAAATTATTTCGAAACACCCGTATCCAAGCTTCATTGGCTTCTTCAGTAAATGTAATCAAGTCGCATTAGTGACGGTTTAGTCACGTGCACAACTAAACTGTTCGTTTCTGTAGTAAGGAATGTTGAATTGTGACCCAATGAGACGAACTCTTCATATTGTTATTTGGTATGCACCTGACCACTATACCATATTGCACTTTACATCGCAAATGCCCCTAGGCAAGATTGAGACAGAGCAAGTCTGCAAACAAAGTACGAAGAACATTTTATAATACAAGCCCATTTTTCGAGGTTGGAATCGGATAAACTGGATGCAGTGTGTTTCCCTCGATGTGCTCGAACGAATGGAGTGGCTGGGTCAACCGGCAGATCAATTTGCTGAGGTACATTAGTTCTGGAATCGAACCGTTTGCTGCCGTACTCGAACATAGGCCTGCGTCTGAACAAGTTAGTTAGACAACCCTGAATCGGGGTCTAATCGTCAAGTTATTCTGCTAAAGTGTTCCTCTCCACATTCCAAAACGTATCACATCAGTACTGCAATCATCACCGAATGAGCTCTACATAGAGCAAGCATTTTTTTCTAAAAACCAAGAGCGACTCTTTCCTCGTAATTTATCATTTCAGATACTAAAACGTGAACTGAATATGTTTAAGTCAACTGAGAAATGGTTCAGTGGATAGATCCATGTCCCCTGCATATGACATGGTGCCTCATTCGTCAGTTTCTTCAGAATACCGTATCTTTTTACGGCATAAAGTACATGATGGATGTTTTCCTCGCAAGATTGTCAAACGAATACGTTCACAGTCAAATGGCAAAGATTACCCAGTGGTAGTGGGGGATTTTCAGTTCTGAGATCTCATATCCGATTGTTACCAACATTGGCCAACTTTCCTCCTAGACAGTCACTGACTGGTTACATTCCCGTTTCCGAATAAGGATACCATTTTTATAATAATAAAAACACTGCTTGGCTACCTGATCAGTTTTGGTAGTAGGTTTGTATCAATTTGTTTGAACGTTTGTCACTTTTCGTCAATGGTTCATCCTCAGTCCTGTACAAATTTCCTAATTCGAACATACTGGTAAGTGAACTTTCATCAACTCTGTGGTGGCCAGTTTGTATAGACCTCATAGTTCCACACAATCAAAGTCTCCATCAAAAGTGATTGGGAGTATTTCATTACTCTGTGCTCCACTAATAAATAATATTTAGTTTTAATCCAGTTAGATATGTACTGTAATATATAACAATATTAAATATATCGTTCTATTGAGTTGAGCCATATCAAAAAATCAGATAAAAATGCCAGCGGACCTTGTAATCGTAAATGTCGTGAATGGCTGATACGGATAGCTTTCCATGAACTGAATGGATTGCTTAGTATAATCCCAGTGGATTACCGTACTTATCATCGACACTGATAAAACTGTACTATCAGAATTATCTTCCTCACAGTCATTGAACGTTCTCCGAAGAAGTAATACAGTAGTACCCCAAGATCGCAATCTATCTGGTTGTATTACCTTCTCTTTAAGGGACAATACTGAGGTTCAGGGAAATTTTTTCCATAGAAAATCTCCAGCCATATAATCACCGAAAAAGTAAGACTTCTACTGGCGTTTTCCCCCGAAATATATCTGAAAGTATTTTTCGGGACCATATCGGTTGAGCTCTTGTCTTGGGATGTGATATCAGTAGAAATCACTGGGACTCTGGGTTTATTGAGGTTGGACTATCTAGACAGAGCCCTATCTTGGTCAGTCAACTGATTGGGGATGAGACGGTTTCCGTCTTGTGCCAAGATCTCGATACTGTCCACCAGTCAATGTAGCCCAGACACTGATGAGATGGTTATTAATCACAATGTTAGTAATCAGGTTTTTTTATTATCAGACTGTGAACTATTGAAACAAAGTATCGCAACACCACATGTCATGCGTCGCATTCAACATTAACCAAGTAGGTTTGTTGTTTTGACGAATGTCAAATGGAAGCCTTTTGCAAGTAGATGAAAAATGTTGTGGCATGGAAAAGACACGCTGACGATAATGTTGTGCTGCAGTGCATTGGATGAAAACGTAAAACCCTCAGTTACGGAAGAGTGCCGTAAACTGGAGTTGATTATGAGAACAACCGTAGAGCCTGGTGATAGAGAGCTGAGAGGCTGGAACAATATGCTGACTGGCGTTATTGCTGGACAATGACAAAGCGCATTGGGGACCATATTTGGGTCAGGTTAATGTCGTTCACCTTGTGGCATCTGATTTGTATGTGAACATGACGCAACTCGAGGTCAGAGAGGACAAACCTTTGCAAAGACTATTATATCCACTTTTCCCTAGAAGAAACTAAAAGGTTCTAGGATGTTATTTAACTCTGTAGTAAATTATTTACAGTGTAGTTCTTTGTACATTGATTCTGCAAAACTGTTTCGATACCAGGAGAAGAGAATATAAGACATTAACTGATCCTCTTGATTAAGTTAACTTTGTAAAATATTTTAAAATGAATAATTCCTCTTCTAGCAAAAAAACACTTTCTTTCGGTCATCTCGCTTCCTCCACGTAATTCCTGTCAGAAAGAAATAGTTTGAATGGTCCTTGATCAGTTTTTTTGATGCGAGGGGATTATTATGTCATCAAATCGAAGGAATCCTATTTTCTCTCTCTTTCCACTAATTGAACTGCCACTCACCAACACCAATTCAAATTTGGGATCCCCAGGGACCGTGGAACCCTTCCATTGTCTTCTATGTGAAGTTACTTACTATCCCGGTTTTTCTGGGACCAGTACACAGCATTTCAAACTGTTGGTTCATGAGAAAGTACCTGCTCCGTCGAATATGGTGGCTCGACGTCGGGAAAGTCAGCAAGCAACGGAGCCAGACATGTTGATCTGCACCGTGAAGATGCCTCAATGCAAACTGATATTTTCATTGCGTCGTCTGACTCTTGGCCAAATAGCCTACCGTCTGCCTTGCAAGCGATCTGTACGAGTGAGCAATTTGGGGATTGGGCCAGCCTTTTTTCGGATTGAAGCTGAGGCGAATCAAGATCACATTCTGACTGCTAGGCCTGGGTCGATCATCTCACGTGGAACAACTAAAACATCAGCAGTCCCCGTGAACATCTTGGTTTCACCATCCCAAGGCGAAGTACCCGTCGGGGGTCATGTTGATCTTCAGGTAAGGCTACACAACCCCATTTCAAAAAATAACTGGTTGAGTTAGTTACACTCTTCAACGTCCCTAACAAATCAAGTGTTGTTTCCCCAACTAGATTCCCACAAAAAGCTCAGGTTAGTTGAAATTTTGCACAGAATTTTGGAGAAAAATAGGATACGCCTTTCGGTAGTGAGGTGAGCAAACTGGAAGAAACATGAACTTGATGGTCGGGTCGATCAAAATGAGAAATGAAATGATTTTTCAAATTTACTCTTTGACATTTTTTACTCTCTCTTTTAGTACTTAAGACCATGCGTTATAATTGAAGGTAACACTTACCAGTTCTATCCTCGAGAAGCTCTCAGAATAACTCATCGAATTTTTGTCAGTTTCTTTTCGTCACGTTCAGAATTTGGAAGTGATCAGCTTTGTTATCACATAATGTGCCAATTACGATAGAAGGGATAAAACTTTTTGTTTAAAAACTTAGTGTACAACTGGCAAGTAGGTATGGGGACAAGAATATAAATTCACTTCACTAGGTCTGTGCATGAACGTGTTAGGATATTGACAGTTACGTATTATGGAGTAGGGAAGAGGATTTGTAAACCCGTAGTTTTCGACAATACAACATAGCTGTAAACAAGATGGGAACAGGTTGAGACAAACAAAACTAAACGATTGACTCACTACATTTGCACTGAATAAATCATACAATGTTGCCAATCTTGAAATAGAAGAGGACCTGATTCACTCATTTGTATAGTCATTGATCGGTCGATGATTGTAGAAAAATTTCGGTCGTTTTCTTGGGATTTATTTTCGCGGTCATTTTATCGGTTCATTTTATCTTCACTTTTCACGCTTACACTATTTTGAAACAGGTCTTCAGAGCATTTATTCTTGACTGTTTTCATTTTACAAGAATACTTTGAGGAAAGCTTTGAAATTGCAGAAGTCTCACTCCTGTTCTTCCTGTTCACGTGCAGTCATGGTTTTTGCGTTTTAATTCACCGTGCAGTTCTTAGTAACCCAGTCACTAAAATTCTGTTCTTCATTTTCTCTTTTAGATTACCGCCGTTCCACTGCGCATGGGTAAATTTGAGGCCACTTTACGTCTGACCACACATGATAATCATACTTCTGTCATGGCTGTTTGTGGTACCGTTATACCGCATGAGGTCACCCTTCACTCGACAATGTCTGACTTCGGTGGTACGTGAACCATGAGTCTGGTTTGGTTTATTTTCCAAATTGATCTCTTAACTGCAATAAGCAGCTCATAAATCCGTTGCTCTGCCTCAGTTACATAGGTGATAGGAGAAATGAGCTTTTGAGAGTTTATGAAATAAGTGTACCGTTATTCGATAATCCTAGATTTCCTGCAATAGGTTCGAGTTTCAGTTTATGCTACTGAGAATTTGTGTGGTAGGAAAACGTTGAATATGGATAACGTAACCAGAAGAAACGTGACGTTATTATTATTATTATTATTATTATTATTATTATTATTATTATCAGTTGTTGTATAACGGCTCTCCTCATCCGGTGTCAGGCATAGTGGTAAAACTGTAAAGTGGGCTTAACCAAGAGGATTACAAAATGTGGTAACAGAAAAGCACCTGGTTTCGTAACAAATGAATATGAGCCATGGCAAATAACCGGAACCCACACACAGAGTTGTATCCAAGGTTTTATCCCCGCTCCATTCCTGTAGTTGTGTGTACCAATTTTCAGCTTTCCCTTTGTTTAAAGCATCATCATAGCTTACAGCACTTTGACCTGGATTTGTCCCGTATGTTTTCTAAAGATGTTGCCAGGCATCTAACTGTTCGTCTGCCAGCATACATATTCGGACGCTATATTATTTTGAAACGAGTTATGTTGTACCATACTGCAGTCTAGTAGTTAAGTGATTCTTATAGAATGATCCGCAAATCATAGACCAGAGAACGTGAAGTTGGTAATATATGTATTCTGTCGCATAATCAGTCGCACATAAATGACCACGAGCTTCAAACTGTGGGTAAACAAACGATCGATAGGGCTTCAAAACACTCCTGCAATGTGGGCGGTAACGGCGCACCGATGGGTCGAGAGCAAATTCACGGGATAAGCAAGAGGGCGGCAATCTAGTGAGATAAGAGAAGTTACGTGTTACGTACAACTCCGGGCTTGCAACGTACGGATATGTTCTTGGCTGGTACTTTTTTGTTTGCTGACAGCATTTAACCCACGAACAGTTGTTCGCCATCCACGAATGTTCGTGGGGACTTATCATACCACCAAGTTTTGACCATAGGCTACGGATTAGTCTTCCACAGGCGTGGGTGATATCAAAGAGTAATGGCTGAATGATACTGCGTATGCTGACTAAGGATGCTCACAATCGTGTGATTATGTACAGTTTGTTTTTTAGGTTGCAAAATACTTTGGAGACTTGTCGAAGCCCATGTAAGGTCTACGCAGAGACAGGATGCTCACAGCCTGTTTATTCGTCGATAATTCTCTTACTAACAAAGATAAAAGTAGCCCAGTGAGGAATGCTGTTTAGATAGACTTCGAAAAGTCTCCAAAGTCTTCTCACAACTTAAAAAGCAGTGCCATAGTGGGAAAAACAATTATTTGTGTAAAAAGCCGAAAGTGAGATTACTAAGCGAATCGAAAATACCATCGAACTACGAGTCCGTAATTTGCAGAACAGAAAAAAGTCAGTAGTGAATAAAAAGCTGAGTAGGTGTACAAGGGCCGTAGAGGAAAACGAGAAGGTTTCAGTTAAAACCTTTCGTTTTTGACACTATCGACAGGAGGACAGCAGAGCCCGAAAAGGGAGCCCGATTTCAATCGGTTAAACGGGGGAAGTACCTAGCTGAACTTGAACGCGATCTCAAACCTTTCCAATTCCCGAAAGAGACTACGTGCCAGATGAGACAAATAATAGTTCCAACTATGCTCCACTCCCGGCTATTCAGTACTTTCTCTGATATGGAAGAAAGCAGGAGGGACCCTCCAGAAGTACAAAAGCATCACAATTCCACAGGATGACACAAGAAAAATGGCGATTACCATGGGAAAATCTGACTTCATTGAGAAGGCAAAATAACTGTTAGACCATACTGCCCTTAGTTTTCACTCAAAACGGATCCAACTGGAAAGCTGCAAAGTATGATCAACACAACCCTTGGGAAGTTACGGGACGTGCAAAGGATTACAAAAGATGAACGACAGAGGATTGTGGACTCAGGCCTAAGCACCACACAGTTTTATGAATTGCCGAAGATACATAAAGGGAAATACCACCAGGAACAATCGTCTCATTACTTGGAATTCCGAAGTACAACTTGCCAAAAGAATCATTAGAGCGCCTAAAACCGCTGATATGCGGATCAAACCACTCTATAACCAAGGCCCAACAATTCGCAGACAAAATAATAAATATCCAAGTGGAGGAAGATGAACAATTATAGACTGCAAATCACTTGTTCGCTATCTACCTTCTCTTGCCACTCGAACAGATGCACCCGAGTGCGATGTGATGTTAGGAGACAGTTAAGTTCTCGGAAAATAGTGTGTGGTTCTGTAATAATAAAACAATTGCATCAGTGGTGTATAGCGCAAGAAACAAGGAAAAAGGGATAACAGGGGCAAAACTTACACTGGAGGTGAATTACCAGAGGTCCCACGCAGAAAACACTGTCTCTCGGTGGTCCAAGCGTAAAGATGACCAGATCCAGGATGGCCGACCAGTCAGAGCAAAGATCAGAACTGACCTATAAGATAAACGGTGTTGTGTTACAGTAGCAGAGTCTGGCTACTGAGATAGTAGTCAGTAGCAAAACGCAGGAAACGGAATAACACGACCAAAGCGTTGCAGTATGTGCCCTCGTTTGATGTCACGATGCTCATCATTTTGATTGACTTCAACCTCGCAAAAGTGATAGCTTTCCTGGAAAGAACACCCGGACCGATCGTTTGAAAAGCAATGTTTTGCGGAATCATGAATCCATGAATGTGCAAATACTTCGAATTTCTTGGTGACAGTGGCGGGCAAATGGAAGGCAAATCGATGGGACCACCGAAATCCAGATTTATTGCAAAAGCTGTAGTGGAAGTCCTTGAGAAAATCGCATTTCAAATGGTTCATCCGAAACGTTGGATCAGATACGTGGACTACTTTGATGTGGGTCATCATGGGCATAGAGATTTTGTGGGCAGGTGAAGGGTGACCGCTAAAAAGCCAACCACTTGTATGTGATTGGATAGAAGCATGATAGGGGGCTTCACATGAAGTTGCGTAAAATTCAGTCAAAGTCTAAGCGGCTTCACTTTAAATAAGATATAGTACTCATTCATTTTATACGTGGATAAAGCTCACATTCTCGACCAAGCAACCACGAGATAATCAGGGGATTTCTTAGGAGCTGATATTCTTCAATATATTCAATTAATAAACACACTGATTCAAATCGCATGTGTGGTCTCTTGGTATAAAAAGGACCATACTTATTCAAGAAGTGGGAACACAGTGAACTGTTCCTTAATCCTACCGACCTACGAAGCCCAATTATTTGTGTGGACACATTAACCAAATTAACTCCTTGAAGGTCGAGTGGGCGAAGTCTCCTTCAAAACAGAAGCAACAGCACAGAAGTCAGGAGCTCATGTTCCCAAATTTAGACGGCGTCGAGAAAGACCAAAAGATAAAGTTAAAAAATGTAGAATTATGTACTGAGAGGTCGAAAGATCAAGCTTCTATCGTCGGTGACCTTAAAAGGTAAGGTTCATCTGAACTGTCGAGGTCAAACGGATTTTTATTACAATAAATGAGCACGAGGGTGTTCACGTGCACACTGGAGGTGTCCCCTCGACTGATGATGCACTGTTTGTGGCCTATATACCCAGCTCAGCAATAAGGAACTGCTGAAAAATACCAGGCGGAACCACATTCAACAAGAGTCTTCAAAACACTGAAATCACAAATGCTGTTTGAAGTCAGGCGATGGGACAGTGTAAAACTGCTAGTTTACTTTTTGCGACGAGGAGGGGGGGGGGGTGTGAGATCTTGACCAGGACTGTGATCGAGTGTCGTACTACTTCTACCAATTACACCCAAGTAGCTGTCACCGCCTCAGACTTATCGAGGGGAGGTCCGAGTGGAACTGTCTGTGGATGGATGAGTCACTAGCGTCGTGCATAAACGAACATAGCAGAGTTTTGGGGATGAAGACAACAACGAGCCTTGCATAGAAGCAGGCGAAGGAAGCATAAACCTTGTCATCAAATGAACAGACGCAAAAACTAGTATATCAGTACACCAGTGCAGCAATGGGAGTGAATCAGATAAGCTAGATCACATGCACACGTATAGAGATAAGATGAATGCCGTCTCCATTTCTTGCTTCAGACACCTGGGTCGATAACAAAGGCTAAATTCTGTATGACTATGGTTTCTTGTGTCGATAGTGAAAGTTTACATGCAGCACACCGGCAGAAATAACCGGGGAGCTTCAAAAAGTAAACTGGAGACAAGTTCACATGAGCAAACGTCTTTCAAAGTACTTCCATAACTTTACTACTGAAAAATTATTCCTTTCTCTCTCTCTCACAAAGTTAAGCAACTGACTGGTTGACTTACTCCAGCTAATACTACTACTAAAGCTTAATAATAATAACAATAGGTGGATAAGGTTTTTTCTAAGAAAATCAACCTTAGTAAACAAAACCTCCGAAAATAAGCAATCACACTCCTGAAAATGTGCGAGTGTCCATCGTTTGTCAGAAGGTTCTCGGTTCA
This sequence comes from Fasciola hepatica, assembly GCA_948099385.1. Taxonomy (NCBI): domain Eukaryota; kingdom Metazoa; phylum Platyhelminthes; class Trematoda; order Plagiorchiida; family Fasciolidae; genus Fasciola; species Fasciola hepatica. Next base: position 4,913,003 of record CANUEZ040000099.1, on the reverse strand, counting down.
CTGATCATTTTTGCAAGCGGAAGTGCTCATTCAATCAGGGTGTGATATCTAGTGGTATCCAGTATGATATCAGCTTCTCGGAAGCACTCATTGTGTAGTTGCTTTATCTGGTCTTTTACGAATCGTCTGGCTGCACAGCTTACCCTCTGACTCCAAACTGGACCTGGATCCCTTGAGGTCATCGTCCCACTAAATAGTTCCAGTTCATCAAAAACGCGTTGTGATCAGCGGAGATCGACCAATTTCATCCAATCGGGGAATTTATACTATTTTGTGTTCAGGATAAGCATACTGTCTAATGGATGGTATCTGTGTGGGACTCAGCCGATTAAACGCGCTGTGATTCGCACCTAAGTTAATATGAAACAAACAAACTCCGTCTTCATGGTTGCCCATCAGCCAATGGGTCGTCCGTATTGTGTTTCGGAAATTCAGAACGAGGCAGTTTATTTCATGCTAGTCAGTATTACGCCGAATAATTGAATAGAGGACGATTTTTAAAGTCGCTTTAGTAACCGTGTGGATCTATCACAGTATATTGAAGATAGTATTTGACAAGTTGATAATGCACAGAACAGTGGAATCAGATAAGCGCAAATCAGTTTATTAATATAGTGATAAAGGACATTTTTAAATCAGTGCCCGAACGAAATTGTGTTCGACGAGTCGTTGATATTAAAAGAGAATTTTGTGAGATTGATCTCTGTAAAAATTTATTAATTCTAAGCGCAAAATACTGAACCTGCCAATTCTATAAACCTACTCTCTGTGGCAACAGACTAATGTAATACCATCTAGGAATGAATTCGACTAAAACAATCCAGTACACAATTTTTCAAAACTGAGTGCATTGTAAGGAACACATGAACCCAATGAGTCTAATGACTCTTGCTGTGCAAGAGCGTAGTAGGATACAAATCTTCAGGAACTGGGTAAAAGTGAACTCCTGTCTGAAGCCATCGATGACTACCGTAGTCGGATTCATACCTTGTTCCGTCCGATCTACTTCAACCGACGCGAGACAACATATAGTCCTCAAAAAAGTAACATTGTGAGCTCAATTGAAATGAGAAGTTGTCTGGTGCTGTACATCATAACAGTGCCCGATTTTCAGGGATTCTTTTGATATGTAGCGCATATTTCACGAAATATTTGCCACCTTCCAAATCAAAATATACTTCGGGGTTTCCCACTGGTATCTAGCCTTGTTGTTCTGTTATTCAGCCCTGTATAATAACTCTCAGCCAGTGAGTGCACCCAAAGTGGTCATTCAATGCTGCCGTACTGATTCAGCTGTACACGGCCTTTAGAAAAATCTTACATGGGTCGATTAAAAAGCTTTTAACTGGATATTTGTTACACGTGATCATATCGTAATGCTGATTCGATAAATGTAAATGCATGTTGAACGTAGGCGGTTCAGGACATTGGAAGGCCGGCTGATAAGAGGACAACAAAGTCATTGACGGTAACGCTTGGCGGTATAACCACAGGAAGTCTGGACAACTGTATTCAAATTGACAAACAGCCGCGGTTTCGTGTATCTTGATACAGGAATCTAAATGTCAGTATTACCTTCCCTACTTTAGCTTACTGAATGCTCCGTCATGTGGAGTAAAGAACAGACTGTGTAGATGTAAATATTTCATAATACGACGTGCACGCAAAGGAGCATTATTCAAGCTTTTGCGCACGGGTGCTTTGTCAGAGATGAAAATCACAGGAGTACTTGGCTGATGGTCACTAAACTGTCTTGCGCAGGACTTCATGACTACGAACCAGGGAAATTTTTAGATATCATCTGAATTTCCGTATTACGGGTCCCGATAAACAGGCTCACTATATTACGTGTAGCCGGCAACCATAATCTGGGACTTGGAATGGAGAACCGCATAAGCTCCCAATAGGTCAGGTGGGGTAACGAGCAGGACGACAATGGGTTGCTGGGGGGGGAAAGAACCCGGGTCATTACTGTTCAAAGTCCACAATGATAACCGTTTGACCACGGCCGATCGACGCTACCAGCCAGGTACACTGATGCGACAGAGCTGAGTAACAACGGGACAACCTGAAGTATGGTTCTCAATGTCAAAAACGCTTCCTTGAAACGTACGTTCAAGAAATTACCGAGCGTCACTGATATCGTTAAATTTGAACCAGTGTAGTTGACTTGTGTGTAAAGTCAAATTACGTCTGTAGATAATGTTTGGGACAATCAAGTGTCATTCTTTAAAAACGATGATCGTCTGGCATTCGAACTAATGCTCGCACATCATTATGAAGAAAAAATGAGTTCGTATTTGGGCCTCAATGGAAGTGACAAAATTAGTCTTACTTTCTCTAATGTTCTACAAAGCGTCATGAATATTTCACATATCTTTGGTCTCTTATTATAGGAGTCTGTGTGACCGGTCAGTCCGAGCTTTCTTTCGGATTGAGCAACACCGGAAACACAGAAGCTCTTGTCGAAATCGATTTACGTGACCATCCGGAATTTCAGATCGTTCCCGAATCTCATCCCATCGGACGAAGTTCAACACATTCGTCTATTCGACACAACAGCACACTGTTCACGTGGTCTAACGAGACCAGCGAAACACCGTCACGAATGGACCATCGGAAGTTAGTAGATGGTGCCCTGGGAGATCAGATTTGTCGAATCTTGGTTACCAAAAAATCCCAGTGGCATGGGGTCATTCGCTTCTGTCCAAAAGATGCAAGTAATACCTTCAGATTTTATTTGGTTGGAAAGAGTTCAGAAACAATCGTAGTTTATTTTGTTTTTAACCGTACACAAACTACATCACTAGGAGTGTTTCAATAGGTTGCTAATGATGGCTGCAGTACCAAAATATATTCAGTAGAATGCTCATGAAAACAGTTGTGGTGTGCTTCTTCACTGAAAGTTGCCTGACCCAATGAAGCGATTCTAGTTGTACCGTCAACAAAGACACGATACCTTACCAATATTACTGATTTCAATCCCAACGCCTGATGGTCAAAAGTGACCATTCAAGTATTCACAAGTTCCGATACCGCCTAATGATCATCTTTTCTATGAGGACTGTGAGCGGAGCTAGGAGTCATGGGTGACGGGCAGTTTGTATCGAGTACTCTCCGATTGAACAGGGGATAAATTAGTTTAACGGAATAATGGACAATATTCTGTACAGAGTATCGGATGATACACTATTTCACTTACCATGCTGTTTTTGACCGCAAGCTGGTTGTGTCGAGGGGTGACTGATTGCGGGAGAGAAGGTTAGGCCTTTCCTCTTCCTTGAACAGTGCAAAGACATTATAGTCAGATGATGAAGTGACACATAATACGCCGTTGTAGGTCGAAAGTCGCAACGCACTACTTAAATGCTTGCCAGTAGGCAAAATATCTAGGTAAAACTACGGAAATAATGAAGTTAGGCGTACGCACGCACACTACTCGCCACCACAGTTTGAAAGATATTGTAGTGAGTTATCGAACTATACTGATGAGTCACTGATATTAAGGACTGTATCCTTGCACCGATATTAAATGAAAATAGCACGTACAATTTACTTTCTTGAAGCTATGAGGAGCTATGCAAATTTATGTGTGACAAACTGACTACTCTTTACTCATCCTTGGTGTTGACATGTTACGTTTGATCACCCTTTATTCCGGAAAAAAATATCCCGACCTTTACGGGAGTGAAATCCACCACGCTAGAGACAAATAAAGGAATTTCCAAACTATAATGCGTACGGTGCACTTTGATAGCCTTGAAGATCATCTTGACTACAGAATGCGATATGCTGTGGAACATAAATTGTGAAACCTAATGCTCTTGACTTGTGTGGTCAACATCTCTTTTTGCTTGTATCATTTTTAGAGATGAGAATAGACGAATCCGGTTACTATGAACGTGGTCACTCAAGGCCACACTATAGATGTCGTTATATCTCTGGAACAATACATTTTCTTCTTCATTCCATAGAAAATATTCAGCTTGCAGTATTTGTTTCGGAGGCTCTAACGGCTCACTCAGTTGTATAGCACAGAAAATGAGGCCACATTTTCAAATTGCGAGAGGTACCTCACCATCCACGGGAGCTGCTTTTTCTGACTCCTGCACAAACGTGGTATATCGCGTAGTCGAGGTCAAAAATGTGCTTAATTGCTCTGAAAGACAGACGTGATCCATTTGGTATGCATATCTCGCAACTCCTTGAGAGTAGTGTGTAGGATTCATGGTACTGTGTTTGGCTGACTGTTCTATAGACTCCACCGCGCAAGCAAAAGTCTCAGGTCATCCCACCAACCCTGCACCAGGAAGCACCAGACTCGAGTTTCGCCCTTGTTAGAGCTCATCAGTGGTGCATATCCTCCGCCACACCCCGGGTTTGAACCCAAGCTCTTTCTCCTCGAAGTCGTATATGCTACCGCTGCGATACCCCGATCACGTCCGGGGTGATCCGAATCACCTGGCTAAGTTTTTTCAGATGTGGTACCTCCACGCTACCATTCTATCTCTCCGTATCTCTTCTGTATATGTATATAGACGAACTATTTCTTGAAGCTAGTCTAGCTTTGTGCTTCAGTGGACAACCTAGGGACCTATCTACTTTCCACCATCACCTAGTTATAGTTCTCAATCCGAAACCGACACGGCAGAGTCACTTCCGTACCGATGACTTTTCTCGTAGTTCGCCTCGAGGCCCTTGCCACCACCAAGAGGCAGCGTGACGAAATGTACAGGGTTTTCCTGGTATGGTCTCATTGCTTCTTCAGGGCGGTCTACAACTCTCCAAGACATTTGTATGCAGAGTCTGATCCACTTTTCTCCGAAGATGACCCCCACCAAACTCGACTGGATTGAGATTAGGGTGGGGGGGGGGGGTGTGTGGTGGCTGCAAGTCTTCTGTCACCAATGTATTGATTGCACAATGAAGTATGAATACATAGAGACCACTCATTTGGCACTACTGCATACCGTTGTGTTTGGCATAGAGTCAATAACTAAAATAACCCAAGGACAGCAAGGAGCTTTCTCCCTGGTACCCAATTTATGACAAATAGCAGCGCTATATATGAACTCTGTGCACTGAAACTTACTTCAGAAAGCGTTATGAAACCTATGTGAAATTCTTGAACATCCGTTCTCATAGTTGTAATCATTCTCCTATTTTAGGTTGCTGTTCATGATTTCAATCTGAACATTCTGGTCAACAAAACTCCACTTGGGCACACGTCGTCCTCGGAGACGCCGTCAGATTTCAACAGTTTGGAACACAACATTGACCAAAATCAGGTGGGGAAGACGTCACACCGAGTCTTGGCTATAGGGTTGCGTCAACCGTTAAGTGTGGAACCACATAACGGGGAAATTGCGTTCGATTGTTCTCTGGACGATACTGGGTCCACGCTGGACGGCACTATTTCACAGGTGATGGAAATGGGCGTGGCAATTTCGCATTTGAACTTATAATGTCTTTTGTTAGGATATTTTCCCCCACAAATGAACCCCAAAGTTGGTAATATACTGACTTGGAAATGTATGGTGACACTGTCTACTTGTCAGTAACTAATACCACAATGACGACTCTTTCGATAACTAACGGTTAACTATGGGATCGACTGCGTAAGTCAATAAAGCCCTACAGACAGCAGACAGACAGAGAGATAGAGGAAGCAAATCGAATCATTGTATCTTCTTTATCCAGTTACTTAGAACGGAAAGCAGGCATGCTTTGCGAGGACCAAGCCTTCCTTTTACTCTCATCGAAGGCGAGTTCATATATGATACAGTTCACAGTAGAAGAAAGGGGCAAATGTTTATCACTAATAAATCAGCGATTCTTGTGGGGCTGCGTGGCGGATGCCGTGGAAAGCAGGCAGTTTTCTGTCATGATCAGCCTCACTGAGCGCCAGGAGTTTTGCACTCCGGTCGGGTAATTCTAACCTGGGATTTATTACTCGGCTGATGACCAAGTACACAGGTACGCTTGGAACTGAATGTATTTTAGACCATGGAAATCATCCTCGATAAGCAACCGCCTTTTGCAAAGCAGAGACGAGTTCAACCAAGAACACAACGTGGGAGATCAAAAGTGTATTATTATATCAGAACGATTACACCTAGTTGTGAATGTATAGCATGGCTTCCCCTGTTTGTTCCACTTTGGTCCGAAGATCTTTTTGATAGCTTTCTCTCTGATGTTCCTGTTTTTCTCCAATATTCACGAAATCTAGATGTCTCCGGCCTGAAGATAATCGGGAGAAGCATTATCCACAGTTATTATGCAGAGTTTCGGCCTTAACGGTTCCGACGTTTTCACATAATCCCATTTTGAATGACCCGGTCAGGTCAACTCAATGACATTTTCGTGACCTCGATCACTCTGCGAAAATGAATACTTTCCAGACATTATTTCGGACTTTATTTCTTTACCATCTTCTCTGACACTTGACTGTGACTGAACCGTTTTTCTTCGGTTGCGTGCGTCCTACTGAACTGACCTTCACGAAGTCTCCGTCGACTACCCCCCCCCCCCTCCCCGGACTCGCTTTCAGTTTTCACCGTCCGCTTTCACTTTGCCGCTGCCTTTGGTTTGCTTCCCGTGCATCGCTCGTATCGGTAATGGTTTTTATACCACGATATACACACTACTCATTCGTACCTGTCTATCGACCTCAGTTCTCCCTGTTCATCCAGCCAAAGGAAAGTTGGTTGTTAGAACCTTTTAACAGTCAATAGAAAACTAGTTCTCGAGTCGTATGCCATTTGTCCTCTATAACTTTTTGAAAGTAGATGCATCGTGATAGATGACACTCAATTTCTTACCGGAATTTGCCTTGCACAGTCCATCTGGGTCACCGATTGCACAAGCCGTTTTGAAACGTGTTCATTCACTCTTTGAGCCAAGTGTCGTTCCGTTGTGCTGATGTACGTGTCACAACAACTGCAAATGAACCGATACACAGGATGTGAAGTATTAAGAGCACTATTATGGTCCGCTTGATCGTTGAATATTTGTCCTATAGCGGTCTGTATTGTGTAACTGGGTGGCCATTTATGTTCGGCTTAGAACAGAATATCACGACTTAAATCGATAAAGATTTGGTCACCTTTGGGGAGGACAAATAAAATGACTTGCTTTTGATCAGCCGTCAACATGGAGTCCTTTTCGCGTTGTTGTTTACTGTGATATTCAATGAATTTTTCTGGATTACCATGGGCCAAAAGGATTTTCTTGATTTAATCGTCTCGATTTTGCAACTGGGAAGAGGCACCAATTTTGCGGGACATGTGCAAAAGTGATTCTGACCAAACTGAGCTGGGGCGAAACTCGCAAATTTGCATTTATTTATTTTCCAGTGCTTGGCTTCTAGTCGTATGTCTTCCGGACACCCTCTCATTAAAATGTCTAAGAAGGGTAAACCTATGTTGGATTATTTTTCATAAGTCGCAGTCAAATTGGGTGGGTAAAACCGGAAATATTTTAGTACTGGATAAAGTCATAATTATTTCGAAATAATTAAATATCACGAACATAGCGTTTTTGCAAATGAAACTGGGTAATAGAGTTGTTGTCTGATTGGTAGCAGAACGACGATGGTTTTGATTATGGTGTTTTTATCACCAGGGTGAGTTTGATAAGCACGGGAACAATTGTGAAAAAAGAAGAAACACGTCGCTCACAGTCACGTGACCATAAAGGAACAAGTATGCTTGAGCATCACGAGAACCAATAATGGTCAATTACGAACTATTCAACCAACCACAATGGTTACGTTAACTGATTTGTTTGCTATGGTCACACCAGTTGTTTTCCATCTGCAGTGGGAACTGTACCGTTCCTGCTACAGGCACTCTCGGCGTTTGCACACTCATTATCTGACTTCGTTGTACGTGGATGTGTCTTCAAAATGGATTGGAATTAGTTTCCAATCGTGAAAGGAATCTGTAGTATTTTCTTGACGCAACCACACTATTCGGGGTTTCGTAAATGGCCTCTACTGACATTTATTATTCTACGCTATTTTATGGATTTGGAAGCCATAAGTACCAACCTTTTGCGGAGTTTGATTTGCGTTTCCGAGTGAGCTTCCGTGGATGGCGAAGTTGCAAATAAGGGAAAACGCACTGCTTTACCTAGTCACAAATCGATAAAAGCACCGGGCTTTTCATTCATTTGTTCAACAATGTTGCATTTAGATCAAACAATCACGAGCACAAACAGACGCAGACTGGTACACACACTAACCGTCCGCAAAAAATCAGTCAATATCACTCGCATACATCTGCATGGCCCTCTGCCTTCAATTTTAAACACACACACACCCCTCTCACACACTCATAGTGCTGATTTTAGTCATGCTTCAGCCTGGACGGTGGTACCTGATCGATCTCATTGCGTGCGGATCGGTATAGTTTGGCTTGAGCCGATGGTGTGCTTGGCTTTTCATGCGCGTGCACCCAACTCTGGTCAGTTGATTAGTTACTTTCAGGCTCGTTTGTTTCACCTACTACGACCGGACTTTGTCTCCACAGAAGGGTGGAATGCAAACGATACTGGTGTTACTAGTGTGGTGGGGTATGCATACTACTTATTGAATAAGTAAGTAGGTAATTGCTCAAAATACTTTCCGGACAACTATAAAGAGATAACAGATATGATCTCACCACACGGACTGGAAGCAGTAAGACGAAGGAAGGCGTGCAAACCACACGATGGCATTCTCGATCAGATTACTACTAGTCTCAAATAGATTAGATACCCAGGGTACAAACAAGCAGTTTGGTTGAGTTTAGTTGCTTACATATAACAGCCAGTTCTGGGTGGTGCCAGACAAGGACAGTCAGTACGCAATCTCACCCATATAACCGAACTTTTGTTCAAATCTGCATTTCTTAAAGAACCGTGAATCACGTACAAAATGATGTTTTCCTAGCTTCTTACCTCTTACAGTCATGAAGCTTCTGAGTTGCAACAATGAATGGGTGCTAATTTAGTCCTTTGACGTACAAGGATGGTTAATGCTATCCACTTTTTGGTCGTCCCTATTTGTCTCAAATCTTTCGTTCTTCATTCACGCATGAGACTGAGTGACCAAGCTGGGCCGTAGAAGTGCCAAAGATCGATCGATTAGTTCGCAGTTTCTACTTGAGGCAGGTGTTTCTCAATAGTGTTCGACGAAAATTGAAAATCTCTCCGTTCTTTCTCCCAAGATTCTCGCACCTGTTATCTAGAACAGCTTATCCGTGATGAAAATCCAGATTGTAAATACGGGTCACGGTGGAGTAGAGACATTTCATGGGCAAGTGAAATGAGTGTTTGCTGCGTACGCGTTTCGATATTGGAGTGATTGGTGACTTAGGTTGAGGCTACGTAGGATTTACCTGATGTACTAACAGCTTCGCTTGAAGTTAAAATAGCCAAGTGTGAACGACAAGAAGGCAAGTTAATGAAAGCCAGGTGTGTAGGATCTGCAATTACTATTACTTTTGCGTAGTTTTTTCATGTGTTTACCTGAGTATTACAGAGTTACACTGGTGAAAAGGAAAATCATCTACAATTAAATCCTTCTAACTCTTCTTGTCGTCAATAAATCCTAAGGATACTCATTTACTTCAATGTTATTTCTCATAAAATATCAGTGCTAAACTCGCAACGGAATCCATGAACACACTGTACAGTTGCTTTATTCTTGTTAGAAATCATCAGTAATGCACATCCACCGAGACCCACTAAGACTTGACCCTGGAGTGAACATCCGACCATCAGGCTATCCAGACTGGTTTTCAACGGTTTGTCCAAAATCTAGGCTACATAATACAGCGCCCTTTCGTCACTGGCTGTTTAGCGGGCTAAAAGTTCGTTGTTAACACAGCGATCAAGACCCTGACGGATGATAATCTACTTTTGTTTTCCCGGTTCAATCCCTATGCACCACCCACTCCTACGACCGAATCTTCAGCAATTTTGCCTTGAATCGATGAACTCAGACCCCGTGTTCTGGGCTCTGGATATGAGAGGAGTGCAACAATTTAACAAAACGCGCCACGGACAGTTGGAATTGCATGACTTCACTGGCGTGATATTAACACCAGACATGGATGGCTTTATCCGTGGCGAGTTGGACAAACTCGGGACCCAAGTCACCTTTACTCTGGTCTGCCAAGCGAGTAAGGCTACCCGCATACTATGGGGAATTCCGCCCCTTGAATTTTACCATGTCACCCATGTCATTTTATTTGTTCTGTGTGCAATCTTGGGAATAATGATATCGACGTTTTGGGTCATTCTCCATGGAAGCAAGTACCTTCAGTTTTACAAGCCTTAAAATCGAAACGAAGTACGAATGACAACAATAAAACTCTTTTTATACTGCCTTGTACCATGGTTTCATACGAGAGTGTAACTGAAAGTCTGGATAGTTCAAAGCTGAGCACATTACAAGCAAAGCGGGAGCTTTTGTTCAAATTCATCAGTCTTTTGCCACTCTCCTCAGTCGTTCAATAAAAATTGATATCAATGGAAATATGTGTAGTTCCTAGAGAACCAAAACACTGGTTTTAGGAAAGAAGTCTTTTGCTTTGAACTAACTTCTGTTGCATTTGAAACTCATCTAGTAGATTGCCAAAGCTTCAACAAGTCATCGGCTTTGAAGCTTCAATTTTTTTGGTGAACTTTAAATGATTTTTACCATGGAGAACAGTTTCTGTGAAGGATGCTCTAAACTTCAAAGGACTTCTTTCTGGCCGAAAATACTGCGAGGACGAAATGGCTCAGTACACCTGCGGAGAACGAAGTTCACAATTTACTACTAAAAAGGCTGCTTGCAGACAAAGTAAATTGAATACCTTAAAGTAACTGTTAAAGTCAGATAGAATAGTGTTCGCGAAAATAAGATGCCAGCGAGGTAAATCAGTACAAATGACCAGTATTTAACGTAGACTAACGGCCTCAGACTCAAAACCAACCTTGAAAGAAAAGTGCACAAGTGATATATTCCCTCTAAGTAGATGGGGAGGTAATAACAATGCCGCTTGAAAGGGCCAGTGGTCCAGACGGTATGCCACTGAATGTGCAAACTGAGTTTGCTCTCCTTTCAACCTCGAAGTTACCATTTTTTTATAACCAGCTTTTGCTGTGTGAAAATATTCCGGATTGTTTCACAGTGGCCTAGATCCGTCATTCTATATTAAATGCCGGTTGATTCCGCTAATTTACTTTGCTATCATTCACTTTTCACATACTCTTTTCCATCTGAATTCACTAGTTACTTAAAGGTATTCGGATTATTTGGACTACTATCAATCTTCCTAGTAGCGAGTTGTGAAATTCGGCCTCAGCAGTGTGAACTCAGCAGTTCTGTCCTCTTTGTACAATTCTCATTCCAGGTCTTCTTATTCTGGTGCCACGAAAAATGATTTAAAGTTAATTAAAAAAAATAAAGGAAATTGGAATACGTTTTGGTTCGACACCGATTGCACCAAGTCTTCGGCCTTCTAGAATTTCAATGAAATGTTCGTATTTATCAAATTTTGTAAAAGACACTTACATTGAACCTACAGTCGTAATGAGTATTTGAGGGAAAGCGGATAATTCAAATGAAGAACTTCACGAGGAATACTATTTCAGTTCTTTCACTGTTTTTGGCTATGGGGAGCTACCTAGGCAGTATTTAATTTCTCAAACATGATTACTCTTGGGTGAATGATCTGACAACTGAACTGGTATGCGTACGTTTGTGTGTGTGTGTGTGTGTGTGTGTGTGTGTGTGTGTGTGTGTGTGTGTGCGAAAAAAATACTGTGAGAAAGCAGCTGCTAGAAGTTGGCACACCTTTTTACTTCATTTATCTATCTTGTAACAACGGCAAAGTATTTGTTGGGGGAGATAAACATCCAAATACAAGCTACCGAAACGTCTGAGCTCACTGGCGATAAACATATGTGAGGAATTTGCTATTCGAAGCTTTGTATCATGCTGCAAAATTTCACACGGTCAACGAAGCTATGCCGAAGGAAAGATACCACCGAAGAAAAAGTGGAGCAAATGACGACAAAACTCAGTGTGATGCGAAAATAGACCCGATATTTAGTTTCACTTGGAAATATCTCGTTTCTCCCAGCTGAAGAGGTCGTAGTATTCTGGTAGAGTATGGGAGGGACAGAACTGGACGTGTAATGAAAATAATACTCGGCAGAGATCCCGATACCCGTTGCTCGCAGCGTGCATCAGAGATGGGGCATGTTCCCGCCAGCTATTTTGTCTCGTGGGAGTCACCAGTAAGGAACCATTAGGTGTGAGTGAAACTCTCTGTGAATCTGAGAGTTCGTCATCTTTCGTAGATTCGCGTTCATTACAGGTCTCGTTACGAGCGGCGCTTCATTATGCTCTCTTCCAGTCCGAATTTACTGGTTTGCCCTTCGCCACCCATAACCTACGTTCACACTGACACATTGACACGCACACGAACCACATTCAGATATTTGGTATTTCAATGTGAATCAAATGACGTTGGTTCTCAAATAGTGTACCGCTTCACTTTGCACCACTCACACTAGATATGTTGATAGTCGTTTTCGTATTACCTTGGAAATATAACTGTAATGTAAACCATTTGGAGTTAGTCCGGCCCGTAATGGCACTTGCACCAATGAGGCTGAAAATTAGAATTTCCTTCTCTTTGGAACAGCTTTGACAGGAACACCTTCGATCCCTTCCGTCTCACAACCACAAAATTTACACAAACTTGAAACAGAATATGCCCACGATCATGATTACACTCGTCCACTATACATCCCGACAAGCAACCTAATGATGGTTCGATTTACAAGAGTGAGATCGGATTTTAAGGACTAGTCAAAACTTATGACAATCAAAATAAATTCAGAATGAAAGTTTAGTCACCCAGATCATAGCTCCTCCATATTGTGTAAACTTTATGACGTCTTATATAATGTGCGTTGACAACTGGTTGAGAGAATGCGAAATTATTCGGTTAATCTGCCCACAATGTTCTTCCTGGTCAACTAGAAGTAGGACAGTTCTGATTCGCGCAAAATCCCATACCAACGCTACACTACTAACAAAATCGTCCCTAATGTAAAAGCCAGAGATGCTAGAGCTGGCAACGTAATGGTTTCATATGTGAAGATATGCGACCTTTAGACTTTTTAAACACCAAGATTGTTTGTCTATCTAAAGGCAGGCAGTCTGTCTCAGAGACTAAACTAAATTCGGTTGTTCAGGGAATGAATATTTAAAGTGCGATTTTCGGGACAGAGTTTCACGCTAATGGACATTTTTCCTTGGACCATTTCAATGGGATACCATAGACGTATACATGCCGAACTACTGAAAATAGAGTTTAAGTAGATTGATCGAAGGAAACCTCATTCCATGAAATCAGCGAAATTTTGTGGTGATCTTTGGCAGTCAAAAGCCCAAATCACACAGAAGTGGTGAAATTGGGATTCATTCTCACTACCGTGACCACAATGAAGTTTCCGCAACCGAGCCGCAATTCACAAACTGATCTCAGTCGGTCAAAAAATGTCGCTGTCACGAGGTCAATAGCTAAGGTTTCGTGGACGTACTGTTGACAACACAAATTACGGAAGATCAAACTCATATTTCTTGAAATTGCAAGCCCATACATTTCGATGGTCGAAGTGTTGTCTAACAGTTACTCAAACAGCGAGCAGATCTGCGGTTTATCATACCATATTTTTTATCGCCCCGCGGCAAACTTAAAGACCGACTGAAAGTCGGGTAAATTTATACTTCGGTGATGACACTGCAGCTCTCGTTTCCGATTGCTAACCTCGAAGTTAGCTCGTGACTGCCTGCTTTGTTCACTTCGCCCACTTGGAACTAGAAAGCCGACTGAGAGGCCTACCTGCATCTACTGGCCTTGCTATCGATCACTGTTCGATTACCTAGTTCGGTCATGTGATAATTACTGAACATCTTGACTCCGGGTACGGGTTGACTTGCGTATTTGTAGCCGCACTTTATGATGTCATCCGCAGACGACGAGTGCACGGCGCTGCCACCTACGTGAAATGTTCAGGGGTTATTGATGCTCCGGTCTTCAAACCAATCAGCGGGATATCCCAAACAGTTAATCAAGTGGCATTTGTGAATAACTTTGAACTAATTCCGAAAAATTGTGACCTATATCTGAATAATTTTAGCAACTTCGAAGCAATACGAAAAACATATTTTACATAGTTGAACACCCAGTTTTACCGCAGTTAACAGAATGTGTTCTTTCTCACCAAATCTCCCTTTTCATTTCACTCAAACCCAAGCTAATCCGGGATCAGCCGAAATCCGACTTCCGATATTCTTGCTCAAGCAAACATCACACAGAACTGGCTCCGTGTTGAAATGTGCAAATAGCTCCGGCAAAAGTTCTGATAAAAGAAACTGCCAAAACAGTAGCCCTGACCAACTCAATCCGGACGCCACCCAACTATTCAAAACCATAAAAATTTGTGTAAGAACAGAAAAACCACATTTGCTATGTCAACCAGAGCGCATTTTACTGCCGCCAGTTCCGCCGGGAGTTGAAGTCCGAGTTCCCATTCGTCTGACCACCAGCCATCCCATACGTTCCGAGTTTACAATTTCCGTGTGCTGGCCGGTGCCTGAAACAGGCCAAGTGGATCTGGGTGCGGTGGAAGCCGCCGATCTGGAGTGTCCATTCACGGCAGAATTCCCTGCCGGTCAAGGCAAGTGTGTATGTCTGTGTGATAGAGTGAGCTCTTGTGCGCGTATTATCACCCTTTGATAAAAATGAACTATCCGTATTGAAGTTCAGAGGAAGCCTAGTCCCTGTCAGTTGAATATTCCCATTCATTTGTCATCTTCTTTTTTGACACACTTTCTTCTTGGCATGCAACAAGTGTACAGCAACTCAGGAAGCAGGACGTTGTTGATCAGAGGCCATCGAAGAAAAGAGAATGAGGGTGGATTTGTAATGAGAGAAAAATCGTGCAGCAAATAAAAGCTAACTGCGTTTTTGTGCTGCCCTCTCAATATTCATCGTTTTTCCTAATAGAGGAAAATTCTTTCATATTTTATTTTTCGGTTTTGAAGCAAAAGGCAAGACGTCCAGTCTTAAATAATGCACTGGGTGTGAACATTCAGGTTGTTACTTATAAGAAGGAATTTCTTGTGGAAAGAAAGACAAAAACAGTGTGGAAAGATTAGCAGATAATAATGATTTCTGATAGCGTATGATTCATCATGCAGCAATAAAGTCTAATTCACCGTCGAAAACAATAATTTTATCCTCGTAAGGAATCAACTTCCGTGCACGTTCACCGAGCCCCGACTGTGACTAGCACACGGGGCGAACTGCCGTAAGTCGAACAACTAACCATCCCGGGTGGCTGTCCATGATTTTCTCAAATTCTTTTCCACATGATATAACACCTTTCTGTCAATGACGTTTCAAGAGTGACATCTCATTGTTCGCAAATCGATTGACGACTTTACCGTAGGAATCCTGAGTGGGAACAAAGGTTCTGCGTTCGAGACAACTCACACAGTGTAGCTATTTGGCCAATTTCAGTAGTAGGGGATTGCATTTGATGACGATTTACCATTCAGTAACAAAACTCTGATTCGCCAACAATAATGGTTTTTGTGGACAGAAAAAGTGTGAATGCGGGAACTATATCAATTACAGAGCCTATTCGTATCTTCCAGTTTATAGGTAACCATATGGTTTAGTGTTCAATGAAGAAGCAGAGTGACATTCGTCGGGATCACCTTGTAGCAAAAACTATTGTCCCAACAGAAGGAGGTGTCTATCCAGCCAGCCTAGTAAACCAGAAGAAGCAGTAACTTTGTCGGAAGCATCCCACGATTGTCCGAAGGAATCCTACTGACAAACACACGGACCTCAGCAGGGATCCAGACTGGTAACAAAAGAGTCCAGGTTTGAAGCTGGAAATCAAAAGGTCAATCGGATCTACTCCGCGCAAACGGTGTGTAAAATATCCAGCTAAATGGCCCAAGGCACACAGGATTTTTGTCACAACTTTACAGTGCTTTACCTAACGCGCGTTCTTGTTAGCAAAGGGAAAGTCACAGAGAAATTTAGCAATAACCTCGGTAGCTGGACCTGATTCTAGCTTGCTTATTCTTCTGCCTATTTTTTGCAGATGTTTACAGAATGACAGTTACAGTTTTCGATCTTTTCTGCGGCTGACTCGTGATTTATTAACTTACAGAAGTCTTCAATACAATACAGTACCATACGATACTTTCGAACTCAACACCATCTATTTAATCATTGTATTTATCCTAGAGTGATTCTCGGTTATTCGAGATCTGTACGCATCACATATCTATCCTTGAAAGAATCCAGAACACAGTTTCAAATAGCCTGTACATCTGTTAGCTGAAAGTATCTGAGAATATATGTGTTTGATGCTGACTAACACCAATCTTGAAGAAGGCTAAATGCGGTATGCAAGAAGTTGACTGACTGCCCCCTCATTTCCGACAGCTGAACTATTAAGTGTAACGTATCAAAATGTCACATTGTCGTTTTCGATAAACTCCCAGCTGATCTAGCTCCGATACATAAATTTGAGAACGTAACATACCGACGCGTAATTCACGGAGTTCATTTTTCCAATGTGGCGTAGTCTGCCCAAAAGACCTCCCTCTCAACGACTGATTCGGTTGGCTGTTTCGGGAACTACATTCCTTGTGCTCTTGACCAAGGTGGCCGTGCTGTTCGGCCAGTTCATCTTGACCTGGCTCTCTTCGTAGTGGTACTCTGCTATGAATCCTGCATGCTGATGAAGTTAACCATCCTAATTTTAACACCCTACGTGACTATGTTTCTGGTCACGCACAGTTTTCGTCTTGTAATAACGGGCACTAGTTTTCTCTTCAACTCAACTCTGGTGTTTTTCTAGATGCCAAAATGTCCTCCGTTTCTCTTCCCTCTTGATATTACTAAGCTGCACACTTCAACTAGTCTCATTGGCTGCTAATACGCGGATAATTTTGTGCTTGAATCTCCCATGAAGGGTTAAATGAGAGTTTGAATATTCTCCAAAATATTTCGAACGAAACTCGTAACTGATACAGTTCTCATCCTCTTTACCCTAACACCCCAAAATTCGTCGAAGTGACCTTTAGTCTTCGATGTGTACCACGCTATCAAACTCCTATTATTGATGTCCCACATCTACATACTGATGAACAACATCTCCTCAAATATTCTTCCGTTCGTTATCTGGGAGTTAATCTAACTCATAACTTTTGTTTGACTGGTCCCGTTGAAGAGGTGTCCACTAAAGACAAAAAGCTTTCTTTATATCGTTCAAACTAAGAAAATATGGATTAGGTTTTGTAGTATTTGGCATTCACCGTCACTGCCCTTACTGCTTTCGTCTTCTTCATAGTTTAGAAGCAAAGAATTTTATTCATATCACCAAGTCTCTGAAATTGCTTTCTCTTTGTGGCATCACAGTCAGAGCAAGCATTTGTATGCTTACGACAAATTCTCCGATCATGGCATTTCCTTAGAATTCTCCAAAGCCTCTTGTTACTCTTCAGCACGCTCCAACTCCAGAATCTTTCCTTCACACGGGTGTACACTTAAAAATAACCGTATTACCTGTAGATTACGATCAAATAATAAATGACCTTATTGTCCAAATTCGTCATTAATAAAAACGAATTTACTACCTCAATTTTTCTTTCACGGCTTTTTCTCCACATTCCAAAGAAACCCTTTACCAATGTTTTTTGATCCCACCGAAAAACATGTACGTGGTAAACATTCCCCTGTTATTGACTGATTAAAAATACCTACTTGATTTTGCTTCAACGCCGGAGGGAAAATTTGTTAATTCAACAATTCCATGTACTTCCAAGTTTTGACTTGTCTGTGTGTCATCCATTCCATCTTCTCCCTACAATGAGTAGAGAATAACCATCCTAGTATCCTCGACTTTCCTGAGCTGAGATGATCATTCACTTTTCTTCTTTGTGAACTTAGCTGGACTGATTCACTTTGATGATGTTTACGTTACCACAAAACTACTGAAAGTTGCTTACTAAGTAACTGTCTTTCATTTTTTACTTCGCACAGTTCTTCAACCAAGCGAGGGCAACCGTTTGTTTGCGTTACCCTTGTGGCTACGATTTCGCAGTCACGTGAACGGACTGTTGTTGGCTCCACATCCCAGACCGGTATGTCTGGTGTTCTCGGCTCTACCAACACGGGCAAGTGCACAATCCATGGACTCGGTGTGTCAACGATCACGAATGCTCAGTGTAGCTCTACCTATAAGTGTGGCTGTGGATAACTCATTGCTCAGCTGGTTCACTTACGTGACTCGACGACCAACGGAATTTGAACTAGGCTACAAGGTACGGTTCATATGAACATTCTGTGCTAGCATGCATTTGAATTAGGGCAACCCATAAAATGCTTTCCGGTCTGCGCGAACATTGGCATATGAGTGCACGACGGGGAAGGATAGTTTTATTGGTTTAAGATTAATGGTTTTCAAATGGTAAACACAATTGTTTTGGAGGTCTCAGAGTCGGGAGTTCAAATCTGTGAGCTGCCGTTCGTGGAAACGAATTCTAATGAGTCCTTGCATTCAACACAAAACGGAGTATTTCCATGTAGCGTAAGCCAACAGATTTCCTGCATGTATGGTTTGCTGACTTTTACTGGTCCCGCTCTGTGTTTGACATCAAAAGCTCCGTTTAGGTAAGTGAATCCTGACAATTAACAGCGATTCACTTGGTGGTTTGATTTTCTGAAAGACTAGTCCCTCCAGATTGTTTGCTCTGTTGCCAGTAGAGGCCCCGTGGTGGATCACGCCCACATAATGTGTCTATTTTATAACTTAGTCTTATGAGATCTCATCCCATGCTTTTGGGACAAATGAGGTGATAAAGTTTTTGATGGAATGTACCAGCATTCTGCAGTTTTGGACAAAAATAACAATGCAAATAAAACTATCTGACAAGAACGTCGAGATTTCAGATGGGAAAGAGCATCGTATATATTGTATCTAATGAATCCAGTTTGAACAAAAAAGGAAGAAGAATAAGATTGATGAGTTTTGCACGATGTTGGAGTTTACTTTTTTGAGGCTAGCTCCTGGAAGACGACCAGCCGGTTTCATGGATATCTCTAATGCGACATGCCCTTAGGCAATATGTGTAGGGAAACGGTCTTGGGAATTAGGCTTGAAATGGAGTCCCCAGAGTGCCTCGGATTTTGTTCGAGGTAGAATTTGTAACTCGTGCACAACCAAGTGCTACCTGTAGGGCAAAAGGAAGTTTATATGTTGAGATCCGGTGACCGAGAAAGTGACTTACGCGCCTTTTGGATCACGCCCAACGCGTCCTGGTGAATCTTCCCTTACTCAGGATAGCCAAGTAAGAGACAAGAGAGAAAGGTTTTATTTGGTGGCGTGCCTCATCTCCGCACGTCACGTTGCTGTCTATGAGCTTTTGTGGCATTCATGTTGAAAGTTCGCTGCTGGGGCACAAACCAGCCATGCCCTCGAACAACACTGCCCTGCTTTTGTCTGACTACTCGCTCTCTCGGCTTGTTCGACATGGATGGCCCTTAAGGAGCACTTTGCGTTCTAATCAGCATAGCCGTCAGGGTCATCGAGGCATGAAAACCCGATTGCTACGTTTAAGCAACGAATAGATGATCTGGTATGACTCAGCCATAGGGCGAATGTTCTCCCATTGAACATCAATAAAGGGAGGTAGAAGTTTAGCGAAATCCCCACTCCATACTTGTCTGCAGTAGTGTGAAAAGTTGGAATGTTGTAAAAGAGCTTCTCGCTGGGAGTAGGTACACGATAACTTTGGGATGACTTTGGAAAAGTGAATATAAGATTCGGTCGATGAAAACCCAGTCATTAAGTGAAGCACGGAAGGTGGGACTGAGTCAAATCTCAAAATCGTGAGGAAGCAGGACATTCCTGTGGGGGACAGACATTACATCTCATTAAAATAAAAGTACCCTGGAAAAATCATTGGAGTAATTTTGCATTGGTTTTTCTGCCCAATAGAACAAAGAATCTACTTTCAAAGTGGATCCGTGAATCATTATTGATCAGATTAAACTGAGGTCTATACCAAGCAGAAGAAAACTCAACTCAATAAGACAAGCATTTAGTTCTCCCAAAACATAATGGTCAGACAATGACTTCGAGCTCAAACATCATGTGTTTACCGTCACCCTCTCTCTTTTTCTTTGGCTGGAAAATCACAGGAAGAAGATATCAACGAAGTTCCACAAGAAGATTGTCGTCTGAATATGACTTTTCGTCCTGTTGGTGAAATTCAGCTGTTACAAACCGGCCGAGATTCGACGGGATCAAAGATGACCCTGTCTCGAGAATCCTCGTGTGCCAGTCCACAACAACAACCGAGTGAATCTCGAAGTCCAGATTCCGGGCTGAGTGAAGGATATTCGTTTGACTCCAGTCCAGGTTTGTCATGTGTGCGGATGTCTGTGTACATGCGAACTGATTTTTATACCCTACTGAATTTTGATATAATCCAACAACAGAGTGACTGTATTGTGTGGGTTTTTAAGGAATCGCCAACTGTGCACAATCGCTATTTACAAGACTGCTCTTGACCTAGGATGGATTTTTGTGAACTCCAGGAGTTTAGCATTAACCTACTCCTAGTTTCGTAGCAATATTCCACTATGTAGTGTCTCCTGATTTATGACGCTAATGGTTTGCCTCGGATGATGCACATCTTGAACAAATTGTTCATTACCACGAATGCATTCATGAATAGGATGGTGGGTATTTGTATGTACGTCGTAACTTCTAAGAATCAAAATCGATTCGCAAATTCCCATATTTCAGATCACAAGAAGAAAATAATGCAGTGACCAATATCGTATTGTTATATATGAGTAAACCGTCCGAGGCTGGCGAGTTCTTATGCGAGCCAAAGTTCCACACAATCAGGTGTAATTTTTGTCAAGGCAAAAAATTCAAGAACCAACTTAACCGTTCATGTTCGGTTTATGTGAGTTCGGACCTGGGTTACAACAGAAAGGCAACAGATAGATCTTTGCGAATGGGGACTTCCCCAAGAAATTGCTGATCTACGGTTACGGATGCGAAACCACTAAGCACAAATGAATAACGAAGCCATGATCAACAACGTCAATAATGTCCTGGTGCTGACAATATTGAAAACTAAAATTGTCAACGGGGCGTGAGGACATAAGGGATGTGAATAAACGCTAAAACTCGATCAATGATTAGCCACCTAGCAGATTATCTGAGATTTTTAATTCAACGTGGAGATTTAATTATAACACGACTGGACGAAGTAGGTGTGTGTATAACATTGTAAATGACTTTAAAATTACCAATAAATTACAATATTTGATGAGTTTGCCGCTCGGATTCCTTGATGTTGAAGCAGCCGTTAACGGTTCAGTATGAACGGCGGTTCTTGTAACCAGCTCAGCAAAACATTCACTCAGGAATAAAAACAGTCAAACAAATGGCTCCCAGAAGCGATAAAAGAGGAATGTAAACTAGTTAAAAGTTCCAATAACACTTCTGGCTGCATGTATGCGGATACAGAAGCGTCTGCTGCCGATGATTTTGATAAGATGATGATGATGATGGTGATGATGATGATGATGATGATGATGATGATGATGATGATGATGATGATGATGATGATGATGATGATGATGATGATGATGATGATGATGATGATGATGATGATGATGATGATACGCCTAGCATTTCGGTTCACGATGATAACCATGACGATGATTATTATAATGAGCAGTCATGTGATGATGAAGATGATGGTGGATATTATGCCGATGATGGTGATTCGGTTGATGATAATGATGGTTTGTTAATAATAATAATAATAATAATAATAATAATGATTCGGGTGATGATGATGATGATGATTCGGGTGATGGTGATGGTGATGGTGATGATCTTTCTGATGATGGTTAGGATGATAAAGATGACTTATCTGATTACGACGATGATGATTCTGATGAAGATGACGATTCTGATGATAATTGTGACCCCGATGTATTTGATGATAATGATGGTGAGGATGATGTTATTAAAGAAGATGATTTGGACTATCATGATCATGAATTCGAAGCTGATTGTGATTTTGATGATGATATCGGTTCGAATGGTGATGACGGTGATGATGACGATTCGGATGGTGATTATGGTTAAGTTGATGATGTCTTCGATGATTTGTATAATGTTTATGAGGATGTTGATTATGTTGCTGCTGATGAGTCGGATTGCGATATGAGTGATGTTGGAGTATACTCGGATGGTGGTAAGTATAATGATGACGATGGTTGGGATGATTCGGATGATGAAGAATCGGGTGATGATGATGTTGATGTTGATGATCATGAAGGAAATGATGGGTGTAATGGTGATGATTTCCAAAATGATCCGGATAAAGATTCGGACGAATATGATTCGGATGATGACGATGATAATGATGAATATGAATAAAATGAAGAAGAAGATGATGATAACGATTATGATGTTGGTGGTTTTGATCGTTAGGATGATGATGACGATTTGCTTGTTGGTGGTGGATAATGTTGATGAGGATGAGGATGATGTTGTTGATGGTGATAATTCGGTTGATGATGGTGACTATGTTGATGAGATGATGACTCGGATGCTGATAATGATAGTAATGTTGCTTTTGTTGATGATGATGATCCAGATGATGACGATGAAAATGATACGTTTTATGATGACAATGTTGATGATGATTATGATGATGTTGGTATTTCGGATGATAATGATTCGGGTAATTCGTTTGCTTACGAATTGAGTTATGGTGGTGTTGACGATGACTCGGATGATGATCACGATGATCACGACGATTATGTTGATGATGATGATGATTATAATTATGATCATTATTATTATCCTCTGTATGAACGTGATTATTCGAATGATGATGGTGATGATAATGATCATGACTTGGATGGTGACTTGGATAGTGATGACTAGGATGATGGTGATGGCGCTGACGATGTTAATTCTGTTGGTTTGTTTGATGATAATAATGATGATTTGGATGATGTTGACTCGGTTGAGTATGATTCGAATGCTCAAGTTATTGCTTATATTGGTTCTGTGATCTCGTCTTGAATTCCAGTGACCCAGAACTTATGAAAACCCTTATGAGTTCCTTCTTGATTGTCAGTTTGGGCATACAAAGAATCATGTAAAATATGATACCTTGAGAGTAAAGAGGCCTTTTCCATGTCAGAATCGCTAAACTGCTTCTCATCATTCCAAACTGTTTGGTTATGTGACGTTTTTTTCATCCTTGGATTTCAGAAGCCCCAGTTCATGAACGTCTTGGAAGTCAAAAATATCGGTAAGTTTCTGTTTTCTTTCCAGTGAGTCTGGTTCAAAAGCTGAAACCTAAAAGCTATTTTATCAATAAATAAAATACCGTTTTATCTGGTAAATACACCTTTGTCCCAATGTTTGTATGGCATATGCCATCCTGCTGAACCAATGGTATTGGATTGATCTAGCCAATTAGGGTGAGACTATTGTTATAAAGTGACCGATCATGTAATACTGATGTGTTAGCCAATGTTGAAAATCGAAGGAACCAAGCCCGGTACGTGAACCTACATTATCACAAAAAGGAATAAACTCAAATGGATACATTTACCTAGGCCTGAAGTAGCAATGAGTCATCCAATCAGATTTCGTCATCTAAGCTGCGAATAGCTTCGGAAATTACATCATACAATCTTCTAACTTAGAAAGCTCGACTAAACACCGATTGCTTCAGTTCTGCCGAATTCTGATCAAGGTAAATCAGATTTTCCACTGGGGCATATTTTTATCTCACCCATGTGAAACTGCTACGGTTTCACTTACGGATATGCGCTTCTTTGAATATTTCAAACTAAGTATCCCACGGGTGATATTGGAAAAGGACAACGTGAGCGTACTTCGTGTGTTCTGCACAGACATTTTAATCGCATCTCCGCTGGTACATTCTAATATGTTAGGTTAGGCTTTGCTATCAGACCAGATAGCTTGTGTCAGTCAGTCCGTCAAATGTGATTACCTTCAATGCGTGAGGACAAGTCATCAGATCGAGGCAAAGAGGAGTGTGAAGCTGCACTGAGAAAATTATTCTGGTGGTTGTTTCCCCAAAATGAATGAGTATTATGCAAGATAAAACGGGAAGTGAGATTATGATATGATTATATGCCTCAAAACATGAGACAGGATTCGAAAAGGTGAGAAACTTTGAGAGGAAGTCAATTGTCTGAGTGTGATGAAAGACATTAAGCTAAAGTTGGGTCGGTCACCATCTGTCTTAGGTGCACAGAATCGAAGTGAACATCTCAACTACAACCACAATGTCTTGTCCGGCCTGGCGCCATAAGCCACTGAGAAAGCGTCGAATGGATTAACTACATATTGTCATTGTGGATCTCGCGCAACCCGGGGGTTATTTTCCATTTATTTTGGGTTGATGGCGCATTTAACTGTCTATCTAACTGCTTCTTTGGATACGCGAGAAGTTTTAAATCGTGCTTGCGTTGGTGGAACATGGCGTGAGTTCTTCCCTTGCTGTTACTAGGGCACGCGTGATCTCCACGGCGAAAACCAAGTTTGCTGCGATAGATTTTTGTCTTACGACACATTTTGATTGACGGTAGCGTAAACTCCCCACTCTTTAAAATAAAAAATAAAGATATCTTTTCGTGGCAATGTTATCAGTTTGATCAAGCGTCCACTTCGTTTTGGCATAGACCAACCAATCCATTTCGTCTAAAGGTCATATTGAAATTAAATAGCAGTCGACCGTTCATCGTCACATTTTACCGCTAAGTAAACTGATATCAGATTGAGAGCTTAGACTGAGTCCCAGTTTGCAGCCGTATATCACCGGAATGCGAGCTCACAAATCACGTACCTTCTGGAGAACTATGTCTGTTTGACGTGTTTCTCACAACTCTTTCCAATCCCTATCTCAAACAGGTGCACCAGCCCGGACCTTAGCAGGCTTTTTGATGCAAGGAAATGAATTGCGTAATCCAAGCTATAGCACTCTTTAGCTCACATCCGAATCATTTGTTTCACTAGTGTAGTAAAAATAGTGTTATTCTGGAATTCAGTCGAATAAACCATTCATTTTTATTGTCCGCATATTTAGATGCATAGCCAATCTTAAATTAACGGTCGCAAATGAGCCGTCATACAGAACGGTATATAAGTGTCGGAAACGGTGTTCTCACTGTTTAAATA
The DNA here is from genome assembly GCA_948099385.1 of Fasciola hepatica. NCBI lineage: Eukaryota > Metazoa > Platyhelminthes > Trematoda > Plagiorchiida > Fasciolidae > Fasciola > Fasciola hepatica. The sequence continues at coordinate 4,887,671 of CANUEZ040000099.1, read as the reverse complement.
ATTTTGCTTATTGGTCCTCTTAGAACTCTACCGATTCTATTCTCTGGTCTATTATCTTGCAGCGATGAATGAGCGCCATCAAAAAAGAGCCTGACTCCACCCAAAGCGTCGAAGTGTTAAATATACTTCTTTAACTTTATTCAGTAAACATACTAGAGTTTAAAACCATCTAGAGTACGAATCGGTCTGATCCGAGTCCAGCGTGAACATTCTGTGCCGTTTACCATTCGGTCAGACCAATGAGGACCGGTTAGAACGGGCAATATGGAGAAATGTGCTATTAGACTGCGTGTATGGGGGAACGATCTCATATCCTTCTCCCAGGTCATGTGAAGTGATTCCGTGCAGATTAGGACATCTGTGTTCACTACTCATATGACAAGTGGCTGGACCAGCAACTTAACCGCCACCACCCCTCTGACACGCGCACGCGCTCTGGAAACAAAAGAAGTGTGATGATCACGAACGACGATCACGACACGACGAAAGAGTTAATGACGATGGCTTGAGACTCGCCCTCGTCAGATGCATTGGATACAGAGCTGTCCTGAGACAGTTGCACTGTGCGATCTGCAAGTACACAGATATAAAATTCGATGAGCCATATCTCACTAGGTCTGTAAAAGAGACCAACGCCTACATCGGAGAATTCGGGAATTGCGGTCATTGTTCAAGCTCTGCACAGCAACTCAGGACAGTTTCTGGACGAACTATAAGGTCGTGAATGACAGATTACAGAATGCTCAGACTGAATATATGCACAGCAGCTGCCAAAAACAGGTTCATACTTTTCAGCCCCTAAAGCAGTTTGCCTACTACATCGTGCTCTAGCTTCCACTTGGCTAGCGTTACTCACCAGTTGAATCTTTTTTCTATTGATTTTATGAAAATGCTCCCCACTTTGATTGACAGAAAAAGGGAGATGACGTTTTAATTTGGACGAAACGAAATTAAACCAATTTTTGTTATGCTGGGGTCATTTCAGATCACTGTCAGCTCAGTCTTGTCAGTCACCTAATCGATTTTTGCGAAATCCAATCGATGATGCAATACCGGATTGGCAATTCAATGACCAAACTGCGACCAGTTTCGTTCAGCGGTGGCTTACACTTCACGGATTTCCAAATGGACACCATCCAATCAGATTCCCTGAGGATTTCCGTAGGTAAGAACTTTCTACCGTAATTGTCAGCAGCACTGATAAATTTTCCCTTCATGGTGTAAGGGGAATTGTTTGGATTCAAATCCACGCATACGTACCATCCAATCTCCACCTATGACTGAATAAACTGGTCAGAAACTTTAGTACAGAAAATCGTTGATAAAGTGCACCACATTAACATCAGCTGCATTCTTATTTTCTCCGTATTCTATTATCACCGTTATCATGAATATTATCAGTGTCATCGTCAGTATCATCAACCGAATCATCATCGTCTTCGGTAACGATGTCTCCTCCCTGAACGTTTTCTGATCAGAGTGGGAAGGAAAAAGTTCAATCTATATTTTCCACCCCAATAGTTTGTAAAACTTTCTCCATTGATGATTGTTCATCATAATATGCAATCACTTTTCCTCCCCCGTATCACAGTTGTATTGCTTTCAATCCCACACATGGAAGTCACGCCAGTAGTACTCACTGGATAGGTCAAATGGGTCTGGACCAATCCACGTTGGCCACGTCCGGCACAAATTCCGGGTCAGTAACACGTCCAATCGGGCTTCTGTATACCTGCCTCACGCATTTGTGCGGTGGTCGAAGTCCACCAGGGGTACCGGCGAATATCACTCTGCAATTAGGCCAACCCAGTGAATCGTTGAGCACGGTCCACTTCTATTTGGCATCGCTGATCACTTTCGTGCGAAGGTGAGTCGAATTTCCGTCGCAGTAGGAGATGCACACTAAAACGACATCTCAAAATACCTCATTTCGGACACCCAACATTTATCTCCATGGTTACAATTTCAGTGTGCATGTTTTACACAAACTATAAATGTGAAAGCCTAAAAAATTCAAGTGAGGTTTCTTGACGGCTTTTTTCAGTTTATTGTACTGAAGCAAGAAGCTGAGTGGGCATCATATAATGGATCGAAGGTGCTCCCAACATCCGTAGTTGGTATTCTAAAAATGAACTCCTTGTTCTTGCACACCCCATACGATTCAGATGCGATTACAGCTGTAAACCAAAGATTAAGTGCTCGAGCATAAAGACGATTGGGCAGAAGGGCACGGGGTACGCATACCTGGATTGTGGCATCAGCCGGTCGCGTGATTCCGGGGAAATTTTGTCCTGTCATCCAGATAAAATACCATGTTGCTTATATTGTACATTCTTAGTCGATATCTGTTGTGATGGTTTAACTTGACTAAGACTGCGTTTGCTGGATCCAATACTTAACCACTTTTAATCAAGTGGCTAACGTTGACCGAGGTCAACCCACGTGGTTTTGACGAGGGTGAGTCATCTGGTCATGTATAGTCATGTACGTATCTTGGAATATGTTCGGTCACCCTATGCCTTGGTGATGGATTGGTTTTACCAAGGCAGTCTTCCCTGGCGCTACAACAGAAGGCCTAAAGACAATGGGTGGTGAACTAGATCGAGTGATGATCTTTGAAAGGAGCACTGGAACATGCCATCTGAACCAGTGAAAGTGTAGTGCAGAGATATAATATGTTCTTTGCAAGGCATTTTGACATAATGTTCAGTCAGAAGCCTCATGATGTCAGTTTTTTAAGGGCGACGTATGTGAACATGCTCTTTGAAGACCCAATGGATAGGTGGTTGGGTGTGTTCTTCTCACAATAAAGCGTCAAATGTGGTAACAGTGAGTTGAAATTCATCCAAAATCATCAGCAGCAACGATAAGACTGGTTAATCTAATTTTATAACTGGTCTGACTTAAACTGTCTCAAGCTTATCAGTTCTCTTAACCTTGTTTTTATATTCCTTAAGGCAGTTCGGCATGAATTTATTAGCGTGAGGGTTAATAAGAATCTTGCTTTATTGATCCATGCTTATTGGCTGCCACAAGTACGCAACAATGTGTGCAAAAGTAGTATATAGATTTGGATATATGTAGTATTTCTTTACTCACGCCCATGGCTTCGGCTAGTTCCTGAACATTTAGTTTGATGTTAAGAGTACCAAACACTTTGCTGCCTGGAGGCACAGGCATCTCTCACAAACGGACAGATATGGTCACTACAGCCCCAAAGAGATTTGCAAACAGCTTTCAGTGTTGGTGATGCTTCCAGTCCTCTTCTGTTTAAAGCGCCGTGCTCAGCGACCAAGAAATTACTAAGACTATCCCTTCTACTCAAACAGTTCCGTGAACTTGACACCATCTGATGCTGTACTTTTCATATCACTGTGTAATCTGAAGATGGAGTGAGTTATCATGACTATATTGGAAATGTTCATGATTCAATCACATTTTGAAAACACGCTCGTTAGACATATTCTCGAATACAATCAGATTCGTGAGTATTTGTCTTGAGCAGAAGATATTGAGTCTCAAATCCAGTGTTAGTAAACAAAAATGATTAATGGCCATTATCATTGGCCAAAAAGGGAGCTGACGTCACCAGCATCGAGTGTTTATTAACAGCTCGGTTTTCCCCTGGATTGTCTCATCTCGGATATTGTCATTTGATTTATATTAGCATATCAGTAACTCAAATTCTCTGCTGAAATTAGATACTCAAGTAGAAACTCTTATGAAAGCGTGAAAAGTATTACACCGAAAGGTACTCTTTTTTCGTTTTGGCTTTCTCGCTTTTGTGTCGTTCGTTTCGGGTTGAAGATGGCTCACCAAAAGATCTCATGTTGTTCCTACACCTCCTCTATTTTCCCACTTAATTTAATTCCCATCACTTACACAATTTCAAAAAACGCATGTCACAACCTCGTTCGCAGCCAGGGTGGGTGTCTGTCGCACGTGTTACCGGAACACCTAATGCATCCCGTAGACTACCACACCTGGTATGCGCACAAACGTCCCGGATTGACTGATTCTGCACGACTTATGCTCTTGCCGACTGACGTACTAACAGATCCTCGACGATCTGTTATGAGTTTCCACAGTCAGAGTAGCTTGAGCGACCATCGACAGCCTCAAGACGTTAATGGGAGTTTGGACAAAGACACTGCTACAGATAGGAGTTCAACAAGTCGAACAGAGGGGATTACGGAATCCGTCGGTATTATCCGTTTACCGCTGAATCCACTGCCCGAATTGGATCCGGTCACGTTTGAGAATGTTTCCAGACGGGCTTGGACCGATCTAATGCTACAGCTAATGAAGGTTAGTTTCAATCTCAGAGTTCCCTCTAGGAGTTACCTGTGATCAAAGGAGAAGAAACTACACCACAAGATAGGTTCAATTCAACCCCACGGAGATCGAAGTATCAAATTGACTATTGTGACGCTAATTAGTAGGCAAATCAGTACTGAAGAGCTAAAACTTTATGCTAGAACAAGTGGGCCAAACCGCTTCGTTTTGAAGCTTTGTTGGAACCTCAATTAACCGATTAAAAAATAGGAATTTTCGTGATAAATATTATGGTTCACTGTACTATAGAGCTAGTTGCGGATATCTAATCAGTTGGATGAAGAAATCAAAGAAATGAACGACTTATAGAAGTCTCGAAAAGCACGCAATTACACTGGTTTAACTTAATGCTATGCTTGTATGTCACTGCCTACAAACCCGTATGCGTAGAATTTCGAGATCTGTTACTTCGGCTGCTCACAACACAGATGAACGTTTCATTTTCACTCGCTTTGTAACTCAACCGTTTGTACCAATCCTGTCGAAACTGAGTGGGCTAGGTAACGTATTTCTCCTGTATCCCAGAGGCCGGATGAGATCAACTCAATTTAAGTCTCAATGGGGCTTTATTCATTCCAGGGGATGGATTTTCAGCACTGTGCCTATCAATAAATTATCCGTTGGATAAACTCAATAAACATTCGAGTAATTAAAAAGAACAAAATAAACACCTGGTTCAAGAAGTGGTATCAAGTAATGATGGTAAGATGAATTAAGACCAAGCATTTTGAATTCACCAGGCACTACTGATGGGTTGATGAGGTACCTTGAGAGATAGGGCAGGGCAAATAAACCACGGGAATTTGTCCGGGAATAGAACAAGTTGTATTTACACCTGGTGGGTGAGGATGAAACACACCCAGTTAGATGCACACAGGGATGGCGTTTTTGGTATCATCTGAATGGCAACTAAAAACAATCCTAACTTATGTTTATTTTGTGTTACGATGTTTTGCTCTGCTTCTATCGGATATTACAGATAGAAACCAAAACACTCCTTCTCACAATTTTGGATACTGTTATGTTTACTTGACTAATTCTATTTTTGGAGAATATAGTTAGCTTTCGATAACTTGCGTCATACATACGTACCTTCATACAGTTATGGGAAAGTTGATTCAGAACAAATAAAATTTCTGTGGCCTTCAGAACATCAACATAAATAAGAAGACGAACAGTATACGAAGCACCTGTTTTTATTCGTTTACCTGGGTTTTTAAATTTTTTCATCTTGTTTTGAAACTATCGTAATTTTAATTCATCATTATGTAGTGTTAGCCCCTATGTCTAACTGGTTGCTATCAACAACCAACAATAGTAAACTAACACCGAACCGCGACCAGGATTCGAACCAGATGCGTAGGATTTTGGGTCCCACACGATAACCTTTAAAAGACTTGACCTGAATCTCAGACGTTGACTTCACAAAAACGCTATATGACATAAAGCGACCATCCGTCTGTGGAACTGGAAATTAAAAACTTGGGACACGTCCAGTATGGCGGACCGAGGGGTTTTCATTGTTCAGTTAAGTGTTGACACTGTTTAACAAAAGACTTTATAAATGATTTCAATTTAATAAAGAGGAAGCTGATCAAGTCCCAAACCTCTGCAGCTAGTTGCACTACTCGAAACACTTGGACTGACAGGACGTATTGAAATCCCCCCAACCCAGGACTACGTACGCCCAAGTAATAAAACCAATGCTGCGGTACGCTTAAGTCTATCAGTTTGTAAATGACAAGTCAATCGAACAAAGTTGACATTTGTTTCAAATTGGTCCGAGTGCTGCTACTTGGCTGAGGCTTCTTACTGTTCGTGGCTGCAAGGCTCTGTCGTATGGTGCGGCTTGAAGTGCACTCCAAATCACCACAGTACCTTTAATGACTCAAATTCAACTACTTCCATTCTGAGAACAAGCTAACCAAAGAAGTCGCTCGTTGTCAAAATTTCGATTTGAAAATGTGATCCAGCGCTGTGGGCCACCCGTTTTGTTTACAATATATCACTTTCACACGTTCAAACTGCTCAGTTGTCATAATCTGCGGAATTTTACTTCACGGGGTTTTGAGAAAGAAAACCGAAACCATAAGACGAACCGACAAGATAAAATTTCAGAAAAAAAGGAAAGCTAATTATTTCAATGTCTGGAAAATACCCATTGTATCTCATAGAAGTCCAATTTGGCGAAACAATTGTTTTTCAGTAATTCATTCTCAAGCCGTTTACAAATTACATGGGAGACACTAAGCAAGAATCATGCGGATAGACATGGAGTAAACACCAATCATGGGTAGGGGTTTGTCAACAGTCAATTTGTCCTTGTCACGTACGCCCTGTGAGTGACAGGACGACAGATTTACTCGGCCTCGATCGATCCTAGGCCATGGAAGTTGAAGTGCCTGGACCAAACGCTTTTGGGCGCAAAGGTCGGGGGTCAGCTTCCTGATTCCGATTGCCTCGGCTATCGCTAGAGTGCGCAACTGCACACCCTTGCATTTGCTTGGGGGGACTCGATACACAACTTTGAAAGCCGTGTTTGGGTTCACCTGATGTCCGGTGTCAACTAGGTGTGCTAAGATTGCGTTGTTTATCGATCCAGTCTGTCCTTGGCTTAGCCAGCGTGGGTGATGCTCTTTGATCCGAGTGGATAGCTGTCGTGCCGTTCGACCTACATAAGATGCGTCACAAACACATCTGAAAGAGTACACAATCATTGATGAGGTCAGCATCGGCAGTTTATCCTTGTTCTGAACGTGGATCAGAGGAGCACCTCGAAACACACAACGTACGGTTGCAGCATTGAACGTGTTTTGAATTTCTCTCCTCAGTCGTCGGTTCAAGACTTCACTCACCGTATCACCTTTAAATGGTAAACTAATAAATAGGTCTTTTTTCTTCACGGTTTCTTCGGTGATTTTAGGCACTCTTTGAATGATATTTCTTTCAATAAACATTTCATAATAGAAAAACAAAAACTAAATACAGTTTCGCATGCCTTTCCATACCGTTGGCCTCGATACGGCCCTGCAGTGCCCAAAAGCGTTTGGTCCAGGCACTTCAACTTCCATGGCCTAGGATCGATCGAGGCCGAGTAAATCTGTCGTCCTGTCACTCACAGGGCGTACGTGACAAGGACAAATTGACTGTTGACAAACCCCTACCCATGATTGGTGTTTACTCCATGTCTATCCGCATGATTCTTGCTTAGTGTCTCCCATGTAATTTGTAAACGGCTTGAGAATGAATTACTGAAAAACAATTGTTTCGCCAAATTGGACTTCTATGAAAGCTAATTAGTCCATCGGAGCTGAGATCTGTTTAAAGTGCGCGAAAAATCGATGCGCCTTGTGATATGTTGTACTTAAATGTTTACTATTCAGCAACACTGCGTTGTCAAAAAAGGTGGTAGTCAGTTAAGGTTTCGGTTATTTTGGGTAACCTTCGTCAAAACCACTTTACATTGCAAAACCCATCTTGAGAAAGGTTATCCGTTGTAACTAAAACGTCAACTGACTACCATCTTTTCAGACAACGCTGCATTGCAGAATATTTAACACTTACGCATAAAAAGATAGCAGCTACATTTTTGTATGACTTGTAATAACAATCCTGAGTCAGAAATGTTTGTCCCACAAATTCATATCACTTCAGTGCCTGGTAGTTCAACGCGTCAAACAGAAGCATTTGGACCGTCTACATCTTCCTCCACAAACGATCTCCAGTGAACCGTCTGAGTCCAACAAGACACAACGCACGACAGCAACGAACACGCTGACCACTGGTGGTGTTTCCGGCCATTCAGGAGACAAACCACGCGGTGAAGCACCACAGGATCAGGAGCCGCAACAATGCGGTTCAAATGAAGTACCTCTGATCACGGATCGTAGTCCACGACATTCAAGTACTTCAAACTGCTATTCAAATAGTGAACGCACTCTGTTAAGATGGATGAATCAAGCGTACGAGCAGGCACGTAATCGGGGATGGTCCCTGGAGAAAGAATCGGTTGTCAAACTGGATGAACGAAGCGTGATCAATTTTGATCGCGATTTGTCTGACAGTGTTGTGTTAGCTGCGATTATCGGTCTGTACATACCCACATTGGTAAGTGTGTCTTTCTCCCCCGTGAATTCTGTATGAACATTTTTGATCGGTTCATCCTAAAAACAAATGGTTTACTCACTTGATTTTAATCACTGATGAGAAATGGGGTAACCTCTTTCATTCAAATTAGATTGTCCTGAATCAATGAAAGATCTCATATTTATATTTAAGTCATAAGAAGTATACCTTTAGGACTAGACTGAATCTTGACGTGGTATCATGGCCCAGGAGGTACGTCTGATAAAAATGTTTCAAAACTAGAACATGAGTCAATCCCGCTCCTCCAGCTTAAGTTTTCACACTTCGGAGTTCTCACTCTGTCGATGTTCGGGTAGCGATATCTTGGCAGTATTACTCGAATATGGTGAAATCACCGTAACAACAACGCTGAGGTTAAGGTTGCCAACCAGAGGTCATTTTATGGAGCAGCACCTAATCTAAACAGATTATGATGGCCGATGGATTTTTGAAGGTTGGTTGTGATGTTCTGTCACAGGAGGGAGAAAACGTAAGAACTGTTCTGTTCAGAATTAGTAGTAACAAATATTGTTGATATTCAATTTATTCGTAATCAGGCAAACACGGAACAAACCGTAGGTTGGTGAGCAAATTATAAAATAAGCTCGCAAGTCACTTCCGTGCAGGCGCAGACCTAAGCCAATTGTTACAATGGGATAAGGCGGTAAAAGGCAGTTCGATAAGTGACAAGATCTGGTTGGTCAACACTGTCCGGGATGGAGAGCACGTATCGCATCAACACTGCATGGATATGCACGTTTGCAGGTATGCGTCCACGCGTGTGAGGGATATGAATCGTGTTCGTAAATGTGCGTGCGAAACTATTTGCCTCTGCAGATGACTGTTTGAATAAAATACATCAAGAACCTTGGTTAGTGGACTTTGCCGATTAGGACGTGTTAAACTTTCTGACTGGGGTCCATGGGACAAGCCAGCCAGATGATTGGATACACTAAGTGACACGGCTGGACGCCACGACCAGTGGCGTTAATGAAGCCTTTCTTTCTTAGTTTCCATAATTTCGATTCCTTAATTTCTTTTCTCGTTGTGTGCACTTTGTGCTTTCATTCGTTTCTCCCTCGACTCGAAGGCGTAGCAACCAATCCCAGAGGGCACTACTGCGAGGTTAATAGTTGAACGAACGGAAATGAATATAGATTACTCTTTTTATGTTGAACTTCTAAAGACGGCAAAAGTGGTTAGCCTCGCTTGGACTGGGATCCACGCAAATGCAACACACCTGCTCTTTCGTATATCGTTCGCCATACCAGTTTAGCTACAAGGCTTCGAGCTGCTTCACTCAAACGTATTCATTGCTTCTTCATCCGATACATTTAGCCTCGCTAATTAGCATCGGTGCTGGTTCTTCCCGTTTTGGAACAAGTTTTGTTTTTGTTTAAAAGCACTGAAGAATATAACTATGATTCGATGGTGGTGGTGCGAATGCTATTTAATGCGCTTAGAAAGCTCACAAAACAGTTCATCAGACAGACCCAACGATTAGAAGAAAGTTGGTGAAGATTTAATTAGAAGGAATTTCATCGAGTTTTAATCCTTTTCCTGTTCTACCTGACTTCACTCCACCATATAAGTATGACAAAATCTCTCTATTCCAAACACGTACGTAGAGTAAAGTTCGATTTTCACGTGGAACTATCCGTCACTTGGATAAACCATGCCCATTTTGCATGTTCTAAGCGTCTACGCTGCTCTCACTTCCCTCGATAACAGATCCCACTTCACTTGTCTGGACTGTATCTGCGACCGGTAAGTCCGGAGCAAAGGTTGCACAACGCGATCCATCTGGTTTTGGCTATAAAATCTGCCCATTTGGATTTCGACATAAGACCAACTGATTTGACGCATCCACATCCAGCTGCTATGCTGATGCTTTGCCTGCATCTATTCTACCGTCTCCCGGACTACATACCCCAACAGGCTATCTTATTCAAAGGTCAGCTCCTCATTTATTTTTCAATGGATGTCTTTTGACCCATAAAGGATTTGGTTATTCACTCTTTTCTTCGAAAGGTTGACTAACTGCATGATGGAATGTTTGTTCGATTCTTTGAATGACTAGTTAAGTGATCGGTTGGATAATCAACTGATTGAATGGTTGCTTAGTTTAGTAGATAATTACCTACTTAGTTGGCTGTTCGATTTATTAGGTAATTATTTGCTTGCCTCCTTGATTGATCGGTTGAAGGACCGATTGACTGACTGGTTGATTAAATAGTTGATCGATCCATAGATTCATCGTCTGACTGATTGATTCATTAATTGAGTGGTTAGTTCAGTGATTGATTTTTTGTTGGTTAATCGATTTATCGACTGACTAATGGATTAATTGATTGGCTGAATCAATTAATTGGGTCTGCGGAGTAGTGCATCCAGTGCTTGAATGACACTCTGGTTTAAAACTTCGTTTGCATTTACCTACACTGAACATTTTCCTTTAATGCAGGTTTAGCAAGATTCTAGGACTGTCTTCATGAAAAGTAAAAATGAAAATGAGTTGAGAGGTTCAGCAGGAGGAAGAGCGGCTAAATAATCGAACACGTTTAAGAAACCAAACGGCTATTGTTGTTAATCTATTTTTGAAGTCAGTAATGATAGTGAACTGACATAGTTTAAAGTGACATAAAGATTTTAGTACTCGTCATTTTCTGAACCTCCGAAATAACTTTGCCCTCTTAGTCCTGTTTATTTTAATGACTGGTGAGACGAGGTGGGGCACCTTATTATATGGTTGGCGTAACGTAAGCGAACAGTAGTCAGCTCAAGTAATTCAAAGCTGACGATTGAAATTTGCAATTCGAAAGTCCGGGTCTGAGTTCACTTTGAGATTCGGCAGAGCAACACCTTGGATCTATTTTTGCAAATAAGCTCAAAGCAAATGCACAACACTATGATGACTTTTCAGTGAAAGCTGTAATGTTGAAATTGAATTTCGCGGTCAACATAACTATCACCCAACCTCGTTCTGATTGTGCAAATTCAGTTACCGACATCCAATGGTCTTGAAGTTTCTTTTCAGTTCATGATTTCGTGTAACTGAATTATTAAGAACATCATAGAGCAAAACCGTCATCAGAGTGAAGTAGTAGACCTAGCCCTGATTCGGTGTGGTGGGTCACGAAAGTCTTGTTCCGAGAGAGTCAATAGCTCCAGGAAGAAAACTTTTCTGCTCCCAAAGCCACTCGGTTTATTAGAGCAGCACATAAAGCTTATAGAAGACGCCAAATAATCTGACCCAATTACTGCGCATAACCAGTTGGTCAAACTGGCACTGTGGACCATGGCTTCTGACTGGCTGATGAGACAGTCGACAGGTTACTCTTCTCGACTAGTTGATCAGCCCGATCGATCCACAGTCCTATCACCTGTGATTCTGTCACCTTTGGCCTTGACGTCGATACAGGACTGTTGATACTTGAGCACCGAGACTCACACAGATGGGGCTGGTCTGCTAGCTAACGCAAGCTGTGTTCGAATCGGATACAGCAATGCCATCTCAAACATGCTGGGCTCGGAAACGAGCCCAACCATAATGCAACTATCTACCATCACTACCAACACTGAAATGAGAACTAATACTCTTGGAAGTTTTTTGAAGAACCGAAAGCCAATCGTTTCTTTTTGATTTGGCGTGTTTTTTTCGCTACTTTTCACTGAGCCTCACTTATTTTCTCCTCGTTCTTATCCATACTCCTAAATGCACAAAACAGCATCACTGAGGGGTGCTTGCAAACGCCTCATTCAGCTGTCCAACCCGACGCACACCCCACTGATATTCAGCTGTTTCATTCTGGGCCGTGATCGGAAGGATTTCGTATGTCAGAGTGTGAAAATGGACGGGAAAAGAAACCGTCTCAGCGCGGTCAGCGACTCTAACGAACAACACAACATTTCAAACATCCCGGACGTGTTGGTTGATATACCGGCCAAAAGCAATGTACAACTGTCGGTTGAGTATCGGTGAGTTTTTCTGTATGAATCAGATGTGACTCGCTGATGGTTTTTTTACGTGAGAAAGTCTCCCCAACCGTTGGATTTTTTTAAATTCTACCACCGTCTATGATAGGCAGCGATAAATTGTCACCGGTTTTGTTATCTATTAGGATCCTGTGTAGGTCTTCATTCGTGGACTCAGGTTTGGGGTGTTAGTTACCGGTAATGTCAGAGTGTGTCCCTGGTGCTATCTATGGGTACGCCTTTCTACTGCACTCATGGTTTACATTAGAATTATTGCTTTGCAGAAAGAGGCCAGCAATGGGTAACTTTCACAGTAAGCTGCTCTTCAATGATAGTCTAGTTATTGCATTGTATTTTATTGTGATGTACTGTATTATTTCGCATAGCATAGTATTGTTCTAATGAGTTCTAGGATGCTATATCTTCGAGATTTTCTGGAAAGTTTCAAACCTCATATCAAGCAGCGGCCGTCACATGTTATTTCCGACCCATTTCAATTCAAATATAGTTAAATCTCACAATTTTTTCCTTGACAAGGGGTGTTCATGTATGATCTCTAGTCCCTTGGCAAAACTTACACGTAGGTTCTGGATAGAATCAAATGCTTTTTAATGCAGTTTTGTAATTTCTTTACTTTAATTCAATGAGAAGGAAACAGTATATTGTACTTAATAATGAAATTCAGTTGGTGGTTACACCCTGCTAAAACGTCTTCCAAAATAACCTGTAACGTCATTTGATTTTCTTTGATAGGCCTCGGTTCCTACGGAATACTGAAGCCACTTTGTTTGCGGTCAGCAATCGATGCGGAGCTATTAGAGGACGTACACTTGTTTTCAACTTGTCGGGCAAAACCACTGGACTTGGATCATCGGTAAGTTCACAGTATTGGTTACATGAAAAGTGTTGCTTGGGTTCATAACCTCATGGGTTTAGTCGCAACTAGCAAGAGATTTTGGAAATGCACTCTAAAGCGTATGCTATTTTTGTGTGTTCATATTGTGCACACAAGAGTTCGATCAAGCGCTTTACATGACCTGTCTATCTTCCCTTTTGCTAAAATTCGATGCTATGTTTGGTTGTTCAGGTCCAATCACAAGATCACTGTAAGCAGATCGATTGACTTGCTCGCAGTGGTCGCTAAGTCTGCGTCTGGCGCAGAAAACAAACATGTTTGTTTACGTAGGCCACGAGAGTTACGTGTTCTGATTTATAAGACAACAGCTATTTTTTTCACAATCATCTTCAAACCCGTATCCCTGTACCCTGATTAGACTCTTTGGTGATTCCGCTGGCAGACCAGCTCTCGTAATGGGAGATTCGAAATCATAATGCACGTATTATTGAAATTACTTAAACCATGCTTCTGTGCTGTGTTTGGATCACTTTGGAACACTGTTGCCGTGCATTACCGGAAATGAGGCCAGGTCTTTTAGTCGTTTTGACTCAGATTGCACTAGGGCTAACTTTGGAAAGATGTCTTAATTTTTTCTATAAAAATCTTCATTCACATATGTAAAATAATTCTACTTTTATTCAAATATAGTCATGCTATTGTGTTCTGAAATATCGTCGTGAATTTACAAATCCTGAACTCCTGTATAAATTTCTTGTGTCTGCATTTCCCGTGGAACAGTTGGTCCCAGTATCTCGTGTTTAGCAAGAAGGCTTTCCCTAAATGACCATTCATTGTGCATATAGCCCGGTCGCAGTGCATTGACAACACAACCAACAGTGACTTCACCCCGTGAATTCTGCAATCAAGTCACAACTTCCTCCCAAAGTTTTCACTCTGATTTCTCTCAATTCTGCTTTCAACGCAGTCGTTGAATTGCGTGCCCCAATGGTTCTTAAAAGGTGTACTTATTGCAATGTCAGGAGTCTAGAAATATGACTTCCTTCTTGTGGGAAACGTTATTTTATCTGTTGTTCTCTCTATAAGTTCATGTATTTATCGCAGTGGGTGCTGGCTGAATCCCAGACTAGCAAAACTCGTTGATCAACTTGCAAAACAGTAGGAAGTATTAAGTAGATCCACATTCTTGTAACTGCATGTTTGCACCAGACATTTTCGATCGCAGGAAAATGAATACCTGGACCACATTCACTCTTATCTTCCTTGGCCTTGGAGGTGGGAAGTTCCCTCCATCTAGATAAGTTGACAGAATTAAGGCAACACTTTCGTAACCAGCGGACGAAATGAAGATTGATAAGGTATCCATCTGATCAATTGTCGTCTGAGATCCCAGGCCCGTAGAACTGCCCTTTCCTTCGTGGCATTTTTGGCCATAGGTGATTAAGTAAAAGTTATTGATTTGCTCCGGGATAGAGTTTCTGTGAAGCGGATCGCACCACATTTCGGAGAACACAATTTGACATAATTACGAGAAACGGGGATCCAAAGTTAGTTTGAATCAGTACACTCCAAGTCAGAGAAGCACTCAGTGTTCAAGCCCCTATTCTTTCAATGATGTATACAGAGCTGTGCACGAATGGTTCCCACTAGCCGACCGAATCATCCACCGGCAACAGAAGTATAGCTACAAGTGAAATCAAAACAGACTGCTCGTAATAAGAAGCATGGTTACTTTCTAGCGATTAAAATTTGGTTGCACAAATTCGTACGAAGCAATAACACTAACTCAGAGTATTGAACGGTGAGACCTCAGAAGTTTCAAGGGAAGAGTTGTTAAATTGGCTGGAACTCGTTCCTGCTCTTTGCACAGATGGTACTGGTTCTTATTTTAGAGCAGCTTGAGCATGCAGCTTCGTTGTGAAAAGCAACCCACGCAGCCTTTCGTGCTCCTTTTGTCAGACTAAAACGCTACGTGTATGGCAGGTGCAGAAAAGTTGGTCTGAGAAAATAACGGTGACGAACATGAAATGGCTGATTGCTAAGATCTTCCGGAAAGAAGTGAAATTCAATTTGCACTACTAGTGTGTAAATATGCGCTGGAACGGTGAGCGTAACCCACATCCGAAGTAGAAGACAAAAAAAGCTAGCTGAATGCGTGAGACAACAAAGCGAGAAAAGGTTGACAGCTGATTTTATTCCGATAAAATGAATTGGTGCTGTAAGTTTGTTTCATTTTTTGGTACAAACGCAGTGGGCATCAACAATCTTACTTGAACATTTCGAAATTTTGGTGGGCGCTGACAACTTGCTACTTGTTCTAACAGTGTTTAGGCTATTTTCTGAACGTCCGAGGAGCGAACGAATTTGGCCGGTTTCGACTATATTTGCTCCATGGGGGAGAAGTGTAGTAGAATCATACATGAAGAAATTTACAAATGTTTACTATTCTACACATTTACTCTGTCAGAAATTATTCTAGGAATTACACTGTTCCTCCGTCGTATTCTATTACGTTCGACATAAAACCAACCCCCACCCACGCATGCGTAACTGGGTGCACACACATGGCTAACTTAGGCCCTACATAGGTCGGTCACGGTCAGAAGCCTCGTTAGCATTTTCCCCCAGGTTGATAGTCGTTTTAAAGCGAGCGGGTGAAAACTAGTGATGCCAAAAATGTACATACCCATGGGCATGTGCATATCTGTACCTAAAGCTGAATGGGCAGTGTACCGTGTTAACAGGTACACCCCGGAACAAGGGGACTGCATTATCCAGCAAAAACTGTTGAGGTAGCTTCCTTACATATCATTTCGTACCGTTTTCATTTGCATGTGACAATGAAAGAGTGAGATTTCATTGAATTTCACATATATAAGCATCGGGATTTCAGTGTGGGATTCGGTGGTTATCTACTGCTGACTAATCCTGGCAAAAAATGATGGAACATGTGAGTAATCCTTGTTTAGCTCTGTAGGGCTGAGTGGGATGCTTATTATTCGTGTTAGGCTATTCTAAAATCAGCGTCTCTAACAATTCAAGCCTTATATCACTTCAGACCTCACTTTATTCAGATATTACACCAATCCTGACAACTTTGGTTTCGTAAAGCTCCAGCAATGAGTGAATACAGCACTCTTGGCTGGTGGACTGGAGGTGGAGATGATAAAAACACAGTCCTGTTTGTGTTATCTCCGATTCCGTACGAAATGTTGCAAAATTATAAACCATTACGAGAGTGAGTAGTAGGGCAACTGAATACTATTAGAAGAGTCACTGTCGTCAAGCAACTCCACAGTTTATAAACCCATTGCTTAATGCGCTGTAACTGTTTCTTCCTCCTTCTAGTTAATCAGCACAGTGTCTGCACCGTGTTACGAACGACGAGATTTAAACCTACCGGTGCACAGCCCGTATGCACAGGCTGATGAGTTTGCGGTGAGCATTTTCGAGTCCAGTCAGGATTTGTTCGTTGTTATGTGTCAGGCGAAAGGGTTGGATATGCCGCCTAACCAGTTGTTGCACGATGAGAACAATAAGGAGGATGATCGTGTGGATGGTTCTACAGACAGTCAGACAGAATACACGCCTGGTCCCATTAGACGAGATAAAGATGCATTACCTCGTGAGTGGTTTTGTTTTCCAGTTCTTAAAAGCTGCCTCCCACGTGCAGAGTGACACATTTCTTTGTTTTCCCTCTAAAACTTTAGAATTCCGATCCTGTCTACTGAAATGTTTCGATTCACTAATTTTCAAATGTGTACACCAAAAATCTCTAGGTTTTCACTTCAAAGCAACTGAACGAAGCCAGTGATTGACGTTTATGTCCATCTATTTAGTAATCCAAATACTTCACCAGCCACGTGCTACATCATTTAGTAGCACTGTCGCTCGCACTTAGCAATTCGCGGTCCCACTTTTTCGCTTCAGCTTCACGATCAAAATAATCTCGTATAATATACACTGAAAAGATGTACTTTTTTATATATATTACACAAACAAATAAAATGAAGAGAACAATTTTTTATTTGCTTTTATATATTGACTTCGAGGTTTGTATTTGAACTACTGATCATTATAAAAGTAGTAAACAGTAAATTACGAATGATGGAAGCCGAAACATGTGAGCTATGTTAAGCTCACCACGGAACACCGTGGAAACAATGCACGACTGTTTCATCCATGTTCGGAATCGTCAGCAACGTGCATCCACCGCACCCCCACTGAGACTCGAACCCCGAGTGAATGACTGTGAATCGAACACCTAACCACCAGGCTATCCGAGATGGTCTTAGCGAGTTTGTTTAACTTCGTTGCTACATGGAATAACGCCTTTTCTTCTTATGATGGAATATAGGTCAAAGCTTACGTATGATGGTGAGTGTTTTTCAGATTTAAAACATGTTCCTGTCTTCGGCTCAGCGAAAATCTTGAAAAACTTGTTTCCAGCTCTCGTGATTCGTAATTCAGCATTGACTACGTTTATGGTTATCAGTAGCCTAGACACGAATTCGAGGTCTTTGGGTAATATCAGAATTCATAAAATGATTCGTCATGCAGCATCAAAGCTAAGCTCACCATTGCAAATCTTTTGCGTACTGATTTACTTAGCTTGCTAGGAATATTCAGTAGTGCACAAACACAGAATCTCAAACGGAGCTGGAACAGGCAAGGAAGGACAGTGAGCGGAACAACTGACACCAGGCTGGAATGATTAAATACAATGCAAAAGGCTTCCTGAATGTCACTAATTTATCAACACAGTCATAGATCTTTCCGTTTTTCTTTCTGTCTGAACAAGTAGTCTTCCTAATACTATGCAAAAGCCGTGTTCTGCAAGTAGAGGGGCACTTGAAGATAACTTAAGATCAAACCACCCTTCAGTAGTAATATTTTACCTGATTGGTGGCTGATGAATTGTATTTATCAGGGAGTTTTTCATGGTTAAAATCCCACGATTCGTAACTGTGATCCAAGCAGCCGTAATGCCAAGATCCTTCTGTGACACTCGGAGTCCCATTTGACGGCAACTGGATCCGATAATTGATAGTAAGAAAGAAAGGTGATTTTGTCTCAGTCATTCTGTTATTAACCAAAAGCGGTTGGTGACGTCTTCACATTTCATTCCGATCTCCATCCAGTGACAAGCCCTCGCTTGAATTTAGAGTACAGTTCCCTGGAGGTTCCTTTCACTGAAAGATATACCTCAGATGCGACCACTGAGCAGTTGGAGACACTACGGAACATAAACAAGTGACTATGTGACTTTCTTGCATCGATGGGCTTGCGCGTGAAACGACCAGTGCTTTATCTTGTAGAATCTTTTTCCAATAAAACAGTACAGTAATGTGTAATATCACATTCATTTTATCGCTAATGCTAATAAATACTAGTACAAATAAATATTTCATGTTACATTACTATCGGTTAAGTTATTGCAGTACTGATATTTTATTTTTTCCTTTTCTGAATTTTGCAGACATTCGTTTGGACGATGGGAAATTACAATGCTTCTTCTGTTCAGTAAAATCGATACATCTCGATGGAATGGACACTGTGGCCACTGTCAATTCCCGTCCAGTCGGAACAGATAAGCATTCAAAACAAGAAGAAATTTTAAAGAATTCTGCAAATCCGGTGACATCGTTACCCTTGATTTATTTACCGCTAAACTGGGGCGTACGTCAGTGTTGCCTATTGCTATCCAGTGAGAAAGTGGGTGAATTTGTGATTCTCGTTCGAGGAACGGCTGAATTGCCCAAATCAAGCCTGATTCCATTCCCGGCTTCAGCATCCACGAAACCGGATCCTGAACCGAACGAGGCGCGCACACATCGGGTGGCATCAGCTATTGCTGCAGCTTGTAAGTCGGTTTCTCCCAAGTACTCGAGGTCGCCACGCCTTTGGTTGAGCCGAAAACGCAGTCGTTCGTTTTGCCGTAATTAGAGACAACAGTAGTGACCAGCGGTTTCCTTTGACATATTTAAAATTCATGCTACTGGATTTTAAAAATAATTTTTGTTGCACTGAATTAAATCTTTCTTTTTTTAAAAATGTTTGTCGTAATTCTGCGCGTGCTACGGGACTGTGGAAGATTTGTCTGGAGATGTGCAGGTGAATATGCTGTGGTCACAGTATGGAGCACTTGT
The DNA here is from genome assembly GCA_948099385.1 of Fasciola hepatica. NCBI lineage: Eukaryota > Metazoa > Platyhelminthes > Trematoda > Plagiorchiida > Fasciolidae > Fasciola > Fasciola hepatica. The sequence goes on along the minus strand of CANUEZ040000099.1, from coordinate 4,868,231 downwards.
AGGCTCTGATAATATTTTGACAGAAAACTTATTATATCACACAAAAGTTGGGAGTGAAATCGAAATAGGAGAATCTCTCTTTGGGCTTAGCACTACTGCGGGCGAAGTACTTGAAAATTGCTCTTTCAATGAGCGGTTAATTTGTCCGGGTGTAATAACCGGAGTTGTATGCAACCAGTTGAACAAAATCAACGTAAAATCAAGAAGAGCTGGTCAGATGGGCTGGGATAGAAAATGTAGTGAAGTACAAATTTTCACTCAACCACGCAAAGTTCGAATTCATAAAAAGTATTGAGGTAATGAGTTTCAAATGTTGGATTATGGTCGGATCAGAAGTACCACTTCTCTTGTTGCCCAGGGAGTTTCAACTTGAAGCAGATGTTCTCATTGCCAGTATTTTGTTAACCGGCCGAACATAGCACAATTTATAGACCAAATGAACTGACAGAAAGGGTTTAGTGATTCGCGAGGAAGAGTGAGTTAATGTCACTGTTCCGTAAACTGATAGGAACATCAGATTACCGTTAAACGCATATTAGACAGGAAACACACGATATGTACAAGTACACACGTATTGTCACCATCGCTATGGGACAGACAACTGTGACTTCGGTATATGAGCTTATCTGGCTGGCCTGCTGGAGTAGACAAGCGAGCATCACAGACAACCATCGGGCATAGAGTTACGTGTCACCGAAGATGTGAGCGCTCGTTTACGTGCCTGTTAGCTGATGTGTAACACATTTCATAAAAATGACATCTGTAATGTTTTACGCGACGAACCTTTCTGCAGCCATTAGAACGCGGTGAAAATATCGAACTGATTCTGATGTGAACATTCGCGATTAGCTCTGACATTCTGACTTTAGAACCGAGTTCAACCGAGTTCACTGAGTCAGTACCTTTGTTTTATCTAAAACATTGTGCAGAATCTGATCTATTAACGAAGCACTAAGAATGACTTTGTACGGTGCTTCAAATTCTTCTATAATTACCCAATTTATTATCCCGTCCATCTCCTCATTTGGAATGGTGCACCACAGTTTCCCGTAATTTCATTTGTCCAAACAATAATCTACCTGCACCTCTGTTATCCCTCCTGAAACCATCAACGCCGTTTCCATAGCTTTCGGTCGTTCCGGTGATCCGAATGTTGTATATTTGCGTATTCCCGTTGGTCAACCAGTCTACGAGAGCCTGACCTTACCGTCATCGAATGAAGCCCGTCGAGCTGCCCTTATCCAAGCAGTTCAGTTAAGACTTTCACCGTATGAGCTGAAACGACGTCAACTGGCAGACACATTAAACTCACCGGATCTGTTGGAGATAGCTGACACCCTGTTGGCCTTGCCCCAGTCACCTACACAATACGCCAATAAAAAAGAACGGAAAGGAGTGAGTTCCTCTGATGCGCGACGCAAACGCATACCGTTGAATTCGAAAACGTGATTGTACCTCATGGGATAGTTCAGTTTGTATTCGTCGCACAGAATTGTAACAACTGTTGTCTACTAGCAGTTCTAAAGGTTGTCGTATGAACTCTCACTTAGACCCATTGCTTCCGTTTAAATTCCTCTGGGAATGATTGTCACCAATAAAAAACAAGCTATTCATTTTCATGATATCCAATTATTGATTTCAGAAAGATGCCAACAAGATGTCTGTCTGGTCATCAACTACCGAGTTTGCGCCGAATAACTTAGGTGGGTTCCTCTGTATGGTTTAGGAAACTGGCCCTTGAGGTTAAAGGGTACACGAATATCACGGGTGTTTAAACACTGGTGTTTTCACAATATTCCTCGAATCTGATGAAAACATCGGATCAGTAATGCTGAGGTCAGGAGCACAGTATATAGATACAAGTGGCAGTTCATTAGACCCAGCAACAATGCTCAACATGCTACTGTGTTTGAAGTTTGTTTTGGGAATTGTCCGGGACAGTCTTTTTCGTCGTGGTCTGCTCTTTCGGGCGGGTAGTGGTTAGAAGATATGTAATGGTGGTTGTCACACTGCATGGGAAATATTACGAAAACCTGACTGGCGCATATGGTGATCAAGAGAGAGTTAGACTTCCTGGGTGAAGTCCAACAGAAACCTAATCCTTTTGGTTAAGACATCTGAAAGATAACGGTAAATCCTGCGATCAGTGACACACACATTTACTCCATTTAACTGATATTAGAATTAGTAGTTCTATTCTAACTCTCTTCCTACTCACGAATCTTCTGATCACCACGATCAGGTTTTATTTGACGAACAAAGACGTCACATGCAAAAGTGGTTCATCTTCGTTCAAACTGACCTCGAACATACAGTGTGCGATCAAGACAGCGAATAAAACTACAGTAATAAGACTCTTATTCCAATTAGCAAGACCAAAGGACAGATACATGCACCAAACAAAACCCTAGGTAATTTGGTTTCGCTGAACCTGGTATTCGGACATTGTTCGGTTGCTCTGTCTTTAAGGTCGCCGTGAATCTTGTCCGTTCACGTTATCAAAGCTTAACGACTGGTCTAGAATCATTTACTTCGTTCTTATTGTTATATTTTGACCGGCGGTGGTCAAACGGTTATCATCGTGGACTTCGGACAGGAACGACCCTGGTTCGATTCCCTCCACCACCGATCACTCCCACTTCATTGGCCGTGCGCCTTCCCTGAATAGTTCTACTTTGTTGTTTGGATAATAAAAAATTAAAATAAAAGAAGCGCTTAGCACTTAAATATAAAAGGAGCCTATGACCTTCATTTCGTTTGAATATTCCCAAAACGGTAGCCCTTAACCTTTCGTTGTATATATATTATGCCGTGGTTGGAAAAGTCATAAGTCCATATTATCCATGTGGCACCATCGTTTAGAATTGGTTTTATTTGTGGCAATCGTACAAAAAAAAACTCGTCGAGTTTTTTCTCATAAAGCATATATATATATATATATATATATATATATATATATATAAATTATCTCAAACATTTTCCCGCATTCACAGAGAACCAAAAGGGGCTCAAACGCGTTGGTGTACAACGTGACCGCCGAATCCAACATCGTCAGCGTTCCGGCTACAACCACACTGTATTCATGTACGTAATGATGCCGTCACCTTGTCAGTAAAACAGCCCAACAACCGCAGATAAACAACCGATAACCATAAACACTTGTCTCATTATGAAATTCATAAGAACCTCTTCATCTATTCACTTCTCGCTTTGAGTATTTTCTTTCTGTAAAGCTTGCCCTTTCCGAATGAGTTGGATGAATTCAGGTATGGTGGCAACCACACAAAAGAAGAAAACTGTTGTTAAGGGTATCAATGAGAGTGTGAATAAATGTCATTTCGAATGTTTCACGGCGCAAATTTTTGTAAATATTTAAGTCGTGTTAAACACTCATGGAGTCTGGAACATTACCAGGCAGGTTGCGCAGCTTTCGCGTCACCGGCTCCGTCTCTCAGTCATATTCTTTATTAAACACAAACAGCATTAATCCAGATTCATACATTCTAACCAGGAATTCGGGATGCCCCAAATGAGGCCAAAGCTGACTTTCACTTATTTGTACCCCTTCAGCAAACCGTCGCCTGACCTTCGCGTCACTTCTGTCGTCGTGTCCAGGAACGGTAAATAGTGCTTGGAATGGTAGACTACAGAGGGGCATGCGCTAAAAGTTTCCATGCCACTGGAGGCGGGGTAGGGTGATTACTTCGCTCAAGGGTGGACTGTCCATAACCAACAGACGGATACGAACCTGGTACTCGCTCACTCGGTGTTCCCTACGATTCTTGAGCAATACTTTGGAGATATCAGTATTCAGGAAA